>WARS01000059.1:2752500-3952500 GCA_008933995.1 Datnioides undecimradiatus | reverse complement strand
TCTACAGCAAAAGATGACACCAATCGTATGTAATGATATGAGCTTCCTGTGTCCTGAGTGCACACGGTTAAAAAAAAAGTTGACTTTCTCCTGATTCGTTTGTCGTCTTCATGTCAGAAAGTTTAGAAGATATGTGGCTTGTGAAAAACGGGTCTAATATTTACTGACTGAGGGGCAAAGAATCTCTCATGTTCACACCTCCCACTGGAGTGAACAGATTAAGGACTTGCTGCTAGTGTCTTAAAGGGGCAGGGGCAAAATCCATGTGACACAGATGCAGGACATGACTCTACGTGCACCTTTGTCTTTCTAAATCATCTCTGGTTTATTTTCTGTACACGGGAGCAGTTTTACCGAAGAATTGAGTGCGTCACACATTTGCATTGTGACAGACATACACATAATTGTCACAGTGTTAATACTGGACAGTATTTTCAATTTTCCAATAATTCCCGTGTTCACATGCTCATATCAAGCTATTGGACAAATGGGCTTTCAGTCCAGTGGAACATTTTTCATACTATAGGGATTTCCACATTGATGGGCTGTGAGAACATCACAGCACAGCAACACCCACAGTATTGATATGAGCGAACGTTTACCAGAAGTAGACAATAGTCAGTGGAAATGGGAAATCCATGCAGTGTAGCCTGATCTAGTGTGGCTGTCTACCTGAAATGATGTACTTTTGAGCAACACAGAAGCTGCAAGACACATCCCCCCTGTTGTGTTTTGTGTAATCACTCGGACGTACTCATTGGAATGTAGTCTTGGTACGACAGGTTCTTATCATACGCCAGCCCTGTAGCTGATAACACAATGTCAGACTAAGCTCTTGCTGCCAATGCCCTAAAATTAGAACGTACACATAATAAATAACATAAGTAAAAAATGAGTTGCATTAAAATGGCCTTGATCTAATTGGACATGGATTGAGGCGCTCAACTCAGGTTCCAGGAGCAAATTAGTCTCAACAGTCAGTGTTACATGCCTGACCTTTTTAGCACAGCTGTCTTAAATTAATAAAGCTAGTACGATGCCTATTAGGCTGTCACATTTGTCAAGTAAAAGGTCCTTAAATCCAGTTATTAGGTATTTAGATATTTATACGAGTTATATAAATCCCTAAGCAGACTTCATTGGAGGCAAAGGTTATCACACAACAAAAACAAACATGCTGTCATTTTTAATAAAGTTGACTTGTTTTACAGAGAAACTGCTAAATTAATTTCAGTGTGGCTTAAGCTATCCAAAAATCCTATTCCATGTGTTAAAGAACTGCTGACAGTCACTGTTTTCTGTCACACAGTCAACGCTGCAGCAGTCAATATCTGTACAGTCCATAATAATTACCCAGAGAGTGTGTATCACTTACAATAGGAGAAAGAGCTAAACAGCACAATGTAAATTTAAACAAAGTAAATGTCATGTCAGTATTGCACCCCCCGACAGAATACCATGAGTGGCTAATGTATTTTTTAACACAGTCACGCACGGACAATTGTACTCCCTGGATTTCACGTTTCTTTTATTCATACACCATGCATAATTGAGAGACAGGCTAACACCCAACAACAACAGAAAAAAATACATCTGAGTACTGTGCTGCAGCTTTCATCTGCTGCATGCAGTCATGTGTCTCAGCTCTGTCTCAGCTCTAGCAAGGGAAGGAATGTAGTTGCCTACTTTTCTACACTGGTGTGGCTTGTTTGGTCCTGGGATTTGAGCAAAGTACTTAAATACATAGGATCCAAATTGCTGAATAAAGTGGTATTCCTCTGTAAAAGGAAAACTTTCAGTTACCTGTTTGTTCATGAAGACATAGATGATTGGGTTGTACACAGCAGCTGTCTTTGAAAAGAAGGCTGGGATGGAAGCCAACCTGGGGTCAAGTTCAATGGTTGGATGAGCTGTGACCAGTATGGAGAAAGCTGCGTATGGTGTCCAGCCCACCATGAATGCCACGATCATCACCACCACCATACGGGTTACCTGCCGCTCAGGCTTCCTGGCAGTGGCCAGACGGCCATGAGACACCTGTAGGAATCACACAGCCATCACAAGCTGTGCAGTGCTTTGTAATTCAACAAGACCAGTTCATCTACATGTCAAAGTTAAACACGGTGTTTTCTTTGATATTTTAATACAATATATCCAAAAATCCAAGCTAGAATATGTAAACCTGCCTTTCTCAATCAAAACAACAACAAAAGACTCTGACAGTATTGTGAAGTCTGGATCATGGGGGTTGTTCTCTTCACCACTATCGCAGTAAGCTTCACCTGTTTTTACCTGGAACCAAATTATATCAGTCTCCACCACTCTAAAACAAACAAACATGGTTATTAAGACTGAGAAAACCTTTTTATTAAGTCAATCCAAGTTCAGCGACCTCTCAAATCCTATAAATCTAAATCCTTCATCTGGTTAAAGTATATAGTTTAAAAGAAACGATCTATACGGCATATACGGCATAATGTGGCTTAAAGCTGGGATGTGATGGGTTTCACTTGACAGGCAACTAAATGAATACAACAAATAAATAACAGTTTAATAAAAACAAAATGAAATACCCACAGAGAAGGTTTAATTTTGGCATCAGCTGCAGTTAGTGATATATCCCTTGCTGCACCTCTCCTTCCACTTAATGCACTGTGGGCACATTTGCAGAAACTTATTTGAACTCTGCGTGAACACGAGCACCGTGTCTAAGCACCTGTTTCTTTATATCATATATTAATATTCACATGTTTACTGTAATCATACTGTGGTGAAAAAGGTGAAAAAATGAAGAATCAGGCCAGGAACATATAAAGTGTTAAGTATATAGTTACATTCCTCCCATCAACAAACTTCCTTCCACTTTCCTTCTCATCTCTGCTGCAGACTTCAAAGTCTTGGTCTTCTCTATAAACATGATGCAAACTTTTAACACTCACACCCCAAGTGGTATTTCTGATTGGTTTATAGGAATTATATAGCATTCAGAAAATATTGCTTGTTCACTTTCTTGCCAAAAGTTATAAGAGAACATCGAAACCACCCTTATCATCTGAACGTTCAATCTGAAGCTACAGAGGCGGATTAGCTTATCTTAGCTTAGCACAAACACTGGAAACAAGGTGAAATGGCTAGCCCGGTTCTGTGTGAAGGTAACAAAATCTAAAAATGTAAAGCTCATTGATTAACCTGTTTAATCTAAAGGATAAAAAGATTTATCTGAGGATATAAATGGGAACAATAAGCCACCTTCATGTAAACAGGAAATGCAGACACAAGACTATCCTGTTTTCATTTTTTTTTTTACAAATTTCCAATACTTGACTCAAAGCCTGAGCTGAATTTATAAAGTAAATCTTATACATATTCATGTTTTCAATGTATGAACTCATACGGACCTTCCGGAGCTTCCGCAGGAGCTTTCCATAGCAGAAGAATATGACTCCGAGAGGCAGGATGAAACAGGTGACGAAGAAGGTGATGATGTAGCTGTGATCTATCATGGTGGTTGAATACCTGTTCAGAGGTAGAGAAAAGAGATGTTTACACCCACATTTTATGAACAGGTTTAAATCATTTTTAACAGCAAAAAAACACATGCCACACAACTGATTTGATAACATTTGTCTCTTTAAGAAATAAAAAAAGGTTAAATATCCCATAATTTCCCAGCTATGAGCTGTCTGTGAAATGTCATTTTGACATTCAAAGGCTTTTATCTTGCTGGAGAGAAAGACGTCAGTTTTGCACCTCATTTGAGCTTCAGTTAAAAGGGAAATTTCACAGCTGAGACAAATCTCTGTGACACAATTAGGGTCCCGGAGGCCACTAATTTAGTCTAATTATGTCATTTCCATGAGAATACCTACCAGCGTTCGTATGAAGCAAGCTTCAGATGAGTGTGTACAGTAAGAAACCACCTGTCAGGCAGCGTTGTGAGGTTATGTGTGTGTGTGTGTGTGTGTGTGTGTGTGTGTGTGTGTGTGTGTTTGGCAGAGAATGTGTGTGCATGCACCTTAAGCTTTGTTGAACAACAGACATGCAGCTGAGCACACGTTCATGACAGGGCAAATCACACCTCATTCCTAATTAATGTATTGTCATGTGACACAAGTGCAAAATAGGAATTCTTGCTCCATAAAGATCAGTTCAGTTTGTTTAAACTGCTTTTTTCAACCAAACAAATCAGGCGAGTGGTGAGTGCTATTCTGTAGTTAAAAGACAAACAGTTGTGATAGATTTTATGAGACACGTGCACAAAATAACTCTGAAAAGGCTGAGACCTGAGGCAGTAAATATCTGTATCTGTGAGCAGCTCTGTGCCCCTTGAATCATTTAGTACCCCTGAGGAGAAGATGTGAAAAAGCTCCTTTTCGCTCATTTTTCTCCTAATTTCCCCCCCCTACAGAGACCCATGCACACTTTGGTTTGGCTCAAGTGGGCTCTCAACTCACCACATCTACCCTGTGTAGCTTTATTAAAGCACAACCGACTGCTGTGTCGACCTGATGCCGTTTGGATTGTTTCTGTGGTCCCTGGCTTATGTAGGAAAGCCCCAACAACCTGAAGGTAAGCCCCTCATATCTTAGAGTATTTAAGCTATAAATGCCCATAGTTGTTCAGTCAGCAGTCAAATTTCAGTTGTGTGACTCAGTTAGTCACCTCATGCATCAGACTAAAGCAGCTGTGTGTAACTGCATTGATCTGAAATGCATTAACTCCTGAATCAATAGCTCAGACTGACACACTCGACCTAATGAAGCAGTTGGTTTCCCCAGCAGCTCCATCTTTTGGTCAGGAGGCCAAAGTAATTTCAGATTCAGGGGCCTAATGACCCGTTTCTGTATATTGGCCAGACAGCATTTAAATCATCTCCAAGACTGCTGTCACCAGCCAAACTGTCATTTTTGATGAGGTAAATCACATGAACCGGTCCATCCAATTCTGTCAAACAAACCCAAAAAATCTAATTATTTGCTGGAGTAACTATTCCCACAACTAGCCAGTTTGACATCTTTTCAACCGGGGAGCTCTTTTTATGCACCGGGGGAACACCAAACCATGAGCTGTTTAAATCCTACACATAGTGACTTTAAAAATGTTGACAGCTTTATTAGGTGAGCAACTTTGTATCCAGTCATTTTAATACATTTTAATAGCACTGCAACTCAGCCACCACTCTCACTCCTCATTAAAACAAAGTGAAGTCAGAAAGAGAACAAATTAAAGGTGACTTGAACACTTTCTGAATATCTGCCCTGTGTCACCTTTCTTGCCAAACTGTAAGGGTGCAAATGTCATAGTTAAGGTTATACCATGAGGGTGAAGGCATGGTATACTCTTTTGCGTAAACTATAATTTTACATCCACATTTTCTTTTTCCTAATCGCCATAGTGAATGATTAAAGATTCTGTGTTCACTTCTGTTAAACTTTATTAGCGAAGGTTTGAAATGCATCTGCAACATCGTCTTATAGTTTTTCACAATAATATAATATCATCAGACAAATATTTTGTTACTGATTTTGCTGCAGTAGCGCATCTTACATATGATCCATCAAAGGTCTGTGCAATATTAATCCATGATAATTCAATGATGTCGTGCAGAAAACCAGCTAAAGCCTATGTCATTTCCTTCAATTCATACATTGCTAAGTCAGCTTCCTGTTTGATGCTTGTCACACCAGTGAGGACATGCTCATCAGGTGAGATTATGAATGCTGTATAGTTATACTCTCCATTTTTACCTTATGCCCCATTTACACTCAGTTTGCTGCACTTTATACAGACTTTAGATGGCAACCTTTCAACTTTGAAAATTAGTCTAAACCTAAATAAAAACTAATTTTACCAAAAATGATGTTTGTGTTGTTCAAATGGGGGAAACCAACAAAAGTGACACTGCTCAACTGCTAGATTGAGCTCAGCTATTTACCCTTTAGTGTTACAGAGTGTTGCTAGTCATATACATAATAGCTTTCATCACTTAACAGACAAGCTAGGCAACAGGTCACTCTCCTAAGAAATTATTATGATTGTTCAATGACGGCGAGTTGGAGGGTTACTGGTTTATTGTGCATGTACACATTTTCCCTGCAGGACTGAACTGAATACCTCCATCTGTGTGTCTTTGTCATAAATGTCTAACACAATACCTGAGCAATGGAAGGGATTTGAAAGCAACTCCGCAGCATACCGGTGGTAGATTGTATTCCAAGCCCTCACCAAGGACGCAGCCACCTACTGACAATCCACTGACACCGACTTCTCCTGCACAATTCTTCAAAACCTTGTATGTATGCTTTTTAACATTCAGAGGCTGTCCACTGCTGAATATCTGCATGTATCCAGAGATAAAAAGATGCACATAAATGAGGCTTTTAAAATGCATTAGGCTGTGCATGTGGACCTCAGACACCTGTGCTGTTTGCATTCCTGCTGTTAACCAAATGTTTTCTGACAGAACTCGTGCTGCATGCAGCCAGAGGTGGAACGGGTCATCTATGTGTTGGCTATCTCCATAACGTGATGTCTTAATTGTATTGTCTGAATCATTCAGTCCCTCTGTGCTTCATCTGAGCAATGGTTCCCTTAGAGGTCTTGAGACGAACACTCAGCCCCTTATCTGCACGCCTTTGATCAAAGCGGCTAAATAGCATTACCCAGATGACACCCTGAGGGCCAAGGTCAGAACCAGCCTGTTTCTTGACTTTTTCCACGAGGTACATTCACACTGTGTGAGCTAATGCGGTTGAAACACCAACGGAGATTTGAGCCATAGGGCTGAGTGTTGAATGTCCATAATCTTTATCTGCTTGTGTGCAAGGTGTGTGGTAAGAAAAATAATTAAATCTGGCCAAAAGTTTGAGTTGAGTGACCAGAGTCACCATAAGGTTAAAGGGTAGGATTTAGGTAAGGATTAGGAGTTTCGATCTATAATTCTGTAGTTATAATGGGTCACATGACTAAGTGCAATGTAAATGTGTTCACTCATCACCTGACTCTGCAGTTTCCCTCAGCTCGAACAGAGTTTAAGCCTCTTCAACTCGTTGGTTGAGTCTCACTTTTCTCAGAAACCCCACGGTCGGCAGCAGCAGGCAGGGACAAACCCACTGTACACTACCTGCCCAGCACCAACTGACAAACTATTATTTTCATATTTTGGCCATCTCTGCTTGGTTTAAAGAGTGACAGCAGGAGAGAGACATGACAGGGATCACATGCAACACAGGGCCTGGGCCGCTGCAAGGACACAGCCCTCTGGTTCACTCCATACAGGTGAGATACCATCCCAACTACAAGAGACCATCACTGCCCACAGCATCTTCTTCCCAGGTCTAACCCAGACACATCCAGCCAGACCCACACTGTCAAGAAGCACAACCACCCCAGGAAAAGGACAATAGAGCCAGACTAAGACCTCAGCTAACCCAGCTCAGACCAAAGACCCTATCTCTAGCCCTGATGATGTGGCAATCCCAAATATAAAAAAAATCAATCCCTAGTAGGGTTAGCATGGATGAATGGTGTGACCCTGGTGAGATATCGAGAGCCAAAAAGTTTGTCAGCAAACAAACAGCACTGCCAGAGCAAGTCTGAAAGTTGGCATCAAAGAGGAAACAGAGGCATCGCGACAGACTGGAGAGCGATCTAAGCATCAAGAACATGTGGCATGCGTTCCAGACCATCACAGGCAGCGCATCCATCATGTGTGAGGCCTTGTTGGCAGATGAGCTCAACACCCTCTACGCTTACTTTAGTAGAGAATGAATGGGAGTGAAATTGCTGGTCCTGAAGACATCCCTGGCCACCCGTGATACAACCAAGAGGGGGTGAACTGTTCTGTGAAGTTTGCATACACCAACACCATCAGTGGATGGATTTCATACAGCGATGAAAGGAAATTAACAATCTTGCAAAGTGAAACACAGCTACTGCAAAAGCAAGGAGCTGATCGCTGAAGAAACGAGGCAAAGACACTTAACACGTTTGACATCAGTGGTGCTGAGGTGGGGTGGGTTTACAGTTTTAGGTTAACCCACTCCACACCATTGATTAAAACCACACAGCACATTGTTGGTGTCCATCTACTGAGCTGTCGGCAATGAGCCACAGCCTTTTCACACTGCTGCCCTCTGGCAAGCAATACAGAAATATCCACTGCCGTACCGCCTGACTACAGAGCAGCTAGTCCCTGTGAAATAGCTGTGAGACTCCTCTACTACACGTCATCCTGCACACCCCACTGTAAATAAACGATCCTTCTAGTAAACCTCAGCTTTACGTGTTATAAAAACTCTAAACAGTGAAGGGAATGAAACAGTTCTATTATCTTAATACTAACTGCAGTCCCGCTATGACTGTCAACTGTCAGCCTCCTCCCTATTGCTAGTCCCAATAGGGAGGAGGCTGAGGTGGAAACACACACCTTCACCCAGGGGCCCTCTCTTCCTCTGTGCTGATGCCCTTTTGACTTGAAACTACATAACCATGTAGTTTTGGTGGCTAAACTCAGCCATGACATTGCCTTTTTCTGTATTTCGAAAACTCATGAAATGTCACCAAGCAACCTTTTTTTAATGTACTGCAAGTCCAAAACTTGTTATTCGAGGGATGTGTGGCAGCAAATTTAAAGCATATCGCCTCTGACCAAGCTGCCACACAGTATTTGAGAAGCTGGGGAGTGACAATGTGTGATATATACATATGTGTATGTATGTAAGTATAGGTTTTTTTCTATAATTTGTTTTGGTGCTATTTTTCATGCTTTGTTTCAATGCATTGTCTACTTTATTCCATCATAATTAAAATCATCTGAATGACAGTTTGTCTGCATTTCAGTGTGCAGTTGTGTATTATTTAATCCCAGTGAAGCTGATCTTTGAACTTTGAACCATGCAGATTCTCGTGCTGCCCCCGAGAGGCCCAAAAAATCAACTACTGCAAGAAACAAAGTTTGGTTCTGTGTGAGGTTAAGCAGGCAGGGCTTGATTTCATTTTTGCATTTTTGCTTCTGAAAAATGAGGATGGATGAAGAAAAATTGTGTGTGTCATATGACAGAGTTTATTAATTCACTAAAATGTTTTTTTAATCCTTGTGGTATACACAATGAACAATGGAGAACATGGTTTTGTGGCCGCAGCAGTTCAATGAGGGTAAATAGAACTTTGTTTGTGCTGATCATTTGACTGGTTCCAATCAATAATTCACAAACCTCAGTGGCACCAGAAACTGAGACATCTCACCAGCAAGGATTAAGTGAGAAATTAAGTTTAGATGAATGGATCAATTTCTCTCTGTTGTCAGTTTAAACAAACATAACTCTTTGTGGTTAACTGAGATAATAAAATGTTCATTTCTCACCAGTCAGGCTCACAGGTGGTTCCGATCTTGCTTACAGTGTATCTGTTCCAGCCCAGCACTGGAGGGAAGGTCCAGATGAAGGAGAAGGTCCAGACGAACAGCAAGCCCAGGATAGCATGCTTCGCTTGCAGACGGATGTTCCCCAGAGGCCGGCAGATCACGAAGAATCGTTCGAAGGACAGAACAGCGAGGGACCACAGGGCCACGATCCCTGAGGCAAACAGCAGGAGGTTAGTAGGACACCAGCAGTAAGAAACACACACCAACATGTCCTGGAATCTGCTTTTAATAACCATTACAATCACACCTCTGTCTTTTTGTCTGTTATCTGACATGTAATGAACCTAAGGAGATTGTTTTCTGGAATGTCACAATATTTGTCCTCATAATGTGGCCATTTGCATCTATTTTACATTGTTTCCCTGTCTCACCAGAGCGTGAAATTGGTTAGTTAATTAGTCTCTTTATGTCTATGCTTTTGGAGCGTATCCAACTGGGTTCAAATGTCCCCTATGGTGTAACCACGTTTCTTAATATTTGACAAAGTATCCCAATTCTGCACTGTGCAGAGGTAAAAGTGGAGACACTGTTGCTAGAAACAGTGTAATGATCCAGGGTAGGCGCATTAGCCTGCCTCCTAATGGGCTAAAAAAAGCCAACCTTAATTATGGTAATAAGTCACTCTCACAGACTGGTTAATTACCTATCTCTCCACAGCCAGGTATGCCTAGTGCCTGCCTACCAGGCTCACTCACTGGAGAGGACAAAAGAGAGAGGTGGGAACCAGGGCATTCAATTATGTCACACACGTTTAAACAAGAGCCTCTGCAAAGGTTCACAAATAAAATTAACACCAATACTTCTGTGCTGTTTTTTCGGTAGCTTTTTAAAGTGGGTTAAAGCTGACCATCAAAGGGGATGTTTTTCCAGGAAAGCACCCAATCCTGCTTTTACCCAATAAGTGTGAAAGTATTCTGTGAAGCACAGGTCTGTGAAGCACAGGTGGGCGTAGATAGGAAACCTAAAAATAAGCACTAAATATTCACAGCATGAGCTGAATATTAAGAGGAGCGTCCATTCCTGCTCATCGAGTACAACCACCTCAACTTAATCACTTTCTAATTTACTCACACCAACCCTACACACACACATACAGGAAACACCAATGGAGCACTGCTGTCAATCACTGAAACTGCTGTCAAGACCAAAATTGGAGTGGCTTTCCACCACAAAAGCCCCTTGAAGATGTAAGCCTCACTTCAGTGGGCTATTGATTATACATCAGCATGGCTTCCTGGATCATAATTGGTTTCTTTTAGCGCCCTACCGGCTTTTCATCCTGCTAACAGAATGTGTTTTTGTGTGCCATGTGTAAAGCGTACTCTGCCCCACAATATTTGTTTTCATACACTGCTGAATCATAAATAATAGTATTCTTTTTGTACGGGTAATTCAGTGCCTGATAACATCCAGTACACCAGGATCCGCCATGCTATATAAGCATGCGCATTTACAGCTGCACACCATGTTAGAGGAACTCATTGTCTTGGGGATTTTGTTATTATTTAGTATCATTATCACCATGGAAAGTCTATTTCCCTGGTTGTATGGATTCAGCTAACACCAAATGTAATACTGGTCTGACAAAGATCCATATGGGATATTGTAGCTCATAGTAATGACCAAAGCTGTCTCATTAATGCCTCACAAGTTCAACTATTACAAGTGAAAGTAATTTGATAATACTCGCGTATGAAACTTATCATGATCTCATGAGCGCTCGTTACAAATGAATATTTTCCTATTGATGAAACATTTGGCAGTTTGGAGAAAGACATCCTATGACCCTCAGTGTCAGTCCTCCGTACATTTTCCAAGTTGCCAAAATGGGATCGCACAAACCTTGTTACCAAATCCAATAAGGAGCCTGAATTAATCAAGTTTCCTCTTTTCTCTTGATTTCCTGTACTGCAGGCTGCTCTCTGTATTCTTCACGAGATCACGAAACCAATCCACTGACTTAGTTAAATGTTACTGGTGGTCACAGTGTTGGTAACCTACTTATAGCAAGTCATGCACTGCAGTATGTGTAGAGGCTCCTGAGTGCAGCTGTGAATCCTGCCTTAAAGACCCACAATGGGCTTTTGTTACTAATCCTACAGTATGTTTTTATGCACACATGACAGCAGAGCAGCAAATACCATGCTACCATGCAGGTACAGTTATATGTATATATACACACACACCCCTGGGGCTCATTAAAATACCAAGTTAACAGTAAATCTGACATTATGGTGATTTTTCAACTGTTTGCCTAAACCCAGTGAAATTATTTAAACTATTTATCTTAAAATGCTTGGTAATGAAGAATGCACTTGCAGAGCTGGATTACGAAGGATGGGGGTGCAGTTTAAAATCTGGAAAAGATATGAAATTAATTTCTAGAGCTGGTTAAGTAAAGTTTTCTCTCCATTTGCAATTAAAAAGTCAAACCGCCCCTGTGTGTTTGATGAGATGTTTTTGCTGTGCTTTATACTTTATTTAATGTTGTTTAAGTATGCTTAAACTACTACATTAGCGTCCTCATATCACTAAAGCGTGTTAAACTGATGCAGTAAAGGATGAACCATTTAAAAGAAAATCATTTAATTTAATGAACTTCCAAAATAACTTAGCAAAGTTACTGAGCTGATTCTTCATTTTGGAAACAGCTGTGCTGGAATTGATTTGTCGCTTTTGTTTTACCTCCCAGATGCCCTGAGTTATGAGCAGATGCTGAAGTGAGCGCTGATGGATGAGGATGCGCCATGTGGAGCTGTTTTACTGTCATCACACATCTGTATATAAAAAAAAGCTCCAACACTGACACCTGCAGTTATGGAAGTTGTCTTTTGCAGTGCCTGTAATTACAGTACCAGGAGAAAAAAAAGAAACAGAAAGAAACGCGGTTAAACCTACCGAAAAAAGTAACAGCAAACCCCTCCAACACGCAAGCCCACTTCCCGAGGAAGAAATAACCCCTGGCGTTGGTCATGAAACTTATTAGTCCACCGGTGAGCGAAACCAGAAAGTCAGCGATGGCCAAATTGACTATGATATAGTTCAGGGGCTGTCTGAGCTGTTTGAACTTAAAAGTGACAAACATAACGAGGAAGTTCTCGCTCAGAGACAGCGAGGTGACCACAAACATGAGCACGGCCAGGACAGTGAAGTTCCATGGCGCGATGTTCTTGATCGGTCCATTAAACGGATCATCGTTGGTGGTGAGTTCAGCTGCCACAGTGTAGGACACGGCGTTCACTGACAGACTTAAAGTATCCATTGTCCATGCCCAGAGTTCAGGCTACTTGTTTGGTGACCCTAACCGAGAGGAAATCCTGCTTTGTCTCTTTTCTCTCACTCTTTTATGTGGAGTCACTGCAGAACAGCCGCGCTCACTAGTCTGCGTTCAGCGCGCTGCCTGCGCCGTGGAGCATCCTGTGCGCCCTGGGACTCTTCTTTGACAAAGTTCTTGTGTTGAAGTCCTCGCTGGCTGACGCGCGAAGAGACAAATCCGCCAGAAATGTTGAGTTGAGCTTCTTGAGAGCGTGGCTCTACATGTGAGAGCGTAGTACTGACGGAGCACACGTTGCGCCGCGCGGGCAGAGAAAGGCGATGTCTTGTAAAGCGCTGGCAGCGAGTGCATGAATGACCGATCAGTGGCATCTTGGATGCTCTTATATAGGCGGCTGCAGCATCACTACTGCCCTTCTGGTGAGGCGACAGGACGCCGCGCGTCCTCCTCGTGTGCTCGTTTTTTGCGCGCTGCGGACACTGACGAGCTTCTGGCTGCACACCCTTCACCACAAACCAGAGCCGGTCATGACTGATGCAGCAAATGAGTCTCCCCTGTTTTAAGGCACGTTGAGATCTTCTGGCTTTGCCCCTTGCAGTTCTTTTATCGTGCGTGATTAGGGACCCCAGCAGGTGATTCTGGACATTGTGCTTTGTTGTATGAACCAAAATTAGGCGCACGTGTTCACTTGAAATTGTTCACTGAAAATTTTCGCTTTTAGGTAAATGTGTTGCCTTTAGTAGATAAATGTAGTGAATACAGGCAGTCCTGAGAGATATGTGCCTGACACGTGCGTGTTTAAATCACCTGGATCTCAGGATGACTTCAATCAATCACCGTCTGAAATAACGCGGTCAAGCCAGCCGCCTTTTGAATTTTGATGCGCCTCTATCTGTGTTATTACAGTACCCATGCTTCGAGCAGACAAAAAGACAATACACATCCAAATATTTAATACATTTCTGTCATTGTGTTTAATTCTATGTAACCTACTGAGTCACATTTTCACAAAACAGTTTCTATGACAGTATTACATATACAATACATTTCTCCTCAAAACCATACAAAGCTGTAAGTGATGTAAATTTGAGAAAATTAAAAATAGTACCTTGTAATTTAGATTTGGCTGACAGTCCCTTCAACTGCCTCTTAATTTGATAAACTGTCTTATCAAATTATGATTAATCTGGTGATGTCACATTCAACGAAACTTCACAGAATTATTACACATCACAGAGATGTGTAATATAATGTAAAAAGTTATTGCTGTAATGCGAAGCTTATTCCCTTTCTGCCACGACAAGAACCGTTACCATAACAGCGAGAATAGACATGCAAGTAAAATCCAAGCTGCGGCTGGCTTAGAGGAATTTAGCGTGTAACGACTCACCTTTTAATCCATTTGTATGTGTTCCTGTGCTTTGAGCAGGAATTTCAGTGTAGTTATGCCAGACAAGCATAAATATGCCCCACTGCATGAGCTTGTTAACCTCCAATCTCCAAAAACCACCAGTTGTCTCCTGACACAATTTATATTGCATTATTGTCTCCATCCATTCCTATCCTCAAAAATATACAAATATTATTTAAATCATTATTTGTTGTTGTTTATGTACACGCAGACTTAAAGGCAACCTCAGAGTCATCATCCATTCATGGCTGTTCATAAGCTCATTAAGTACATATGAACCGTGAAAAGTATGAATGATATTCATGTGAAAAATAGATGACCCACAGTGACCTCACAGGAGGTTACGACCCTGAAACAGTATTAGTGGCTCTTATGTTGAGCTCCCAGCTCAACATAATAGTATTCCAGTGATCGTAAGCGCAAGTTTAGTGCATTGTCCAGATGCACTGAAGAGCTGCGACTCGTTTCAACAAGGTGCATTTCAGTAATCATCTCAAGGAAATTTAATCGAATGCAACTGGACTTGGTTATATGTCTTTGAAGACGTTTCACCTCTCATCCAAGAGGCTTCATCTGTTCATCGGACTAGGCTGGACTAGTCCAACTAGCTAGTGTGGAGATTCAGGTATTTAACCTCTGTGGAGGCTTTCACCAGGCCAATGATGTCATAGGATTGTTGGTGCTTCATGTGTCAACGACCGTCATTAGAGTGACAGTCGTCTGAAGAAGTTGGTTTCGACTTCATTAGTGATCTATTGTGTTATAACGACAGTCGTTGGAGTCACATGAGGCCATTAGTGAAAGGCAGTTGTTCTTAGAGGCTAAAATGTTGAATCTCCTGGGAAGGGATGAAAGGGCGGCAATGTAAATTGGAGATAGGCGGTGTTGCAGACCTCCTCCTCTGTTGAGTGACGGTTTTTCTAATTTCACAGAGATAGCTTCCTTCACTCCTCTTTCAAACCATCTATCCTCTCTGTCCAAGATGTGAACATTGTTGTCCTCAAACGAGTGAGCTGTCTCCTTGAGGTGTAAATAGACAGCAGAGTCTAGGCCTGAGGAGTTAGCCCTCCTATGTTGAGCCATGCGTTTGTGTAGCGGTTGTTTTGGCTCACCAATGTAGAGGTCCCTGCATTCCTGGTTGCATTGGACTGCATACACCAAATTGTTTTTTTGGGTGTGTGGTGTTCTGTCCTTGGGATGTACCAGTCTCTGTCTGAGTGTGTTGCTGGGTTTGAAATACACAGGGATAATGGTGTGATTAAAGATCCTCCTGAGTTCTTCAGATACCCCAGACACACATGGGATGACTATGTTGTTTTGGCCACTTTGTTGTTGTTCCTTCTGGAACCAGCTGCAGTTTTTACAAAGGCCCAACTGGGATAACCACAGAGTTGTGAGAATCACTCACGTCTGTGTTCTTTCCTGGTTCCTGTGAGCCCAAGGAGGAGAGGAAAGCGGTAACAGCACTCAGCAAGGACCACAACATCACAATCCTTCCAGCAGATAAGGGAAGATGCACAGTTGTGCTCAATACAACTGATTACCACGCCAAGGTCTCTAGAATAGAATGCTTACAAAAACTACAAAAACAAGGGATTATTGACAGAATACAATATCACTGTGTTTATCCCCAGGACTTCAATCCCTTGTATATGGACTCTAAGATCCATAAGAAGAGGCCCCTCAGACCCATCGTCAGCAGCATAAACTCTGTCACCTACAACATTGCCAAACACGTAGCTAATATCCTGGCACCTCTGGTGGGCAACAGCCCACACCACATCCAAAACTCCATAGACTTTGTGAACCAAGTCCGAAACCTAAAAATGGATCCAGATGAGACCATGGTATCCTATGATGTGACTTCTCTGTTCACGTGCATCCCAACCAAGGAGGCTTTGGCAACAGTAAGAGAGCGACACACACAGGACAACTCCTACCAAAACAGAACAAAGCTCAAACCAGAACACATATGCCAGCTTCTGGATTTATGCCTAAACACCACATATTTTCAGTTCAATGGGCCCTGAACTCTTTCGAAGGAACAACACAGAGCCATTGATTGAATGTGTGATTGACACATGAGTTAAAATCAAAACTCGAAGGTTGCAAGCCTTTAAGGAACACATCAACTCAGTGGACAGAAACATCAGGTTCACCAGAGAAGATGTGAAGGATAATAGTTTGCCCTTCTTAGATTGTGATGTCCACATGGAAAAGGACAGGAGCCTCCACATTGGGGTATACATGAAACCCACACACACAGACCAATACCTACTTTTCGATTCACACCACCCACTGGAACATAAACTTGGCGTTATCAGAACCCTGCAGCACAGAGCTGATAATGTACCCACCAGCTCACAGGCCCAAGGGAAAGAACACAAGCACCTGGGGATGCCTCACAACTTGTGGTTATCCCAGTTGGACCTCTGTAAAAACTGCAGCTGGTTCCAGAAGGAACAACAACAAAGTGGCCAAGGAAGAAAAACAAAACAAACGAAACAACATAATCATCCCATATGTGTCTGGGGTATCTGAAGAACTCAGGAGGATCTTTAACAAGCACCGTATCCCTGTGTGTTTCAAACAGCAACACACTCGAACAGGAACTGGTATCCAAGGACAGAACACCACACACCCAAAAAAGCAATGTGGTGTATGCAGTCCAATGCAACCAGGAATGCAGGGACCTCTACATTGGTGAGCCAAAACAACCGCTACACAAACGCATGGCTCAACATAGGAGGGCTAACTCCTCAGGCCTAGACTCTGCTGTCTATTTACACCTCAAGGAGACAGCTCACTCGTTTGAGGACAACAATGTTCACATCTTGGACAGAGAGGATAGATGGTTTGAAAGAGGAGTGAAGGAAGCCATCTATGTGAAATTAGAAAAACCGTCACTCAACAGAGGAGGAGGTCTGCAACACCGCCTATCTCCAATTTACATTGCCGCCCTTTCATCCCTTCCCAGGAGATTCAACAATTTAGCCTCTAAGAACAACTGCCTTTCACCTAGCGGCCTCATGTGACTCAACGACTGTCGTTATAACACAATAGATCACTAATGAAGTCCGAAAACCAACTTCTTTAAGGCGACTGTCACTCTGGCGGTCGTTGACACCTCAAGCACCAGCAATCCTGCTGGCATTAGTCAAACCTCTTGGATGAAATATAAATTTCCTGGATGAGATGAGAATATCCACAGGCCTCCTTCAGTAATCATACTTTTGCACTTTAAGGCACGGCATGAAAGATTGAACATTAGTTTTAAGGATAGGGGGTAAGGATTTGTTCCCAAATTCATTCCAAACTTTAACTTTCATTTTATATTTCAGTTTCCACTTTCATATTAACTTTGATAGGAATTTGAAGGTCAAGTTCACGTTTACCCAGAACTTTTTTTCCTTAGGGTGAATCACTCTCCCCTGTCTCCATCTCTGCCCAGTCTTTGATCTAGTTCCCTCTTGTGGAAGCCAGCTTGTCACAGCTCAGTGACCATCACGTAAATGAGGATTTATTGCCTGCGCCTGCCTGTCCAGACCTGGGTATGACTGCTTTTTGTTTGGGAGGTGTGTTCAAGTGTCATTGCCAAGTTCAACCTTGTGCTTTGCTAAAGAAGAGTCAAAAGAGCAAATCCCATTAGTTTAGATTCCAAACTGAAATTTTGCTAGAAATACTTTCCATGATTTTCTTCACACATGGCGTCATCCACTGCAGCACTGATTTAGATTACACTCAATGAAACACCTTCGCATGAACGCTGGAGAACTGGCATGGTCATTCTGCTACTGTGCAATAACAAACCTGAATTCTATCAGTATTGAAGAAATCACCTTAGGTTACAGTGTTATATCACTGTGTGCATCAATAATTAGCAAGCGCTGATGTTTTACCAGCCTTGTTCTGTTGACAACACAATCCCATGTCCAACACACCTCTCTAATAGATTTTTTGCAAACTATGGAGGGCAGTGACCTGTGGGAATGACCTGTGGAACTGCTCTAGCTGTTTCCCTGAAGGCTTCAGATTGAATGGGAATCTGAGCCCATAGGGAAAGGCTTGAGGCGCTAGCGACTGAAGAACTGTATAAAATGGACTAGTTAGTGGGGTCATTCCCTCAACATTCTTGTTGCAGTATGATAGTGCTGGAAATGGGTGAAAGCCTCACGCAGTAGCTGGTGGTAAACCACAGTTGGAAACAGCTTGAAATAAATGTTTTTTAATATAGATTGTACAGTATAAGGTTCAAGGCACACAGTTCTAGCAGCTGCACGGTCAATAATCATATTGTATTTTCAGTATATTAGAGTATTTTTAATCTCCCGAAATGCATCACTGCCAAAACATAATATAATATAATATAATATAATATAATATTAATATAATATAATATAATATAATATAATATAATATATTATAATATAATATAATATAATATAATATAATAATAATAAGGTTTGACTTGATCTATTAAGATTTTGTTTTACATTTTCCTTATAAATGTATTTTGCCATGATATTAAAAGTTTCCTGAATAATAAATCAGTAATTATTTGCATTTTGACAAAAAGTCTTTCTTTGTAAAGGGTAGAAAGCAGATTCACGCTTTAGGTTCATTTTGTTTTAATATACACAGCAACAAACACCATCTTTGCGTCTGGGTTGCTAAAGTCAGTGAGCTCAATTTTTTGACAAAGCCGCTCATGATTTGGTCTTGTTATGGTTGTTATGGACATGTTATGTTAATGAAATAACCAATAACACTGCACACGCAGCAGAAACACAGCCTTTGAGCCCTTTTTCTGTAGATTTCTTCCCTCCTCTGTGTTTCTTTGTTCTTCTGTGCTGCTGATTTTTGCTCTTTTATCCATTGTTTCCAGTAGATGTGCTCACTGGTGCCTGATCACTCTCAGCAGAGGTGCAGTGTGGTGCTTTCGAGGTCTCTTTCGGTCTCTTGACCAACATCCTGTATCTTGACTCTTTCGCTCTAGTCTTTTCTCTCACGTCGTTGCTCACTGACATAAAATTCACTGAAAATCTTCAACTTTCCTTCTTCCAGTTCATTCTGCGATGCCTCCCTTCATTCCTTTTTTAATACCTTTCTTAAGTATTTCATATATATCATCTGTATCCTCTCGTCCTCTGTGTTTTAGCTTTTTCCATTTTGTTTGGGCACACTGGTGTTTTATGCCTTTCTCCTTGTATTAAATACACTATCAGACATTAGTAATATTAATTAGAAGGCAGCATTAGCCTGATTACTGACATTACCATCTATTTCTATACCAGCACCAGTAATGTCACTTGTTCACTTACAGTTGTAATCCAGCACACTTTTTGTTATATTCAGTGAACATCACCTCACAGTCTATTCCCTGACTTTTCTGTGTGTTCATTCAAAACCTCTGCGGTGTTCACATGCAGTCCTGGCTCTGTAAATGGGAAACAAAGTCTGGACCAAACCATTCAGCCAATCAACACATTGCCTCCAGGAGCATGAAAGTGAGGGGTGTAATTTGATTGGCTGGGGGGCTTAAATCAACAACCTTTCGCCTGAACAAAGAACTGCACCTTCATGTAAGTGTGATGTGTCAGCTGGTGTTCAAACCACATCTCATTATGGACTCTCAACTAACAACTTGGATAACTTTGCTAAAATGTTGCTCATTCTCCTCAAATAAAGCAGTAAGTGTTCCCATTTGTCACATCAGGTCACAGCCAAACTACTGCTATTGTCATGACGATTTTAGATCTTTTGGAGATTTCAAGGATGCTAGTTGTCCTCCAGCTGTCCACACACAGAAAGGGTACATTTTCTGTAATAACACCGAAGAGAATGACTAAGAACTTAAGTGGCAAGGCTTACTCATGCAACACATGAGCCATGCAGGAAGGGAAAGTTTTCCAGGTGTGGAGCTCAGAAAACACTCCATTTCAAGCTGCCTTGTCTGAAAATAATTTTAATTTATCGATATAATAAAAATCATTTAAAAAATCATAAAAGATCCTCTTAATCAGTTTGGAGAGTACCAAACACTCAGCAGCTCCATCCCCTCCCTCCTGCTGTGTTGTCCTAAGGTTTTCACACCTGCTGAATACACGGGACAACACTCTGCGATCTGCAGGTTGGTTTAAGAGGTTCCTCTGCTTCCCTGGTGGACCACAGACAAAACCGACCTTGCAGGCCTTGCTTCTCTCCCTTCCCATGCTCCAGATCACCTGAAGTGTGCAGAAACACCCTCCAGCTCTGAAGCTTTTGTGCGGGTGTGTGTGAGAGCGGTTACGATAACATTGTTTGACATATTTAGGTGAGTTTGGACATGTGTTCTCCACCCCGGTCGTCCACTTGATGAGATAGTGAAATATATAAAACAGTTTGAAGACTTGGCAGTGAATCACAGATCTAAAGTTTCCTAAATCTACTGTCAGACACACTGATGAAACAGTCTCATCCTGGGATCCAAACTGAAATATTTGACTCTTCTCAAACATGTGCATACACTTGCACAAAAGCCTATGCATTGATTTTGAGGTCTGTGTATTCACAGAGCATCGGTGGTGTATTTAAGGTTCTCTCACAAACCTGTCTTGTTATCACAAGGTGGATAAACAATAAAAAGGGATTTTGTGTACTGAGAATTCAAAGCGCCAGGTTTATTTGCAGTAACCACCAAACAAAACAAACATTTCAGAGTCTGCGCTGAACAAAATTCCAATGCCATCCGCATCAGGCATTCGACATCACATACACACTTTGAGCATCTAACCTTAACAGACCGGTATAGTGTATGTGGCACTGAGGAGTGTATCTTTGCACTTAGTCTTTTAACATCAAACACAGCCAGGAGCAACAGTGTCAGGTTTCATGGCAGTATAGTTGTATAGCTACACTGACACACTGACCACAATGTGAGTCACACTCCTCGAGTTCAGCATGGTTTCAGCTAATAACAGAGTTCATTTGCAAGCTGAGGTTAATACACACATATCTCCCAAATCATGCCGCAGTCTGGGTTGTTTTGACTCTAATAGCTTTAAGGCCTTGTGTCAAAAAGTGCCCCCCTGCCTTGATATGCTGTTGCCAGATGACCTGTGTTGGCAGAACACACCTTTGTTGCAGAGTAGAGATGATGTTTTCTGAGGTGAGGTGTTCACAAAAGGACATTATCATATGAATGCAAAGCATGTGGAGGAGATCCATGCTTAGAGACTGACTGGGATTGTGTGCTAAAAGGCGCAACGATGCCGCAGCATCAGGGAAAGGTCTCCATTGTGTGCCGCGTCCTTGTGTTGTGTAGGCAAACAGGAAAGCCAGCTGAAATGCGTCAACTCGATTCAGAATTTACCGCATCCGGGCAACTCCTCCAGCAATTTACCAGTGAAATACTGGTGTTACCATGCATTATACATTTTCAAGTACTGGAAAAAGGAGGTGTGCTGTTTGTTGTCGCCCACAGAGAAGCTTTGAATGCAAGAAAGGTCATCACTTGACATTTTATGACACAATATGTCATTTGACACCTTAATTTTTGGACGTGAAATGATAAAACTGTATTTTATTCCTCGAAATCTGTTGTCTATGTTGTTATCCAAAAACAAAATGAAAAACACAACAGTGAAGCACACGGTTGAAGAAGGTGACATGTTCCTCTATTACAGTGAACACAAACACTGTAGTTTATTCCCAGATAATCCCACATTCACAGCTGTGCTACTAGAACACAGCACATGCATTTGAGATCTATTAGACGGTGTCATATAACAGACTAATGCTTTGTTCGCTCATATCTTTCTGTGGAATTAATACGACTGTTTACTTATTTGAGTAAAAACATCTCCCACACACTCGATGCCATGCACCACCTGTATACACCTGTGTCTCATTAGCAGCATTTCTCAGTATTTGTCTGTTTCTCCTACCTAGATCTTTGATTGCCTTGCGCTTACTCTATATATACGTCACTTTGGATAAAAGTGTCTGCTAAATGAAACTGGAGAACTGTTGTAGAATATATAAATATACTAAATAAATCATAGTTAAACTCATTAGAATGTATATGGTGTAGATCAGATTTGCACACTCCACTACTTTACAATCCAACAATTAAATTATAATGTTTTACAATGGGTGAAGATGAGAGAGGTGATGCCAGTGATTTCAACAGGAGACAAATATCAACGTCCTCTTTGTGACAAAAAGCATCAGGGCTTTCACTGAATTTACTTCAAGTTCTGAGAAACAGCAAACCCTGAGGGTACCAGTCATCTCTTCACTGCGCTCACTGGTTTATCGACTTCATATTCGTTGTTACTGTTAATCTGACAACATGAGTCTTGAGATGCCACATGTGCCATCTTTAAGAAGTTCTCATCATGATTTTATGATTATGAGTCCACCATTTTCCCTCTAGGAGCAGATTAATCCTATGTGACAGATACGATGCTCCTATCTTTGGCATACAGCTGTCAAACGGTCACGCTACTCATTCTTTGTGAAATCAAAATGAGGCAGATCGATAGTTCCCATTAGCCTCTGTGGATTCTGCGAGATGACCTCTGCCATTCTCCTCGCAGTTCTGCGCTTTTCCAAGAACGCAGCTCTAAAGTTTTGAGTAATGATTTAGTGAAAGGTCTCGCGTTGATTACTCTCGAGGCTCGGCTCGATGGTTGGCTCTGGCTACTAAAAGCAGCAGACTATTTGCAGGGCTCACAGGGGAACTGCATTACCTCCAAGACACAAGAACATACACTGACTGCACACAAATCTCCAAAACTATCCCTCCTGGCTTATCTGTGTTCTTTAGACACAAATGTCATTAAGTGCATGAAGTGACACCATTTGCCAGAGGGATGATGCACGCTATGAACACCTAATACCTGTGTTTGGTTGTGACTGTGATTCAGACTGAGTCTAACCTTGCTAAATAAGTGTTTACCTTGACAGATGTTTAATGCAACAAATAAATCAATTACAGCTCTGCAGTGAGGGCAGGGCCTGTGGGAGAAATTATCTGTATAATTACAGGTTACTTACAACTATTGAATTTCAGATTAGGTCTTACTGATTTGATAATCAGCTGCTGTGAGGTCCTTTGAAATGCTATAGTTGATATACATGCTATATAATGCTATATAGTTGTGTTATTGGCGACTGCACAAAACCTGAGCACGTGTAAGGAAAGGTTGTTGGAGAGGAAACGCTCTGCAGGTGGGTACAGGTTGGAAACAGAAGGCAGAGTCTCTGTAAGTGTGTTTCATACACTGAGATATACAGGAAATATCCAGGACTCAAAATGAATCTCATTTGGATTCTTCACTCCAAATCATAACTTCTTTTCTATTAAATCTTACTTCAATAACAGTTTTAAAAGAGGAAACTTGAAAAGCTTGATAAACCGCCAGAAAGTGTCGAAGCCTCACCGTCGAGGATTTATGCATTTCCTTCCTGGCCTTCTATTTTAAAAAGTGAATTTTTATCAAAAGAAAAGCACATCTGACAGGCCGCAGCAACACATGAAAATACAGTTACAGCAAGATTAACAATGTGCGATAAAACGGGTGGAGAAAAGCTCAAAGAATGAATAATAACATGAGCGATGTTTGGTTTACCATGACCTAATAGATCACGTAACCTGAAAGACTCTGCAGAAAGTTACCTGAATTTATTCTCTCTGTCATCACCTACCTGTGTGTGTGTGTGTGTGTGTGTGTGTGTGTGTGTGTGTTGGTACGTGTGTTCTTGAGTATTTACCTTATCATCAGGACTGCAGCTTTTTTCTGGATTTCAGCAGCTTTTATGGATTTTATGTTGTACAAATGAAAACCCACACATCAGGTTATTCTACAGAATGCTTCAGTCAAGGGCCCGTGTCTTCACGTGGAGAGGGCAGGTTTGTCCCTAATATACCCTTAGTAACGACCCAGAGTGAATAAATCATTTAGAACTATTACATTTTGATGGACCTAATTAACTGTGGACAGACCCATTCTCACTGTCTTCCCCTGCTTCTAGTTTTGTGTTAAGCTAAGCCAACCAGCGATCTGTAGCAACATGTTTCATGGCCATATTTTTTTCATCTAAGTCTTTGCAGCGCAAATTAGTGTATCGCTGTACTATCCTGTGTATGCCTCTGTTTATCATTACACTAAAACAAAAAGAAGAGCAACTTCTCTGATACTGTAACGATGTGACTCGATCTTTGTCCTGAGTCTGGAAGTCTGACTCAGCTCCTGCAGATCAACCAAGGAGGGTCATCCAAATGAAATCTGCTTTGTACTCCTCACTCTGATTTACCTCCCTTTGAGTGAACAACTATTGACTTTGCGGGCCTCCGGTATGTGAAGCAGAGATAACCTATAACAGAGTGCCAATATCAGTTCTGTACCTTCAGCCTCAGCTAATTTCTTCCCACTCTGTGGACCTTTTAGAGATCAAACAGCCGTCGCCCTGACCGTGCATATGTCTGGTCTGGCAAGGGGGAGGGGAGGTGACAGAATAAGATTTTGGCGACTTGTTTTGATGACACTCATCCTGGGACCTTTCTTCATATGCCAGTCTACCGAATGACATTACACGTTTCTCTCCCCCAGTTTATTTGCCTACTCTCTTATCTGACACATGAGAGGCCCAGACAACCCCCCATCAGCAGACGAATGATAATTGTCAGCGCTTTTCCAGGAAGACGCAGGTAAGGGAAACGAACTGGCATTTATCCTCCCATTAGTGTATTGGTCGGGTTTACAGGGAAACGAGGCAACGAAGCAATGAGGCAATCTGATTGTGCCACTCTTGAGTGTAAATCACAACCTCAGCAACTACATTTCATTGCTGTCATGAATGGGAAATAAAAAGCTGTGAGAGTTCAAATTCATTCCTTCATCTAATTTTCATTCTAAACTATTAGATGTCATGTTCTCCAACATACGTTAATTGGTCTGTAAAGTGGCATTAAAGCAGGAGGTGGGACATAACTGAACATTCTCATTAAGTCACACACATTGGTGGTAATCAGACCCCAGCCTTTACCCCTCCTGCAGTTATCTTATACATGTTGCCCTGCCACACTTGGAACCTATATAAATGCTAATTGCTGTTTTGTAATTGTACACAATGACAGACGTCCCCTGCACATGCTAATAATATGCAACAGTCCCATGAAGCTGCAGCAACCTTTGCAATTGCACAGATAAATGACTTTGGTGTTAAACTGTTCATTTGTTGTAACCTTTAAGCACTATGCTGAATCAGAGAGCACGGCATTATGCTGTTCATTTGGTATAATGTGACACTCGCACAGGCGGGCCTCCACTGGTGTTGCAGTGGCTTGACCTTTCCAAACTACTCTCCAGGGGCATGTCTGTAAATGTCGGATCACTTCCTATTATGAGGAAAAAGTTGCTCATGTCTTACTTCTTGTTATCCCTCTTTTGTATGGAGCAGGTATATGCTACATGCTACGGTGTGGCAGGATCTGTGCTAGATTTTCAAACGTGGTCAAGGCTAAAGGATGCATTAAGTATAATGGTTTGTTTAGTCTTCACATGCATCCTGCAGCCACTGCTTCACAACAAAAAGTTCAGCTGGTGAATTTTATGTTAAAGCAGCCACAGGAATTGCAGTCTCAGCACTTGATTGTGCCAAGCATACCAGTTACCATGGAAACTGAGTTGTACTTAGCGATAGTTAGATGCTTTGAGAAATATGCCCATTTGCTTACTTGATGAGAGGACTGCTCTTACTGTTAGCATAGCGCTACAGGCAGCAGCTAGTTAGCTTAGCCTACCATACATAGCCGTGATAGTAATGCTAAGTGGACTTTGGGACAGAGCCCTGCTACATAGTTCCCCCTTTTCCAGTATTTGTGTTAAATTTACTTAACTGGCTTTGGCTACATATTTGTACAGATAGAAAGTGTCACACCGCGGTGAGGTTTGTCTCGTCCTGGTTTTGTATCTTGTCATTTCCTGTTTTATTTTGAAAAGTAACTCTCCTCTCGTTTCAGGTCACTTGCCCTTCCTCATGTATCACCTGTCTGATTGTCTTCCCTGATTCCCGATTGTGTCCACCTGTGCCTCGTTACCCTCATGTGTTAAATAGTCTGCATCTCCCTTTGTCCCGTGCCAGAGTGTTTCGTCTGTCAATCACCCCAGCCCGTTTCCATAGCTCCAAGCCAAAGTCAAGAGATCCTGTGCTACGTTTCATGCTAAGTATCATAGCCTCCTAGTGAGTGAAATTTTGTTTGTAACTTTCATAGCCTCTTAGTGAGTGATTTTTGTTTGTAAGTTCCATAGTCTTGAATTAGTTTTAGACTTCAGCTGCTAAAGTTTTCCTCCTTGTGAGTGATTTTGATTTCTAGTTTTTGTTTTCTTACTAGGATAGTTTAGCCTTTGCTTTATGAGAGAGCCCTTTTAGTTTGCATCTATAGAATAGTGTAGAGTTTTGTCCTCCGAACGGAGAGATTTTTGTTACTGTTTGTTTTGTTCATAGTTAGTTTTTATAGCCTGGTTATTTTCGTGTGAGAGAGTGCAACTGTCAAAATAAAAGCCTGCCTTGTGACCACACTCTGCATCTGAGTCCTGTTCATAGTCTCGGCCTGACAGAAAGTGACAGAGACATGGACAGCAAGTGATGATCTTCTGGTGAAGAATCATATTTCCTAAAATATCAAGCTGCTTCTTAAGACTGGAATCCACAACCTTCAATACTGATATGCTGTATAATGCAGCTGTAAATTGCATAGTAAGGATATTAAATTGGTTCAACATGATAAATATGTGTAACAACATTTTTTTATATTTTGGCTTCTTTGTCATCTTATTTATTAATTGTAGAATTAGATGTAGTTACAGCAACACTTAACAGTCATCTGTAAACAGTGTAATGATGCCTAAACTCTACACTGTTCTAACCTATTTCTTGACTCTTTGCATAATCCTTTATACATTTCCCCACAGCTTAAACTACTGCATTTGATCTGTTTAGAAATCTCAGGATCACTTCAGTATAAAATAAAGATCTGTGGGTTTGAACAGAGTTTGGAGACTTTAGAAGTTCAACCAGCTTCACTTTCTATAATATCTGAGCTTTCTGTTTTTATTTCTTCCCGAGTCATGATTCCACTCAATGGTCAGGTCAGAGCCGGGCAGTAAAGGTGAAAACTCTGATTAGAGAGACGTCAGCTCCCCATGTGGCCATTTGGAGTATCTCAGTGTTGCTAAATGAGTGTGGCCTAAGGTGCAGAGTGTGATGGAGCAGCTGGCTGTCTGTTGGGACCTTCAGCACCGCTGGAAATTCAGACTGGATGCCCCTGATGCATGTCTCAGTCCACAGACACTTCTAAGAAAGTCGACCAGATTTACCCCTCCCCACCCCTCCAACCCCCACTCCCCTTTGCTGTGGGTGTGTGTGTGTGTGTGTGTGTGTGTGTGTATTTTCTGTATATGCTCATTGATGCTTCTGTGCGAGCATAAATACATGGATGTCTGCTTCCTGTGTAAGCATATGGTGTACTTTATGCTTAGACTGGCATTTCTTGGTTTTGAAGCTGAATTCTCAAACTTCCACTGAGGAAATTCATTTCATTATTTCTTTCTTCAGAAACATTCAAATTTCCTGGTTCCGCTTCCTATTCTTCCATGTATGAGCCATTTTGTGTCACAAACACTTGATACTGCTATTTGATGATATTGCATTCATTATTTTTAAGCAAGCATAATTTTGGTTTATAATACCTTTCTCTTATTATCTAATACATTACACTGCAGAAAACACAGCACTAAACTGCATTTCGTTGCCCTGCACTTGTACATGTGTAGTGACAATAAAGCTGAATCTAATCTAATCTAATCTAACTAGTCATGATTTTATTTTATATGCTCAAATCTCATTTGTACCTTTCTGAAAATGTCATAATTCCCTCAAACTGATTTTGTTCAATCAAATTAAATCTGCCAACAAAAGGGGATTTTTGGCGAAGTAAATTTGGCGAGTTTTGCATTTTAATTAGTTTCAATTACACAATAAAGGGATGTAGTAGCATCATGGAAACATCAAGTGACTACAGAAAAAGTCTCTAATAAAAGCCTTCAGATTAATAAAAATGACTTAAGGGTAAGCTTCCTAATTCTCCTCAAAAGGCACCTGGGATGCACTTGGAGCATTGTGAATCCAAGGTCACAAGTTTCTCCACTCCTCTAATGAGGCGTGCTGCAAATTTGAGATCAAACACAAATCACGTTGAGAGGGGCAGCAGGGAAGGGTGAGGCAGACGAAGACGGAGCTCCAGAAACGATTCCAGTCTCAGCTGTTCGCCTGGAGACTCGAGAAGGCCAGAGAGATGTTGATCTGTCTGCGCTGAGAAAAACCATGTGTCACCTCAAATACACAACCCTCCTCCCCCTTCATCCCACTGCGACCACATGGGGACTGGGCAGACATGATGTTCTTCACTTCCTTCCTCTATATTACACAACCTGACCAACTTTTATAAGGTCATACAGGCAACAGGCTACGTGCTGAACAGATTTTCGAAAAACAAATCAGCAATGACACGAATTACAGCAAAAGAAGAAAATGTCAAAGTTGTTTATGATTCTTCAATTGTAGTTAAAAATAGCCATATGAAGCAATTGATTTTAAGAAAATCTGCTTTTGAGAGACACATGGACATGGACTACATAAAGTCTGACAAAGCAATTGTGGAAAGTCTATTTTTATCATCTCGTGCTCTTATTTTGGGATATCATTTCCTCTATAAGGTGTTTTCATGGAGCCCAGATGTGAAAATGCAGCCTCACAGCAAATGTCAATTACCTTGTAATGTCTGAAATACACAGGTCATGAACACAATGTGTCAGGTAGGTGGGCCAGAGCAGGTTGTATGTGTGTGGCTGTATTTAGCAGCCATGTTTTCTGAGGAGCCACTTGTATTTTGAATATGGAAATACCAGTGATGTTAAATTGTAAGTATATTTTTAATAAGTTCAGGCAACAGACCACATTCAAGAGTGGCAGCTGGGTTTTTGACCTTTACCAGTTTGAATGACTAACTATTAGGCTTTCCCGTAAGAGGTTCCTACAAAATGAAGGGGAAAAGAGTTGTCAGACAAAAAAGAAAAACATGGGTGAAGGAATGTAAGACTGAATTTACCCGAGACATGAAAATGTGTCAAAGTTTGAAGAAAGAGATGGAGTTAAGATTATTGGAAAGTTTAAGGATATGCTTGACAAGGCCTCGGATCCCCTGAAGCTGTCAAAGGAGGTGATAAAGGAAATAAGAAAAATTCTGAATGTGAAAATGATGAAAATGAATGGAAATTTACTTGTCCTCTGTAAATCTTTAGGCGAGAGATTAAATACCATGAAAGTTCAAAGAAAGACAAAAATGAAAAACATGCAGTTTTTAGCTGCATGCTCTTATTCAGGTGGTATATGTATACGATTTTAAATAGGGCTGAGACAGAGGCTGTGTGCACTGCTGTATTGTTAACATTCATACCATATGAAACGTACACAATGTGTTTATTTGTTTTAAGGTTTTCTTGTGTCAGATGATGCCTCCTAATTATTGAGTTTTTGATGTTCAGACAAAAAGACAAAGCCAGTTGAGTAGACTTTGGTAACCTTCGTCGTCATGGTGACAGTTCTAAACAGAGGGGTAACACTGTGAAATAGTTACTGTTTGTCTTGGTTTGAGCACCAAAATGTAGATCGTAGTTTTGTCTTAAATAAATCATTGAAGTTGCATTGCTCGACTTTTGGTTTCACGTTGGACGTGAAAAACAGCCTACTGGGTGGAAGTCCTGGGTTTGTTTGGCCCATCCATCCACCTCAATCCTCCCATATGTGCCAAACAACTTCAATATTTGGAAAACCATGTAGAGAGATTGGATGGGGAGATATGGTGGGCAGTGCACCATATGACAGGAAGTATAAGGAAAAACAAAGTGCCAGTAGAGAAAGGGCGATTTATTGCTAGTGATTTTAGAAATGTAGTATCGTGTAAAAATAAGTTTGGGGCTGGTCACAGTGGAGCAAACATCAGGGAGGAAGGAATGACACAATAAGACGAGACATGTACAAAGCCAAGGTAAATAAAGACAACAGTGACATTTGTAACAGATTAAGTGATTTAGTGTTTGAGGGGATACTGTCTCTTATAAATAATATATAAAAAGAAGAAAATCACCCACGCTTGTGGAAGCAAGAGGTGGCTGTTCAAATCTTAGAATGGCTGAAAGATGGTTGGAAGGCATGGTCACAAAGGCCCACTGCACTGACAGCAGTATACTGTAAAATAAGAGAAAGAGTGGTCACTGACAGACTAGTGAATAAGATGGAGAGGGGCTGGTTCGCTCCAATATAAAGTGGCTTTAGAGGGAAGAACACTAAGGATTCTGTGCTTTCCCTTGACTTTCAGATAAAGAAAGACATAGGGACTATGGCTTTCACATAAAAAGAGCACATAAAAAGAATAAGAGGAGGTGCTAATGATAAAGTTTATATGAGGTTGGAATATGTATGGTCAAGTGGATTCAGGATTTCTTGAAGATCAGGAAAGAATGAGAAACTAACAACTGAGCGAATTTCACTGAGTGAAAAGCAGTGATTCTTTTAGTGGGGAAAAAAAACAACATAACATACACAACATAACATTACAACATGTTATGTTGTCTTCAGCATGCAAGGGTTCAATTTATGTACTCACACTCATTAGAGAGGGCTCATTAATGAATAAGTATGAGATGGGGATAAATGTGATGCACCTCCTCTCGAGAAGTTCCACAGCATTAACGATCCACAGAGAAACGTTAAGGTTAAGATTAGATTGAGTTGGTTTATGTTAGGATGGATCTAACACAGGCTATGTCGCACAACACCAGTCCCTGCTTTACTGGTACACATTAGGGAAACAGTTCACATTGTGCTACAGCATTGTGAATGTTCAGTTCCATAATCATTAATTATCATAAATAACTGTTTAGCTTTGTTGAACTTCTTTTAACTTCTTTTGTAACACTTCTTTAACCTTAAATCTCATATTCATATGGTAGAGTGTGTTTTTTTGTTTTTGGGGGGTTTTTTAAATGTATTTTTGGGCATATTTGCCTTTATTGGATCTACCGCTCTGCTTGGGGCTAAACAGAAAGATTTCAATTGTAACCCTTCATCTGCTGGGACACTACCATGTAACTCACTTTTTAAAAAAAAAGTTGTCAGACTGTGGAGGGGTTTTCATATTTTCATTTACATAATTCTATTCAGTAAGGTGTCAGAAAACAAAATGCATCAAAGACATATCATTTCATTTAGAAACTCCACCATTAACAGACTGCCTGAAAAGGTCTGGGAACAAGAGTGAATTCATAACTTTAGATATTTCAATCCAATCCTCAAAAAGTAAAGGGTCAGTTCCTTTCCGTCATGTTGTACCGACCTTTTTTCTATGTGTACATCACTACATATACAGTCTTCAGAGGAACATTAATTAATATCCTGCTGAACAAGGCTGTGTTCAGAAAAAGATGTCATCCACTAATCCACCAGGACGCATCAGGTAGTTTAAAAAAAAAAAAAAAAGTCAGCCTGTATTCATCCTACCGCAAAAACCACTGCAGGAAAATAAAGATACATCAGCAGTCAGCAGCCTAACAGATTGGTAGGCCGGGCGAGTGTCCAAGTTAGGAGTTGAAAAGAACAGCTTGAAGGCTAATGAGCCAGTCAAGTGTATATCCTCTAGAAAAATATGTCAGGAGCTGCTCTCATCTCAGCGATGTGCTCAGCTGAACTATGGCTTAATTCCTCTTTAGACACACGGGCCCTTCCTGGAATCTTTAGACTAACAAAGCAGAATAAACCTATTAACCTGTTGGACAACATGTGAAAAATACCTCGTCACTACGTTCAGCATCTATTAAACTCAGGAAAATCCCAGTGAAAACAGAGCAGAGTGAGCTGCAGGTGTGAGAATTTAAACAAATAGCAAAGTGGACTGTATAAAATCATTCACCTGCCATTCACTGTGACAGAAGCAGACTGGAAGGCTTATGGCTGCACTGCTTGTCAAACACTGTGATCTGTCAAACACTGTGATCTGTGATCTGAAACACTGTGTTTTTATCGTGTAGATTTTCATATAAAAAAACAGCAAAATTAATGAAAGAAATTAATATCTGGTCATTTTCACGCTGATTTGAATGAAAGTAAAAGGATCCTGTTGGCTCTGTCTTGCAGACAAATGAGCAGGGTAGATGTAAACTACCCATAGTTCCTTCTGTTTGTCATCTGTGCAGTCAGCAGAGGTTATAACCTGCTCTGGAGAGGACAACAGGAAGTCTACTAATTTGAGTGGAAGGGCAGCTCTTTAGTCTGTGACACACATAAAGCCATTAATGCAGTCCCATGCTGGACTTAATGATAGTCTCACTGCAGGATTACGTGTATTTCCATTCCTCCAGGTCTGCGTGTGCATGCATGTATGTCCAAATGCATGAGAATGTTTCAATGTTTTGATTATTTCCTCATAGATAAACATATTAGTGCTGATAAATTGTGTAAATTAGAGACGTAAATGTGATGAGAACACTTTTGAGCGACTGTTTCACATCTTGTCTGAAAAGTTATGCAACCCTAACCCTAACCCTTTTTTCAAGTCCTTCCTAGTCTTAATTACAACCCCTCAAAGTCGTTTGCAAAGTCGCTTCACAAGCCTCCTGCAGCTGTTTAATTTATGTATAATAATATAAGTTTCATGGCTCATTTCAAACTTGTCTCTCAGTCTGAACCAAAGCTTGCACAGATAGTAGCCGTCCATCATAGCTAACTGCAGAGGGATCTGCATCCAGGTCAGATTTCACTGATTTGCTCAATGTCAACACTTTACGACTCGCCAGATATGTTAATGGACAACATTGCCTTATTATGTTGATTTAATGGAAGCTGGCTGGGGTCGTTTCCCCTGAAATGTATTTGCTCCTGCTAATTAGTGGTATATAAATGTAATTTTGAGCCGACAGTGATGTTTGTTTACACTGTCCCTGAAGAGATCCCTGCCTCAGACAATTTCAGTGTAAGTGATGAGGGACAAACTCCACGACTCCGTCTGTGTAAAATGCACTATAAAGTTCAGCTAAAGTTATAATGAGACTCCAGCAGACTGAGTCAGATGAATCAAGTGTCCTCTTGAGTTGCAGACTTTTCAGTGCCAAATGAATGACAGAAGGGGAACAGTAATGTAAAGAGAGAATATATTCCAGATGACACCCGCTTCATTTGTATAACTCTGGATATGGAAGCCCCATATTACTTGTGGCCGAGTCTGGAGAATGTATTTTTGCACAGAACAAGAAGTTGCTTACATTGATTCCCTACCAGGATACCGACATAGGTTTATTCAAAAGCTATATTCATTATTAACTAGTCATGATTGAAATTGCATCATTGGCTCCTTGTTTATTATCAGTCTGCCGAACAAGGGATTCAGTCGTTTGCCAAGTCAGTGAGATTTTCGAGGACTTGCAGTACGGTGGAGGCAAACTCCTCAGACTGCTGTATCTGATGAATATAGGCAGTGTTCCTTAAGCAGAATCGGGCACACCAGCCTCATGTGAATTCATGAGGGCAGAGTAGTGGGAGTGACTCTCTCCCCGTGGTGACAGCTCTCCTGGAGGGAATCACTAAATGGGCCGTGAGCTCCCCAGGGAGAGAACTCAACGGTGGAGCTGCTGAAACACATCCACGACTCCTAACAGACGGTCACCTGGATGAGGAAATTCAATCTAAACCCTGACATTGTTTTATAGTAAAGCAGGGATAACAGGCAGTATAACTCTGCATCTCAGTATCAACCCAGATAGCTACACTTGTAAAGAACAACCTCATGGGGGCCGTGGGAGTGGGAGGAAAACGTCAGGGATTAATAGCGGTTCTGCAACAGAAACTCTTATGGCTCTCTGAGTTTTATGCTGTGGACTGTCACCTGCTCCCCTGCACTGCAGCTACATGCAAATGTCACCTGACAGACAGAGCACCATGTAAAAAGTCAAAGTTACAGCCTTTGTCTTTTTCTCTATCTCCCATGAAATAAAACCTGGTGTCAAGGGGAAAAAAACACTGATACTGAGCTAAGATACACACCCGTCCCTAATTAATAGTACAATAAGTCATTATTAGATGAACATGATAAATGAGGTCACACGACCATAGGATCGTGGAACACACAGTTCCCTGTTTACACATCCAGAGTACATAGAGCAACATTAGAAATTTGTTACATTTCAGGCCTCCTAATAAATAAAGGTCCAGTATTCGCTCTGCTTTTAGCTCTGTTTTGGTCTCCACCAACTTTTCAGAAAAGACTTCTGACCCTGTTTAATACTTGACAATGTTCACAAGTGAGACAGTTCAAACAATCAAAACAATGAGCCAAAAGGGGCTAAAAAGCCCTTTACTGCCAAGATCTGCAGGGCTGGGAGATAGTTACATGTGGGTTCATCACTACGTACAAACCTTTTTAAAACATCGTCAATATGAAAATATTTTTTAGTGCGGCTTTAAACACAAAGACAATGGGAATGTATCAATAAATAAGGGTGATAACACAGTATAGCATAAATCATAAAGTGTTATTTTGAGAGTGGTCAACAACAATTACAGTTGATGCTGATTACATGCAAATCATAAGATGCACATCTTTTTGAGCAGACGGTCCTGAAGCCTAGCTCTTATAAAAGGGAGGTAGTAACACTCCTTCTCACGAAAGCAGCAACACAACAAGTTACTTTATGTGTCATATTTAGTTTACCTTTTTACCCATCCGTTAGGCAAAAATGCCAGATATACTTAGTGTTAAGCTTTAGAGCTAGCACTTATTCTCATTTTGTCCACTCTGAGACAACTGCAGTTGTCTGCGACAGCTCAAAATGATTTCGCCTGACTTGAGATTGTTTCAGGGGATCAACATTTAAACATCACATTTTAAATGAGTTTTGATTTGATTGATGAGTCGGTGTTTGAACTCAGTGAGAGTCTGTGGTTGCGAATGTTCTGAATACACGGTGCAGTTGAAGTTTGTAGGGCTAGTAGTGTCAGTACGTACATTTCCTGAAGATATGGTGTATTGTTTTGACTTCATGTTCTTCACAGCTGCGGACACTCACTGCATGCCATCCATCCATTTGTCAGGTAATACTGTAATACTATACTGTCTCTGAAACAGGAACCATCCAAGAAGTTTTGAGTTGGTGATTCACAATGTCACACTGTCTCAGTCACAGAACATTTCTCTCCGTTTATTGCTCTGATTTATAACATTTAAACCGTGGATAAGCAAAGCCGTCATAGCAGTGAGTCATGTCCTGTACTCAGAACTTTATTTGTGTCTCGCTGTATATGATTGCCCTGTTTCTGTGCTGCTTGACTCACAGGCTTATTGTAAATTCCACTTTATTACACTGATAATCGGAAACAAAATGAGTTCCCTTTATTTTTCCACAGTGCCTTTTTCTGAATTCCCATAGAGCTCCATGTTTATCTTTGGTTTAAAAGGGCATATTGTAAGATTGCCTATAGATAGCTTAAATATTCTGTCGTCTGGATCAGACAACAGAATATGAATATCTGGTCAGTCAAACATATTACTACAATTTAGCTAAAAAGGTGAATAGGTAGTGTGATATATATATACTCTCTATATACTATATATGCTATATAAGTTACATTTAGATTTAGATTTAGATTTCCTTTATTAGTCCCACACTGGGAAAATTTCAGTGCCACAGCAGCAGGAAAAGCCAGAAGGACAGTGCACACAAGTAATATAAATATATATATATCTCTAAAAAAATATAGAATTTAAAAAATATATCAGTGGAAGAGAAATATATACAACAGACAATAAATATATACAACAGAGTACAATAAGTGGGTGTAAATGTAACTTATATTAAATGTAATTTCAAAGAATACAGAAAGATGTAATTATGGTTCGATACATGTAGTTTTACCACCTCAACGTTATACAAAATTTAGTTTTCATTGAGAAAATGGTTATGGACTGATATATATAATATTACAGGGAGTCAGTTTAGCTTAGCATCAAATTAGCATGGTTCAAAAAAACATGCTGTTTCTCACTTGCTTGATTTTTACAAAAACAAAAGTGAAGTTGTGAGGGTTTTTTATGGAAGTTTCACTGCTAATGCTAAGCTAAGCTCACAGACAATACAAGCGTTGCAATGATGTTCTCATCTAAGTCAATCACGGATCAAATAGCCCATAAGTATGAACAATCACAACATTATATATAATAACATGGACAAAGAATAATGATAATGAAATGATCTAAGTAGTGCTGGTGTGTGGTAACAACATTTCATTAACTGGTTTTATTAATTATTGATATCAATATTGTTTTTTTCCCTTCAGGGCCTCTGAACCTGTAAGGGCACAAACTCATTTCCTACACAAACTAAATGTTTATTTCAGAGGCAGATGTCTTAAAGGTTCATACAAGATCCACTGACACTAGATATCCTGCTCTACACCAACACCCCGAGCAAATCATTTGTGTATTTCTCACCACGAATGATTCCAGGAACATATTTCAGCGAGCTCTTTATATCAGACCCTTTGTGTCCCTGCCATCGTGTTGATGACAAGGAGGACAAGGATGCTCCAACATGTGGTTGGACCAGATATCAAAAGTTCAAAGATGCTTAGATTACAACACGCACAGAGGGAGTGTGACTTCATTCTCTGGTCTGGACATTGAATACATTATTCCACATTATCCTAACATGGCAAAAATGTAGTGGGTTTGGATGTTAGAAGCCTGTTGAAGGTACAGGCTGTATGTAAATAGTTGCATATTTACACATGCAGCATGTATGTAGCAAAATTACCTGTCACCTGATCAATGCAAATTTAATGCACACTATCCTTTTAGCTCTGTTTTGGTCTCCTGAAGAAAATATCTGGCTCTCAGATGCTACATGCCCCACTTCTGTACGATCGCTAGCCTGCCACTAACTTTGTCTGTCAAAAACAGTGAACCGAGAGGAGTTGAGTCAGGTGATGTTGGAGAGGGGGGGTTCCCTGATGGGCTAGTGTTCATTGCTAGGATGAACTGGAGTTAGATGGTATGTGAGAAATGTCTGTGTCTGAGCCAATAAGAAGCAGGAGTGGGTCCTTGTGGAAAACAGGAGGGAAAAATACAATGCTTGTCTCTTAAAATGACCCCTTTTAATCACCGTGGTCATTTCCAAAACATTTGTTGTTGTTGCTATAAAAAGAGCATGAACTCTGGGTATCTCAGAGTACAAGATTACAGCAACAACTTGCTCTAAAAGTGGAAAGAGAAGACAAAAACATTGCCTCCCTCTGTAAGGGAATAAGATCTGAAATTACCACCTTGCCTCTTGAAACATCAAGGTCTCTCAATTATCAGTTGCAGAGTAATGGCCGTTCCCTCCTCTCTCTATTTTACAAGCTGACTGGCATACGTCATGCGTTGGATCCGATTTCTGCTTTTGAGTTTCAGTGAAATGATAATTAATCAGTGCTTTGAAAGGTGGTGATATGTTCTGGGTCTGTGACTGAAACTCATCGGCCATCTTTGCTGTCACCTAGAAACGTGCATTTTCGTCATTATATTAGCATCTGTGTATTCTCAATGAAGGATACGAGCGGGAGCGCTTCCACTGGCGCCGTCAAGGAGGATCCTATTAAAATATTGCAGCTGAAGGGAATTATTTCAGTCTCTGTGCTTTTTCATGAAGGCACATACTGACAATGTGAGTCATTCACAGAAAAAGTCAATGAAAAATAATATTTCCACTTCTGCACCAGAGGCTGAAAGGAAGCCAGGTCACTTTACACTTCCAATCTAATCCTGATTTACCCCCCAAAATCAGGTCTGGATCTATTAATTGGTCTGAATAACAGTGCAGTCAGTGTCTGCGAACAATACCTTCATTTGTTCCTGCCTTGATGCAGTAGGATGTTTACCTGTCTGCTATGGTTGTGGCCTTGGTGTAATTAGAGTCCCCATTTATTCCACAATCAAACCAATCTCCTGCTTTTCTGTCCCTTTGCAGCCAGATTATACAATGAGGTATCCCCCTCAGCTCAATGGTAATGAGAGCATGGAAAAAGAGCCCCCTTGTGACAGGTCTCCATTATGTGTCAGCCTTTATCCTGAACCACAGAGACCTCTTTCAGGCCCGCTTCTATTATCAGCCATGACACTAGTGTGTGAAAGCTCGTCATGCTACAAAGGGAAACAATTATCGCTAATGGCGATCTAACACGATATTGGCTATGTTTTATGCACAGCCGCCCAATCCCTGTTTACGCAGCAGTGTGAACTTAAACCACACACACATTGGACATGGATGGAGATGGAAGAGTTGGGACAGCTTTTTTCATCCCTGCCAGCTAATATGTCTTCATTTGAAGGCTGACATGGGCACACCACACAGGCAGCAGTTTTATACAGTACTGTAAGGTGCTGAGACACGCTGTGATGAATGTAATCAATTACAGTGGTGATGGTAGGCAACCTGCAGCTGTATCCCTCCTCTTGTTACCCCTCCTGCCTTGAGAAAGCAGTATCTCCCTCTCTTTTGGACCAGCCCCACCAGTTCATCTCTATTAGGGAGCAAATGAGCTGTCGAGCTGCCCGCAGAAGTGCTCAGACAAACAAAGAATGGGACCCAGTCCTCTGGAGAGGCTCCTGTCACCCCGGCATGGACATTTACTTTCCACTCTGTACGGCGAAGCTACTGATCAATAACCCAATTGTTTCTTTAAAAGAAACAGCAAGGCTTAATAAGCAGTTTGATTAAAATTGTAGTTCTGCAAACTTGCTCATTAGGGCTGGTTTTGATAATGGAGGTGGGCATTGCTGATGAAATACTGCTGTTGTGTGGGTAATTGTAAGTTCTGACCCAGAAACTAAAGCGTAGAGAAAAAACAATGCTGCCAGGCCCCGCCACTCATTTGTCTTAATCTGGATAAACTCCTTATCCTTCATCTGCCTTTAATTCTCTCACTTCTTATTTGCTCCGTCATCAATACCTGCAACGGCCAACGTGGGCCGGCTAGCTGCCAAGGAGGGCAGACATTAACACTCCTTCCCCGACAAATGTCCTCAAAAGCAACAAAATGATGAACGTATTCAGGAAAGTGGAGAAGACCCAAACAGCAGCGGCTGCTGAGGCCTTCAGGCTGCGTCGGAGGTAGGAGAACCCTAGCAGTGCTGACCTTTGGGTGTCGGAGCGATCAATCAGTCTGACCCTGTGGGTGCTCCAGCTCTCCTAAACAGCCTAGTCTGTACCCTTGATATTTGCCTAACAGGAGGCATTACATTAATCTCACTGCTGACACTGGTTATGAGAGCATAACACACTGCGTGGAACTTCCTGCAAGGCTCCAGCTCCACCTTCCAACTTCTCACCCCAGATCACTCCTCTGCTCATCATGCTTAACAAAGAACCTCTTTCAGCTTCATAAACATACATAATTCTGATAAAAGTCTTTTATATGGACCAGCCAACTTATTTCAGATCAATGAAATCATCATAATAAAGAAATGTTTGTCTTCCCAACTGGGTTTTTGTTGAAACACTGTGACTCACCAAAAGGACACAGACATCATTTGCGGGAAATCACTGACAAATGAACTTTCAGAATACTCTAAACCATGGGTTTTTTTTCAAGGCATTAACATTTTGGGGAAAGGTTAATGTTTCATGATTGACAGATATTTCATCTCAGTGCTTAACACCACAAAAAAAATGCTAAACCAAAACACCCTGCATCTGCTCAAGTCGTTCTGATTGTTCCGACTAAATCACCGCTGCCTCATAGCTGTATAAACATTTAAATAAGGCTGGTGTGAATCACAGCTGCGGATGTTCAGTTAGTGGCTGTCATGGGAACAGGATGTTGTGCGCGACTTCAATGTCAGTGCTTATCCCACCGTGTTCTTTGATCTATGATCTCCTCTTGTTCACGTCAGCCATTATAACTTGTTCCAGTAAAGACGCACTCACTACATTGACTGTTTGTATGATGTTCTTCAACCAACACTTCTTGGCATGATGCCAGTGTTCTATTACATTACATTATATAATATTCATCTAGCAGACGCTTTTATCCAAAGCAACTTCCATTAAGTGGATATAGCCATGGGCATACAACCAAACAGTTTAATGTAAGTACATGAAATATGCTGAATTGCTTCAAGGACTATTTGCTCTGTCTTTACATTTTCCTAATAGACGTTATCAAGCTATTGCATGTGTTAAAGTTTCTATGTGTACAAGTCTCATAGTCATTGTAAATCATCTCAGTGTCTCAATGCTGTCTACCACAGCGTCGTTCTTAATACTAAGCCCAGTTGGTGCTGAAGTAAAACTAAAATCAGATGCTAAACATTGTGGATTTTGCAGCCACACTAATCTATATATTAATTAATTTGTCTATTTAGGTGTGTAATGTGAAAGAAGTCGCTCGTGGTGATGCATCTGCTGAGAGTTATCACCCCACTATGCAGTTCTACAAAATGTTTTAGCCTCTTTTGGCTTTTTCATTGGTTTTCTGCCCTCGAACTCCGCTCTCATCAACCTTTTGTCCAGCAGCACCAGCAGCCGGTGGCTTTCTGTGAAAAAGCTTTGTCAAACCCACTTTACACTACGTGCTTAGCACCAGACAGCACACAGACCCAGTTTGAGACTAACTGGTGAACATTTGGTTAGGCATTTAGCAGCATAAGAGGGAGATGTTTTACTCAGGAGTGGGTAGGGACCAAAAAAGAGCTAAAACGAGAGTGAATATTGAACTTACAGTCAAGCCCTGCTGTCAGCCCCTGCTGTTTTTCCACCTGTTGAGTTGATTAAAAAAGCTGTTCTCAATGAATCAGGGTAATTAGGATGCTTTAGAACAGCTTGGACTATTTGGAATGGTATAGAACTTTGGATTTTCCCATAGACTGTGACAGTTTGCAAAGGGTATGAATAATTTTTGACATGCCACTTTTTGTTCAAATGTAAATAAAAGCTGTGAAATATTTTTTTCCACAATGATGCCTCTTGTACATCGTCCTAATATCTTCTGGGAGACGCCTGTGTCATTTCCAATCAAGAAAAAACTTGCTGGTTGAATAAAAGTAACTTTAAGTCAAAATTTGCCAGGGGTATGAATAATTTCAGGCTTGACTGTATATTGATCATGTGAACACAAACACGACTCCAAATGAATGCTAACACATTGACCTAAACAGCTTTATGAGGAAATAGTCTGTCAATGTTGTGTTTTCAACTTTCTCCAGATCCCCAAGTGAACAAGACAAGAAAAAAGCCTGTTAATGCAGATTAATGAAGTCTAATATTCACAACCAGCATAGGGTGAGACTATTCCTGTCCTGTGTTCTCCAAGTCTGAGGCAGTGTCCATAACTGTATCACTGTTAATTGGACTCATTATCTGCCTGGATTAGTTGAATCACTTTAATCTGGCCTCGGGTCTTCCCGCCATTATTGAACTGCCATTACAAAGGGCAAGAAAAAGAAATACCCACCCTGCTCCAGGTGCTACTCTGTCTCGACGCCACTCTCAATGCAGCTGATTACAGTAGTACTAAGCCCCGTAGAGGAACAGGCTGGACACTGTGGCCCGGCGCATTCTTGGCTCATTTCCAGCCCATCTGATAAAATGCACTGTGTGGCTCACATTGTGGTATCTGAAGAGTCCAATAACTGAAGCTTCAGTGCATGGCCAATTACCAGGTTTCATCTTCACGTTACGTCTCGGCAGAATCCGCCATAGTGACCACATGCATTTTCACACTGTTTCAGAGGGCAAACACACAACTGCCACCTGCAATGATCATCTCAGGGAGCGTTTAGTTCTGGAGCAGTTCAATCCGTTCTCCTCCCCCCACCGTCAACAGCAGTGATGTACTGTAACCAAGTGCTGGTGGGACCATGGAGAAAGAGTCTGTCCTGGTAGTTTTAACTCCATTTGCCATCAGATCATATGCAGTCTGTGTGAGTGTGCATGTGGGCAAGAGTGTGTGAGAGGGACACTTTGCACGATTGTATGTGCTTGTGTGTGTGTGTGTGTGTGTGTGTGTGTGTGTGTGTGTGTGTGTGTGTGTGTGTGTGTGTGTGTGAGGGGGGGGGGGGGGAGAATGAGACTGAGACCACAGCACGTGGCTGTAGGATCTTCGTTACAGTGGCTCCCCCTGCAGATGAATACAGAGTCTGGCAGGAGTCCCTCTCCTACCAGTCCACCAGAGCATGTGACCCAAACTCATTGTCACTGTGCTTTTAACTGTTCTAAAGTAAAGGATCTCTAATAATGTCAGTCAATTAAAGAGCTTCTTTTCACATCCACACAGATGTTTTTAAGAACTCTAATCCGACCAGGTTCAATTCATTAATAGCTCTGACATTAGGTGCAGCCACAGTGTTGATAATATGATGTCACCAAACTGAGAGTGAGGGAGCTGTCAATCATTTCATCTGTACACATAGGTAACATAACTGAAATCACTTTGTTGGGTGGACTGGAGCAGCCCAAACACATTCTTAAATAGTCGTGTATGATTAGCAGGTAAATGTGAGGTAAAGTGGATTTTAATTCTGACTCTACTGAAGACAAACATCAGTCTGCGTGTGTGTTCAGTCTCCTCCTTCCCACTGAGATTTGCCATCCTTCATCCGAAACTGCTTTGCTCAAACCAAATATTAATTTTAGAGCTGACAGGACCCCCACATGGGATGTAATTTTCCAAACAACCATTCACATAATCAGCCATAATAGACATGATGAAGACATTTGGCGTTCCAGGAGCTGTTTGATGAGTCAGACACTCAAAACACACATCCAGACAGGGAATGCTGGACGTTAGAAAAGCTGGCGCAAAGTGCAAGTGTGTAATGTAGAAATGTAACAGCAGACTTACATCATGCTCAGAACAGTAGGCTGTGTTTTTCATTCATCTTTCACAGCCTGCTACAAAATATATTCCTGCAGATCTATGTGGGAATTTAAATGCATAGAGATCAAACAAACCTGACTAAGCAAAACAAAGATTTGCTGCTGGTTGTTGGTCAGTGCACCTCACCTCATCAAAACATGATGATGCCTTCAATGCCTAGCAGGTGTTAACATGAATCTGATCCTCTGCATCTCTTCTTTCGACCATTGTTTACAGGCAGAGGAGAAAAACTCATTTTTATGTAATGTCTGACATCAAGAATCTAGTCGGTCCACTCTCGTTCTCATTCAACACAAATTCCAAGACTCTGCACTCTTTTGCACGTCGTTTACAGCCTCGCCTTCACCCACCAAACTGCAATTATGGACACACAGGATATAAAATGAAGAGCGAATTGCAGCCGTGTTGTGATAAAGCGGTTTTCTGTATCCACAAATCCCCGCCTGATTAGATCTTTGCACAGATTGAGCTGGGCCAGCTGGGCTGCACTAGGGCTGCAGGTAGGGTACATGTGTGCTATCTCAGCGCTTCAGGGTGGTTGGTTTTGCCTTCATCTCACAGGGGAACTGAATCAAACACAGATCTGGAAGGTCACCCACAACATCTCCATTAGTTCTGTGAAATGCAGCCTGTAAATAGTGTTTAGTGTTTAGTCTGAGCTGGATGCGCTTTCCCATTAGATATTACAGTATTGACAGGTGACATGCACGAGACATGCAACAACGAAAACAGCAACAAGTCTGGCTGTGTCACTTACATTCATGGAAAGACAAAGAATTATATGTTGCATTTGCATAGTGACTCTCGTGCTGTTCCTCCTTGTTCATGTTGCAAACACAGAGCAATAAACTGACCACATAGCCTTAAACCAGTGTTCACTGAGGGATCCAAGATAAATTTAAGGGGATAATATTCCAAAATCCTCAACTATCCTTGAAGGTATGGTTCTACGCTGCCTGGCCCTGCCTGAGCTGAACAAACAGGCAGCCTGAGAGCTCGGCCAAAAACAATGTTTTTCTAAGCTGCAGTCAATCAAAGCTGAGATGCACCACCCAGCACTTTCATTTCTCCCCAAAGTCCCCCACATTATTGCTTCCTGATCTGCAATATTATGCAGCTTTCACTCCCTGACATCAAAATGGCCACATAACATGGAAAACAAACACACCGTGGAGGAAACTTCTGAGTTGACAGAAATGACGGCGCTCGGCTCTCACTCGCACTGAGCAGTGGCCGGCAATGAACCCTCCTGCTGGTTCAGGGTCCTGGGTGAACACAACCGTTTGCAACAAACACTGAGCTGTCATGGCATCCAGCAGGACTAAAAGTAAGTGATATACATAACAAGTCATTTGGACCTTCAATTAAATACAAATAATACAAACAAAGAATATATCCAATATAAACAAAATTATTTTGGGCTTCATCGATGTTGATAACATTAATCTTAAAGAATAACTCAAATACTTCTTTTTTAAGAAATACCCAATCAAAATGCATTAATGTTGTTTCTTCTTTATGCAACCACCGGGGGGCGCCAAAGTCATTATTTTAAATCCTACACACAGTGGCTTTAATTTCTTAGCGTACCATTTACATTCATCAGCCACATCATTACGTACATCTGTACAGTGTAACAGCTCTTTTATGAATTTTAGTTTCATGAAGCTTATAACATTTTCGTTTTTGTTGCTATTGTCTTAAAGATCATAATTCTACTTTGTGTTTGTGATTGTGGGATGGTCATGTTGCAGTACACTATATTAAAAGGTGTTTGTAACATCCTGCCCCTCTCGTGTGTGTAAATAGGGTGGATGAAATGTTAGGAACACCTCTCAATGTGTTAGTTAACATTTAACAGTAAAGCTTTCAAATAAAGTGGAACCAGGACATATAAAGTGAACTTGTGAACCATTTATAGCCTCAGTTCACCACTGATAAATGTCTGACTCACACTGATAGAGTTGCATGAGAGTTGCAGAGGCCTCACCTGCAACCTGCCTCCCACTCACGGTCCAGATACACAACCAGGAGCCTTTAGTTGCTTGTCCCTCTTCTTGATGCAGGTTGCCATCTAGTGGTTTTACTGGTTCATGCCCTCATTCTGGTGCGTTTGATGACTCTGTGGAGAAAGAGGAGTCACAGCATAGACTCAAGCTATTGTAAAAGAGACTTTGAATGCAATTTGAAAATAGTATTGCTGTGAATAATAATTTAAATTTCTTAATTTTATCTCAAAGGACAACTAGTTTACTGGTCTTCAGAGCTATTTTTAGTGTAGTTGAATATAACCAGGTGATTATGTGGAGCAAAGTTAAAGCTGAACAGAAATATCTTTAACCACACTTAGATAATCCCACGTGCTTTCCTGCTCTCCCTGCCTGTGAATGGGAACGATGAGGAAAGAGTAGCACTTGATGCTGACGACACTATCAGGATGCAGGCTGTCAGGATTCATGAGAGATCAGCCGGTGTCATTCATCAAGCAAACCCATCAGTCAAATGTAACATGTTGATCTGAGGTTTGGTGCCAACGGAGCAGGGTCCTGTGTGTTTTCTTGTGTAACAACTTGCCACGTTGGATAAAGTTTAATTGTTCATTGGCACAACAGAGCCAAGTGAGAAACATCCTCAGACAGAAACATGCTCTTCACATTTTCCAATCATCTTTTGTCCATTTTCTTCAGATACACATAAAGATCTAGATCCAGACCGCCATATTTGAAGGACTGAGCATTTTTACACTAACTTTGCTTACTCAGGTTTAGATCCTTTAACATCAGCAGGTCTGGTTTACATGCGAGTGATTAGGAGTCAGATCGGGAAGTTGTTGGGTTTTTTTTATAAAACATATTTGTTGAAAAATTTCAGCCAACACTTGAAATTCTTTGAAACATTGTCTATTTTGTGTTTCTCAGTTAATTCAAAATAAAAAGCCTGGGCTTTCTGGACATAAAACCAGCTCTGTTTACTGATGTGTCATGCCAGGTAAATTAAATATAACTGATATGTATTAATATTAAGTTCAGTTTGAAGTAATAAGATTAGCTTCATGATGAAACAGCTGGACACAGACATTCTCAGTGGAGTGTTACAGTGCCTCCAGCGGTGAACACAGACATTTAACTGTTCCCTAATAATGGTGTCAACACGTGTTTTGTCTGAAATAACAGATGTATTAAAAATGAAGTGTCAAATGAAATGAGTCAAAAAGACAAAAACACATTCACAGCAGTTTTCAGCTCTGTGTCATTTGTGAGACTACAAATATACTCGTGAAACAGAAGTTATGAATATATGACTGTATACGACTGCTCTGCAAAACTCTATGAACATATGTGTCATTTCATTTCTCTCATTTCTCACTCTCTCGCTCTCTGTGCGTGTGTGTGTGTGAGCATACATGTCTCTAGCTTCTATTTGTCCTGCTTTTCAGTTAAAACGTTCATTGTTGATGAAGAATTAGCCAAGACTCAACAGTTTTAATAATCAAAACCGTGTCAGCTGCTGGATTACCTCTCACACTGTTCCTGACTAAACTTTGCTTCCACCTGACATTCTTATTAAATGCGATTTTCGTGTCACAATTTGGGAGATTTCATTATATTATTGATCTTTTCTTGAGGGTCTTTGTCATTTTCAGGAAGTTTCTATATTGAATCAAAAAGAGGGAGTGGTCTTAACTCGAAGTGTGGCGACTGACTGAGCACGGCTCAGCTTCTGTGTGTGTTTCAATGTGTGCCACTGGAGGGCGCTCCTGGCCAAATGATACAGGCTTTCATCTTGACGTCCCATGCACAGAATCACTTACGCTGAGTCCAATGCTGGAATAGGGGTCCCAGTCTGTGATCTTCCTCCTGACACCCCACTGGGTGCTTATAGAGAAAGGCTGCAGATTAACTGTAAATAAATGCGTGACAGTCTTTCTGATCAACTTGTAAAATTCTATGTTTCATATTAAATATAAATATTTTTAAGGGTCAAGTGTTTTTATTTGTATATTTCCTAACATTTGGATCGTATTTGTGTGTATTTCGGTGATTCTGCTCCCTGTGCGCGCTGTTTAGAGGACGCGGAGGGCCACTGAGTGGTGTTGGAGCAGCTGAACGCCTCGGTGACTCGGAGCAGATCTACTGACTGCAACAAGCGTCTTTTTGTCCCAACATCTGCTTATCTCCCCCGTCACTGTTCTGTCAATTCCCGTTTGTGTCGGAGGTTACACTCAGATAAGATTATCTTTTCGCTGTTTATTAACCTATTTCCCTTCAGCAGAGGGACAAAGGCCTGCGGTGGACTCTCCATCAGCAGGGCAGCCGGCCATTATTAAAAATCACAATGGAATTTGAACCGCATAAATCAGCCTCATGTTCATGTGCACCGCAGTGTAATGGCTCACTGCTGTGAGCAACAGGTCCACATTTTACTGCACATATTATTATAAATTATATTAAAATAGAATACTTCCTGTTCTCTAATGAGAGTATTATTAGATAGATTATTTTATTTATAAGGGTAATTGTTGGCGTTCGCCTATTATTATTATTATTATTATTATTATTATTGTTGTTGTTGTTGTTGTTGTTATAATTGATAATATTCTTATTTGTATTATTATTATCGCTATGGGTTTTATTACTTCTACCATTTAGTAATATGAATAGTAGTAGTAGTAATAATAGTAGCTGTGATCAGACCTGAGTCAATAGTCTGGTAAAAATAAATGATATTTTATTAGTTTAATAATTTTCCCAATAATTATCAGTCAGATTTTTACCTTCCAATGGTTTAGTAGTATTTTTTTGTCCTTTTCTGTAACTGATTTTACTTTAAGAGTTTAAATTTGAAATTAGTGTTGAATTTAGGGGATAAGAAATCGAATCATTCATTATGTTAAATTGCGATTATGGCTGCACGGTGACGGGCTGTTTGGCAGCTCTCGTCTCTGGCTGTAGATGAACTGGAGAAAGTGCCAATCTTTCTGTCATTGATCTCACACTGGGTCAGCCCGCAGCTGCTTTATTCAACTCACTGACATTTCACAAAAACCAAGAGACTCAGCAACGCCTGTCAGCTTTGTTTGCCCCTTTACGAAAATTACAGGAGCGTATTTATTTTTCCTCCAGCTGCTCCTATAGTGATCATTTTCGAAAGACTTTCAAACAAGGTAATAAAATCAATGTATATGATCAGGGGAAAATATACGGATATAAATTAGAAATAGAGGGCCATTTACAGAATTAGAAAACGTGTGTACTGCATCCCTTCATCCTGAAGAAATACAGTCAAAATTGTGAATCACCTCGCGTTGAAAACCTTTTAAAATCCACAATCTTTCCCCGGTGAGCAAATGGACAGCAAGGTGCATTTGCTGAAGCCTTTCAAATGCTAACGTGGCCATATTTCACTCTTACAACCTTCTCACATCTCCATAAAATATTACAGCACTCAGAGTGATGACTGGAGCCCGGAGCGTTTTCTCACACACTTTCTCCCTAATAACGCAGTTTGTCTCCAAAACAAACTGATTATCTCACTCATATAAGAGGCGAGCTGGTGTCCTTTAAAGGGTTTATACTCTGGAATGATCCACGGGCCACTGACTGCTCCGTTTGCCCGCTGCTTTCAAATGCAGCCCGCTTGATGCTAAACGCGAAACGACGTGAAATACCGCTCAGGATGGGGTGAAGTGAGCGAAACTGTAATCTTTTACGAAGGCGGATTACAACAAGCGCCGCAGGAATAACTCAGTTTATCCGACTTCATTCTCCAAAGTACCGAGATCAATCACATAATGTTGTGAAAAGGGAATAAAAAAACACGCTGACTGGTTGAAAAGTCTCAACTGCATTATATTTCAAATATATCAACAAATACTATTTGTAAAATAGTAAAAAAAAAAATCAAGTTGAAGGGATTTATTTGTCTGTGGGCTTTAAAATGTAATTGTCAGTCTTCAAACTCACTCCAAACATTAGGAATCCTTCCTCATCCCGCCGGGTCCTGTTTCCACTTTGATATACTCACAGTGTCTGCGCTAACAGCTCATAATGTAAATGTATATTCTTTGGCATATGTGGAAACAATGATTTCCGCGGTGTGAGACGCATCATTAACAGCACCTCTAAAGATCTTAATAGAGTGTGTCTCTTGGTGCATTCAGTGTCTCCTCAGACACCCTATCATTTCAAAGTCTCTAATACGACTTGGAGCAACAATGAAGTGGTTTTAGCCGCGAACGGAAAAGAGTTAGGATATAGTTCTGGTCTGACTGCTGCAGTGGGGCTGTTTACTTTTTCACAAAAAAAGTCGGAAATGTGTATTATATGTGGCTTTTACTTTAAAAGTATAGAATACAAATAGCTACAGCCAAGCAGTTTTTCCAAAAAGGGTTTTTTATTTGTAGTATGGCTTGGTTTCAAAATGTATGCTACATGATCCTGTTTTTTCGCACTGTAATATAATTTTTTTGTAAATAAGGATCATTATCTAACTAACTAACTAACTAACTATTATCTATCTAACTTAAATAAATGAAGTCTGTCCTAATAGCCGTTTAGCAGTGACGTTCTTATGCGGCTTCACTGAAAACTGCTATTTCCGACAGCACGTTAAGGCAGCACCCGTCCAGGGAAGACGTACATGAGAAGCAGCGGAGTTTCTGTCTCCTCCAATCAGGGCGCTGTCTCACTCAGCCCTGTCCAATGGGAATAGCGCGCGTGCAGGTGGCTGCGCTATTATCAGCGGGTCCCGCTTCACTCCCAGCCTAGAGCGAGTCAATTTATGGAAAGACAAGCCGACCCCTTAATGGTTCCCATCAAAACCACTAAAAACATCATCAGACCGTCCGACTTCCGCGAGGATTCCTGTGGCGGACGCATGCAGCCCTCTCCCAGCTGACAGACTCCGACCAAAACAAACACGCAGACAGACATTTTTCGGGAGTTTGACCGAGCTCTTTACTTTAGAGAAGAGAACTTCAGTTTTGCTCAAGTTTTTCAACATTTCCGCTTCTTCCTCATCCAGGATACTTTTGGAGAAGGCGGCAGAAGTGGCCTGAATATCTCCAGTCCGCTCTGCGCCTTTATTTACTCTATTTACGATTGTTTTTCATTTCCTGTTTTTACCGAAGCGACTTTGGTGGTTCATGTTCACAAATGTTAGCGGTCGGGCAGATGGAGGCTAACCGGCAGAGTGCTTTCGTCCTGGGCAGCACCCCGCTGGCGGCGTTGCACAACATGACCGAGATGAAGACGTCCCTGTTCCCGTACGCGCTGCAGCAGAGCCCGGCGGGCTTCAAGGCGCCGCCGCTCTCCAACCTCAACTCCCAGATCTCCATGGGGGGCACCCCGCACGGAATAAGCGACATCCTGGGGAGACCCATCACGACAGCCGGACAGCTGCTCTCCGGGTTCCCCAGGATAAACGGCCTGGCTACCACCGCAGCCGCTGCGGCAGCGGGAATGTACTTCAGCCCGGCGGTGTCGCGGTACCCGAAGCCCCTGGCCGAGCTGCCGGGGAGGGCGCCCATCTTCTGGCCCGGGGTGATGCAGGGTTCTCCCTGGAGGGACCCGAGGGTTCCCTGTCCCAGTAAGTCTGTCTGTCTGTTTGTATGATAGTACACTTTAACAGTTACATCGTGAATTGTATAAATCAAGAAAGCCAAATCACCTCTGTAGGGTTGCATAATGTTGTTTGTTGTGTGCTTTTAGATATTATTTAGGCCTGTAAGAGGCCTGCCACAGAGTAAACACAAACACAAACAACAGAGAAAATAATTACAATATGTTTAACACCGGCAACCACAGCAAATCTAATATTATTATAAATGCGGAAGAAGCAAAGAGATACAGAATTATTACACACTGTGGTCTCAGTAAAGAGGCTGCTACTTCTGAGCACCACAGGCACTGGGAGCAGAAGAACATTACAATTTAATATGATACCTGGTAGGACTCTCAAACCTGCCCAATAATAACAGTGATAATAATAATAATATAGTATTTTTTTATATATATAATATAGTAAAATCCTAAATAGAAAGTCAGTAAACACACCATGGAGCTCAGAAACGCTTGATGGAATAACTGAGACTCAGAATTGTGAAGTTGAGTTCAAGTGTAACTGATGTGAGCGTCACATTCACAAAGCGTGTGGGCTTTATCATTATCATTTATAACAAGGGCTGTTGAAAGCTTCGCTCTCTGTAACCGTACACGTGTCTCTTTTTCCAGCTCAGGCTAATATAATGGTGGACAAGGACGGCAAGAAGAAACACTCCAGGCCGACCTTTTCAGGACAGCAAATCTTTGCACTGGAAAAAACTTTCGAGCAGACGAAATACCTGGCCGGCCCCGAGAGAGCCCGCCTGGCTTATTCTTTAGGAATGACCGAGAGCCAAGTCAAGGTAAAAAACTGTCAAACACAACTTTAGTCAGTTTTGGCAATTTTTTAAAATATTATTGGCCGATTTTTGATTTTCCTGCAGCCTGTGAAGTCCTGCTTTTGGCTGCGCAGGCCAAGAAAACAATTCATTTATGAACGTTGCATACAACCTGCTTACAGGCTGTTGTTATTATTATTATTATTATTATTATTGATATTGTTATTGTGATGAATTCAATGTTTCCAGGGTTATTTACACCTGATGTCATTAGTTTCTGCTCAGCCTTTGATTACTTGTTCATTCGTGGACCTGTTGAGCATCTGTGCGCATCTGTCTCCCTCCTCAACAGGTCTGGTTCCAGAACAGAAGAACCAAATGGCGGAAGAGACACGCGGCGGAAATGGCCACGGCCAAGAAGAAGCACGACTCGGAGACAGAGAAGATGAAGGAGAGTTCGGATAACGAGGACGACGACGAGTACAACAAACCACTGGACCCAAATTCAGACGACGAGAAAATCACGAGACTGTTGAAAAAGCACAAGGCCACCAACCTGGCGCTGATCAGCCCCTGCAGTAACAGCTCGGACACCTTGTGATGCCCACAGCTGGGGGAGGTTAAAGCCGTGGGGCCAAAGGGTCCACCAGAGACTCGTCGCACTCTTTCTGACCCCCTTTCCACCTGACATTACGAACATGCGCCTGAGGGGATCGCATTTTGCTCAGGCGGAGCAAGAAAACGTGTAAAAACCGAGCGCGTGCCAAGACGCACGGAAGACGCGCTCACCAAAACGCGGCCAGAGACGCGACTGGCTGCATCCAAACCCCACTTAGAGACACTGAACCCGCGGAGATATAACTCCTGTCACAGCCGGACTCCCAGAAGACTCATAATGACAAGTTCATGTCAGATGAAAGGACAAAAGTATTGGGACAGGAAATTGTTTTGGCGACGCAAACAGTTTGTACGCGTGCAACTGGAGTTTTAACAGCAGGTGTAAATGTAAACAGAATATCTCATACACACAATCCGGATCAGCGTCGGGCTCATTAGTGCGACTCATTACCTTTAGTCCACAATGAATTCCGCTGTACTTTACTCCTGCGGCACAGGCCCTAACTCATGAAACGGTATTAAAATTAACAGCCCCTGTCACCTTTAAAAGTCAGGAGCGCCATTGATTTTGCTCTCAGCGAGTCTGTTGAATGCTCTTATTAATCGGTGATATCATTTCCAGCACCTAGAATATTATCATCTGCAGAAAAGTGACATTACTGCCAGTCCGCGCTCGTTCTGCGTTAATGAAAGGACACAGTTTTAGATAATTCAGCTTATTTTTGTGGTCAAACAAAAATGAGTATAAGCTTTTGAATTATAAGTCAGCCAACACTGATCCGGATCCCAGCCGCATGTTTAAAATGGCAGGTGTAAACGGGGCCTGTGATGCTTCTAAAGCTCAGTCTAACCAGGGTATCCACTGTCCTAAAAGGCGAGAGAATAAAATGTTTTCGGGGGGCGCAGGTTTGACATGAATGAATGATTTGTGCTGTAGCCTAAAGATGAAGATGTACGTCAGATTGTATATATTTTTTACTGAGTAACTTATGTTGTTTCAACCAGTGGAAACGTGGCAGCCTTCCTCCCTCCGCAGCCCGGACGCGCTTATCCCCTCTCAGATAGACCCGCTGCTTGGTTTTTCCTCCCGCAGAGTAACGTCGCCCCTTCTCCTCCACCTTTTCCAATTCTCATCTCACCCCCGGCACACAAATGTACAGAGGCAAGATGCTGTAAATAATCAGTGTAAGACCAGCTTGTTTTAACCAGAACACACCTTTGTTCTGCTTTCATCTGAGAAAGTTTCTGTTTTACCTCATCATCACGCAGCGGAATAGAGACCTGGACCATCGTTTTTGTTGGGATTAAAGAGAGTATTATTGCTTCCGGGACGGTTACAGGAAGAAAAAAAACACTTTGTATTATGAATAAATTATTTAACAAGCATTTTTTCTTTTATTATGAGTTTTGTTTGAATGTATGGGCCTAATATAAATTAAAGATAAATTCATGACTATCAATAATTGAATTTCATTATTGGCAAAAAAGAAAAAAAAAACGCTGGTGCTTTTAGAGGATTAGTGCTGATTTAAGATGAACATGATTTATATTTTAGGAAAGTCTGATGTCTGTAGCGATGAGCACTCCTTATAATCATTTTATTATATTAATAATAATGTCAAGATGGATCTGATTGAGTAATTTGTATAATAATGCAGTGATATTATATTTAGTTCCAGTTTAATTGTTTTTCAGCGAGGCATCTCAACATGTTGCATGAAGGAGCGCAGATTTTAAACAGCGTTACAATCTTAAATGGTCAAATATGATCTATCTGAAGATTATTATTAATATCATCATGAAATTGCTTATTTTATTATTATTTCAAGCAGCTGTTTAAATATTTTTTAAAGTGTTACATTTTAACAAAGCTGAAAATGCCCCAGTCATTCTTTCCGCTTTAACACTGGAGGTTTTCTTTTATCAGTCATCTTCCTGCTCCTCCGTCAGGATTAATGAACTCTTTTGGACCTAATGGTTTCCCGTAGAGCTGCCCGGTAAAATGACCCGAACTTTGGTTCATCATTAATTAATAACTATCAGTAACGAGCTTATTATGTCCCATGTTTGGTTTGAATAACTCCTGGATTTAAATTAGACCAAGTAACGTGGAGCCGTTTGGCAGCAGTGCGCCTCCTCTGTCTCTCCTGCGGTACTGCACCTCTACGCTGCTCTCATCAGTGGGAGCCTCGTGCACCGTCTCTGCTGGATTCAGCCAATCAGAAATTAGCAGCTATAAATTTAGACTCCTACAAGGAATCATTGATAGACCACGCGTGAAATGGACACCAGCTGTCACGTGATGTGGCTCCGATTGAAAGAAACGAAAAAGTTGAACGTTTTGATGAAACAGTTCGCAGTAGTAACTTTTTAATGCTCTGTCTTATATTTTGTTTCATACGGCAGCGGAATCACAGCGGCTGCACAGCTTCACTTTGGCTTTATAGGGACCGTTCGTGTAATAATTATTTTTGTTGTTATTTATTTAAATTATTTATTTTAACAAAGGTACCATTTATTGTATGGGCAGTTTTATATATATATGGTTATGTAGAAAACACACTGCTGATATTCTGAATAGGTCCGAACAGTTGAACTATCACGAAGGTTTAGCAGGCTGATGAACGTGCTAAAAGTCTTCTTGCGCACTCAAACTGCGCCATTTTCAAACGGATTTTCATGCTCTGCGTCTGCAGCAGCTGACTTCATCATCTACTGCAGCCTGGATAACACTGGGATTACAGGTTCACAGCAATAACTATTTTTTTTCCCCATAATATTATGTTAGAAAATATACAATAACAAAATATATCGAAAATATAAATATTACCAACAATAATCCTCTAGCAATGTCCATTTTAGTTCGGGGTGATGTGGAGGTCCATCTCCAATAGCTTTCATCTGCTGAAATGTTAACTTCTCACCCGTGATAACATCCTGTAATAGTGCGGACGGCTAACGGATGCGGCCCGTTTCAGGATCAGCTCTTATTGTGGAGCGAAGAGGTAAAATGAGAGGTAATGAGGACAAACAGCCGTTGAGCTCTAATGGTTTTTATTGCTTGAGAACTGCATCACCTACAGTAGAGGCCAGGCCGTCCAGAAGGGGCTAGAATAAAATCTCTATCTGCTTTAATAAGATGGAGTGAAGAAGGAAAGAAACTGCGGCTTATACTCCTACAGGATACTCACACTGACAGCAGGAACAAAAACAAGCAGCTGCTTTTTCCTTTTTGCTTTGCTTTTTTTTTTTTTGTTGTTGTTTTAAACTTTTTGCCTACGAACCAAATCACACAAGACAACATACATTTTCTGCGGCAGGCACAAAATCAACTCCACTTGCGGTGATTTAGATGGAAAAAGAAAAAGAAAAAAAAGAAAAAGAAAAATCACGGAGGATCGGCGTGACGGCTTCACGCAGTCTGAAAGCTGTAGTGTAGTAAATGAAATCGATAAAAGGAAACGCTGGCGTCTCCGATCGCCTCTTTAATGCTCTAAGTCTTCGCGATGAACGCTGCTGAAGGCTACATTCTAAACAAATAAAAAGCAAGTCCTCTGCTCTGTCCCCGCCTTTAGAGTTTCTCTCTGGGCTTTTTTTTTTTTTTTTTTTATAACATTTCCTAATCCAAACCGCCTGACTTTAAGTATTTTCTAACTCTTACACACTTCATTTCTGTGTCGGATACTTGGCACCATAATGCAGTAACAAAAAACAAACAAAAAAGTCCAAAAAAAAAAACAACAAACAAAAAAAACCCAAAAAACAAAACAAAAAAAAAAACCGTTTACATTTTAAGGATACCCAAGCCTATCTAAAATATCACATTCAGAACCATAATATTATAGAAATAAGTTAGAGTAAGAATAATAATGAAATAATGTGAGAGTGCTATATAGGAAACATTATCTTATATACTTGCATGGTCTATGGCACTGCTTAAAACATTCTTGGATAGGCAATAAATCACTGAACAGCTCCTCTGCTCCGCTCCTGTTGGACTGACTATTCAAAGGTCAGCGTGGCTGCGGGAACACCCACACAGTCACTCTGTCTGCGCACACTTCAGCATAAACGTTTTGGTAAGAATTATAAATTATCTCTTTAAAAAGTACAGTATATAAAATGAGACTCAACTGATGTGTCAGGCATGGCAGTGTGTTGTGCACACAACAACAACAACTCAAAAACAAAACAAAAATATATTTATATTTATATATATATATAGAAGTTGTTGAAATAAACTGAAAAGTTCTATCGACTCCAACAAAGGGACCACAAAGTTTGGTCGGAAAAGAGAACGGCACTAAAACCATCAACAACTCTATGTTATACTGTCCAATGTACAAATAACCCTAACAATATAGATATACAACTTTTTTTGCATTGCACTTTTCTTGTTTTAAAACACCTTACATACTGTGTGGAAAGTAGCTTCTATACGTAGAGGCATACCTAAAAATGGCGAGTACGGTGTCTAAAAGGATGTAGTAGGACTGATTTCAATTAGAGTTTTGGCAACGAGGCTGTGGCATGGAAAAGAGTCGTCCGTCCGTCCGTCTGTCCTTTTTTTTTTTTTTTTCTTCTCTGGGGAATGGGGTTGCGTGGCAACAGTGAGGTCAGCGATGTGTGTCTTGTCTGGAGCCGGGCCCTCGGGTGCTCGTCCACATCTCAACAAGTGTTTTATGGAGAGAAAACGGCGGTGTCTTCGTATGGATGAGGTGTCAGGACAACTGCAACTGGTCAGCACTGCTGAAAAACTTTGTCTCGTTTCTTCAGTGGGTCCTTGTGCAAACTGTGTGTGTATTTGTGTGTGTGTGCGTGCGTGCGTGTGTGTATGTGTCGGTGTCCTGTTTGTTTCTCTGGTGTTCTCACAGAGGCGCTTCACGGAATATCTTCTCCCCCCTTTGGCAACACTTCGCTGTGGAGGGAAGAAAGGAGAAGTTTCATTCCTGAATAACGAATAAATGGGTTCAGCCAAAGAAAAATGACCTCCTGTCTTATTTTGTAAAGTTACAGTTCAAATGCAGCACTCGTTTGTAGGTTGGTGTCTTAAAATGACCGAGGCATTTTAAGCAACGGGCAATCATGTCACATTTTTCCATTGATGACGTTTTATTTGAGAATAAAACTCTTCAGAACGGGCAGATTTGCCTCGTGCAAAGTCATGAGGAAGGTCAAGCAAATCAAAGCAAACAGTGGCAACAATGGGAAAAATTGTAATAAAGAAAAAATTAATATTTACCACGACATCACTGCACCACACAACACTTGTGCTTATTTGCATTAGGTTTACCTGCCCCCGCTGTTAGTCGGAAGGACAGGAAGACAGGCTGGCAGGGGGACAGAGACACACCACAGTCAGAGAAAGGCAGAGGACTTTGTCAACGCTCTCTGGGACAAACACAGGCTCTCTCCCTCTCCGGGCGCCGACCACACACAGGTTAAACTCACACAGCAGCGCCGGGCATTTTTGGGCCCGTGTGCTAACTACATCGGACATTTTTTAAACATAGCCAGCTGTGATTTTAGCAGTAGTGTGCGGCTGAGAGCTGAGGGCCGCTGCAGTGTGCTCAGGTCACCTCACACACACACACTACTGTCTCTGACACACTAAGTATTGATGAAAGGCCTGACTTAAGGCGCCTCTCTTTCAGTGTCGGTCTGACGGCGGAGGGACAGCGTGGAACACTTTCCATGCAGTCAGCTGACCTCTGTCCCGCTTTCACTGCACCTTCCTCCTTTAACCTAAATTTCAGCTGGAAGGTGAAATTTAGTTTTCAGGCTGAATATATTTCTCCTCTACAGTTTATTAATTTAAATATTCTTCTTATTCCTCCAGATGTTCTTCCTGCTCCTCAGGTTCAGCATCTGAAACAGCACTTACACTCCCGGAAACTACAGAACTTTGCATTTAACTCAGAGGAACGAGATACTTGTCGATAACAGAAGTCTAATCAAATGTTGCACTAAGCTTAAAGTAGCTAAACTATATTCTTATTGTTATTATCATTATTATTATTATAACCTTTAATAACATGATGAGCGTTTCTAGCTGGAACACATTAACACTGTGTAATACAAGTGGTTGTTTCCTCTCTAGATAGAAATGTGTTGAGGCGGGATCCTTGCTCACTGTGGGCCCACACTCACGCACTCAGTTCACAGTGGACACTTTCATCACAGTCACACAGAGTGAAGATGAGGGCAGAGCCCCTGTTTGTTACCTTGTGGTCCCCCATGCAGACATTGGGCCCGATGTTATCATAGACTACAGACTTCTCTTCATTTTCAGGCTGCAGACACACAAAAATCAGATGGTTTTGGGGGGATGAAGAGGTGACGAACACATTTTTGCTCATTAGCTGAAATGCAACGGCTCCGCGCGCACGCTGCACCGCGGCTTCTGCCGCAGAGCAAACACACGCAGGATGCAGAGTCAGCAGCGCCGTGTTTGTGTTTGCACAGTACGATCATTACAAGCTTGTGTCATGTTTTAGAACACGCTCATGGTTGAGCAGTCAATGTAGCAGCTTCATTAAACACAATTAGCGGGATTACGTTGTTCATTTCAGAATAAAAGTCCTGCAGAGGTGTGCAGCTGAGAGGTTAAAGCATCACCAACACCAGCTCCACTCTTTCTCCCTTGTGTCTCTGGATCAGAAATGAATTCTAAAAATCAGCCGGGACAATAACGGTTTGTTTAGGTGCCAGTGAAATCCTAATGAATCCGTCCGCGCACGTTATTTTCCATTTGATTTCTTTTTTTCATTATGACCGAGACCTTCAGTTTGCATCTTTGTCTAAACTGTCAGCAGCTGAGCACCAGTGGTAAGTGCAGGGTAATACAGGCCTATTATGCGCTCAGACACTTGCTCCAGAGAGTCTGAGGGACAGCCAGCAGTGAGCCAGCATTAGGCCAAGTTACAGACACAAAGATGAAGTAACGAAGAGAAAGTGGAAAAGATACATATGTCTCATTTCTCTCAGTTCATAATAACCTGCAATGATGGTGGACTATCAATCAGTAATAACTCAGGAAGCATTGTCTGTATTCCCAAAAACTCAAGTGTTATTAGAGACGTCACTGAGCAGCAGCACAGCGTGAGATCAGTGATTAACACCCGCAAGCATTGAGTGAGTGAGTGCACCCTCAGCCAGGTGAGCGCAGCTTTAAGTCTGAACCTGTGCAGAGAGCGGGGGGGGGGATGAAAAGCAGGAGTCATTTACGAAGTGGACAGTTGCCTCTGCACCAAACGCTCCCACCGTGCAATCTGAGCGCCTCTCTGAGGGGATCAGCCTCCGCCATCACTGTCTGCGCACAAAGACGCTGCCACCCACTCACACATGAATCCCCAGGCTGTGGTATAAATCATGCTCGTCTGGTTGAACTAAAGAGTTTTTAAACAGCCGCTACGTAGACACACACACACAGAGGCTGGTGGGTGCTTCCAGTTGTGACTCGGCGAGCTGCGCTGGCGCCTCAGAAGAAAGAGACAGAGGGGTTGAGAATGAACCATAAAGCGAAATCCAAATTAACTTCAGACCAATCCTGCAGCGGAGTGGGGTCAGCGCGCGGTGTGCCTCCACCTCACTCTACCTTCTTCTAGCGGGCCACGCACTGGCACCTCTCTATTTGTCTGGCAGCCGGCCCCGAGCCGCTGCCTCCCAAAGCCCGGGATACATTCATCAAACACACACTTGATAATTTACAAAGGCAGCATAAAATTGTGGATTTTCGGGCTGCATAATCTTTAGACAGATAAACAAATTACCCGGGGCCCTCCGGCAGGGAGGCTGCGCTCGCTCGGCTAAACATTCATTACCGCCGCTCCCGGAGCTGGTGCCGCGCCGCACAGCCAGCGGGCAACCTTTGGCGTGTTAGGGCTCGGCAAGCAGAAAATAACATGATGGCGAGTTAACCGACCGTGCCATGATAGATGACGCCACACGCCGGGCTGTTTACGGGCCTATGTCTCAACAATCTGTAATGCTCGGAGCCGGAGAGTGTGTGCTCAGTGAATCATCAGCCAATCTGCGAACACACTAACTGTTCCACTCTGTCCCTGCATTACAAGCAATTAGCCGGTGCTTGAGGGGAAGGAAAGCAAACAACAACCCAGCTGTGTGTGTGTGTGTGTGTGTGTGTGTGTGTGTGTGAATCACCTTTTACATAATTCTGACACATTAAGTGGGTGAAACTAAGCGGCTGTTATCATGTTTTAAAGGCTTCGCAGTGTTTCGTTTCTGCCCAGCTTCCAGTGAGACAGTGATCAGGGTCATTGTTCTCGTGGGGCTTCAGGCAGCGAAGAAGAAAGATCAGGAAGGAATTTCTCATTCGTGGCGGACAAAAGAAAGCCAAACTTCCTGCGCGGCCCCCCGCTGCGGACTGTACCTGTACAATGCACGGCCTCATCGCCTTCATGCGCACATTAACAGATGAAAGCCCGCACGAGAGACTCAGAGCTCTGAGGTTGTTGTCTTGTTGAAGACCGATGGGAAAAGACGTGGGAGAACTTGGCAGAGCTGCTCCGTGGAGCTCTAAGTAATCCAGCAAACAGAGTAAGGGGAGAGGATGGTGGCAGATTGGCGGCGGTTTGCGGTGCTGGGATGGATTTGAGGCTGAGCGGGGGGCCTGCGGGGTTCGATTCTCCCAGGAAGGAGACAGATCTGTGGCTTTATGAAGAAGATGGGGCTCGCTGGGGCGAAGTGTGGGGATATATATACTGTCTGGGTGGACCCATGGCTTAGCGCTCCAAATTAATATTCACGGACACCTCATCCCTCCATCTGTGAAGCGACAGAGGGTGGGCAGGGTAATGTGGATCAAGGAGGAGACATTTATTAAGAGGCTTCTTGCTTTAGCTGAGGGAGAAGCGGTGACATTTGGGTTCAAACACGAGGGAACCTGACTTTTAAAAGCAGCTAAGAGCCCCCGGTGCGTCGTGTGCAGGCTCACCTTTAAGACCAGGTCTCTGGCAGAGGTGGACAGGAGGATTCGGTCGCACCAGGCGGGGCATCTGGTGTTCATGTACTGCTTCCCCTGACTGCTGTCTTCACTGTACGGATAACTGGAGAGACACAGGAGCAAAACACAGCCAGTAAACAGAAAAATACAGACTCCCATGACAGGCATTTATTGTAATTTATACATGTTTAAGTGGCATCAGAGTCCAAATGAACTTGATTTTCCAGTAAAGTGCTGCACAAAGAACAAGACAACGGAGGAAAGGCAATAAGGAAAGCAATAAATATGATTTGTATGAATCAACAGGGCTCCAGAGGAGTCATAAATATGAGACGTCACGTCATCTGCCTTATCTCAGAGGCAGAGATCAAAATGTTTTCCCCGAGAAAACAGGAGGCCCATAAGTATGACCAATCATCTAAGTAATCTCCTGAATCAACACACATGGATGGCTCAATCAAAGCAGTCTTTATTTGCCAACTGTACAGGTTGGGGGTGTTTGTGAGCGAGACAGAGGGGAAAAGGAATAAGACAGAACGAGAGTGATTTAGTCAGAGCGGGCCAGAGGGAGATTCTGTTGCCCATATGCAGAGCTACATCCCTACAGGGTCATCAAAAACAGATTAGGTGCCGCAGCAAATGGCCAAGAGAGATTGTATCTTGGAACAGCAGGGAACAATCGCATGATTTAAGCGGCGGCGGGGCTGGAGTCGGGCGGAGAGCCATCGAGCTGATACAGATTTACATTGTTGAGAATTCAATTTGCCCCTTCCGCTCATCAAACTGCTTCAGATTTACACGCCACCAATCCAATTTGTTTGGAGGCGCTCATCAGGATGTAAGAGCGGGCTTACATACTGTAATACCAATCCAATTTGCTCCTTCAGTGGCACACGTGCTAACCGTAGCAGAACGCAGAGCGCCTCCTCTGTGAGGACGCTCGAGTCCTAATGATAAAATAAACACACACACATCTGGCCTTCGATTCATCACGCGCGCCGAGCTCTGATAGCTTAATTGGACTTTGTGCGAAGGCAGAATACATTTGATAAGCATTTGGTCATGGGTGCTTTGTAATGTATATGTGTGCATTTAAACCCACTGCCGCAGCTACTGCCAGGACTTAAACAAGCGCGCCTCCCCCTGCTGAGACCGGGTCTAACGCGTGGGACGCGGTGAACGCTCGGCTGTGTGTGTCTGCGTCTCTTCAGATCCCAGCGTCACGGCAAAAATCCAGCAGCGCTCCCAGATTTGGATGTTTCATCCGAACAGAAGATATCATTAGTCGTCCTCTCCGCTGCCATGCCTCGTTTCTTTCCTTCCTTGTTTTTACTCACTTATCTATGAACTTATTTAATGATGGCTGTGCACTGCACTCTGCTGTTCTGTGCAGATTTGCAGCATTGTGTTTACGGATCCTGTCGGGCATCTCCTTCTGTTTACTGAGGTTAAGTCTGAGGTTTAATCTGGTTCATTTACAGTCTGCTTCTATTGATCAGTGAGCACGGTCCCTGTCGAACAGATAGAGTTATTGTACTGCAGATGCATATGTAAAAATCTGAACCTGTGGCCCTGTGCATTGGTACAGTTGTTAAAACAAAAGGTCTTAGATGGATCTGATGTGGTGTGACACACACACACACACACACACTCAGCCCCCCCACCAGGTGTACAAACAGACCTGCAGAAAGCTACTTAAAGAAGTTCCCTGCCTCCAATTAGCATTAATAGCACTTAAACCGTGGGGGAAATGCATAGGGGTTTTGGTATGCTAATCAAAGGGCTAAAGAAGTGATCCCGGGATAAAAGAGAGCATGAAGAATAGGATGAGTGAAACAGAGATAGACAGGGAGGCAGAGGAGAGGGGATAAAGACGGATCAGACAGAGAGAGGCAAAGTGAGGGTGGAAAAGAGCAAAGTCTTCAAAGGGCTTGTGGAGCTGCTCGACTTCAGGGTGGCCTGAATACTACCGCTTCCTGAGGGACGGTCCCTGGCCTTAAACAGCCTGTGAACAATCCTCCTATCAGGGACTCTGTTATAGCTTTATTGACTAACAAGCCCGGGGTCATTTTGGTGTTAAACAGATTGAGAGAAAATCAAGTTTTCCCCCTCACCTCCTTCAAACAATGAACTCCCGCCTGATAGCAAACTTCCCCGAGCACTTCAACAACAACACTGCGCTATCGCTCAGTCATTTTTGATGACAGACGGCCATTGTAAAAGCTGATTAAAAATACTCAACAATGGCCATTAAAGGGCCATTCTGCGTCCCTGTATGCGCGGGTATAGGTTGTTCCCCTTTCTGTTTTACCGCACCCTCCGCTGGCTCTGATAGAGATAACAGGTCTTAATGCAACAGCAAACAGTCGAATGGCGCGCTGGGGCCAACGTGATTAATGTGTCCGATTAGCAGGTTCACAAACTTATCGGGGAAGGTAAACGGTCCGAGAGGGCGTGTGGGCTGGAGGCCGTCAGCTCATATCAGACCCTCATTGCCCGCAGAAAGACTAATTACACTAATTAATGGGCCGAGCTGATAACGGCAACAATTGCGTAGCTGTGTAGGAGGGGGAGCTGCACTTCAAGGTATCCACACATACCGAACACATGTTAGACGGCCTCTGACGATCACATGTGCAGAACTCAAAGTCACTGGGACATGAAAATATGAGGAAAAGGACAGAAATGACTAGAAATGCAGCCGTGACCTTTAGCGGGGTGACGCCCAGAGGAACAGATGAAACGTTGGGTTAAATGTCCTCCGTATCAGTCTAACATCCCCCTGCAGACATTTAAGAGTCGCATGCGCCTGAACGTCGAATACAACAGAGCCAAACTCTGCCGTTACACAAAATCATGCGCAGTTTGTCCCGTGCGCAGTTTTGTTGAGGCAACAAATAATGACAACGGCGGAGAAAACAGTCGGATTTGTCTTCAACCTAATAATCAAAGGGGAAACTGTTTTTCTTTACCGTGAAGGTCGAGATCTTCCGTCCAACGTTTAAATCCAGCTCATACCGTGCAATAAATATAACTATAAAACAGAAACTACTGTTGCAGCTTTTTGCTGTCTTTATCTTTAATGTAATGGGCAGTTTAATAATTTTATGAAATATTAAAGAATGTTAATGCTTGCACATGAAAACAGAGAGCGATTTGTCTGGAACTCAAAGAGCTAATCGGCACTGTGTGGACGGACATCTGCAGCTTTGATGCGCAGCATAAAACTGAATCACAGCATCTCTCCGTACATTCAGCCATCCTGTGACAGTGCCCAGTGCCTTCTCACATACTGACAATCCAAGAATCCAAAGACGATCCAGCTTGTTGGATCAGTGCTGGATCAGTGTCAGGCCATCACACTCCTGACAGCCTGATGACTGGTATATTTGTCTCGCCAGGTGTCTTTGTCTTGGTCACCGCTGTTTTTACAGTAATCCCCTCTTGAGCAAAGTTGACATAAGAAGCCTGTTTTCCTGCTTATCCCTCCACTCTTTGTGCCGCTGCTGCTGCTGCGTGTGCGGTCACACATCCAGACCATGTAGCACTCATTGACAGCGCGTTCATTCATTCATGCTTGGTTTGGGGTTTAATGTTTGACCTGGCTGCTGACACGCCGCTCGCCGGTCTCAGCTTGTTTGTCTTGCAACAGCGGAAACTGCAGAGGTGAGCGCGGGCCCTACCTACGGTGTGTCGCACAGCCTCACCCAGCGGAGGGAGGGGCCGCTGTCACATACTCTGCATTCATGTCCAGAACAAGCCACTGGATGCACACACACACTTCATTTTAATAACACTTAAAATAAAACGATTTAAACATTAACAGTAAGATATACCACGCTGCCAACCTGCATCCCCAGAAACCTGGACTGGATTCTGGGCCAACTTCCTCATCCCACATTCTCTTATCTCCCCCATCAAAAGCTATCACCTGCTTCTACGCAATGCTTGTCAAGTGACGGGCCAAACAGTGGGCTGTTTGGGTGCTCAGTATTTAATGAGGGCAATATAAACTTGAGAATATAGGCAGGGCAGGAAGCCAAAGATAAGAGTCATAGTGGGCTATCAGAGATAGGAGGGCAAGGGTGACAGAGAGCATCATGGGATGTTGGAGTGGCCATTGCCGGGCCGGGATTGGCTAAAAAGCCAGAAACTGTGGGTTTCAAAACGACTCGCTGCCTCCAACGGCCATGTTTGTTTGCCGTTGTCAGGGGAGGCCTGGCAAAACACAACACACACACTAAAACACAGACACACACAGATTCAAAAAGATCAGCCAAATGCTATCAATAAAGCTGAATGTTTGCCTCGGTTTGTAGAGCTGGGAGGCTCGCAGGCACAACATTGGCATAGTGCAGTACAAACAGAGTGAAATGCCATCAGCAGCTCATGGCTCGCAGCCTGCTGGGGTTCAGCTATGACATGTTCTGCCTTTAGCTGCTCTAAATGAAGACAAGAAGACACAGATGGCATCCATTTAATCCTCTCCTGGTAAGATAGTTTGGAACAAAGCCGCCCTTCTCAGTGGCATCATCTCAGACAAGAGGCAATGACACAAGACAGCGGACAATCTTCAGCTATTACCGCCACAATGGCCGCTCATCATTTTCACAGGCTCTCTCGTCGTTAGAATGATGGATGCGCTGGATGTAAAACAATGTTCCTGTTCAGCAGATTGGCCCGCAACGCTGAATCCCGTGGCCGCGCTCGGCGTGGCTCGGACGCAGTGCTTTAACCAAACATTGTCGTTCAAGTACATCTGTGGCGCTCCTTAAATGGAGTCACGCGCCTCCACTCCAGTGTAGCATGGCTGCTCAGGAGCGGAGAACAACAGGGCCCGTTCATGTAGGATGCAAACAGCGGAGCTATGGGCCTAATGCATTCACAGCAGAACACACACGCAGAGAGCGTGATGTCATTCACACAGGCCTTCAGAGGCCAGGGGTGTTGTGTGAAGAGTGTTGTTCCCCGGACAAAGGCAGCAACTGTATACAGGAGAGCCATCTGTGTGAACACTTCCTATGAGCTCCAGACGAGTCTCGAGGAATTCTCCACCGCTCTGACAATTCTTTCATATGTTATTAACAGTTATTGAGGAGCTGGCAGGTAGCCATTTGTGTCACTTGACCAGAAGTTTCTCTCATCTGAAGGGCAAAGTCATTCTGTCTGGCATCAGCTTTCAAACCTCCTCCCCTTTCCTCTTTCATGACAGTGTGAATGTTGTAGCTTTCCCCAGCGGGCAGGTCACTCTTTGGCTCGTCCTCACAGACCCGCAGCTTTGGACAACGTACGCTAACGTGCCAAAGTCAGTCCCGGGGTGTTTCCAAACAGTGGAGACACAACTGTTTATCAGTTTCTGCCTCCTCTCTGGTCTCACCTCCTGACCCGAGGGCCACGCTCTGCTTCTTTCCACGTCTAGACTTGACAAACACAGACGCATCGGGACTGGAGCCACGCTGCTCCCTCCAACACGTTCCCATCGTTCCCTCTGTACGTATTTGACGAGAGGTTCCGCTCAGCGCTGGAGTAAATGGAAAAATTACATGCCACAGAGATACGCATGTTTGCACTGCGCTAGTGAATTCCCAACCTGTGCATTTTTAGCCTGCGGGCAGTGGGACAGGTCAACCGCTTTCACCAGCTCAGATTGTACTTTGTGTCCATGTAGGCACACGCGTCAGGTGGCAGGTTATTAGTGAACTTTAACTTGAGCTTTTAATCTGTTTTTATTGAATTTAGGTGGATTGATACAGCTGTTTACTTTCAGACAAGCTAGCAGCATCGCTCTACAGATGGCAATGTTGGTCGGTCCACCACTAAAACAGTCTCCAGAAGATGAATCTGACTCACTTTAGTGTTTCCCCGACTTTTTTTTTTTGGGTAAACAAGTCAATTATAGCTGTTAAATATCAGCAAGTCAGCAATGTGAGTCAGAGCATGTTAGCATACTGATATTTAGCATTTAGCTCAAAGCACCACTGTGGCTAAATACAACCTGAAAGAGCAGCTAGCATGAAACCCGCATTTCCGTTCTGTCCTTCCACATCTGCTCACATGAACTTGGATGAGTAGCGATCTGTACAGTTTTAGCAACGCTTGCTGAAGCTCACTAGCAGCGGGCTGTCATGTACTGTATATATCTGTAGCGCTCCTCCTCTCTCCCACTTTCCAAACAGACCCATTGGACAGCAGCCATATTTTCTTCTCCTGACTTTTTCCATCCTTCCTCCGTCCACCAGCGCCGAACAACTCTCACACCACCTCCCCGCTCTGAAATCACTCCCGATTTGCCCGCTGATGGAGTTGCACCGCTGCTCCGATGTCACTCAAAATCTCCCTCAAAGCCTATTCCCAGTAACCACGTTACAGGCAGAATGCATTCTTCCACTGCTCCCTCATTGTCCGCTGCATTTCCTCCCGAAGCTCGGGACCCGATTCAATTTTTGCATCGATCTCGTGCAAAAAAAAAGGGCAAAGAAATCAGATCAGAGGAGTACTAAAAGCTTTCCCCTAAATCAATCAAAATACATGAATAAGTTACTGGTGCCTTAGTATGTTTTAGGGGATATTACCGTAGTTATGCCATTCCTAATATGAAATCAAAAGTACCATAATGTATAGTAAAACTTAGCATTATTCTAAGTCAAACGGCCACGCTGCAGCCCAGGCAAAGATAATGACCTCATGGCTTGTTACTGTCTGGTGAATTGAGCGCGGGAGAAATAGATGATGTTTCTGATGATCGCTGCCTCCTCTCTCCCATAAACCGGTTGAGAAAACTAGTAACCACACACGGGCTCCTGTGCATGAGTACATGAGTGCGTATGAGTCGTCCTGCAGCAGCCGACTGGCTCCAGGTCCAACTGTGACAAGGTCCGGGCAAATTCCTCACCCCGGTGCCCAAGCACTTAGACTTGTCACGGCCAACTTTGACAGATGACTTTCTGAAAGTAAGGAGATGTGCATTTTACGGCTTGCAGCTCCTGCGGCGATGCAGGGGGAAGTACTCCAGTGATCATGAGCTGGGGCAGAGATGTGTGTCTGGCTGGCCTTTCCAAAAAATGGAAAGGAGCTGCTGGATACAGATGCGTCAGCTGGAGGTACGTGGTAACATCAGAAAGCTGGAGATCCATTTTTTTGAATCGTGGATCCGTACATCAGTCACCTCGTGTTACCCAATCTTTACTTCATCCTTGACAGCATGTCTCATTTTGTGACGACTCCTTATCCACCAACAGACAGAATTAACTTGCAGATTAAATGTTTGTGACTAGTATTGATTTATAGATCGGAACAAAAGTGGGCCGTGTGCGTGCATGAATGTGTGTGTGTTTGTGTGTGTGTGTGTCAGCGAGGGTGTGTTCTGATGGCCTGCATTAAAAAGAGTAATAACCTCACAGATGGCGAGGGGCTGGTCCGGAGCGGGCTATGTGATGGAGAACAATCGCTGAGGCTTGATTGCTCAAGGAGCACAAGGCAGACCTGACAGGGGGAGGGGTACCAGTAAATGTGTGAGTGTGTGTGTGTGTGTGTGTGGGGTGTGTATGTAAGAAGTGGGAGGAGGGGGTTGTTTAAGTTTAACTAGGCCACTGCTACCCATTACAAGGCTGACAATGATGTGGTTTGTCGCGCGCACAGAGTAGATCAAATCAAATTTCATATGCTGCTCCCGGGTTTCATCTATTTGATTCATCATCACCTCAAGTATGTGGGAATCATTTGTATTCTTCCGCAGCAGCACATTCATTCCTCCCTGCGGAGAGATGATTCAGTATTATATGGAGAGGTGCAAAAGTCAGCCAGTGTAAAAGGACAATAAATCCACCTGTCACTTATGCAAAGTGATGTAAATGGGGTCCCTGATTAAGACACAGAGTCATTTAAAAAACAGGGACTGGCAGAACCTTGACACATGCACTCACACACACACACGCAGAGTCACAAATTCACACTCATACACCCACGCATTTGATAGCTCTATGTATCTCAAGCCCTCTCTCTCTCCCTCTCACACACACACACTAAAATCCCCCGCCGCCCTGCGCCTGCCACTAGAGCAGTTTATCAAGTAATTATTGTTTGATTACAGCGTTTCATTATCTGCACTGATTGAGTCACAACCGACGGCAAAGGTCAAGCGCCATTAACGCGCTGCTCCCGAAACATATTTCCACGCCGGCCGCGTGTTTGCCCTCCCTCTCCTCTGAAAGGGCTAATTGCAAATGCATTTGTTTGAGGAAGAGGAGAGGAGAGGGGAGACCACCCGCTCCAGGCTCCCCCAAGTCCCACTGAGACGGAATATCAATGCTGCCCAAAGCGTTGACGCAGCAACACACACACACGCACACACACACACACATGCACACACTTGAAAAAACATTCACATGGGAGCAGTTTGGGACCATATCCAATCATACTTAACGACTGATAGCCATCAAACACAGATCCAACAGCTTTCATAAAACCATTTTGGACAATAAGGGGGCGACTGACTCCTGCTGATTTTACATATTAATCACGAGTCCTTATGGCCACGATCTGGTCAGCACGGCTCCAGCGTTTACCAGCATGTGACAGGACCCTGTGGGGGAAGAATTAAACTCTGTGCCGGTCGTCATTATTCCGTCACTGCTCACTGTAAAGCAAGCATCTCATTTGATCATTTTGGATTTTTAAAATAACAAACTCAAGTATGAAGTTGTCCTTTATAACTTCAGAGAGATAGCTGCAGCCCAAGTGAACCATTTAAGAGAGAAAAGCTTTGTCACAAAGATGAAAAGTTTCATCCTCCACCTTTTAAATCCACGAAGATCACAGCTGCCCGCACAAAATAACACGCCCAGCCACCACCGCAGTGAAAACGCCAGCAGAACATCAGCATCATATCGTGCTGTGCGTGAATGCGCAGGTGTCAAACTGAGCCGCGTGTGATGTAAGATGGCTCCGTACCTGGGTGGGAAGGAGATCTCCAGTTCATGCAGCCGATCTTTGAACACCGACAGCTCTTTGTCGTACTCTAAAAGCTGTGGAAAGACAAAAACAAAACAAAACATGGGAATGAGATTTATTTTTATTTTTACACTTTGATCATGGAAAAGTCAACTGAATGCCTTTTTTTCATTTGCTTACACACACTAAAAGTTGGATGGAGCAAACACGTTAGGCCTCGGAGCATTTCAAATAGTCCTGCTCAACAGTTTTTCTGTTTATTTAGGCTTCAAACTTTGACAATGAGACAGTTTAAGAGTGTTCAGCAGAAAACCAGTTTTTGGATTTATTTACTTTATTTATCATTTCTATACTCCCCCCAGCTGGCAAATCTGACAGCAGTTGACCAGTTGTGTGTGTGTGTGTGTGACCAGCCCCATCCTACTGGGGGTCTATCTCTCCACACTGACAGTGCATCCACACACTCTTCATCAATCATGTCTCCTCACCCAGCTGTAGTCACTCACTAGAGTGTACACACACACGTCCCCCAATTTCCCCCCTTTCACAAAACCCATAAATCATTAGTGAAAAGTGCAATTAGCGGCTTCTTGTACACATTAATTATCTGGGAGATGAACAGGTAGCTCGGGCACCTGCATGACTGCCTCCCTGAGAGACTGACAGCAACGTTTCCCAGCAACCCCCCCCCCCCCCCCTCCCCGGAGGACCACGCGCTGGCCCCACCCTTTCCTTTTACGTCAGGAAGACATGGAGATGAAGGCGAGTCATGTTTGTTTAGTGGTAAATTGGGCTATTGTACATGTTTCAAACAGCAGACTACAATTATGGCCTGGTGAAGACCTCGTCCTCAACGGTACGCGCGTGACAGCGGCTGTATAGGCAGCTTGACGTTAATGACATTACATTGGTGTATTACATGCAGCAATATGTTGATGGCTGCATGATGAAATATCAACGGAGATGACGTGGCGCACATGGGTAATATTTGGAAGGACGTCCTCACAGAGTGGAGAGCGGGAGGTGGCTGTCATATGAATATCATTATATCAGCTGAAGGTAACTACAGTCTTCCATCTACACTGACATGTTTATGTTGCTCATGTCTGACTGTGTCTGCGGGGCTTGTCTCCACAGCACTGTTGACTACACATGTATGAATAAGCCAAAGTCCAGCATGTGCCTTCATCATGATGCTCTGTGTGCATGTGTGTATGTGTGTGATTATGTGTCAGTGGTGTAGAACAGTGGCCATTACTTCCAGGCAGAGGGGCCTCCCAGACGGAGTCTCAGTGGTTCAGGAGGGCAGATGTGCCGCATTCATCAAACTCACAGTGCCGGGGTCACAGGAGAGACTCACACACTGTGGATGAGGGATGGCTGAGCAGGGGATGCAACCCCACGCTCCACTGTACACCCTCACTCACCAGCCACCCACTGATACCTTCCTCTGGTGTGTTTGTGTGTGTGCTATTGCCCGACCGATATTTGATTTTTCAGGCCGATAGCAGACACCAGTTGGAAACATTTTTGAAACGACTGATGACCGACTTCAGGTTAAATCAGATTAAAGGCCAGACGACAGCTTTTCAGGAGTGTGAGGCGTCTGTATGGTGACGTATTTCTAAGTGAAACAGCAGTGACAGGCGGGACGTGACGTTAAACGCTGAAAAGTGGGAGAGTTATAACAAACTGGGCTGCATCATAAACTCAAGGTCTGGAAGACACACTACTATACAATAGTGCAGGATAGTATTGGTTGAAACTGGATGGGTTAATGTGAAACATGACTGGGTAAAAATATAAAGAAGCTGTTTTTTGGCATGTATTGTTACAAAGGTCTGTAATATTACAAAGGATGTGATTTAAAATGGTTAAAAAGGCATTTCTCCTTTGTTCCCAGGATGCAGTGGGTGGGGGGGGGGCAGTAGCTCTGTCCATTTGTATTGGGCCCATCATTGTACGGTGTGTGGAAAAGGCTTACAGGACAACTAAAGTGTTCAGCAAAGACAGTCGTATCGCCGATAACTGTTGGAGTGTAAACTTCCCCAAACCCAACAGCAGGGCAGTGCCACAAATGTTAGCCAGATCTGCGACTCAGTAACATCCTTCCACGCAGTTTGGACACGCTGCTCGGTGGATGTACTGGTCACCAACTTGGCTTTTTAACAACATAACCTGCTCTGAAATGCCAGAAGTAGTTAGCCAGACATGCTAACGTTGACATTAGAGCAGACGGCGTTAATCATTTCTGTACAGTTTTGGTCTGACATTTTGGGGAGAGGTTGCAAAACCTGTCCACTCCATATTAACAACAGTGTTGCAGGGATGACTGTTTTGCTTTCACTAAATAATTACATGATGAAAGTTAAAAAAAAAAGGAAAAATCAAAGTGGCCTGAGATAACTTCTGTTATGATTTGTTGCTGTACGAATAAAATTGAATTGAATTAGTCATTATATCCACATTAGTGACACACAGGTAAAGGCCAACGAAGAATCACATTATTGAGACAGAGCCTTTAAAACCAGGAAATGACATCACGCATATATTTGTTATTTCTGTATTGATATCCCTTATTATTAACTGAGAGACAGCATGGACAAGAGATGGTGGGAAGATGCGAGCGTGTAAAAACACATTTATCAATCCACGCTCATGTTGGTTTATATAAGGTTAGTGATCAAATCAATGATTGGCAGTTTTCTACGGGGACACACGTTAAAACACCCGAGGCGATAAGTGTGTGTGGCGCAGTTCAAACAGCAGGGAGAGAGCAACATATGGCCGTGTGCATCTCCGGTGTGCTTTAGGCGAATGTGGAGTAATTCACCGAGGTGAGCGAAAAACCCTGCTGTTACAAATTTCACACTACATTTCATCCCAGGTCAATTAAGCATAATGCAGAGCGCCTCTGCCGGGTCAGTGGCTGTTTTTAAAAAAAAAAAAAAAAAGCTTATATTGGTTCAAGGCCTCGTGACATTATAAAGCCCGGGAGTAGTTTGTCAACCAGATGTGACCTTGAAGAGTTGTGGTGGGAGATGATGCGGCTCGGGTAATATCACAGAGGGAAAAAAGATGAGGAGGTGTCTGGGTAAAAACTACCCTGTCATGGGCTCAAATTTCTGACTTTGCTTGGATGATCAGCGCGCTCTTAAATCAGAGTGGCGGTGATAGTTAAGAGGCAGGAAGTTGAGCGGGGTGGGGGGAGGGAAAAAAAAAAAAAAAGAGGGGAAAACGAGGTGTTTGGCCCCCAACTGTCCCTCTCACTGTCCCTCACACCTGTAATTGTGCTTTGATTTACGCGTTGTCAAATATCCCCTGCGACAACACCTGCTGCCATTAAAACCCATCAATAAATGTTGGGGTGAAAGGTCATTTAATTTGATTTTTACACCTCACACTTGGCTTTCATTGCCCGGGCCGTATTTTTCCTTCTTTTTTATGAGATCTTCATTATTTTGTGTGGAAAAGCGATAAACTGTCACTGACGGTGGGGTGGTGGTGGTGGTCGATTGGTGTTCGGGAGGGGGCAACCCAAACAAGACACACCCAACAGTCCACTGCACCTCTGATCTCTCTTTACTATAAGAGTTCAGTCATATACAGTGGAGGGACATTAGACAAAGATTATTCTCCGATACAGTGATTAGAAAATGTTGACAATGTGGCAGAATTTTGACTTTTTCAAACTTTTTACAGACCTCGTTAGAAGAACGAGACAGTTTGTATGAAAAGCTCCAGCCTGCAGCCAGACTGCAGCACATAGGGCCTCCTGAGCGTGTAGGCTTTCTGTTCTGACAGGGCTAAAAAAAAGCAGCCAAGGCTCTCCGGAACCACTCAAAGTAGAGGCGAGCTGAAGACAGAGACATCCAGGGACCCAATGCAGCGACAGTTTATATAAATATAAGGTCAGATTTCATTAAGCATGGCTTCTGTATTGCCACTTACGAGCTCTGAGAGGGGAAAAAAAAAAACAACCTTCAGGCCGCTGCGGCGTTTGTTCTTTATTTTTTTATGTCCTCTCATGTTTGAAACGTCTCGGGGCTTCTGAGTAATGCCGAGGACTACGCCGCCGGCATGACAAGGAGAGGCATGCCAGACAGAAAGGTTCATCACTTACTACAGCTAGTGCACAAACACACCCTCCTCCCCTGGTTCCCCCCATCTGCCGACACCACACTGATAAAGTTACAATAAAGAGATACTGAAACAAAATCAATGGGGATGGAGGAAGGGGGACGGCCCCGCGGGTGTGTGCTCCAGGAGAGGAAGGGACCGCGCTCATCTACAGGCGCACGGCACAAACATGCACAACACGCATGCGTTAGCGCACACACACACACACAGAACATACACAAACACACATACACACCGCGCTCCTCCCATCTCTCCACCGGAGCAAGGCCCCGCGGTGCCCCTTGACGCCACGAGCGCCCGGAAAATTTAATCTTCCCAAATACTCATCAGGGCTCTCCATCGTCCCGCCGTGACAGCGCCGGGGATAATTAATTATACAATTTCGATGGGAATATCGACTAAACAAACCTATTAATCATAGCAAAAGTCAATAGGCATGGACACATTCAATCATGTCCCGGCCAATGATTACTCCTCTCAAAATACAATAATTATTTTCAAGAGCTGCCTCGAATTAAATTTCTGTCAAGCTGGTACAAGTCTTGCAGTTGATGAAGGATGCAATGGATTTTTTTTCTTTCCCCTTCCCCAGTGGAGGAGTGTGAGGAGGGACATTTATCCTTTTGGAAAGGTAGTTTGTTTTATAAGGATCATAACATGGTGTGTTTAACTAGACCATGACCATCAGATTATCTCTGATGCCCCCATTATGTCATCCATCTTGTCTGACTTGGTGAGGAGGAGGAGGAGGAGGAGGAGGAGGAGGAGAGGGAGGAGGAAATCGGGGGGGTGCCTCAGCCTCTTACAGCTATGGTTACACAGTTTTTACACATTCCTGCTGATCACATTCAATGATTCTCCCATGTCCAGCAGCGCAATGTGTCAGGTCAACACCGGCCAGCACCAGAGACACATTCAATCTTTGGTTAAACAGCTGAATGATCTTCTTCTCTGCTGGTTTGGAGAACGAGCCGTTTCACTGGCCCCAGTTTACGCGCTTTAATTCAGGAAACAACATAAACGCCTCAGTTCAGGACATGAGTCACAAGACAAGACAAGAGTTCTCCCTCAGAACCAACCTGATTTCAAACTGGTAGGTGAAACAGACTGACAAATGAAATGACGTGACCCTAAAACGATGTATATGTGACTAAACCCCTCGGGTTTTTATTTTAAATTTGTTTTTAAGATGCTGAAATTTTGCAGTAACTTTCACTTCCTTTCCAGATTTGTATGACTCCAGAGGCTGCACACAGAGCATCGGTGTTCAACATAGCTCCCTGCATTTCTACAGATTCTATATTCATTTAGGATGCAGATGAATGGGGCTCATCGCATACAGTAACTGAGGAGCCCTCTGTCAGTCGGTTTGGTTCAGGCCTTAACAGGTTGTTAATAACACTCGGTGACACAGTGCAATTCAGGGGCACAGAGACACAGACATATCGCTTTTATGCACAATACCATTTACATGTCAAATATAAACACGCATAGTCCACTACAAATTAAATAGCAATAAAAACTATGCCTCCAGACTGCTTCACAGCCTGCTCTCTTGGTGTGTGTGTGTGTGTGTGTGTGTGTGTGTGTCTTTTAACAAGGTCTAACTTTGAACTACTTAATGTTATATATAGCCATATAAAAGTGAAAGTGTGCACCGGGTGGTTTTCCAGTGCACACGCTTAACACTCGCCTCATCTACACTCGGTCTCATTTAAAAGGTAATGTGTGTGTGTGTGTGTGTGTGTGTGTGTGTGTGTGTGTGTGTGTGTTGGGCAGAAGCCCATCAGGTAAAGGCAAATGAGCTTATTAAGTGTTTTACTACGCTTTCTGTGAATACTATTCAAATATGAAAAGCCCTTTGGAGCTGCAGTGAATCACACTCTTGTGCTCGGTCACTCTCACAGATAAACAATATGATTGTAACCATTTTTTAATATAATGTGGAGCAGAAAGTCTATAAAGTCGATAAAAAGGATAAAATTTGTAATAAATAAGAAGTGGAGAAATGAAGGAGCAGATGTATTTATAAAGAGTTAGGAAGCAGCGGGGTGACTTACTGAGGTCCCATTGTTTTCCCGGAAAACGTCCTGGTTGACATAATTAAAAAGCTTCTTTTCAAGTTGAAGAACAACCTAAATCAGCGGCAAGAGAGAAACGGTGCTCTGATTAATACCAATACTGATGTGAAGTGCACTTTGTAATTAGAGCACTAATGAACAGCTGTGTGCTGCAGTGGCAGACAGCACTGTTAATTCCACATGCGTCTCCCTGAGGCGTCTCACCCCTTCACACTGCATGTTAGCACAACCTGTAACACGTCAGGTTGAGGTATAGAGCAAATATCAAATAAGTAGTCATCCAAACTTCAATCACCTTTGATTAATTCATTCTAAGTGTAACTGTCCTTTTCAACACCCAGTACAGAAGCACGTTCTTATTAAACACTGATCACACCAGCGATTAAAACGCTTTTGCAGCCAAATCAATTCAGTTCAATTGAAGCGACGCAGTGAGTGGGTCTGTGCATGGACAGAGCACCGAGGGTTAAAGTGGTGGAAACAATTGGAGCCACTGGTGGAAATATCCATCTTAAACACACAGAGTGAATTTACTGTTACTTTAAGTGCAATTATATTTATTCATATTCAGCACAAAGTTGTTTGGGAAACAATATGATTTCTATTCAGAGGTGATCTGTGTTTATTTTATAGGTTAGGTCATAATGAGTCAGCACGGTGGCAGGGAGGACGGACGCGACGCAGCTTACCTTTCGGTCATTGTCACTTTCTCGGAATATTAGCTTGTCGACCTCATTGGTGTCTGCGGCTCTGACTGTCTGCATGGTGGCAGTGGAGCAGAGACTCTGGAGGCGAGAGAGGGAGAGAGAGAGTGATGGTGAAAAATAGAAATTACTCATTCATTTGATTTACTATGTTATCAAGGTTTCCATATGTGATGTAGGAATTAACCACACCATCCCACACACACACACACACACACACTCTGCACAGTTGTTTCTAATGCTCTTAAAGCAAACCATCACAGAGGCCATTGTACCTCAGATCATGCACTACCACTGTGCCGCGTTTGAATGATTTTTAAAGAACCGTCCCACAAACTGCCACCTCACTGTCCCTTCTCTTTATCTGGGTCTATGTACTGACCCCGTGCACTGTGTGTATGGTTAAATTCCCCTTTGTGGACTCTTTTAACAATTAGTTAAACATTCGACCATCTGTGTTTGAAGACAGTTGAATGAGGTAATCCCTCGGCCAGCGGTTCCCATACCGCGCGGCAGAGACTGGGTGACCTGATTGAAATTCAAAGCACAGATTAGATAATCGGGTCAAGCCAATATAGCGGGCAGAAAAAGGCCCTTTAGACCGAAATGTCACAAATCAGTCCTGCTTCGGCCACGGAGAAACGGCGCACCAGATTAGAACAAACACCGTGCCCTGAGAGAAAGTGGAACAACTCTCTGCGGCCCCCCCCCCCACCGCCCCACCACCACTGCCTCAGCCCCATTCCTTCATGCTCGACCCCCCTCCTCCCCTCCCCAAAAGCAACTTTCTAAAGCCCTAACAAATCGCTCCATCTTTCACTCATTTAGGCCATCCAAATGCAGGGTCAATATGGTCCCCTGGCAGCCAAATGCTAATGCGCTTAAGTGCGCTTAAGCAGCTTTGTGCAATGAATAGGCCAAAGAAGGAGCTAGTGAGAAGGGCAAGAGATACTTTCCCTGTCAAAAAGTCATTGTAGCCACAACGAAGCAAAGACAACCATGCAAAGTCAGTTTTTAGCATCTCTGATTGGCGCCAACTCCGCCAAACATTGTCATGTGGTATGCTTTCTGCCATAATTCCATCTTTTATTAACTGCAGATATAAGAGTCAAAGACAACAACCTCTCTCAGTGAGGGCTGAGAAGATGAGAGCATTAAAAACACGTCTTTAGGAACATTAATGTTTGTGGATTCTACAAGCATCCACGGTCCTGTAATTCTTCCAAGAGAGCCCCCTTCTGTCGATCGCTTTGCAAATCCAAGGCCCAGTCAAGCAGAAATCCCTGGCCACTGCACAGCTAGGCCAGAAGCTCACACTGCTTACTGGCACAATAAGCACCAATATGTAAAGGCCAGAAGGAACCCCCTCTATTGACGTTCAAATGATTCCGGTAATCCAGTAAGCGGGGCGTGGATCAGAACACGCTCATCACTAAACATGAACATGTCCTCTACATCTGCCAGCGGTGCACCTACGCAAGGAAGTCCGCGCAAATGCAGTCGGATGTACGGAGGGACAGCACGCCACACATATGGGTTTGTACTGGGCGAAGAGCGCGGTGACATCATTCTCAGTGAGATAATTGAACCACCGGTGTTGCATTCACGTTAGCCGGTACCTCGTGCCAGGAGTGTCACTGCAAGGAAGGTTGAATTAGAAAGAAAAAAAAAAAAAGACAATTAGCTAATGCTGCCTTTTCTTGTGGGAAAATGTCTTTTCCCAGAACTATTATACCTATCTATTATAACTATTATATTAAATTCTGGATTCCTGGGTGAAATTAACTGTCTTAGCTTCAGGGAAGCTAACGATTCCAGCCACAGATTTTACATTTGGTCTACTGCAGGAGGCACAAAGAGGCCGAAGACTCTTGATTTATATAAGAAATGTTTGAGACGCAACCGAGTGTCTCAGTGAACAGGGTCGAGCCGTTTCATTGCCATTTTTATTCTGAAGAAACTGAAGTTGACGAGTGCAGCGGATCAGCACTGGTGCCGTCGAAGCTTCGGGCGTCCTGGGCGGGACTGTTGCATGGCGTTGGTCGCTGACATGTGGCTGATTGATCTATTCACAATTCATTGACCGACCAATCAGTGTGTCAGTGCAGTTGGAGGTGGCTGATTGCATCCGATTGATCACAGCTCTCCGACTGTCACCCTGGGTGAAAAACACCCCCGTCATCCGACACACACACACACGCACGCACGCGCACGACCTCAGTCCTCGCTCATCCCGGTGCCTCTGTCATAAGATCAGCCCACCAAACACCAGGATGGGGAAAATGAGAACCCCATGCTGTCACTTAAGGCCTTATCAATGCAGTGATGATCTCTCCCCTTCAAAGCTCCTGCGTCCTAAGCACATTAAACGTAGACACGCTCTCACTGACCGCCCTAAATGATAGTACCATAATTCATTTGGTGGCAATTGGCTCCTTATTCAATCCATGACAATTAGTCTGAGCGAGGAAGAGAGGATGCGGGGCAATGGGAAATATTAACAGACAGCTGTCAGGAGAAGCAGCTGTGGACCAGGGGACAGTGAGGATGTCTTCACTCCTCTGGGCTCTCCAACTGATCCTGCAAAGGAGCTTGGCATCACATCTCTGCATTATGGGTCACAGGTCAACACTGAGTGTTTGTAGAGGGCCAGAGGCCGGGGGGCTGGGATGAGAGGTTGCCGAGGAAGGCGCTGCCTTTGTGCATCAATGGAGGATAATCTCATGACTGTCGAAGGAGGAAGCGGCTGTTTAAAGGAGCTCTCTATTCCAGCTGCTCTCCTTAGAAGAGAGGTTAAAGCAATCTGTCCCACTTCAAAGACCAAAGACACACACACACACATACATTCAAGCCTTCTGTCTTTGGTCCAGCCAACAGATGGAGGCGACCCACAGTGCCCAACTTAAACACTGAGCAACCCACACACAGCTCGGTGGCATTCCTGATGATGCATGTCACAGACACACACACACACACGGGTGTTTTTCGGTGGCAACGTTTTGAAAAAAACTGCAGAGTGCACAAATGTATGCGTCAGAACATTTGTCAAAACTCTCTTTTCTGTGAGCCTCAGCTTTGTGGTTCCTTTGGTGGATGTAGGTCTTGGGTCACACATAAAAAGTTGAATTTAAAAAAAAAGTAAAAAGGCGAACTACATTCATGAAACAGCTGGGCACTGCAGTTCTTCACACTTGAAACAGGCGTAAATGCTGGTGGATTCTTGGGGACTATTTTTGGCTGCGGATGAATACACCTTTGGTCCACTTGTGATTATTTACAACGGCAGGACGGTGCACGTGGGATCGACTCAGACTGCAGCTGCTGTGTTCAGGGTAATGAAGAAACATGTCACCCAGCAGTGTGACTCACTGACGTGGTTTCAACAGTTTGTGGACAACAATGGAGCTCTATGGCACAGATCAATCAGGCTTTGATACACAGGAAATATTCATCAGTAGGATTCTTAAAAGATTTGTCGCTATGCTCATGAGAATTTGTTTAAATGTATTGTACAGTTTATTTCTTTGTGCATGGTTTAGGGCACTAGCCTAATCCCTGATGCACACTGCAGATTCTGTTGAATTCAACACTGTGACCTGCTCTTGGTTAACTACATGTGTATTTGGCTTTATGTTTCTGTCCACACTGACTCCGTGTTAGACTGGGAAGTGCTTCAATGAAAATCAGAGCCACAAACAAGAGGCAGAAAGTATGACACACCAGTGCAGCAGCCAACGCACAGTCCCCACCGCTCCAGGGTTTATACTCCTCTCTCACCCCGATCTCCTCCAATGATTCACACTATTCACTAAACTGTCATTCCACCAATATAATAATCCATTGAGTGCATTTAGAACTGAGTGATTAAACGTCAATTAGGTAGAGCGAGTGTGAGACTGTGTGCGGGGAGAGACAGAGGATGAGTGGACAATGAGCTAACTATTCATTCTTCATTAGCAGAGGCAGGGGACAGGGGCTCCCCTTTGTGTCAGCAGGGGCAGTGGCATTGTCAGAATGCGCCATTATTTTCTCGCTGCCACGCAAAGCGGCGCTGCCAGCTGAGTTAAGGTGTGCCAGCAGGGCTGGCAGGTTCAGAGCGAATTGCTTAGCACTCCGATCACTTTTCTTCCGTTCGCCACCGTTCATCACGCCCATCCCGCGTGCGTGATTGCGACATCTGCCCGGGCTGGGTAAAAGGGGGCATCCAAAGCAGGCAACAACAAATTCGGCCTCCTGCTTTCCTGCCAGCCATTACACAGGAAAGACAGTAAATCAGCCGTGACCCTCCTCACCCAATCTGACTGGACACAAGCCAGAGTTATCCACTCCTCTCTCCCTGTGGCGGGCTAATTTAATGCCTCCAAACACTGTGGATTCATCATTGACACACACAGCAGGATGGGGGACTCAACATGGAGGAGAGGGGAGAGCGGACGCATTATCACCCGCAAAGTTAGCCTGTGTGTGACCCAGTGGTCAACAAGTGACCCTAGTAAACCTGGCCTGCGTCACCCCTAACAGCGAGTAGCGCGCACACACACGCACACAAACCGTCACCCCTTCCCATGAACTCGTTGAGCTGTGTGAGAGCTGACACGTCGGGCTGATGGCAGTGCGCGCTTCGTAGGAGGTCCCCTAACCTGCCACGCCCTCGGCAAAAAACGAGCTCGGAGAAGTAAGAGGGCGTGCAAGGTAGTGATAATGTGCCCTATTTATCTTGTGCATTATAACATCTGGGAAACTTCTCTAAAAACAATGGCGCGCATTGAGGGCTGCCATTCTGGCTTTACCTTCAGAAACCGGCCAAAAGCATTTGTCCCCTCGGAATGGATAATGGACAGGCCACAAATCATTCAGGACAACAGGACGGAGGGGTGTGTGCGTGTGAGAGAGAAACTGAATGTATGTGTATGTTTTGTGTGAGTGTATGAGTGTGTGTGTGTGTGTGTGTGTGTGTGTTCCCCCCTGGTATTTAACTTCTCTGCTGGCCCATTCTGCAGGGCCCCGCAGGACAAATTGCCCTGCATGGTTGTCTTTGAGAGGCAGTGCAGCGCGCAGAGAAAGGGACAGGGCTGAAACACAGGGAACAGGCCTATAAAAATTCATCACTTTGACCCCGGCGACCTCCCGCTACTGGGGGGTTGCACAGACACACACACACTCACACACACACACACACACGCACGCACGAGCACGCACACGCTCGCCCACTCAAACTCACGCTCAGAGCTGGGAGCAAATGTTCTGAAATGATCTCCAAACATTTCAAGTCAAGATTCATACAAAGACAAAGACGCAGGAACTTAAACAGGACGAGTTGAGCAGCAGAAATGTACTAAGCCTGCTGATCTCTTGGTTTCTTTCTCTCACACATGCACACTGGCAGACACAATGGCCATGGAAAAGCCTTCTACACAGGAAAAGGCCACCAGATGCTTCATTGTGACTGTGTCTGTGTGTAAAGTAGTGGCAGTAAAAGGAGGGTGGGCTCTCCTGAGGCGTATTAGTCCCACTAAGAGGAGGACATTGTCTCAGGCCGGGGCTCTTGACACATTACTGCCACCTGTACAAAGAAAACCTAATGAGAGATTTAATCTGAGAAACCTCCCCTGCCACTTTTAGTCAGCACTTTGAAACCAACTGCGGCAGATGTCCGCAAGACTGTTTAACGTAGCGGCTTCTCTTAACCTCTCAATAAGGCCGTGCATGCTTAAATTGCTCAATAGCCATCTTAATGTGGCATTCATTTGAATGTTGTTAGCTGCAGTTGTTCCGTTTCCAAAAGGAGGCTTTGTGATGCGAAGGAGTGGTACAGCACTGCTGCGGCCATTCATGTTGTTTCTATGAGCGGCTCGGGCTTAGAAAGAGCATTTATCCTGTTAATGATGAAACAAATTCACATCTGAGCGCGAAACTATCGTTGTAGCACATTTAAAGACGGCCAACAGAAGAGCTATTGATAGAGAGTATAAACACTTACTAAGCGCCTGAAGACACTGTGCCCTCATTTAATTTACCTATCCCACCGTAGCCCCGGCTGGGAATCAATTACAGGAAACAGGCAGTGAGGTAATTTGTCGTTGCCGAGTCAATTACAGAATATCGAAGACCCAATCAGTGATTGGTGATTAGTGATGGTCCAATTGGAAAGCAGAGTCTGTCGAGTTCATTACTCTGGTATTCGATAAAGCACGGTTAGCACTATCAACAAGACAAACTACAAATATGCAGCAGAGACACTGACTTCAGAATTTTTATATCAGAGTATTGTAATAACGAGGTTTTCTGTAACGTCGCTGTAGCAACAGCTGAGCTACCGAGGCGGTTGATGGCTTTTTCAGGCAGGCAGGTGACCAGCCATCTTCCTTCCAGTGTGCACTGGGAAGAGGGGACCCTGGTAAGGCACAAAACCCTCCTCGCACACAAAGAACATTGATTCATTTGGAGCACCACCCTTTAATTTGTTTGCACCATTTCATCTAAATGATGTGCTTGTCCGCCAGGGTGAGAGGGAGAGAGGTGTAATTCAGCCAAGGAAAAGGGGAAGAGGAAGGTACAGAAGGGGGAGGCGGAGGGTGTTGAAACCCCACCGCAGGGAGCTAGGCAACCATCTAGTGGGTGGGCTTTGTGATACATTTTACCAATTTTTCATGCCCATCCCTCTTGATGTGACCCCACTCAGGGCCTTTTATGCCCCTGACAGCTCTGCGCAGGAAAACATGCTGCCGCTCTGATAGCATGAAATCAGGAACAAAGACCCCCAGGGAGAGGAGAAGGGGGCCACCGAGGCACGCTGTGCTCCGGTCCCGCCTGGCTCTGGACACAAACAGATGTTAGGCCAGCCCCGGCTCTCTCTGCCCCCTGAAAGAGGAGGCCCTGTCGGAGAAACGGGCCCGAAATGCATTGTCTTGGGCCTCCTCTAAGACAAAAACTGGAGCCACTCCTTCTGAAAGGGCCCGGCAATATGGCCGTCACAGATAAATCACACAAGGGGGAGTGAGAGAAAGGCCCATGAATTCTCAATGCGGCCCTTAATGGGCCCTCTTAAATATGATGGGATATTTGTGCGTGGATGTGAATGGAGCCTAGCGACTTTTAATGTCAGAGGGCAGAGTTGTTTAAAAGCCCGTGGTGCCAACAGTGGGTTTACAGCTGCGTTACAATGAGCCTTTCTGCAGGAGCATCACTCTGCCGCTGACCGTGGAGGTTCACGCTGGGAAAGACGAGTCGTTTCAATAATCCAAACACTTGGACTGTGGCGCGCTCAACAACAGCGACGCACTTTTCCCATCATTCATTGTTTTTTTTGTTTTTTTTTTATTTTCGAATTTTGCACAAGAATGAGCCCAGGGAAACAAATACCGCACAGCTCTAAGGTACGGCCCGATCTGAACGGGAACTGCGACCGACCTGTTGAATTCATCCGTGTGGCGCCATTCTTATACAAACTGCCTCTTTGCATATGAATTACAACAGCCTCCAATCATTAAAATGCTGGAAATAGCGACGGAGACGGTGCGCGCGGGCGTCTCTGCACGACCCCCAGAGACACCGTGTGTTATCTTGACAAGCACTCCATCCTTCAGAGGGGGGAAAAAAAACAAAAAACAATTATTGTGCTCTGTTCTACAAAGACTGAGGACTGCATTAGTCAAAAATAGACTGACATCATACAAGTTGGACACTATGTACCAGGCACAAAGAGATCCCTATCCTTCACAGTTTATGCCACATTTCATCTGGACTAAATAATAGCATCACTGTTAGCTGCTGCTGCTCCTCCTTGTGATTTCAAAGGCACGGGGACAACAGCAGACAAGACAAACCATCAATAAAGCAAGAGATAAAGAAAAGACCGAGCTGGAAGCCAAAGTTGATTATTCATGATTTATAGCGAGATTACAATGTTTAGAAAAAGTGCTGGATTAAATAAAACAAGACATGGATTGAATATCGAGTCCATTTGAATTCAAAGACTGATCGGATTATTCACTAATTAGATTGAGAATATTTATATTGTTTGCATAATCTTGACAACTGCACCGTTTTTAGTAAAAACAAAATGTGAGCGATGCTGTATTGATCCTGTCAAATAAACCAACTGTAAATAGCTTAAAATGCATTGTATGAAACACAAGCGCAGCTCTCTAACGTCACGTGTTTGTTGTCTGTGTCCATGTGCCTGACACATACCCACACATGAGCTTCTGCTGATGCACTGCATGGAATCTGCTTTAGAGATAACAGGTTTTGTTGAGAATTAAAGTCACGGGGAAAAAAACCTGATTTGATCACAGATTTATTTTTTTTTTTTTAATTCAAATTTGGTATTTTTGGTAAAAAGCTGAGCCGATCAGCTGAAACCTTTGATGATCAATTCATTTTTTAATGATCAAAAATTCCAGATTCCAATTCAGGAGACAGAAGAAGGACCTCAGGACGACTGAGTCTAGGAGCATTTTGTGCACTTTGATCATTTTAACTGCAGTATTTTGCAAATACCTGGCTCTTAGCAGAAGCTTCACTGTGGCATGACAACACTGACAAACACAAGCATGGCAGAAATCTCCTTTTATATATTTACTGTGCATTAATAGCACTGGTGCCCATTAATTATTGGATGTATCTGACGTATTGCAAGTTGTGTCTGACAAACAGCTGGATAACAAACTGCTTCCACTAATGTCAAACTTTCAGAAACAACTCTGAAACTATTCTGAGAGAAGGAGCGGGGCACAGAGTGTGGAGTATAAACATCGGCTCCAGCTGGAGAGGGCAGCAGTGGTGAACGACTGAAGGGTAACTCAGGTTACATCCCTGACCGGGACCAACCCCAGGGGCCTGCAAGGCAACGCACCCTCCAAGGCCCTGTTAGTGCCAGGCTCTGCGCTCATCCTTGGCTTGGTTTGTCACGCCATCCCACCGTTGGCATGGTGTTCCCAGCTGCCAGTCACAGTGCCCCCCCTGCCTCCAACCTCCCCCCTCCAAGTACACAATGGCAATAGCATGGCTGGCGCCGGGCTCAAACGGCCTGTTGTTAATGAGCAGGACCAACAGAAGCCACTGCTTGTTCTTCATTTGCCAGCGTTTTAATTATATGGACAGCGCACCCATCAAAGCTGCATCGCTCAAGTTACGCCCTCATAGCTGAACTCTTTCTTTCCTCTGTGTCTTCAGTTGTATTCATCAGCGCTGAACGCAAACAGAGAGAGAGAGAGAGAGTGGGGAGAGAGAGATGCTGTTGTCTAGAGGGAATAGCCTCCCTCTATATCCAGATGGGTTATCTGTGATTATAATGGGCCCTCATTGTGATAGATTGGACTCTTCCAACCAGATAATATGTTTTTATTGTATTGAAAGGAAACATCTCCATTGCTTCGGGCTTCACCTGTGTGGCCATGAGCAGGCGTGGGTCAAATAGAAGGTGCTAATAACTCTGTGTGTAGTAAATGGGTGGGTATACTGCATCAGGACAATTAAGACAGTGTCAGGTGGGTTGTCTTGTGCAGAAAAGTACATTGATTTAGTAAGCTACAACAAACCATGTAAAGGATTTGTCAATACAATTTAGCCAAGTAATAAAAGAGTCAAATACAGCACTCCTCTCCGTAACTAGAGCGCTGTGGATAATCCATATTTGACAATAAATTAAGTAAAGAAGGAGATGAGAACATTGTTACAAGACTGCCTTGAATAATTATGACATAAAACTGTCACATTTATTGTAATAAGCTTCCCTTTTTAGTCAAAATCTGATTAAGTACATGAGGGCCGGGATGTGTGTGTATACAGCTGTGACTGTGCGTTTAAATGCATGAGTGGACCTGGGAAGCGGAAGGCAGCCGAGGAGGGTCGCGGTCCCCGGTGTCAGGGGTTCCACAGAACAGAGGCCCAATCAGTGCTGGCCCGCTGGTTAATGGATGGATGGCCCCCGAAATTAATTAGCCTGACTAATGTAGTGTACACTTAATTACACCGGCCGCCTTTTGATTTATAGCTGGCCAGATACACACTTGATAGTCAAAGTCGGGCTAAAAAGGGAAAACTGTTTACCCTTTACTGGTGCATATTATTTACCAAGACTAGGTTCAGCGGCCGGGACAATGGCCATCGACTAGGTAATGAACTCTTGCCAGTTTCGACGCAGAGACGCACAGGTTTCCTCCCTCTACTTAAACTGTGACACCTGCAGTATAAATATCAGATTGAGGTAAATTGTGGCGCTGCAGCACAGTCAGGTCTGTCTTTGATTCTCTAGCGGTTTCTCAGCCTGGATCAACGCATCGACGTGTCTTCCAAATTGCAAATTTAGCGTCCATTAATAAATCATGAAGGCCCCAAAAATAGGAAAGCAATCGTCGCAGATGCACAGAATCCTGCACACTAATGCAGAAATAAACACAAGTAAATAAAAACGGCATTCATGACAGAATTTGTCTTTGACGTCGCTCTATCTCTTGTCGTGTGTGTATGCACTGAGTGACTCCGTGGTGTGAGCAATGAATGATCTATCATGCTGGCCTGTCATTACTGAGCATTTTACAGCATTCATTAGGAGAGGGGCTAGTCAAGGGCCCCACCTTTAATTTCATGCTGCTCAAGCGAGAGAAAGGACACAGGACAAAGGAAGATTGATGCCCGGTCCGGCCCCCTGCACTTCCTCCACATGCAGACAGGGGGCGCTGAGCCAAACCTCCTGTCAGTCAGTGAGAGGCCAGCTAGCCTAATGAAATCTGTTCATAGCAGCAGATCAGGCCCAATTAAAACAGCCCCACACCATGTCACAGGGACAGTAGATCAAGTCAGCAATTAACCTTCCTGCTGGCCTCTATCAATCCTTAAATTGGAGCAGGCCAGCCAGCAGCACACAATCTCTGCAGATATTAAATTTACATTCTATTAAGTTTAATTAGGAGGGATTTTAAATATACTAGGAGTCCAGGCACGGAGCCCTGAGCCTGTCATCGACACCGCTGATTCACAGCCACGGGCCACCTCAGGGGACACACGCACACACATATACACTGCTGTACACCTTATACCACCTTCTGGCTGAACCATGGGACCAAAAACCTGTTTGGTGGAGGTGTGAAAAGAGCTGTGTGACCTGGCATCACGACTAAACTCCCGACCTGATCGTGGCTTCTAGCGGATTTTTTTTTTTTTTTTTAGGGGCTGCTGTAGGTTTGTTATTGAAACAAAGCCGTGGACAGAATCATCCTCACTGTGGTGATATACTGCCCAGCTCTACTTGTAACCTTGTTGTTAATAAAAGCATGAAACATACTGGGAGTGATTTGAGTTTGTATGAAATATGTTTTTTTTTTTTAAATGACCCGCCTGTTCCTGAAGGATTCCTGAACATTTCAGCCTCTTCCAAGTCCCGCCTGCTCTGCGATTCTGATTTCACTGACACTTATTTCGCAGCAATGTTGTCGACTGTCTGCCCCCCTCCCTCTGATTAAAGTTCACCTCAAGGCATGCACCGGAAACAAGGCTTATTAAATGGCTTTAAAAGCAGCTTTAATGCGAGGCAGTAGGAGCTCAAAGTGAATAAAAGATTAATAAATGATAATATATGAATCCTAACCTGCAGACGGTGATGGGTAACACAGTTAGCAGTTACAGTTTCCCAAACATATTTGGATGGCAATCTTACTTTTTGATATCTGTTATGAGACAAACAATGGAAGTGGGTGAGAAATCAATAATAATCTTTATGTTGATTGAGATCAATAATCACAACCTCTGGAGTTTATGTGTAAAATGTCATACCACGTGCTTTCATCCTTTGGTAACCAAACTCTGTTCCTTCGTTAGAGATGCTAACCGCTAACACTGTTTGAGCCCCCCCCCGAATGCTACATGTTAGAGTCCCTGTTACTGCAACAGGTCTCCAGTCTGGGACAATATGTGTTCCTTCAGCTAATCACCTCTACTTGAATGTGGATTGAACACGAGTGCTCGACGAGGGATTGAAAGAAATCACAGGCAGCACATCAACAAGTGGACTGTGACGCATCTGATTCGCCAGACCAAAACTTCAAAACCGCTCCTTTGTTGTTTCCTGTTTTATCAGCACCGATGCAAAGCATGATCAAGCCAAAGCATGATCAGACCCATGGGAGAGGAGAGAAGAGGTTGGTGGGGACTGGACCACCTCCAGGCTGCTCAGCCCTAGCATTAGTCTCCACGTGGCTGTGTCCTTTGTCTGCCAGTCAAAGGGCCGCTGAATGGGGGTCAATTGAAACCAATTCCCTCTGTCGGACACAATTAATGGGGTTGCCTGGACCGGGTAGAAGGGGGGCCGCCACAGGCCTTTGGTTACTGATCCTGCCGCGCAAGCATGCCAGGAATTTGCCACCTGGAATTTGCCCTGTGACAATAACAAACCCACCCCCTTCCAAACCCACCTCCTTTTCTGTACACACATGGATACACCCTAAAATACCCCCTGTCCCATCCACCCACCCACAAGGCGGGATGGGTGACAGGGGAGTGGCTAGTGGTTGTCCACAGTCTAGTCACCCACAATGGACCAGAGACGGGGAAGAAGAGAGGAGTGGTGTAGCGTGCAGCTGTAGTGAAATGTACTGGAGCATTTTCTGATCCACTGACTCCCAAAGTGGGGCCTGGTGATCCCCATGGGTGCTTAAGGCTTGTTCCTGGTGTTCACCAAATTAATGGGAGGTGGTTTAATTTTGCCAAATTGTTTCCTCTGCTTGGCAAAAAAAAAAAAAAAAAAAACCACCAGCAAAAAATATCGATTCACCGCCGGAGCTTTGTGGGGCCTTTCCTATCGATTCATAAGTGGAGAGAGAAGAGTGAGAAAGCAAAAAAATGAGACTCTCAGACAGCGCGAATGAGAGCCGGCCTCTCTGTGCCCGAATCAATCTTCGGATAAGTATGGACGATCGATCCACCACCAGCCCATCTACAGTTAAGCACTTCAGTGGATGTGCACTAATTGTCCTGCTGACATTAATTGTCATTAAAGGGCTTAAAACGGCCTCCCGGCTGTGAGTTACACCCCACGCTAAGGTTGCAACCCATTTGTTTACTGGTGATATCACAGCTCTCTCTGCCACTAACGCTCAGGTCGCTGTTAAATCAGACAGCTTGACCACCGCACAGGACGGGTTTATATGAAGCGGCGCTGCCCCTCGAACGACGCACAGATGACATCACCAGCCTTTTCTGTTGTCCCCATTAAACGGTGGGCATGTTTGTGGACCCCTCATTAAGCTGGGGGGAAAATGTTTAGGTGTGTATGTGTGGTGTGTTCCACAGCCAAGAGCCCTCACTTCCTGGGGGGGGAAGTCTAAAAAGCCCCCCTGCGTTGCTGCCACTCCCCTTTAAATGGGGGGAATCAATCAAATGCATTTGGCCTAACAAATTGGTTCGTGTGTGTGTGTGTGTGTATTCGCCGCGGATGTGAATAGGGGGCCAAGGTGCATAAGAAAGGAGCTGTGTGGAGGCGAGAGGGGGGCAGAGATGGACACACACCGATGCAAGCCTAACACATCTCTGGAAAAGGGGTCGCGACCCCTACTGCACTCAAACAGCATTTCAGAGCGGTCGAGACACGGAGAGGGTGAGTGCTTACCTACCACAGAGCGGCACGGACACGACAGGAAACATGAGGAGAGAGTTATCTAGATTAGCTCTGCAGGACGAACACAGAAAGGCCCCGAATCATCTCATCCGACTCTGCCCGATTGGATGCTTTCCTTTCAGATTACACCCACCCAGGCTGGCACAGACAACAATCCTGCTCTCATAAAACCAAGTGACATTTTATACATTTCAATGTGTAGAACACACTCCGTGTTATCACAGCGATGCTGATAAGATACAAAGGAGCCTATCAGTGATAGAAAATGACTGTGGTGACCTAAATGTGTGTCAGGTGATGGCTAATTGCAAAAGTTGACTTCTGAATAGCCTCAGTGTTTGCACATCTGCTGTTGTGGACTCTCGTGGGCGCTCGGATTTATTATCTCCAAAGCAACGCACGTTCACATGATCGGGCAGATGATGTGACCCAATTACAGCTCCAAAATCAAATGTACTTCACAAACTTTGAGGCAATCAATCAATGCGGCTGATAGATTGCTGATCCCACTTAGCTGGCCGCCCTAGACAGGGTTGGCGATCTGTTGCCCCCCTAGTGGCTGGATGACCACACTACTAAAGGGGTCTTGTGTGCCACACAGAGTGAAGTCCTTCCTAAGTCATTTGAGCAAAACTCCACCATTCAGGAAGGCTTCCCTCCTCTTCCCTTCTCCGCTGAATGGGGTTCTCGTTGGACTGAACAATGCCCACACCTTGAACAGGCCCACTGATTCGAGGGCCATTGTGCTGGAGAGGAGGGAGAGGATCGAGGAACAAGTGGCTCTCCCACTCTGTTATCACAGGACACCACTGTCTGCGGTGGGCCTTTATGACTTGTTATGCCACACAGCCCCCCTCCCCAGCCCACCCCATCTCCTCATGCAGAATCCTGAATGACTGCACTACCTTGGCTCTCACTGGCCTCATTTGCACCAAGAAAAGGAGGGGAGGAGGAGGAAGAAAGAGGGGAGGGAGGGAGGGAGCAGGAGAGGAAGGGAGAGAGAAAGAGCAGTGAATGGCACCATAACATAACAATGCACTTGGAGGCTCAGTTGGCAAACACAGCTGGGCCAGCAACAGTGAAGCGTTTAATGAGTCATAACTCTAAAGAGACAGTGGGCTACTAAAACCACTTTTACTAGATTGCAGCCTCTTTCTCTCATACACACAAACACAGGCAAACACACACACAATATAAAGTGATAGCACTTTATATTGCTATCAGCTCGATAGTGCTTAACCGCATGTGTTTGTAATGTATTAGCATACGGTTTGTGTAGTAATCTATATAATTAGCCCTTCACCACTAATTTGGCAGGTGTAAAACAAAAAACACTCACCTCAATCACCTGCTTCGAGTCCAGCCTGAAGTTAAAGTCCCCGAAGACAAAATATGGCACCCTCTCATACCGCTGGTCCGTGATTCTGAAAGACACCACAACCGTTTGTCGGTGAGAAGGTGTGAAGCAACAGTCGAGGCCTCTGTGAAGGCCGCTGGCAGATCTGCTGAAAACGGATCATTCAGAGTAAACCCCAGTTCTAAACATGAGCTTTAAATAAAGATCCTGCGTGTTGACCAACAGCACCATTAGGTGTCAGAGACTTCTCAAGCTGTCCTTTCATGATTCCCCTGACCTCAGGGTGTGTAGTTCACGAGGGCCACAGCACCACCTGGTGGCCTGAACACTTGGATTAGAACATTTTCACCCTCACAGAGCAGGAACGCTGACCCGTTTTCTGTCGAGCGAACGTCTTTTTGTGGTTTTACAGCATTCATGATTGACCACAGAGCGCAGGCATCATAAGATGTGATACACATGGGGAGGATAGAGGACTTTATCATGGTAATACGAGTGTTTTACACCCGTCTAGTGATAGTTCAACATGTCTGTAATGTCCAACAGAGTAAAAAACAGAGAACTGAGAGCATGAAACAGCTCAGAGACCACGCCGTGGACCAAGCTACGCTCTTCTCCTGCGACTCGTCTGCTCTGCGTGTTTTTGCTTTGGGCCCAAGTGAACGAGCTTTCTGTTCAAAGCTGTTCATTCTCAGCTGAGACCACAATTAAATTAATATATCTTGATCAGTTCCTTTGATAATCTGCTTTGGTGGCAACGAAAATTCACTTTACTGAATTGATCAAAGGGCGAGGGAGCCGGGCCCAGCTGCCTCAGAGAACGAGAAGGTCCACTGACTTCTCTTCACTGGGTTTGTTTGTGAGCTTTTAGGGCTCCGGGCTGCAGTCACAAACTAAGTTGCAGTTGAAGGCCTCCAACCATGAAGAACCAAGAAGCTCTGCCTCAGCTGAAGTGCAACCAAAGTGACTCTTGATTGAGCTCTTTAGATGCCTCTTAAGGGAAGTTTAATGCGACACGTTTTATTGTTTTTTTGAAGCCAGGAGTGGAATGTCAGAGGATTCATAGAGTAAAGATCTTCTCTGTCATGGAACACTTCCAAATCTACAGAACCTCACACCTCAGCGCCAGCATCTTGGGGCTTTAAAAAAAAAAAAAAAAAAAAAAAGGAAACGCACCTAAGCGACATATAATTAACTCCTATGTCTCATCACCTACTTAAAAGTGGCTCTCTACAGAGCCGAGATAGGAAATTAAGGTGGACATAGCGCTGCCTTGTGTGTAATTAATGATTCAGGATGCTTGGCTCGCTATCTCCCCTAACCGTGCGGATAAATCTCGGCGTGGACTTCCCAGGCTCAGATAACAATATATTTATGGGGCCGTAAAGAGAGAAGAAGCCTCTTCTTAGTGGTGGGTCTCGGCTCTGGTCGGCCGTCGTAAAGCACGGCTTCTTCTCTGTGAGGCAGAGACGGGGGAATGGCAGGGAGGCGAAGGTGACTGGAGTAAGGAGGCGGGGAACACAGCTATTATATTAAATAGAGAGTGTGCAACTTTGACATCCCATTATATTAAACAGAAGCTAGATCATCTTTCTACCACACAGGATTGTCAAAAGGGGTCAACAGAGAGATGGGACCAGCAGCTGGAATCACATCTCCAAAATAATTGATTTAATTATTAATTTGCCAGACTGTCCCATCTATATGATGGACATCTGCTTCATTCTCTCCTGCAGTTAGACAGGGACGCTGCAGAATGACATCTGGGCTGTAAATAATTATTTTTTCAAGTGAAGGATTAATGGTTTGCTTTACAGAATATCAGAAAACTTTGAAAAATACGTTTCTCAGATCGCAATTTGACATTTTCAGGTTAAGTGTTTCTCAACTGCTGCTCTAAAGATTTTTTTTTTGTTTACTGTTACAGAGAAAAAACAAATCCTCCCCTTTGAAAACCTGGAGCCAGGGAATATATTTGCTTTCCAGAATGACAAAAGTATTATTTTCCTTGCAGATCAACAGTTTATTGACTCATAGTTTGAGCGCTCCTCACAAAAAAAGACTCATCTATGTAAAACATCTATGTTGCAGCATCTTAAAAAGCTATTATGACATATAATGACATGCTTGTGTTGTGTGTGTGAGAGAAATATATGTGCCTTAATAGATTGATGACAGGTAGGTCTAGTAGTGTGTTGATATCTGATGCAGAGCTTCATACTATATGTGTGGAGTGGCTCATTAATGCAGTCACACTGGGGCTCATGTCATTAATGTCTTTACATCCTGGTGCTAAGAGACTCAGCTCTATTCAAACAGGGTTGGTGGCCAGTTTATCCCATTGGCTTGAATAGAGGGCAGTAAAGTGGCTGTACACAGGCGTCACCGCAGTTGTTATAGGCGTGGGAACTCGTGTTTCCCCCCTGAGCTAATAGAGAATTTACCACATCTCCTGTTGTGAGGGAGCAGTTTTTCAGTTATCTGTTCATGTGCAAATCAGACAAAAATATATAAAATCTGAGAAAAGCGGAGAGTTTTGGTGGCGAATAAGCGCGGGGAAGACTTCCAAAACAAAAAGTGAGGCAGGGAGATAAAAAGGAAAAGACTGTGTGTGTGTTTCTCCGGAGCCTGGAGGTCTTCCTCCTCCGTGTCCTGTAGCTTTATCCCACTAACAGCCATGTCTAATACCCGCAGCCTGGCTGTTTTGTCTGCTGCTGCAAGGTATCAGCCTCAGGTCAGAAGGTAACACTCTGTTTACACGATCATTTCCTAAAGCACTCATGGTGACCCGCTGCTGTGAAAGTTGACTTTTTCCTTGGCCTTTGTTGGGGGAACGAAGAATTGCAACATTAGCTACAGCTACTGGGCGTGAAAGGGGCCTGAGGGTGGGGGGTCCCGATCTTGGCGGGGGGGCCGCCCTCCACCCTTGCTGACCCTCACCCTCGGCGGAGGCCCCATTAGCCTCGTCATCGCAGTTCATTCAGGCAAACTGTAACAGTGTCAGTGACATTCTCCCACAAAGACGCACTCCTTTACACAGTCTATAAACATGCTTCCCCTCGCCAATTCATCGCGCGGTGACACCCCTGAAAGAGGGGCCGTTCTCACTGCGGTTTGGGCTGGGGCCTTCACCGGGCCTTCGGAGGGGCCACACAAAGACAGGGGTCAGACGCTAATTTATAACACGGCCCCCGACTCTGCTCCCAGGCTCCTTAAACCACCGGCACAAAGCAACCGCAGCACATTCTCTCTTCCTGACTCTGTCGCACACAAACGTGCTCGTCATAGAGGGGAAACAACATGCACAGCAAAAAACACAGAAAAACACCTGTGCACCGTGCTCCTGCACACAGCATCTTCAGTCACATGGATGACACACACGTATGCCAGCACAACACACACACACACACACACACACACACACACACAACACCTGCCTGCTTCTAAATGCCTCTGCTCCACAGCAGCCTCAATCCCTCGCTGGCTCCTTCCCAGATTACACGCCGTGATTGACAGCTAAACTGAGCCATAATAGACAGTCTATATGGGATTATGAGGGTGCAACGGGGGGCCATGTCATGATTATATTGACAAGGTGACTTACCATAAGTTGGCCGTTCAGATTGGACTTTGCACACAATGGCTGGGCTGAGCGCAGTCATCCATTGTAAGTAAATGTTGAGAATTTGGGAGAATGTTAACATTGTGAAGAATGTGCTGGGTGACGTCTTTCTGAATAGGCCAGGGGTGGCCCCTGACAGGACCTTTGACACCGCAGGACGGCCTTCCCCTCGTCCCCCTGTTAGCACCCTAGCTCCTCTGTGACGCCCACCCCACCAAGAACACCAGGCAGGAAAGATAGGGCGCTGAGGAGGAGGAGGGGGGGTGCGTGTGTGTGTTTGTGTGTGTGTGTGTGTGTGGACGTTGCCGCGGTCACGCAGAGGTTAACAGATAAGTCAACTCAAGCCAACAGCACTGTCAACACAAACTCAAGATGGAGAAGGACCCTCTGAGTAAAGGTGGAGCCAGCAAATCTGATAATGTGACGAGGTAAGAAGACTCTCTCTACCTGCCCCCCTTCTCCGGGGGAGTCGAGCTCATCAGACCGCCTGCACTCAGGACCGGGCAGAGTGAGCAGTTACCTATGTCTTAGTTGATTTCTGATCATTTAATCATTGTATCAGTTGCACCATGAAGGTACAGCATCAACTGGATCCTGTGTTACTGTGTAATGTTATGTCCCTACCTGTCAGACGGGCCCTGTGCTAAAAGTCATGGACAGGAACGTCTTTAGGATTCTAGTATAAATCTGTCTATCACGATGATTTTTGTTATTATCTAGGGGAAATGCACCAAAATGAACAACAGAATGCTGAATTTGGGCAACCAAAGAAACTATATTTGTCTCTTTGTCACACTGGTCCTGTATTATTCAATTTAATTCTATACTGCAGATATAAAACTGAAGTAAGTAGATGTGTGGGCGCTGCGGCAACAGACCACTGTGAGGAGAGGCTAAAAAGGAAAATGCACCTGGATCAGAGCTGTCGTGATATCAGAATGTGAAACAAATACCATATGTGTCTGCTGTTGTATTACTGCATATTAGATAGAAATTCAAAATCCAACAATGCTAATAACATTATTATTACTCATATTCTCATTATTAATACAATTATTACTTTCTATAAAGGGAGGAAGAGACGGGGGAGTGGAGCGGTCAACACTCTGTCTGTGTATCCCCCACCCTAAGAGTGACTGCTGGAGCAGTGTGTGTGTGTGTGTGTGTGTGTGTGTGTGTGTGTGTGTAATAAACAGGTCCACTGTGAGCAGAGAATCACTGGGGAAGATTAACCTCTGCTCCTGCAGGCCTCCCAGGGTGAGAAGGCAGTTCAGAGTCACACAGTGACACCACACACACACACACACACACACACACACACACACACACACACACACACACACACACGCATAGTTAAACAAAGGCACCTATGACGAGGAAGTCAGGGAGGTTAGTTTGACATATACTGTATATGAGCACCGGGCTTGATACCTTAACACACACACACCTACACACAAAGACACACACACACACACACACTACTTAGTTTAATAAATTCATTCTGGCTTTATGGAGGATCTCCCTGTGATTATCCAGTCCTCCCTCTTGCAGCTCAACATGTCTATTGGCTGGAAACTAGCCGGCCTCTCTCTGCTCTTTCAGCCTGTTGTTCTGGGAAAAGCCTAAAGGGAAACATTTAGATTGGAGGGCTCTTTGAGACGCTCTGACAGTTGACTGATGACCGTCCATAAAATGACAAAGCATCGCTGTGTGGTGGCCAGTGCGGCCCACTGCCTCCCCATGGGAAACTAATTGCTTTGAATTGTTAACGGCAACATTATTTTTCTGCCAATCATTGCTTTTCAATGCCCCGAAAATGAGCATGAAACAAGTCTTTTCAGCGAACAAAACAGTTAAATGTCCCCAATGTTGATCAAATTAACTTCAGCACTGTGACAATGGACTATATTTGTGTGAAAATAATGGCGCGCCACAAAGGACGCCTTTATGCCAGGATTTCACAGTTGTAATGTAAAACTGTTCTCCCCTGAACCGGACCAGCCACCCTGAATGGAGCCTGGAAAAAAGAAACAAACTCCAATACACAAAAGGGATTTTTTTTAAGGAAGAGGAGGGGAAAAAAAAAAAAAAAAACCCTGTTGATTTTATCTCATGCTATCATTTCACAGGCTCACTGAGCAGCCGTGTTCTCCACCCTCTCTTCCAGCATCATTTTCATAACATCAGCTGAAATTTTTGCTCTTTTATAATAATAAAATAATAAAATGTCTCATTTAATTATTATTTTTTTTTTTTTTTTTTTTTACATTGTGCACAAAACAAAACTATTAAAACCTTTGACATAATTATAAAACAATGATTCTCCACATCAAGGTCTGGTTGAGTCAACAAGGTAAATAATGCCCGATGCAGCTCTGAGCACATATGAGAGTTTTCAAAGCCCAGGAAAACAAGCAGGGGATGCATTTCAAGCAGAGCTCTGCTTTGCTCCCATGGAAGTGGCCCACACATCAGCGCGGGCTATAGAGCGCTGCTGTTTTGATGTGACTCAATAGTGAGGTCTGGCTGGCTAAACGCTGTTCCTTCTCAGCATTGTTCCCCCGAGGCCTTGAAGCACTTTGGAGATAAACACCGTTTAGCAGTTAAAAGGGCCACAGAGGAAAAGGCTTATCAGATGTCTTCTCAATGGGCCATAAGCTGCATTATGAGGCCTGGGCCCCAGATAAGGTGGAGGCTCAAGTCTGATACCCGGCAGCAGAACTGTGTCCCCAGCTCTGCTGTGTGATCAGGCTCCTGTGCCGGCTGCCTCATGGAACTCAGCTGGTGGTGTGTTCAGCAGCCCTCCACCCCCGTCCTGTCCTCCCCATCCCGCAATGAGAGATTAGAGCTCAGAGAGGGAGAGAGGAGAGAGCAGAGGGAGGGAGGGGGGTGGGTTGGCTTTAGATATTCCCCCTGTCCCTTTTCCTGCTCCGCTTTCTGGGGGTAGGAGTCAGAGTTAGGACAATGGCCAAAAAGATGGTTCCCAACCAGCCGCTGAATGGGAACACTGTTGGTGGTAGCGCTTCATTCAAAGCCCGGCCCGGGCACATTGTCCTCCCAGATCGGCAGAGGAGAATGGAGTTTGCTGGTGGCTGCCAAAAGGTTAGCAGCCTCTGTGAAAGGACCAACCCATTATTCACTGCCCTTTACAGAGCCCAAGCACCCTTTGTGCTCCTCCTCCCTTCCCTCTTGCGCCGCCAGCTTTTTCTCACTCCGGTGCTCCGGATCTGCGCCCGACGGTTTCCCCCAAAGTGAGCGACTGAGGCGCGATGCCACCACTATCCCACCCCTGTGCCCCTGACAAGGAATACCGGGCTAGCCGGAACATATAACGACCTCCCCCACCACCACCACCACCACCACCACCACCTTGCCTCGCACCACTCCACCCCTGTCAAAAAAAAAAAAAGAACCTTTAAATGATATGTACGGCCCAGAAGTAACAACAGGGTTACCATTCACGACACAAGGGGATTTAGAAAGAGGGAGCGTGGAAACTGCCACTCAGCCAACACAACTTCTATTCAGCCCCCTCGGTCACACAACTGAACCTCAGAGACTGAGGCTGTTTAGGTATATTTACAAGGGAGCCTTTAAAAATAAATCAACTGAAAAAGCGTGATGAAAGCCCAGGAGATACAATGAGAACAGCAACAACAGAGGTCCTTTTCAAACTTCATCATGCCAGTAAATCCAGGTAAGTTACAGCGTCATAAAAAGTCCAAAAAAAGCCGCCGTATTCCAAAAGCCCCGACCGCTCTGTCATACAATCAGCTATGAGGCGCAGGTAAAATATGACCACGAGGAGAAGACTTTAAAAAGTGCCTCATAATTCATGCGCGTGGGAGAGCCTGGTGATTATGTATGCCACCCATATATGCATGTAGTTATTCAAAGTGGAGGCGGCGGGGAGCCACGTCGTGCATTCTGATGCCATTTGAATGGGAGGTCACCTGCTGAGGGGGCTTTTATTCTGTGTTAGCAAGACCAGGTAGGGAGCAGGGGTCGCACCGCGCACTCTCTCATTCTACTCCGCCGCAAATGGATATCCCATAAATCACATTAGAGTGGCCAATGAATGGATGGCCTGGCCTGTTTGTATAGAGGCTGGCTTCACTCAGTCCCGAGTGAGGAAATCTTTACCGTTACTATTAAGATTCCCCGAGCCCTGGCAGCATGATTACAAATGCTCAATTTATTCTCAGGGTCGATCCCCTCGGGAGCGTGAATGTGCAAATGGCATGGCGATCTGCCTATTAGATTATAACAGGTTGAGAGTAGAAGTGCAGACTTGAGATTCGTCCTTTGGGGATTAAGAGTCAACATCTGAAGACCAACGTTATCCATCGTAACTTTGAAGTAAATCAGATAAGTTTCTACAAATTATAATAAGTGGGGCCAGTATTTTTGATATCATGGCAATCTGGCCAGCGGTTTGCACTGGTCAGATCATGCGTCTTTGGTCCAGAAACAGCCAATGGACAAACACTTGCATCCTTTGACCTGCCGGGTTGCGCAACAAGAAAAAAAAAAAAAAACAACCCAAAAAACTAAGATGAATGTCGGATTACGCACAGAAAGTGTTGAAAAGTCAGGAGGAGTTAGAGAGAGGGACGGAAAAAGAAGAGATAAAAGAGAGTTGGGAGTTCACAGACCGTGTAGTGAGTAAGACCCCCTACTTTTACAGAAAGATGTAATCCCGCTGGTCTGGCGCCGAATCCCACCGAAATCTTCCCCTCTGTACCTCTGCGGCTCGCTCTCACTCTAAGCCTCCATTACAATACCAATAAAGCTTTTGCCAGGCCAGACAGGACTGGATTGTGCATAATATCAGCCAAATACATTTTAATATCGATCTTCCCGTCTTAAAACGCTGTAGAAGTAATTTTTTAGTTTTAAAGTTGTCTTACTATGGTTATTTTTAAGTAATATGGAAATCATCTTCAAACATTGCAGGAAAATGATAAAGTTTCATACCTAAAACATTTGTTTCTGGGTTGTATTTGAATATGTGCCTCTCTTTTAAGACCAGACCTGCTATATAAAGAACAGAGAAACACTGTAAACAGAGATAACGTCTGACACAGGCATACGCCCTGAATCTGCCTATTTTAGGTTGTATTTGAATTAACAGAATACGAAGATCTCATCAAGAGCACAGCGTGGATGAAAAAGTGACGTGGCGTGCACAGTTACCTGTCTAAAACGTAGCCCAGCGCCTTCTGCCTGGTCCCAGAGTAGACAGAGGGGCTTCTCTCCCAGGCCACCAGGTTGGAAGCATCATGGAAAAGGTGGATGTTGACCAGATCAAAGGCACTGGGATGAAAGAACACAGGCAAAGTGAGCTTCACGCAGAACCTTTCTAACTAAATTATGTCTTTTTAATGAACTAATCAAGTGTATGAAGACTTAATCTTCTAACACAGTGATCATAGCCAACTTAAGCTCGCTGGATGTATTAATATGAGGGTTTGAATCAGACCTTTGCATAAGAAAACTGTATTGGACCTTACAGCTGAGCTACACTGACAGTGAGAAGAATGAAGACAGTTCTGCTCTGAAGCATCAGATAAGCTCTTGATTAAATGACAGACAGTAACAAATCGGACAATAACAAGGAAGCATGTCTGTCATTACAGCGTTGGTGCCCATTATGTGATCTGACAAAATGCAACATACAAGTGCAGAGATCGCTCCATGCAAACACTAATCTGCTTTCCCTCAGTTCGTCCCGTCGGGGAAAAGCAGGACAGCTCAATGATGAACACCTCCCCGCTGATCCTATCAATCTAGCCTGTTTTGTTAGCATGGTGTCAGGCAGGGCGACCCAGAGGAATTGGTCTCATCTCGAGGGGGAGTGGGGGGGGGTTTATTCTGCAGTGACACCCTGAACAAATGAATACATGCATGGCTTCGGCTATCTCTGTCTATTCCATCTCTGATCCAATCTCTCCATTCTTCACCAGCCTCTCTCTCTCTCTCTGCCGCTCTTGTCAAACGCCATGTCCCTATTAAACGCTTACTGTTTCAGCTCTTTAGTTCTCATGTCATCCTTATATTAGATTACGATCCCCGTCCTCCACCCTCCTCCCCTCCTACCCCCCGCTCTGCACACTGGAGGCCAGCGTTTGTATTCATCCCGTACAGGTTCAATTGCATGTAATGTTTTTTGTCATCTGTCATATGCAACTGCTTGACTAACGCGATTACGTCTAATCAAATCCCTGCTAGCTTCCGTGGCACACTGTCCGGAGAGGGTTCAGCTATGTAACTCACTCTCTGCTCGCTCTGCTGTCTGTGTATGATAACCCCGCCGCGCGCAGCTCACTGCGGCTCGTCGGCGAAGCCACGCATGACTGACGCGGTTAGATCTTCATCTCTGATCACAGTTGGGGTGATTCAGCGCGGAGCACAGATGAGGTGTCATTGCAGGGACGTGTTCATAAAACTTACCAGTCAGCCAAGGCCCATCGAGTTCGGATGAATCCCTTTCTGGACCACTTGCACTGCAGAACAGAGAGGCTCAATTTAGCATGGCTGTGGTAGAAATGTGATGAGATTCACCTGTCATCACAAAGGCAAGTGTAGGATACACCGGCAAAGGTTTCCAGTGACGCTGTCCATCACCTGAGACAGTGAGCACGGTGTCCGTTTGACACCTGTTAAGACTGTTGTTTATTTCTACACAAAGAAACTGGAAAAACAAAAGAATGAAAGTTCTCTCAATCAGACGCAACAAAAAATAAACTCGTGTTGCACTTAATGTTAATTAACTAAAACCTTTGATGCAAACAGCACAGAAAATGGTAAAAATACCTTGAGAGGCCCAGCTTCATCATGAAAAAGCAGTTCACTTGTTTACGCATCAACAGTAATGAAACAATTATAACAAGATGGCCATTTGGCACGGTGATTACTTTTATTTCAGCTTCATTAAATTAAACTTCATCTGTATTATTGAGGTTGTAGTTTGCACTTGTGTTGAACCGGATGCATTATTGAGAGGTGTTTACTAATATTGTGTTTACTTTATTTATGTATGTGAGAAGGCCAGAATATTACCACTGCTAACTGTGACTGTAGGAATAAACATAAAGTAGAATTATGACCTTTCAACACAAAAAATATGGAATGAACCGAATTAAAGTTCATGGCAGAGCTGCTGTATTAAATCATCAGATTGTTCAAGTGTACGTAATGAAGTGCAAATTCATAATTAAGCATTTATGTCAATTTTCAGTTAAAAACAAAACAAAACCTGACTGCAGGCTCTCAGTGTGAGGATTAGCCACTTTCCTTTATCTTGTGCGTTAATAGTCATAAAGACTCCTTTCTGTTTAAACCCAGCTGACAGAAATGCATCTGCGTCACGTCCGACACCTGAAAAGTTAGCTGCCGTTTGCAGCAGGTCTGATAAATAATGCAGAGACATGTTATATGGACGGCCTTAATACTGAACCCGCAGCCCAAATAAAAGTTAGACTAAACACAAAGCAGTATACAGCTCAGTGTGTGAACACTGTACATATCTAGTACGCTACAGCTGCTTGATCAGCTCCCACCAGCCCTGAGTTAATTATCCAATCACAAGTCCAAAGATCTTTCTCAAACAGCACATGATTCGCCATGAAGCTGGTTATTAAATGAGAGACAAATTGATGTTGCGAGTGTTCTCATTCTGAATAGATAAATACGTCTCTTTCCCTCAGCCTCTCTCTTTCTGTCTGTCTCTCTCTGATACTCCTAATGGGGAGTTAACTGCGGTGATGAATAAACTAATTATGGGCCAGGTCACATAATTACAAATTGACTAATTTTATTTAAAAAACTCAGATGCAAATTAAAAGGCTAAGAGGTATTTGATTGCGCCTCACATCCTTCAATCTGCATTAGTACAAGATTAACTGTATCAAATTGAATTACATTAGCATACTTGAATTAATCCATACTGCCTGGGCAGGATGTATGGGCCCAATTATAACTCGCGGTCCCAATATTGTGACTTTCAAAAGCAGCAAATGGGATTAGATGCGAGTGTCACACTGCGGCGCGACAGATCGACCTCACGCGCAAAATGTTTTAAACAAACTGAATCCGAGCAGATCGGAAAGACAAACAAAAGCAAAGAGGACTGAGGAACTACGTTTATGTGCACGGAGGCATGCTCGATCATGCATTAACCGCGGTGCAGAGAAACACCATGACTGTGCCGGGCCATGTAAAGTTGAGGGAAGAAAGTCTCAGAGTGAGGAGGATGAGAAGGGGACAAGATGAAGAGTGAGTGTTTGAGGGGGGGTGGTGTGTGGGCTGAAGGGGGGGGGGCTGCTCAGTGCCCATACAGGCTCTGACTGCAGCCAGAGACGTTTAATCTCGATTTAATTTAAAGAGCCATTAACTACAATCGCAGCATTAGAATCCATCACTTCCTTGACACCCGGCCCCAGATTGCCCCATTTCCTCCACGTATGACTGATTGACCCCCCCCGTTTGCTTCGTCGCTTGCTTATAAACACGCTCGCACACACACACACACGCTGTAAACACACACACGACCGTCCCAGTCAACTGGAACAAGCATCTACATACCAGAGAGTGAAAAAAGAAAAAAACCCACTCTGCTATCTATTTGACCCAATTGAAGTGCTTTTATTTTGTAATAGGAGGCCAGTTAAGATGATTATCTCACACAATCAATCAAAGTGCAGAAGAAGAAAAGTGTCTCTTTCTATTGGCTGACATGATGACATCATGATTTGGTTGCCGCAGCTGATACTGGAGCAGGGATGATGACACAGATGCTGTCCAGCCCCATTTAATCTCTCGCTGAAACATCATCATCACCCCACCCCACCCAACCCACCACTGCCCACTCCCCACGCGTGCACACACAAACACAAGTGCATCTTCTTAAAAACAGATGAATTTAGCCAATATACTCACTGATGTGCTTCGTCACAGTGATTTAGAATGGCGGACATATCTGGATTAAATGGATAGGTGACATGTAATCATATCATATATCAGGGTTGTGGTGGCTAGAAAGAGTCAGGGGGAGGGGGGTGAGGGTGGGAGTCAAAGGGCGACGGTAAAAGGTCACAAGGCTCGGGGTGACATTGGCTGACCTTCCACAGGTCAGCGATGGCGTCTCCGCCCATGACAGTGATGAACAGCAGCTACACAGCGGGTCACATCCAGGGGTGTCAGGCAATACATATACAGGCTGACCACAATGCGCGCACGCACGCACACACACACACACAGGATGAGAAAAGAAGATGTGGTGATGGAGAGATGCAGAACCATCGGATTCACTGGAAACCACTACATAAAACTCCCCGGTTGTGACCAATGGAAAATTACGCTCCTATAAAATGTCAGACGTGACACACACACACACACACACACACACACACACACACACAACCCTACTCACAGTCCTTGTCCCCCCCCCGCCGTTTCCCGGTCCATCCCGTTTGATTCTTTGACCTTTCTTATATTTCAGCTCACAGTCCGACCCCCATAAATAATATTATGGCGGGGTGATGTTTGGAAGAGGGGTGTGTGTGTGTGTGTGTGTGTGTGTGTGTGTGTGTGTGATAGAAAAGTGCAGGACAGGGAAGGGGGGGGGTGTTACACAAAAGCCCTGTGACAGAAATGCACTGTGAGTAATAAGTAATACACACAAACGCTGATTGATTTGAGCCCCGGTAGACAGTCACATTTATCTTTATTCCATCATCCAGGGGGGCCCATCAAATAAGAGAGGGCCTCGCGCGCAGGGTTTATACGGCTGGACAGCACATGAGCGGGCGCGTGTGTGCCTGTGTGTGCGTGGGCTCGGATAAAGATGCGCCACATGTACGGGGAGCGGTGTCCGTCATTGTCAGCGCTCGAATATTGCGGTAAACACCGCGCGGGAATGCCAAGAGCTCTGAGAGTCCAAATTCGAGAAGATAAAAGACAAAGAGCCAGAAAAACAGCCCGAGGTGGATTTTCGCAGCAGTGAAATCCAAATAAGTTCTCGGACCCTTCTGTAAAAGAGTAAAAATGAGCGCAGAAAGCCTTCGTTTGGCTTTCATTTCAGCATTATCCGCGCATTTATGAGCTCCTTGCAGTCTCATGGATCACGCCTGTCACGGGGAAACAGCATCTGTGTCACAGGTGTCTTGTCTGGTGATAAACGCGGTGGGGGGGGGGGCATTTTTACAAGCGACGCCGGTTTAAATGACTTCATCTCCTTACCGCGCGCGCGTCGCCTCTATATGAATCACGCGCGGCGCTTAAATCAAAGGAGGAAAACATGAGGGAAGTTAACTTTCATCGGGGGCACAACTTGAAAGTAATCGCAGCCCCGTATCGGAGCTTACTACAGAGGCCACTAAAAGGGGATGAAAAGTCAATGCTTTTATGGACACGCTCACGGTGCCAAACAACAAATACAAACTCATATGGATGTTGATCTACAGCCTGTCCGCTATTTCCTCTCCTCCTCTCTCTCTCTCTCTTTCTTTTTTTTCTACGCCTGTGTAAAACAATCAATAGCAAGGGCACATTAAGGTCTGGGTCGTATACTTTATTTATATAAGGCAATGACAAATCCTTATGATGCAATGGTTTTTGGAGGCGTGTATTACCGCGCCAAACAAATAAATATATTAATGCCCACTGGGGAGGCGGAGAGATTGACGGAACAACGGGAAACGACAAGCCGCCAAATCCATCATGGCGACCTTTCAAAAGGAATGCGCCCACAATTTTGTCCACTTCCTTCTTATTCAGCATTTCAATTAATGTCCCCGCTTCTCTGCCCCGCGCCTGCAGCTATAACTCAAGGGCGGGATTACGGAAAGAAGCGGCGTTTTGCATAAGGACGGCCAGTCACTTAAATCAGAATCAAAGGAGCAGAGAGAGAGGCGCGGGCAGGAAGTGTGAACGCGGGTGATTTTAGCCACTGTGTTGTTTTATGACGCGGAGTTCTGTCGCTTTAAGAGGCGCGAGAGAGCGCAATCAGGAACACGAGCGAGGTGAAATGACAGCGGATCTTATGAAGGTGAGGAGACACATGAGTTCTTGAAATACACCTGCGTGCGCACTGGGTGGACTTTTTCAGAGCACGCGCTGCACTTTTATAACCGTGCATTTGTTGTTGTTGTTTTTTTTTAAGTAAACACAACAAACAAATCAGCAGGTTATTAAGAGGGACCACGTTCTGCTTTTCTCAGATTCAGTCTTTGACTTGTGGTAAATTCACACAGAGACTCTGGGAGAGAGCGCGGGACATCATTAACAATTCAATACACAAACCAGCTAAATGATTAAAAAGTGATTCGCAGATGAATGTGGAATTCAAATAATCAGAATTAAAGTAAGAGTTGCGGCCGCACTGCGCGCACACTGCGCGCACACGAGAACACTGACGCGCACACTTCATGCGTCTGCAGCACTCAAGTGCAGTGAAATGCACCGAGTGACAGTTGGTTTCTCTTTTATACACGCACGCGCACACACACACACACACACACACACACACACACACACCTCTCGACACACGCGTGCATCCAGTCCTCCCACCATGATGTCATCAGCCGCTCGCTCAGTGACACTTTATTAATGGGGGACCGTAAAGGTAAGACACATGCAGGGAAACACGCATCTGTCTCCCACCTGAGCCGTCTGCTGTCACTCTAACCTTCCTCAGAGGATTGTGTCTGACAAGTGAAATCCAAATCTTTTCATTCTGCACTGATCACTAATGAGCATGTAAACAGGTTCCTGCACCTGCCCTCCGTGTACGTGTGATATATTTCTTTTTTTTTTTAACTTTGCGACCGCTCCGTTTGCGTAGCTTTTCACGACTCTCGCGGTGATTACTCCACAAATCTCACGGCTGCGTGACCCAAAACTGAGAGCTGGGACTCAACTGGTTTGGGACTGTGTGCGGCGTTCTGTCCGGTCCAAGATCCCCGTGTAATAGGATTCCTCAAAGCTGCAGATGGATGGCAAATCTAGGCGGTTTCATCTACTAAAAGAGGGCATAAATCACTAGCGGAGGAAGCGGGGACGAGGCAGGGGTTATCACCAGTCTGCCTCCCTCATGAGAGCTTTGCATTAAAGCATTAGTGAAATTAATTCATCTTTCATAAGAGGTTTGAGCAGTATCTGTGATCTATGATAACAACCAATTTCTCACTACGGAGCGGTCGGAGGAGGGGGAGGAGGAGGGAAAAAAAAAAAAAATACTCGGCGACCCTGATAGACTACACAAATCTGCTCTTTTTAAATGGGCTAACATTATCTGGAGTGCTGCTCTCTGGAGCATCATCCCAGATTCATATCCCAGCCGGGAAAGAGGCATAAATCACGGGGCAAAACTTTTCTCATCTGCCCCCCTCATGCTCACACACACACACACACACACGCTCACACACACACTCACACCTCCTTTCTCTCTACCTCACTCCCCTCATCCCTCTCCGCCGTGCCACGCCAGGTTTGTTTTGTGGTTTTCTTTGCCCGTCCTGTTAAACGCAGAACAATGCTTTCGCTGTAATCATTTTAAATGGCTTTGCGCCTCAATCAGTGTAATTGGTTTTAGATCATCTCCGGAATAGGAAAGTGGGAAACCTGAGGCGCGAGGCTGTTTGGGGTGTGCGTGGACGCATGTGTTTGCGTGTACGTCTGGGGTGGCTCAGGGGTGGGGAGTCCTGCGGTGTGTGAAAGAGACGGAAATTGGGGGGAAGTGTGTGAAGGGGCCGTATCCATCTGTTTTGCATATATTTGCAGAGGCGGCCGGCGGAGCATGGTTGACAGATGAGTGGGGAGTGCGGGGATGACACACGGGCGGTCGTGCTCTTTATTACTATATCAGCGCAGCTATGCTCGGCGCTCAGCTCTCGTCTGAAAACCAGAAAACTGAACACAGCGGAGTGAGCAGAGGATTGCTCCGCGGGACACGGCAGACACAACGGGGACTTTCTCCGTTTCATGATTTGAATTTTGTGACTGATTTGTCTTCAAATCAGCCACGTGTCAGCCGGACAGAGAAAAGGAAATGGAGGAGACGAAATGTTCTTTTTTTGCAGAAACTATTATCCATAGAGAAATATCTACATTTTAGAGTATTCATTTTGCAATCTTGTCACTTTCTATTAAATTAAACTCCACGTGTGGTAAAAGGCCAGAGGATGCTGCACTGTGACTGAGTGACTGATCACTTTTGCAGCGCATCAGCTTTATTAACCCCTCGTACCGTACAAAGCGCCAGAGAGATGTGTGCTCAATCGTCATGACACAGTTCCACCTCTCACTGCGATATCCGTCGGTCCCCACGTCTCGACAGACAGCTGTCATCAGATGACAACACAACCATCAGTCAGTCCACTGTGCTTATTGCGTTACCCACCTCGGGAAAGTAGTCTTGTGGAAACTTCTCCTTCTCCAGCGAGGGTGTGCTTTCTAGTGTCTCCGAGTAAGTTTCCTTCCCAACCACCTTCTTGAATTTCTTGGCTGAAGTGGAGGTGGAGGTGGACGGAGGCAGGGGAGGAGGTGGAGAAACAGAGCAAAGAAGAGGTTAGGTTGATTTGCTGGAGACATCGTGTGTGGGGCCTTATCTCCTGATGTGACTGGAGCTCACTGAGCAACCATGGCTTCCTCAGACAGCTGCACCACCTGCTGGTCAGAGCGTGGAACATCCGCTCTTCATACAGCGTGAGAGGGGAGTGTGACAGGTCACAGCGTGGGTAAAATCTAAAGAACACCTCCGTCTCACAGGGAGACTGCTGGTTCAGGCTAACTGTGCAGACCAGCAGCACTGATCTGGCCTCTGATGACTTCCCTGAGGTTTTAGGGGTTGCGGTGGTTGTTCAGTGAGGTGCTTCCTCACTCTGCAGCCCATTAAATGTGTGTGAGGAAGAACTGGTGTCAGTCAGGGCTGTAACAACATATGACTGTGATACAGAGTAATATCATGACCACATCAACAACAGGACTGTGATATTAAATAATCCAGATTCATTTAAATGCATAAGCACATAAAGAACATGCTTTACTTTTGCATGTTTAATTTGAATATTGAAATGATCTGAATTTCTTTGTTTTTGTTCCAGTTTTCTTTTGCGCTGTGAACGTGGTTTGCGTATTAAGCTGCGGCTGTACTGACTGGTGTCGCGTCACTGAGCGTCCGTGATGGCTGAACTGCTCCGAAAACCGGCAAAAAGAGCCAACAGTGGGTTTAAATGGGCGTCCGGCGGGCGACATTTGGCATGTCCGAGTAGAAAAAGCACAAGTGTAAATAATAAATTGATTGATGATTTAATTCCATTTCGCTGCTTTCAGGGTCCTGGTATTGTGCAGGCCGGCCCACTGTCACACTATGTCTTAGTGGGACACTTGAATAGAACAGAGTCGGTGTTAATGTCGTTAGTAACATCTGTGCTTTCTCTGCCGTGACAAGCCCAAACGTCTGCTGTGGAAAAGACAAAAGCTGCTTCCGTGATTCGGACTTTACCTCCAATCTTCAAACACGTGTTTGTACTTGAGGAGTGGTCCTCTCCCCTCTCGACCCCTCCCCCGCCTTCGCCCTGTCCTTCACTGGGGGTAACTGGTGCTAATGCTGACTTGGGTCTAATAGGAAGCGAGGCGCCTCCACATCTATATCCCTTCTTTAATTAGCGCGGCCGCCGGACCCCGGGGCCCTCTGACACTGCAGGCTGATGAGACCGCCGTAACTGTCCAATAACCCGCCGCACACCATTACTGTAGGCCTGAAATCTTATGAATTAAATCCTAATATTAATAAGCATTACCATTCTGTCCCCCTCCCTTTACATTATCCTCCAAGCCAATCTTAGCTCGCTAGTTTTGATGGAAGCGGGAACAGCCGCGCAAATGGTTGTGCGCGATATGCAGGGGTGGGATGAGGGGCCACCGTGTGAGGCTTTCATTTCAGGACAGGGGTGATGATGTATGTGTGGAGGTGTGTTGAAGGGGGGGCGGCACTCACCTTTGAAATCAAACTGGTGGATGTTTTTCAAAGACTCGTGGATAAAGTAGAAACTTCCGAGAGCCTGAAAGAGGAAAAGGATTTGTGAGGTGGGATACTTTGAGCATCAAGGATTCCACAGTTTTCCAGCATAATCACTTCTTTACTGGATCTACAGTCAGTGAACATTTAGAAAAGATTGCCCACGTCTTCATTTCCCACCATGTTTGCGAACTTTCCGACCAATCAAGAGCTGCAGTTTATCACGTTATCAACAAAAACCAGCGCTCATGAGTGTCGAGTGAGATAAGGCCTGGCCTAATGTGAGAATGCCTGACTAATAAACTGGGCTTAAAGCAGAGAGCCTCACTTCTTTAGCACACTCCACAGCACACGTCCCATAGCCCGGCTCAATGGGAAGCCACCGACACTACACACCATCAGCTACACAACAACAGGTGCAACGTGCTCCCAGTACAGTACCCTCAGCGCAGTCTCTGTACGGCCCATTCTGGGGCTTCTAATGTGGCGAGTCAACAATCTGAGCTTTCAAAGGGACACATTCAGATGGACTTTTGAATGAGCAAAGATCAACTTCAATAGGCTTAAAATCTTAATTTTCCCTGTGAACAATCAGGAAACTTTCCCAGTCCGGGAACAAGCCAATCAAAGTCTGTGGGAAGAAGTGAGAGTGGTGCAGAGGGGGATTTGACGCGGTTCACAGTCCACTACACTGCTTTCTGTTGCCCTCTTTACATTTAGGGCAAATGGAGGCAAAGCTCAAGCTCAATCCCCTGTGTCTTTGAGATAGCAGACCTTTGGCTGGGGATAATTCTGAGTCTCCTTTCTGCCCTCAAAGACAGAGGCAGAGGCTGGAGAGTAACGTCTACTAAAAAGACCAGAGCGGGCAAATTAAAACATAAGAGGGCAGAGAGAGAACAGGCCAAAGACAAAGTGAGTTTGACAGAATTCAGAGGAGGGTACGGGGTGCATGCGAGACAGGAGATGATAGAAGATCCTCCCGCTCAGGTGCAGTAAAAGAGAGAGGAGTGATGAAGTGGGGTTGGAAGGGTGATCAAAAGAAGGAGAGATCTGTGGAAGAAAAGCCTCTGGGCATGAAGGAGGATTTAGCCTGGAGGGTTTTCCTGCCTTTTCCTATTGAGGCCGGGTGCAGACGCCTCTCCCCGGCGCTCTGGGAGCCAGTTTGGAGCCCGGCCTCTGCATTATTTATGAGCGCCGGCACATCTTGAGATTAAACATTTGCTGATTTGTCAAAAGCACAAACATGAGGTCCTGCCCATCTCCTTGACATATAAGTTCAGCCGACGGAAAACACTGTCGCACATTTAATTGATGAGAACAGCGGCTGGTGACCCGAACCTCCGCCTCGCTCCCCTCCCTCCCTCATTCCTTCTCCTGCTCTGACGGAGGACGGAGAAAAAGGGGAAAGGGAGGTGGGGGGGGTGCCTGTATGAGAGGGGACGGCGTTGGGCGAAGGCAGGACTCAAGGTCACAGCTTCCCATTGCGAGAGGACGGCTTCCAGGAAGGCCCCCTACACTTATTTGTGCTCACTTGTCTTTATGTTCTCTTTCACCTTAAAGTGCCAACAACAGACTTTGAGGCAGAGATGGATAGCGAAGCAGGCCGAGGGAGGGAAAACCGGGCTATTTGTCAAAACGGCGCCACCACGCTAACTGCTGCTGTTTGTGTGAATATTTCAGCGGGTAGTCAAGTAAAAATGACGATTTTGAAATATGACACACGGGAAAATGATGGAAAGAAAAAAAGGATATATTTCACTCTATTGGAAATTAAACTGCAGCACTGTTATTCCTCCGGAAATTCAAGCTGCTACTGCTGAAACGAGTCATTTAGTTGATTTGTTGTTGTGAAAGAAGAGAATAATAAAATCTTTTAATGACTCGATAATGGTTTAAGTTCATGGATACATGATGGAATCAAAAAAGGGCAAAGATTGACTCATTTCAGCTGCGTGAACATGAGGATGTTATTCTCTCTCAGTGTTTATTGTGATCGGAATGTTTCTGGTTTTTAAACTGTTGACATTGCAATTGGAATTATGCACAATTTATTCAAACAAAATGATTTATCATCAACTGAGTCTGAAAAACGATCATCAGCTGCAGCCCCGAAGGGTTAACTCTCTCTGTTAAAGAGAGTCTCCAACAACTACTGCAAATAAAATAATAAAGAAAACAAATAAATCAGCCTTTCACTTTTATTCCCAACAGTCACCACCTCTCTCGGTGGGAGCTGACCCACCTGCGGGCCCGTGGGTACGAAAAAAAAATAAAATAAAATGAATATGACATCAAACGAATCGGCATGAATCAATTTTCAAATAAATGATAAACAACTCTGCTTAAGTGGCTATCCGTGTAATCGCAAAAATCTACTTAACCCTCAACCCTAATAAATATTTATTTGACATCGGGGTTCAGAACCTAGCAGCTGCTCGGCTCCCTCTCCTCTCCTCTGCCTCCCCGCTGCACTCTTCATGAAGAAGCTATTATATTAGCGGGGCGCAATTAATCCATTTGTCTCCTTACGTGACAGCCTCAAAATATTCATTAGGGCTGGCCTGCGCTGACAGGCCATGCTTATCTTTTACCAGTAGCTTTACAATGGCCTGTGTCAAACGTATGTTTGTCACGTCCCTCTTTATTGATTAGCTGCCAGATTCACTTGAAATAATTAAAAGTATATTTTACATATTTATAAACCCCACTGCCACGGCGGCTACTTAATTTTCCATTAGTAAAATGCAGTCTATTAAGTGCACCGTGAGGGCCGCGGGGGGAGGTGAGGGGGAAATGAGTAATCACCATAATTGTAGACAGAAAGACAATAACCACGCCATAAAAGCAGGGGTTTTATGACTCGTTCTGGCAATGCTATCTCTTATCACGAGCTGTATTGGCCACGCCGCTCACAGATAAGGGCACACTGACACAACGGCGGCTGCACGGCGGTGGGGTTGACATTTCCAAAACCCCAGCAGATATGGGCTGAACAAGTCCCAATAGACTGGCTGGTGGAAAATAGAGACTTGAGAGCTGCAGTACATAGCCTGCATACTTTGCTCCGCTGAATGCTTTATCGATACCGAGGGCTGCAAGAATTAGTTCTGGCCGGCGAAGAGAAGCAGGAATTCTGTGACCTCTGAATAGATTTTCTGCGTTTAATGTGAAAAATGAGCCATAAAGCAAACATAAAAGTAATAATTTTTCTTCAAGGTCTCACCTCCAATCTGTGCTAAGGGAGAGTGGCCAGTCCCCGGAGAGCTGACACATACACACTCCAGTGTCATCGCAGTGTCACTGTACAACTTCCGAGGGTAATGTTCTGCTGTCCCCCAGGCACCGGCAAAGTGCGGGCTTATGGGTTGGTGGAGCATAGCGATGAGCGCGTGTGTCCGACGAACGAGGGCTTCAGAGGGAAAACGGACGACGTGCTCACGCAGCTCTTCGTCAAGGGAGGCTCACGCAAAAGATGTTTGCAGTTTTCTTTTTAAAAACTGCGCGGGTCGTGTGCGTGCGTTGGAGCTTTGCATCAAGAATTTGCAGGTTTCAAACGTGCACTGGTGCAACGAATATTTCTATCCTTTTTATGCAAAGCCTTTTATTTCAGATTATTGCTAATGGTGGTGACAGAAGTTAGTACCCAGCACCAAAACATGAGAGTTTCTGAAATAAGATGGCTCACCGAGGCCACAGCGTTTAGAGTTTGTGGAGTGTTGCCGTTAAAGCTTTTAGAAGTGCTTTGTTGGCAGGGTTTCACCTTTTTCATCATTTTCTTTCTTAGTCATTTCTGATACTACATTTAAAATTACCAACCCAAAAAAACAACAAACAAACAAACAAACAATTTGAAGTCATCATCTTAGGCGTATCGAGAAAATAATCATCTGTTCCATGGCTGTGTGGTTGGTAGCGGTCGAAACAGTAAGTCGGCGTGGAGAATAGACTTCCTGTTTCCTGTCAGATTGGGTAATCACTTTATCGCTTTTATTTTCTTTATTTACAACCTGTTAAGTTGTTTCTCCGTTTCTCAAAAAAAAAAAAAAAAAGTGGAAATGTTTAAGATCTCAGAAATCAGAAACTAACCTGTTGAATAAAGTCACATTATTACAAGGTGGAGGGCGGAGACGACGAAAATCAGACAGAACCAGAACAACCCTTTCAGAGCACTCGCTTTACAGTGATGCAGTGGTTCCACCGTGATCGGGGTTATCTCGGTGTTCAGGCTACGCGCTTGTTAGGGCCATCTCAGAGAAATATCTCCTCGGGGTTCTCTGTGGCATTTTGCCCTCCAGACAGCAGAGACAAAATGGGCTGTTTCCCAGTTTATATCCCATTGCTCAGAAATCCCTGGAGTCCCCTCATCTGTCAAATCACGACTGATGCCACACTTGCACATAAACCTGCGCGTAGAAACATTACTACAGAAAAACAACTCACAGATGTACACACACACACACACACACACACACACACACACAGAGAGTCTTATCATAAAGGTCAATCAGATATGCTGTCATGAAGAAATGGTGTTGCGATATATCAGGAACACACACTGTGTCAAAACAGCTTAGAGAAGAAGGCAGAGACATAAGCTCTGACTAATAGGTGCATAATACCCTCATTAGTCACTGAGGACCAGCATTCATACATGGCTGAATTCTAAACATACTCCAGACCAAAGTGTAAAGGCAGCAGACAAGGGAACAGCATGCTGTGTGCTCTGACAGCCACTGAATGGAAGAGTCCACGTATCTGTTTCAAGATCAGCCCCCTATGTCCCAGCAAGGGAGCCATTGATATGCAGGATCCGGGGCTAAAAGAGCACCTTCACAGGAGCCTCTCTGCGCAAATCTCCAATACTGCACAAACAGCCTGTTTGTCATCCCCGGCAAGGAAAACACCCCGGCACAAAAGTGAGCAGCGTCAATAGAGATGGCTTGCTTTTTCAGCCCAGAGATACAGATGGAGAAGCCTTAGTATTTTCTACCCCTCCTGAGCCCACCGCCCACCCTGGGCTGCCATATGTGTTTGCCAAGGCCCTCTCCCAGTGCCATTGATTGAGTATTCAGAGTATTGAGCCACAGTGTCTATTATTCATCGGCTGCCTGGAAAGCCTGACTGGATACACAGACAAAACTCTCATTAAAACTTCCTCTGTCACTTCCTGTGATTTGAAAGCGGCCCGAGCGTTGGGGCCATCCGTCACGTCCTGAAGGAGCCCTTGTCTCTGGGGTGCGTGTTTGTGCGTGTGTGTGTGTGTGTGTGCTGGGGGGCATAGGTAGGGGACACAGGGAAGGAATTAAGACTGTTCAAAGACATACTAAAAGGAAACATGCTAACATCATTTCACTCACTTATTTCACGGTAATTAAGATTTAAGTTAAGCTTTCGCTCCTTAATGCTCTTCCACTGGTCCAGTAAGGGACCTCACGAGCAAACCTTGGAAGAAAATTGGTTTACGTGGCAAAGCACGACTGGTATTGATCCCTCACAATTAAAACAGGGACAGCTGATTCAGACCACCTGAACCTCATTTTGACTGGTATTGTGAATTCAGTGGGTAGCAGTGACCTGCAGCGTCACAACACGGTCAGATGTGGCCCTTTATACTGAAATGCTATAATAATGTTTTCACCAATGACTAAAGGCTCTGTTTAAATAAAGTAAAGTGCATGGCACAAGCCCATTGCTATTTAGATGCTGCTTAGACTCCATTTGACTGTATAAGAGCAGATTCACCAATATTTAATGGACAGGTGTGTGTGTGTAACACAAGCAGTTTAACACTGAGTATTAGGTAAGTAGTTTACTATCTGAATGATGTGGGCCTTTAAGCAGCAGGAAAATACTTTACCACTGACTATAGATCAGGTTTTTTTCACTTTGCCCCATGTGTATGCAGGCCCTTAAGAGACACCGGCCATGCCAGCAAGAAAACCAAATCGATGATTATGTTGGACAGAAAAACGCCGACCTGATGATGAATTGCTTGAAATGAAACGTCTGATGATCACCAAATGTTCACAAACCCTTTGAATCACTGCTTCAAACTCTTTCAGCCTGAAGGTGGCACTAGAGGAAAAGTCAGGGGTCACCAAAATGTTCAGGGGAACATTGTACCAACATGGTGCCAATCTTTCTTTAAGCTGTAGAGGCATTTCACTGAAAAAGGTGAAACACTGTCAGCAGTGAGTCAGATATCAGGATTCATCCTCTGGAGAACACGAATGTATGCACAGAGTTTCAGCAGTAGTCCATCCAGTTGATTTTCAGATATTTCATCCTGGACCAAAGACTGACCATCCAACCTCTCCCTTCCTAGATCCACAATCAGAATCCACTGTATTTGCTACATTTCCCAAAGCTAAACTCCTTCCATCCATTTATTGATTTTCTATTTCAAGTAAATCCCCGCCGCCGTACGGATCAGTTATGATACCTGTATTCTAGCTCTCCAGACTCCTTTTGGCAGAGCGTTTCCGGGCTCCCACTTCATTATTCTAAAATCTCCCAGAATGCAGAGCGACATGCGCTCATGATTGATCTCAAAACCACTGATTTTATTTTCTTTTGAGGAAAATATTATGGATGGGTCTAAACAAGGCATAATTGGCCAAACCCGCAGCCGCGCCTGACCTGCCAACAATCCAGACCCACTCCCAAGGTTGGCTGCCTCCCTGGGAAATATTGTGCATTAATTTCATTTAGTCTCCCCTCCAACATTCAATGGTAGAAGTTAATTAAATTGCTTGTCCATTGTGTTCATCCACTTACAAAGTTAATGATATTGTGCCGGGGAATTAAAGAGCGTTTTATAAAGCGCACGGGATGGGAGCTGGCAGGCACTACATTGCCCAGTTGAACCCTGTCAGTCGGCGGGCTTCTGGACCCCCTAATTAGCGGTGAAATGGATGCTTCCATCTGCCAATTTCCTGCCACGCTCATCAGTCGTGCAGTCGCTCCTCTAACCTGCCCGGCAGAGGGGTCTAAAGCAATAAAACCATCACAGCAATGACATTCAACCCAAAAAAAAAAAAAAAAAAAAAAAAAAAAAAAAAAAAAGGGAAGTGAATACGCGTATACATGATATGACTCAGACTTTAAAAGAGCTTCCGTATAATGCCTGGGCCCTCCGGACCGCGTCGTTGGCCTCTTCAGCATAATCCAGATGGAAGAGTTTGATAACTTTGTTAAAAATGTTCGATGCACGCAGTAATAGCACCTCCTTTCTTTTTTCGGACAGGGTGGTTTGAGTAAATGTCTCCTGATAAAGCAATAAGAAAGAAACGCGGTGGTGCACATTTTAATGCAACACACGCCGCGAAGGTACATAACTCCAGCCCTAATTAAAGGATAACCATCTAAATTCGATTCAATGCATCATTTCTGCACAGCCTCCGATTTCCAGTAAGGTAGCGGCGGCCTGCTCACTATGAAGAATGATTAATGCTCATATGTATTCCAGCTGCGTATTTACTAATACCATGTTGCTACTTCAGCAGCTTTTAACGACGACATAAAAACAGAGGATCAAAGTAAATGGGATTACACCTGTGGGGCCGGTGCCGCTGCTGACCTCTTAAGGAGGCTGGGCAAAATGTCCTTTGCATGGCGAAGCAGTCTGTAAATTCACAGTGGAAGTGGATTAGATGAAGCCACGTCGAGGGTTTTTTGATTGGTGAAATTAGGATGTTGTCCCCTCTGGTGTCCATCAAGCATCAGGTAGTAAAAAAAGTAAATGATGATGGCGTGATGTGAACTTCATTAATGTCACACATGAAGGTCAGTGTAAGTGCTACTCAGCATGAAAATTCATATCATACCCACATTTGGTGCAGAGACTTCTGAAGTTTTTAATAAAATAACCCAGATGATGTCACCTGTTGTAGATGTATGGGCGTCACATCAGTATGGGCATATATATTCCCCATATGTGCAGTAAACTGTTTTTTTCATGCATATAATGCAAAAACAAATTTGTAGTAATACATTAGTGTCACTATAAAGAATATATCAAAACATATTCTTTAATAAAGTTCTTTGTCAGTGCAAACTGGAGCACAGTCCAGGTGAGTTCCCCCCTCTCTAAGTGATATCGGTATGGAAAGTCCCATATTAGTCAGGGTTCGAAAAGCAGTGTTCACTGAAAAGGCAAGAAGTTTTAATGAAGGATGCCCCTGAGTGGCTTTATGGGAAGTACAGGACACGCTTTTTCAGGAGTTTGGCCAATAATAAAGACTGAAAGTCAGGATATCTGGGCCTCAGCTGCTTTGCTCCTTTGCTTTTCACCATTCTGTTTTAATTCTCTTGTGAGATGTCCAACTATGAAATCACCTGAGTACCGATTCCACCATTAAGAAAAAGTTCTCCAAGAATCTAAATAGCCTGTACTTACGCATTCACGCACTGATGACGCAGCATCAGGAGCAATTTGGGGTTCAGTGTCTTGCCCAAGGACACTAACTCAGAGCCACAGCCCCCTCACAATCCAGCCCTAACCACACTTTTAGGATCAACGCTAGGCCTGACACAAAAAACCCTATGGTACACACTGTTTCTGAGCAAGGAGGTGTAGTAGTTAATGACATAACAGATTCACAAGTCAAGTCATTTCCCTTTTTTTCCCCCAGTTACTCAACCAGTAAAATTGGAATTTGTTTAAAGAATGACAAAAATATTCAGACACCATGCCCATAAGTTAATTTACCTAACCATGTTAACCATGAAATCAGCAAAGGATATGTTCACGCTCACTGATACATTTTCAAAATGTGATTCAGCGAAGTTCAGTTTCACTTCAGACTTCAGAGGCTGAGTCTGGCGAGGGTCAGTTAAACGTTTAGATGTTTCATGCAGTTATTGGCTGTAGAAACACAACACCGGCGATGTGGAACTGCGGTCGGACAAGCTTAATATAAGGTCGTCCTGGTCTACCTACATGACACTGATCATGTTCTGAGGAACTCAAAGACAAGACAAGATGTGCTCATTACAGTCTAGAAAATCTCGTGCAGTTTGTTCGAACAGAGATATTTAAAAACGTGATCTCAATGGTTCAGGAGGTCATAGAGGACCTTGTATGCATATTATTAATATATATTATCCTCGGCGTTTAACAGAGCAGAGAATGTTTCAACCTAATTAAAGATCAATGTCAGGGACTTCAGGGATTCTGCTACAACACCGTTCTGGTGAATCGCTGTTGACTAGAGCAGTTTAACGAAACAAGCAGAGTACTTTTAAGGTCACCCTACCACATGATCTACACGCCGCTATGTTAAGATTGTTCTATAACTTCGTAATAAAACTCAGGTCAAAACGCTGCACTGCACAATTTAATCACGACACGACCGCAACCGCTACGGAAACAGATGTAACATTCACCCAATGGCAAACAGTGAAGAGCAATATGTGGGACAATTTGCTTCTTAAGGGAAATTTCACTGTGTCTGTCCCCACTAACAAGGTCAACATCTCAACCCTAAGTGTATCGGACATCTGCAATTGGGCATGAAAAGACCTTTCTTCTTTCTTCACAGGAAAATAATCTTTTGAAAGCAATCTTCAAATAAACCGATGATCTCGGAGGCCAGCATGGTAAATGGCCACTTTCCTTAAATAACTACGCCGTCTGGGCTTGACAAAATCATCGTTTTAAATAGGGGATATGAAGATGATGAATATTTGCCTTATTAGATTGTCCCCAAAGATGAAAAATCAAAGTCTGAACAATTGAGGTATCCATTAGTAATTAAAGTGACATTGCCTCCTCTCTATTTTCTCAGGCCACTGCTTGGTTGCCAGAGCCATTATTCAATTGTTTCGGATGCTGGGGGATAAAATGCCTTTAATATACTTACGCTCATTAATGTAAATCATATTTGGCTATGGATATCCAATAATCAAAAAGAATATTTCAACTTGTAATTCCCCGTCTGTAAAAGTATTCCCATTAGGGGAAGAGGCCCATGTAAATGACAGGTCTTTGAGCTCATTGATTTTTTTTTTTTTTTCATCTCTGCATTTTGGAGAGGCTGCTAATGTTGTCATGGACTGTTCATCAATCTGCATTATTATCTGATTTAATATTACGCCTATTCATGTGGTCTCATTTGTGAAAGAATTGATTGAATTAGCATCATACAGGCTGCAGGGAGAATGGAAGCAATATTATTTTAACTGATCGCGGCGGCTGAATGAAGACTGTAAAGAAGTTTGAAAAGTTTTTTTTTATATGGGCTGAATGGACAGCTCCTTCGATGGACACTTCAGACATTTTACTGCATTGGTAGAGGTGAAGCGCACGTGCACACACACGTCAGCATCTGAGGTAAAGTGACCAGCAACTTTCCACGTCCAATAATCAGTATTGAGCTAACTCATCTCGCTAAGGATGCTGGGATAGCTGTCAGAGCTGTGATGTCAGCTGGAGAAGTAATCAGACCGCGTCTGTCCGGAGGCAGCTTCTGTCCCTGTCCCACACTGCCCGTGGCCCGCTCTGTGTGGCCTTGTAATGACAAAGTGGCATCCTTGGCTGCCCAATGAGATACAGCTCCATTGCAGAGTCTCATAGTGAAATATATTAGTTTGCTGCATCTTAGTGGCATTACTTTGTCACTTGTGTGAAGAATTTATCAGGAAGGTCTGCATTTCTCTGTATCAAGAGCCCTTCCTCCTCCCTTAGTACAAACACAACTCTTCCTAAATGAAGGCAACATCGTCTAGATCATGAGCCATCTCGTGAAACATCTATAAAATATGACAGCCTCCCCGGCACAGGGACAATCGATGGCGGTCTGCAGCATCTCCTTGGGCCTGAGGCTCAAGAGCGCTCCTCTGAAGATCAAGCTGAGAAGTCACCCCCATCAGGGCAGAGGGTTCAGTTTTGAGGTCGCCCTCGGAAAAATCATTTTTCCCCCCCCAAGATGTGTAAAAAAAATAAGCAGCTTTCTGTCTGTGTTCAGTCTGGGTATGAGCAGAGGCGTTCTCTGAGCACAACAGTGACCACAGGACCGTGAAGCTTTAGAGGAGTCTGCAAAAACACACGCAGCGGCTCGTCTCAGGCTAAGACGCCCGTCCGGTGGCTCTTTGTGGCCTTCTTTGTCTTTATGTAAAAACCAATGCTCGCCAATGATGTGTTATGTAAAATTCCCAGAGGCTTGATTTAAATGGTTGGATATCCTGCATGCTAGCTTAGTTATACTCCAGTGCATCGCCCCTAAGAGCACATGGACGCTGCATGAAAAGCAAATGTAAATGCAGCCTCAGCTTCTTAGATAACAAGAAATTATGTCATGGGGTTTTTTCCTCTTATTGTATTATTATAATAATAAATAAAAAAAGAGAGAACAACGGAGGACTTTTCCTGCGCAGATGTTTCTTTTTATCCGTACAATCGCAGCATCCGGCCTTTCCCGCGGCCCCTCTTAAAAGACAGCTTTAAGTTGGGAGTGAGCAGAGGTCCTGTGCCAGGGGCAAGAGTGGCAGCACACTCACGTCTGCTCTCCTGTAAATATCACACCCACAGAAACGTGGGAAGAAAAGAGGATTTGAAAGGGGCCCATGCAGGTCTGCAACAAGGCTCCTGGGTCAAAGGGTCCCCCTTTGAGTTCTCCACAGATGACCAGGTGGTACTGTATTGTATATCATTAGGTCACGTGTCAGTAGAGATGAATAAACAATGTACAGTGCATCTGTTACATCTGAGAACAAAGCTGACTCAGTACTATGACTTTGGCTTTGCAGGTGCCATCATGGCGGCTGAGCAGAGCAGTGGCTCTGCATAAACAAGGGCTCCAAAAAAAATAAAAAATAAAATAAAAATCAATTAGCATGCTGTCTTAGTGTTTTTACCTATTATATAAATATTGCTGTGGTAAAGGTGAAGTACATTAAGATATAACTGCATATGTGGGAAACTGAAAAGTACAGTTCGACTGAATTTCTGATAATCTTTCAAAATTTGCCTGTTCTGGACACACACACACACACACACATACATATATATTTACATATATTCATTCAGAGGTATTCAGTGCATAATTGGTGTACAAACCACATTAAAGGTTCATCCAAGCCCAAAAGATCACTATCAGCCTCCATATGAGTAACCAGTTCATTTTCCCCTGTAAACTTGATATCAGCCTCAGAAGTCCCATCTCAGTCAGGATCTACTGCATAGTGTTATTTCATTCTACTTCCTAATACAACTTTGAACTAATGTTGTTCAATGCTCCGTGAAACAATACGTGGAACTCCTTATCACAGGGACTGAAAACGGATCACAGATGGGATCGTGTTTAAACCCAACTTCAAACAATGAACAGGGATCAGACATGTCAGGTATGAATCTGTGTCTTAATGTTTTAATAAATACCTATGCTTTAACTGTATTACTGTTTGAGTTGTGATAGTTTAGGCCACAAATAGATATTGCCAACATGGCTTTACATCCTTCTTGGTGCAAGAGCAGCAACTTTTCTTAATTACTGTTAATTGTCGTAGCAACAGAGGTGCAGGTGGAACCAATAAGTAACACAGCGCAGCAACAAATGAACTGATATGTTGCACCTGACAAGTTTAAATACTGCAAAAGGTCAGTTCAAATGTGATTTCACTTCTGCAGGTGTGCCTACAATCAGCTGTTTCACCATTAAGAAAGGTATATGAGCTGGAATTGCTCTATTAGATCCTCTGTATCAACAATTACCCACAGACGGGAAGATTCCGTTCTCGGTAGCTCCAGTTTGCCAAAGAGCGCTTTGAAATGTGTTTTTTTTTTCCTTTTCAGAAATGTAATTAGGCAGTTAAAATTAAGAGCCCAAATTTAACTGAAAGAGCATAACATCCAATCTAATTAGAGGGCTCTTTAATGAGCAGGTAATTAGCTACAGCATGGTGCACACAGGGTGCCATTGTAGCTTGAACTTGTGCAGGGACCCTGCTGACTGGGGCACCCTTTGTGTTAGATTGGTTCCCACTTGGGAAGCATTACTCACTGAAATATGGTTATGCTTTGCTTATGAGACACCACTTGGATATGTTCTGGAGTCAAGTTTCAAATCAATCGTCCTTTTACCGAAACTGTAAGTGTTTCGCTGCCGTTAAGCTGCTGTCAGGACAACAAACAGAGGAACATAAAACAAGGGCAACAAACCCAACCGGCGTTGGGGTGATTGAGTGTAGTCAATATATGGGCCTGTATATTTGCTTGATCAATCACAGGAGATGCATTTTTGTGCGTGTATGAAACAACGCAGGGACAATACATCATAAGCTACTGCACGCTCCGCCCTCGAACAAACCCGCGGTAAGTTTCATCAGGCGGACTCTGGAGATCCCGTCGCACCGTGCTGCCTTTCCGTTTGCCCAGCAACGCCCCTCATCTGCTGAAGCCCGTCTACCTCTGACCTCCAGAACCTTCCCGCGACTGCATTAATTTTCCTAACAAAAATCAATCGGCAGAGGAACGGGACGAGGAGCAAGGCGCTGGTTATTACACCGGGCAGGACACACCCTCCGACTGGGGGTGTACGGCTGGTTTTATTGGTAATAGTTTAACGGGGGGTGGCTGGTAGGGGACAAAGGGATTGCTCATTTCCCCTGACCCCACAGATGAGTCATTCCAAATAAACTTACACATGCCCTATTTAATATCATTAGAAAATGAGGCCTTAAGATAATTTGGCGTTTATTTGATGTGAATCTGTTCTGTGTTAATCACAAGGGTGGGAAGCATATGAGACTAATTTGTTTGAAAAGATGGCACTGGAGTGTTGATGTTTCAGAGAGGAGATAATGCATCCAGTCAAGGGCAAAGGAGGGCATATGACTGCAAATTCCCTGCCATGTGGCTGTTTCATTTGTGTGCTGGCTGGCCAAACAGACTCACAAACATTCCCCAAAATCAGATTAGGAAATTATGAGCCCCATAATTGACCGGCTGTTTCAGCTGAGAGCTTCGGCTTCCTACTTCCTAATGAAGAGCGAGTGAAAAATGATTTAATAATGCAACAAATGTGCTTTATGAGCTATTAATATGTAGTACATAACATAAACATGACAACAATATTGGCTACACATTTAGAGATCTGGATAAACTGTCCGCAGTGGGCAGAGTATAGAGTTATGACAGTTAAAGAGGAAAGGCAGGCGCCGCATGGAGAGCCTGTGATGCCATTACCCTGACAGCAAGCGGGGGATCATCAGCCCAGAGAGGGAGGCGGAGTGACTGAGTGTGTGTGTTTAAAATGGCCTATGTGTTTAAAATGTGCTGCACAATACCTGCTAATTCTATTAAGTGCCTCTGTGGTGTGGCTGTGTGGTTATGGGTTGATGTAAATGGACGGCTGGTTGACTAAACAATGCAATAGCATTAGAATAAGGTGATTGGATGACAGAGTGAAGTACAAGGCCCGAGCCCAGCCACCCCAGGTCCTGCCAAGTCCATTACGCGTATTGGAGACATCTTGATATCCGTCATGGGGAGTTGCCAGCCAAGAGAGAGAAGAGGTTGTTGTTTTGTTTAGCCTTCATTGTCAAGATGGCTTCCACCTCTCGGCATCCAGGCGTAGGCAATGCAATCAAATGAGGGCCCCTCTAACAATCCCCCCCCTACCACGCTCTTTCAATCTGATCTGGGACCTCTGGGCTGTTTTAGGAAACACCGGTAGTCAACTGGCTCAAGGGCGAGCATTGACTTGAGTTCGGTTTTGACTTTGCCACCAAGCCGTCGCTGTCTGATTTCATGATGTGCACCTGGTTCCATAAATCATTTCTAAAGCTCTTGACAGCTCAGAGTGGAGAATAACAAGAAGTTAGAGATGAAGAGAGGAACATGCAACTCGGACTGAGAGTGCAGCTGAAACCCCAGAGTACTGCCAGGGTATATGGCGGCTGATTGCTTCGGGTTATCTACTATAGTATCTGTGGATATATCTTGGCCACTGAAGATGATTGGCTGTCAGGCGTCCATTAATCTGTAGTAACCAAACATGTAGCCAGGAGCTGAGCATCAAACCACCAACATTACTGCTAATAGCCGACCTGCTCCACGGCACACACCGCTACCAAAGATGCACCAGTGTGTGTCATAACAACCAACGACAGGGTTTTTGATTTCAGCGCCAATATAATATTTCACCTGGGACAAATCAACACACTGAGCATGAGACGACTTGTTCTACAATGTCAAACTGTTGCTCCTTGAAAATGAAGCATCGTATAATAAAGTGAGTGATTTCAGTGAGTGAAAGGTGTATTGGGGTGTGTGTGTGTGTGTGTGTGTGTGTACGCCACTGGATTTATCTTATCAGACCCCTCACTCTAAGAGCCGATCATTAATAGCACTTGTGTGGGGTGTGATTGTTTGAGTGTGTTCATTGGAGACAGGTGTCAAAAGGTTGTTTCCACTGCTATAATTAGCCCCACAGCAGAGCGCTCAGCGCGGGGGGCCACGGGCTTTCTTCAAACCGGGGGGAAATTGCTTGGGTTTTAATGTAACCATTCCCCCGCCAGATATTAACCAGCCGTGCGTGACGGCGGGCTTGAGCGGGGAGATCAATTCCCAGGAAAGTGTCGTCTTCTTCAGACACACCCGTGAGCCAGGATGAGAGGGAGAATCACGGACCGCCACTTCCGCCACTTCCGCCACTGGGGGGGGGGGGGTGTTTGGATTAGTGGCTGGTGGCTCGCTGTAGGTGTCTCACCCTTGCTCCCTCTCCTACCGTAACAGCCCCCCTCATGCCACTCCCTCCCTCTGTACATGATACCAGGTATGTGGCAAGGTGCTCCCGGAGGAGGGAGGGGATATATATATACACTTAGGCGGGAGAAAGGTCAGGCAGGCTGAACGTGGCAGGCAAACAGGCAGTGGGGGTCTGGGGGCCTGGGGATGAATCACAGGAGAATTGGTGCATGGCAGTGAATGAATAACCCGCCATGGCTCCCCAAACCCCATTATTTCCCTCCTTCTCCAGCGGGGCCTGAAATTCATGTCTGCGCATGCTGCCAGTTCATTAGGGGGAGGATGTCATTCCTCTTCTGGCTGCGGCAGGACAGGCCAGGCGGGCCCCAGGAGGACCCGGCCCTGTTTAATTCCACATCAACCGCTCCACTGAGGGCCTTAATCTCTGCTTGTGTGATCAATACTATATCAGTGTAAATTAAAATGACAATTTTAAAGTAATTAAGCCTGTTAATGCTCGATTCAAATGTCATTATTTGCACGGAGAGAAGCAGATGGCAGGATTTGTATACTGTGTGCAAGAGAGGGATGCTTTTTTCTTTGGGGGGGGTAAATCACGAGCCATGTCCACAGTGACAGGTAAAAACACTTTAACTGGCACGGCCGCAGCCACCAAAAGGAGGGCTTAACAAAAGCAGATTAACTCTCCACCCATGCCAGCCCAGAGACCTCTCCAATTTCAGAGCAGGATAACCCAATTGCTGAAATCTGATTTGTACAACCAAACCCAATTATGGCCATATTAGATGAGAAGTGGCAGGGAGAGAACGCTTGCCGAGGGACGCAGGGAAAATAGAGGGAGGGGGGTGGACGAGGTGGGAGAGGGTGCAGGGGGGGGGGGAAAGAAACGTTACACAATAAAAATGCACTTAACTATAGAATGAAGCCCAGCAGTAATTGTGTGATTCGATTATTTTTGTCTCCCTCCTCACTCGCTTTTGAAAGGCTATTTAGAGTCATTGTTAGAGTGAAATAAATGGGGCCCAACGTTAACCTTGTCCCCGTGTGTGTGAGCATGTGTGTGTGTGTGCCGTCTCATGTGGAGTGAGGTGATGTGTAAGTGAAAAGGAAATGAAATGATCACATTGTTGGTTTGTTATTATGACTGGCTCACAACCCATAGCCGGCGACCCCGCACTCCTCTTAGGCCAGATTCACCAATTACACCCAATCACGCCGGTTAGGGGCCACACAAGGGCCAGACAACCACGGCCCGCACTGCGACCGCCGCCTTGCCTTAAAACAAGACCTAACATCATTAAGAGTCAGGCCTGCAGTTTCCACTTCCTGTGTCCTCACTGTCCTCCATGCTCCCCTGTCATACGCACACCTATTCCAAGTGTCAACGACACACACGTCACAATGCTGGAAACCTTGTGTGAACCGGTGTCGAGCCGTCTACTTCGCGGGTCAGCCTAATGAAGCCGCTAACCACATTTTCCTCTTACCTCACAATTAGCGGCTAACAAGTCACGTGGCGACGAGCAAGAGGAAGTGCGGAGATTAAGAGGAAGAAATTAGCGCAGCGGCATAGATCAGCCATGGACGTGCCCGTCAACGCTCAGCTCATTCGCCGAAAGCAGACGAGAGTCTGCGTGACGCTGGCGCTGAGCCGCCTCAGTGACAGGTGGAGGTGGAGGCTGTATTTGAATTGTCATTAACAGGCGCCGTCTTTCCTCCTGCGCGATCAGCATGAGGGCGCTGGTTTAAAAACATTTAATCAGGGAGTAAATGCAGAAAAATTTCAAGTTGATCTCCCGTCAGTGAAGCGGACACTATGCATTATGTTGTGCGCTGCTAAAACCTTTATCACAAAGTCTGCAGCAGCAGCACAGCACAGACCCTAAGCGCCGGCCTCCAGTGGTGCAGCCCCATGAATTATTAAATACGTGCCAATAGTGAACAGATAGAAAGCATCCCTGCTGAAAAACAAGGGCGACCTGTGGGTATTTAATTAGCAGGGTGGGTGCTCCTCTGCATGCCTGATCACGCCGGGTAAAGGACGCCCGGGGGCCGGAGAAAAGCTTGGCATTGTATTGGTTTGCATCCAAGCTGTCCGATCCATCACGCCGCGTGTTGACCGGTGTTTGCAGAGCCAGTCCTTATTAATTATCAGCTCATTTGGAGAGGAGGGGGGTGTCAAGGGTGGGGCGTGGGTGGTAGGTGCTCTTTGATCAATGTTAGCAATCGCTCCGAGGGAACTCTGCTCAGGGCGATTGAGGTCAATGTGGCCTGGCACATCCTCTCTTCCAGGAGAGGACGAGCAGACGCCTGTAGGATGGAGATGTGGGAGCTGAATGTTTTAGCAGTGAGTAGCTGGTTCACGCCGCCGTATCCCATTAGTGACAGCATCAGAGGTTAGCTTTGAGCACAAAGGGTTAAACACAACCACCCAAATAAGAAAGCAAACCCACTAAATCTTGTAAATGTGCACCTATTAAAAGATCTTTCTTTTTTCTTTTTTCCTGTAACTCTGCGGTCCCAAAATTAAAGATGGCTGTGTAAGATCCTGATATCTGAGTTCACGTTACATGGGAGCTTTAACACTGACTTCAACATCATCTGAAAATTGTCTTATTTTCATAGAAATTATGTTGCAATGCTGTAGACTACATGATGATAAAACACTCGGAAAGAAGCCATCATGCCTAATAATCAGTTGAACACTTGTGCGTGTGTTTGGCGTCTGTTGTCGGGCTGGTTTTGGGAGAGTAATGTGACGGGTTTTTGGGTGGTTGAGGGTCCTTTTTTCCCCTCCTTGGAGAGCGGGACTGTGAGAGCTGTGAGGGCTCTCAATAGACAGAGGATTATGGAAATCAAAGCTGAGAGATTAGCTAATGGGAATATAATGGCCACTGACTGCCTGGGTCAGCCGGGCCATGCAAATGAAGCAGCTATAGCCGGCGGCGGAAGGGAGAATCGATACGTATGGACAAAGTGCCGGTCGAAGACGGCCCTCTATCACTGATGCGACACGGACGTGTATGTATATTCAGGTACAGGCGAACACATGCACACAGAGCACGGAGCTAGGGCCTGAAGCCAGCAGGCAGGGGCGAGCTTTCAGCAAGAGGGCCCAGCTCAAGTGGGGAGCAGGCGATATCGCCAGCTTTGGCCCCGCATCCTCTCACTGATGTCAACAGGCAGCATGCGATTCTGCCCGACGCCTGGCTCTCGTCCCCACTGACACAGCACCGAGATGCAGATGCAGGTCCAGCCCCGCTCTCCGCGCTCCATCAAATATCTATTCATCCCGCCTTGGCCCCAAAACAGAACAAACGTCCTTGTGGACAATCAATAGTGCCGCGACCAGGACAGCCAAGTATTACGACAGCATTTAGATACACTAAGTAGTTTATTTTCCTACAGACTCATGGACAATCTGACATCCGCCATTCGGGATGTGCGGATATTAACCTTCTGCGGAGGTACGAGGTAAAGTGGGTGTCGTAAACTGCAATTGACTGGGACACATGACGGCTTTCATCATCAAACTAAATGGAACATCGACTCTCTTATATATCAGAATAACAATTTTGAGCGTGTCAGAAAAATTTCAATTTCAGGTGGGAGCGGCGGGACTCCGGCTCCCCGTGCCTGGCCTCTCCCCTCTCATTTTCATTCCCGCCCGCTCGGCGCGGCCATTCATCAGGACCCGGGCAGAGGACACCTCCCGCCTGCTCACAAATGCATGGAGCAGGCAATAAAATTAACCTTGTGGCAATTGTTTTCCCACCCGTTTGATGGCCCCGTGTCAGCTCATCTGTTACAGCGGGAAGGGATAAAAAAGTCAAGCCAGGATGTGCAAAAAAATTATGACTCTGGGCCGGGGGTGCGGTGGGCGGGTGGGGTGTACCCGAACGGAGCCCGGCTAATGCCAGATTACGGAGTCAAAACCCGATCAATCAGCGTTTGAGAGCGGCTGAAAAGATGGCCGCCTGTTGATTTGTGTCCGGAAACAATAAAGCGCATCAAGAGCCTGGGAGGTGGTTATTGTGAAGAGTACTGAGCAACAAGATGGTGTGATATGTTTTACAGTTCAGCCACCATCCCTGACCCGGGCCTTTCACTGGGCGGGGGTGGGACAAGACGGAGGAGGGAGGAGGGGTAAGGAGGGGGGGATAAAAATCCTTCAGAGGGTGTTTATTTGCTCTCAACACCTCCTAAGCGATCAATATTTTTAATTTGGGTCCGAGTTATTATTTTTCACATCACTGCGCCGGGGAGCAGAGTAAAGTGGCTCATATTTTAGCACTAAAAAGATCGATATGACAGGCTCACCTTCACTCTGCCCCCTCGGTGGCTGGGGGCCGCACATCATAATGGACGGTGGCGAGGTACACCCGGCCCGCCTCATGCTGGAATCACATCATTATCTGTGGCTGGAGACCCCCACCCCCACCCCCACCCCCCCTTCAGCCCACCACACACACACACACACACACACACACACCATCCAACCCTCCACCGCAGGACAACAACACCTCCACCTCCAGCACAACTGATTTACTCCCCTCTGCTACATCCCATCCAAACACACACACACACCCACACCCACTCACTCACACTGGTAAACACTTCATCAGAGCGTTGTTTATGAGGAGAAGCTCGCTGTTTGTGTGTGTGTGTGTGTGTGTGTGTGTGTGTGTGTGTGTGTGTGTGTGAGACGATCCAACAGGCCAAAAGGCTCAGTTCCCGCAGATTTGACTCCCTCTCATAAATGCATCAGTTCCTCCACCTCTTTGCACCATCTATTAATTATATCTGCATTTTCAGGCAAAATATTTTCACACAGGGAATGCCCACTCTCTCGGCCTCATAACTCACCTCTGATGGCAGATTCATCGATTGTCGCTCAACCCGTGTCCTGAGTGTGCGTGCGTGCGTTCCAGTACGCGTGCTTGCATCTGTGTTTATTCAGCTTTGTCACTACACACACACACACACACACATATATATATGTGCGTGTGTGTGTGTGTGTATGCACTTATGTCTGCCCTGCCATGAGTGATGGCCGTGGAGAGTTATGGCCCGGCGATATTACCGTGCTGACATCTACTCCATTCAAGTGGCCTCAGCCGGTGCCGTACTTCTCACCATATTGAAATAAGAGCTCTCTTAGATTTAGTTAGCAATATTTTAACCTGCTTATACGCCTGCTGTGGTCTTTTTAAACACGGAGCCGAGAGGTGGGGGGGGCTGCTCTTGCTAGTTAACCTCTGTGTGTAAAACCAACAGACTGTACACAGAGCCCCCTCCTCCGTGACCCCACTTTCTCTGGGAACTGTACAGTCTCTACATGCAACCTGGTTTTGTTTCATCGTAAAGAGGTGGAACGGGGGGGGGGGGTGATCTACAGCTGTGAGGGTGATCTGCAGTTTAAAAAGGAAAAAAAAAAAAAAAAGCGATAAATGCGAGTGACGCGCATTTCTGGCCGGCACCGTAAACACACTCACGTCGAGGCCCTGTCAGCACAGAGGGACACTAAGTGTTCATAAATTCCTGGCCGAGCAGAGCGGTACTGATGATTGCATTACAGCGCGCTGCCTGGAGGAGAATTAAGGACTCACCTCTGGAGCAGAGCGAGGCAGAGCTGCTGGCAGCTACTGACAGGGCTGCTCTGCTGACCGGAGATCAGCAGGCAGCCCGGGCCAGACGGGAATCTTCCTGATACGGCTCCTCGTGTAGTTGAAAGCTTTAAATTTACACTGTGAGACTACATCCGTGCTCCACAACTGATCTGAGGTCCACAGCTCTGTTCATTTAAAACTTCAACTAACTTCTTTGTATAATATGTATTATTGATACTGAGCTCTTGTTTTTAATGTCCCACCATCATCCAAAACACTTAACATGCATCTTGTGCTGAAGCTTGTGCACATCACAAGTAACATTATGTGTACTGTGACGCTGTTAACTTTCAGACAGCATAAACTTATGAGAACGTTTCAAATAAGCTGTGTTTGAATATCAGAAGAAAGGAAATGAATGCTACAAGCCCAACACGCACCCAGATGAAGCCTCTTCACAAACATTTCTAAAAGGCACTGTCTGGTATAAACGCTCAACTCAGTAAATCACCCATATTTATAAAATCAGTTTCTGTTGTGTAGTTCCGGTAAGGACCTAGGATCTAGCTGTGTGTGTGTTGGCCTTTTTCCTTGATTTTATTGTTGTTTATTGTTGTCTTATTTCCCCTGTAGAGCACTTCAAATGCAATTTGTATGAAACTGGATTTCGTACAAATTAGGGATTTGACATGAGACTTCCACTCCATGTCATCCTGCCCGTCCCCAATTATCTCATCATGTCAGAGGAGCTTACCCGCTGCAAACGTGTGTGTTTGCTCAAATCATGATTCATCATTTGTTTGAGGAAAGACAACGCTTCGGGTAGAACTCTGTAATTTTAAATAAAGTAATATTACTGCACATGCTCAGTGCAGTCAGTCACATCTGACCTTATTTATTATAGGATTCGCGCTACACCACGGTCTGCGACCATTTGCGGGTTGTGTCCACTCCAGCGTGACACACTGACTTCATGATAATGAAATCTGCAACTCTAAACATCTCGCTTTGAACTCACGGCTGCAAACGCAAACTGGTCCGGACAAAGTGCTCACATCCTATAACACCGTCCTGCTCGGCTGAAAACAGCTGCAACTGCAAACACACGCGTGCATGAACGCATACACACGCGCGCACACACAACCACAGGGTAAAAGGAGACAGCGGTGTCCTGTCAAGCCACTGAGCCTGATTTATCCTCTGTCGCTGCTCTCATTCCTGTCCTGCAGACCACAGACATGAGGGATGCCTTTAATTTCCCATTAAAATGCCCTGGAACAACTGAGGGCTGAGGAGGCAGCGCGTGCTGCCGTGTGTCACTGTCTGTGTGTGTGGACAGCTTGATGAGACGGTGTGACAGCGGTAGGTGTGTGTTTTGTGCGTGCAGGTCTGCAGGCGTTTCTGTTAAGCCGTACAGACGCCGGCGCACAGAGTGTGTGTCGGGCAGCGGTAACGTCGGCGCTCGTCATTGCAGATGACACGGGCTGCAGCTCCAGGGCCAGGCCCACGATAAATATTAATGGCCAAAGAACAAGTGGATTGGGAGTTGAGTTATCAGGGCGGGCCTTCCTAATTGACATTTTACCTGCTGTATACCTTAACAGGGCAGTAAAACACCGGGCCGGGCTCAGCCGTGGGGGGGACGTGTCAGTCAAAGCTCTCCCCCATCACTGCTGCCTTCCTCTGGGAGGAGAGGAGGAGCTCCAGCTTCTCATTGTTCAGATTCAGCATCAAGGTGCTACATGTGGCATTTTAACATTAAGGAATGATTAAGAGAAATTATTAAATTACAGTACAGAGACGAGGCCACGGCTCCCTCCAGCCTCTATGCTAAATTTTATAAAACGTATAATCTGGTGGACCTTGAGGGGAAAGTCCGTCTCACTTTGCAATAAATGAATTTTGTTTTTTGCTCAACAAATAATACAAAAGTTCCTTTCAGCTCCACTTTTCTTACTAAATGAATTTGTCCCTTCCTACAGAATTTGAAATAATACAAAAAAAACCAGATGTTAAACAGATAAATGTTTTTTATTTCTTACAATTCAAGCATGATTATTTTTATGATATTAGGCTGAAACCTCTTTTCCATATAGTTTTAGAAAACGGAACAAACAGCTGGCACAGTTTCAAACACTGTGCTGATTTGATTTGATTCCTGTTGCTCGTTTTGTCCAATGAATTCAATTTGCTGTCGGGTTAGACTGAGAAGACCAGGGAAAACAAAGAAAAATCAAATCTTCGACACCGAAAACGTTGAACTTCTGGGGGTTACTTACTGAAACATGAGCTGCTGATGAAGTTTGGGTGGATTAATGCACATTTTGGGGCTGTAATCGCAGTAAAACCAGGGGCTTCACACTCATCCATCCAACACATTCCTCTCTCCCGCTGACACAGAGATGTAGTTCAAACACACTCTCACAGCGGGCAGGCATGTCAACAATCTCACTGGCCTTTACCACACACTCGCCACATTACTCCACTCCCACTCGGGCCAAAACATCCACTCGTCTACCTCCAAAGAGTCCACACGCGTACACTCATATGACTGCATACAAAAACACAACAAGGCACAAAGTGGAAGCTGTGGGCCCAGAAAAGTGTTCCCACTTACATTATCTGAAAATTGACAGGCGGGGCAGACAACAAACAATTATCCCCGGAGCACAGTGGGGGTGGGAGTGGGGGGGGAGGGAGAAATCGAAGATTGAGAAAACAAATACGGGTGATGTCATCAAAGTTAAATGGCAAGCCCTGTGTGACAAAGACTGGAGAGTCTATTCATATTTACTGTTGCCAGGATTTCAATATCAACATCATAGAAAGCACATCAGATGTTTCCCTTTCCACTGACTGCTTCACAAAGAGAAGCGCAAACTGCCATCTCTGTTTGACGAAAATGAAAATCCAACAAAAAGGTTAATCTATAGACAAACACCATTAAATAAACAGCTCATAATGCCGGGATATTAGCGGCGCTTATATGAAATGGCAGATAATTATATTTTCTAAAGGCCAATGTTTGTAATATTTTTTTGAAAAGAGCAAATGTGACTCAGTGGGTGCTGTGATTTATGAGCGTTTGCGGAGGTGCAGTGTAGCGTGGTGATAACGCCGAAAACGCGGAGGAGAAGCAGGACGAACACAACCGAGCGATCGCAGGCAAACTGGGAGCAAAGTCCACATCTGGACCGATCGCCACATGTTCGCCTGCGGTGCCTCTTCTCTTTCCACATTAATGTCCAGGGATCGCACAGCTGATCACCTGACACACCTGCAGCGTATCAGTTAGGCATCAGAGTTAAAAGTGCACTTAAAACCACGTTTCCTGTCACGGAACAGGCCGGTTACAGCACACAGGGCTCAGGTCCTCTGCTGCTGCTGTTAGCTTTGAGTATCTGGCTCCACCAAGAGGCCGGACAGGGAACATCTATTCAGCTGTGGGACAAATAAGGGTCGTGCAGCAAGATTAAAGGTTCTGTCAAAAGTCCAATCATACACTGAGAGGTTGGTATCATTAAACAGGGAGACAGGGGGACGGTATATTAATATGCATCTTTTAGAGGAGATGGTGGTATAAGAGGGAAAGCATCACCCCACCACTGGACAGGATACTTTCCACTGCTAATATATTTCACTCTTGACTCTTAGTTTGATGATTTAAGTGTTCTGAGCTTGTGTGTTTCTGATGCTTTAAACTAAACTGTATCAAAGCGGACTCTTGTTAACAGACAGGTACAACGAGCGAGTACTAAGGACCAAATGGTTTCCTGATGATCAATGGCAGATGAGGTCCCACAGCAGCTTATTAGCCCGAGCGCTGACGACAAACTTATTCCCAAACATCTACTGCCATCTGGTGGCCATCTGCCCTCCCTACATATAGAGGGAAAAGTTGCAGGCAGTGCATTGTTCCATTTAGACCTGGATTCACCGATATTAACTTCAAGCATCGTCTCTTCATGCACGATATAAATGGAGTATAAATGTAGATTTTCCTCGCATTCAGATCTGAATATGCCAAAGCACGCGGATGATGCACTCTGGAATTCAAACTTTCACACATCCCCAAGCTGCATCTGAGAGTTGAGCGTCTCCCTTCACAGCCAGCGTGCAGGCCCACTGAACCAAACTGCAGACTTGAAATCTAACCGAATCAAATCCCAACACATCTATACTTTGGAAGGATACCGCTTCCATTCCAAGAGTCTGTGCGCGTTTCCTGACAGAACGTGAACGCGGCGTCAACGCAACAAACCAGCACTTACTGTGAAATGCTCCTGGGATTTGTAGTTCTCATCGAGGTAGACGCGGGCTCTGCTGTACTCCTTCATGGCATCACTGGACAACAGCTCTCTGACGGACGGGACACACACATATTTACACTGGAATGCAAATTCTTAATAAAGAAAACATGTTCTGCTGTGCAGAGGTGCAGCCGGGATGCGACCAGCGGGGGGAGCAGTTCGTTCAGGTGAAACCCTCACAGAGACAGCTCAAACATTCCCATTAAAAGATGAGCGAGAGGGCCACAATGAGGCAGAGGGCCACATCGTGAGCGCTATACTTACTTGACAAAACTATCCACGTGTGACATGGACGCCTCATAGTTCTTCCCACCCACCTCTTGACAGTGCACTGCCAGGAAGTGAGGCTTATGTGTCTGTACTGTCTGCAAGAAAAAGAGAAGAGGCACAGGTCAAGAGGGAGGACAAGGGACAAACAGCTCCACTGCACTTCATGTTTCAGCGCAAGTGCATCCATAACAGCTGTAACAACACTACAGTAAGCCCATTTGCCCATGATAAACAAAACTTAAGTTGAATTATTCAGTCGAGCACAAAACCTATATGAGCGCGGCTCCCGGGCCTCTACAATTCTTCGTAACTGGGCTCTGTGACACGCTACTATATTTACACAAGACAAAGTGCCTCGCTAATGTAGGCAGAGGGCACTTAGTGAGCTTGTTCCACAAGCGTAACGTCGGCCCCTCTTCATCTAGCACCCGGGATGTGCCTGCAGCGCGGTATGTATGTACAGCGGGGAGTGACAGATGCTCGCGCGTCACCGCCACTCGTGCTGACACATCACTCACTCTACCAATAACAACTCCACGGCTGCAGGAATAACTCAGGAATGCTGATGGGAGTGTGGACAAGCCTCTGGCAAACGCGAGCCGCTGTAGAAAGACGGCCATAAAAACGCATATCGATATGCACGCGTGCTTTGTGATTAGTATGACTGCGTGGCTGCTTCCTGGATATCAGCTCCTGCAGGCTATCCCATTCAGAGTCACGTGACCTCGTGTTGCTTTCCTTTAACATTCCCTCTCACACACAGCGAGGTGTTTGTGAGCACCCTGTCAGAGGTGTTCTGAGTGGCTGACCTCTAATGGAAAATCAATAGCAGAGAGTGATTTAGAGCACTCACAAGCACTCACAGGGTCGGGCCTATGGATGCTAGGCAGGGGACATACATCAACGTCGCTGGGTATTGGGTGGGGGTGGGTCAGTAGGAGCGGCAAATGGTCCCTGGATCCGAACGGAGGCCTGCTACCTCGCCGGCACCCCACCTCCACGTTACATTATGCTCACTACGGGCCCAATCAAATAAAAGTAATGTATGGCAATAACACTATGGATTTTCCATCAACCTATGGCTTGTCACTTAGCCAGATGACCCAAGAGCGGGGGCCTACAGCAGCTCAAACTTGGAAAGATTAGTGGACCTATCAACTCACGATGGAAAAGGTCACATTCTCAAGGAGCTTGCGACTTATGTCAGGCTTGAATGTGATGCGCGGGGCGTGTGTGTTGGTGCGCGCACCAGCGTGCGCGTGCCGGTGCTAATCGACTGCATTCTATTTATCTTTCCAGGCTGTAAATTCAGATCTACGTTGGCAAACAGACAGTATGCAGGTGGTAATTTCATTACCAGTATCACCAGTGCTATCAGCCAGAAACCAAACAGCATCACAGAGAGACCTTATTTCACTCTGGCAGAGAGCAGAGCCCTGACCGATGTCCAATTAAATCTGCCACTATTAACAAGAAATTCTGTTGACATTTGAGTCGTGGAGTGACCGAATTATTGACCCTTCAAACGCTGCATCTATAAAACATGATTTTATGGTGGGCAACAACAGCAGTGGCCTTTCTAAACGACCCTCAGACAGTGACAGCTGCTGTGTCGCTGGTGAGAGGAGTGTGTGCCTGGCTGTGACTGACATGACGAACAGAGCGCTGCCATATGGGACCAGTTCTCAACCTCACAGGGATGACAGACTCCGATGTGTTTGATATGGAGGCGTGTCCCCCCTGTCTAACTACGACCTGATGCTTGACAACGTTTGAGCCTCAAGGAGGTTTCCATTTGTCTCGGTTACAGATTTGTCACTGTATGTAAGTATCCTGGAAAGCAGGGGGAGGCCCGCAGGAGGATGTGCCGTCCTGCTAACATTATGTTGCTCGTTACGGTCTAACTTGATTGCATTTTGATGCGGGACGGGGCCGTGTGACACATCATGTGACGGCGGTATTAAAAGACACATTACAAACCACGATCGTGATTTTCCTGAAAGCGCTGGCTGAAAAATTTCCGGAGAAAAGTAACAGTGGAAGTTTCAGTTTAAAGGCAAGCCATCGATGACGTCCAAATGTCAAAGTGAAAGCGCTGAAAGGATTTGTAGTTTCACTTTAGAGCGTCACTGTGACACTTTTGTCTCCCCCTTCTGGCAGTAAACAGTAGTTACACTGCTGACTTGCTTATGAGTGTTCTCCTCCATGCTCCTAGTCGATGTAACTAACTCTCCTGCCACTTTCAGCTCTGATGAGCAAATCATTGCTGGCTGATGTAAAACACATCACTATCACAGCAGCATCTCACCAGACGGCACAGTTAAAAACTCTGTTTACTGTGAAATACAGATACACCCGGCAGCTTTAGAAGCACTGTATGAACGTGTTTAGCTGGGCTGTAATTGATGTTTATTTTGTTGTGAAAGCCCTGCGCTGTCGCTTTAAGGGTAACCGCTGAAAGAAGCGGAAACGTCCGTCAGAACAGAGGTGTTAAATTAACCTTGTGTCAGTCGTCAGTGTCAGTTAAAACGAGTTAATTAGTGCCAGATGATGAGCATAAACAGACAAGTGGAAGCACTGACAGCAGCCGCACGGTGCTAAACTGTATATACAGTGAAAGTGAAGGGAACTGTGAACTGTAAGGGTCTGGAGGGTGGGTCAAGGTGCAGGTATCAGTAAATGTGGAAGAAGTGGACACACTGAACTCAGTTTGAGTGTGCGTGCTGAATTCAAGTGGGGAAAAAAAAGAAAGTCAAGTATAATGCATGCTGGGAAGTATGCTAATAAGCCAACAATGCTTTCTCGGTTTTGATGTGTTACGTGAACAACAGATAAAGGCTAAAGGATACGAGCTATCAAGATGAACTCACTTTTGTGTAAGCAAGAGGTGTGTTCGGAGCCACAGCTGAAACCTTCTCACACTGACGCTTCACGTTTAGAAGCCCAGACAACTTGTAACCCTTATTCATGATGGGGAATATAAGTTGGTTTCATCTTCGTGAACTGGGTCAAAAGCTGCTCTGTTGGCCAGACATCATCTGCCAGACAGAGAGGGCCTTTGATGAGGACTAATCAGGAGAGCCTGAGTCCTATTTCATGGTTCCTATTTAGAGGTGAAAAAGTAATCACAGGGATCTGAGGAGACTGCGAGCTGACGTGCAACAAGGACCCTTTGCTCTGCCGTCTTACTGTCACACATTGGCTTGCTCAGCACATCCTGCGGACATAGTGTGGGAGGCTTCAGGAAACAATCTGAAACGTATTAAGTTTTTTGTTTTTTGTTTTTTTTTTAAATCAAAAGATTGTACATTTTAATCAAAAGGCTCAAAATTCCAACGCATGACTGGGTCATGTAAGCCCAGGGTTTAAGCATTAATACAAACCCATGTTCACTGGGTCTGCATTAATGTTACATCAAATCACCGAACTATCTGATGACCTTCAACTCTCTGCAATTTACACATCACAAGACTGGATGTGGGGACCCGATGCTATCGCTGGCCTGTGACGGTCCAGAGAAGTTTCCAATGCAAATTAGCTGTGGGATAATTCACCTCAGTGCGGTGCGATGCAAAGCGCTGTTTATACTGCCGACTCCCGCTGAACCCCGTCTGCTGCGCACGTGTGGGGCAGGCAAATGACCCTGCTTTGCTTGTAAGTAAATGACTGGGATATCCTGAGACAGGACGAGAGCCCCGATACAGGATTTGATTGGTTTCACTCTCATGAGATGTAAGGAAATCAGAGGCAAAGACCGGAGAAGCCTTAGTCACTGCAGGCCTCCCAGATAGTATTCTAATTTTATAGTTATACAATCCAATAAAATTCAACCAACCTCTAAAAACAATTCCCACGAATTCACCCACAGCCAATCGACTTGTGACCTTAACAAATAAGATTTATTTCTTGGACTCAGAGCAAACTTTTACTGTTTCTAAGCCGGATGGCGGTCTCTGCACTCTTTCCTGTAATTTGTCCTCTCTGATATTCAAACCAGTTACACGAAGAAAAAGCTGGGTGAGTAATAGCACAAGCTTTGTCTCATCGCGTTAGATGACTAAGCGCTAACTGCCAGATGTTCACATCTGGTAGATTCCTGTTAATTAGATTCCTGTTAAGTTTCCATTGTCAACTGCAGAACGCGCCGCAGTTCACATTTGCAAACAGCTCAGTTCAGTATGCTCACACTTGCCTAGATAAACTGTTAACAATGACGTTTGTCTACAACGTACAGCTGCTGTAAACAGGGCCCTTTATGAGGCGCGGGAGCTGTTCCAGGTTTTTCTGCGGTAGCCGGCGCAAACACGTGAATGAACTATGACTGAGGCGTGGCGTGAAATGAAAGCCTTTTATTTCCTCGAGGAATCCCCTAAAGCTGCCGACCTGATCTGCTGTGGCGTTACAACGGATATAACACAGACATACATCGTGACTTGAAGGCAGGGCACAGGTAGCAACAGGTACCTTGTACAATGCCCTTTGCTGGAGTCGCACCTCCAAAAATCCAGTTTAACAGCTTTTGGTGTTTATTTTCCAGGATGTCGCAGTGGAACTACTGGGATGATTAGTTCTGACAGAAAAAACGAGACAGCTCTTTCCTCACAAGTCAGCAGCAGTTGACCAAGTGTGGAATGCATACGGTTGCCTTGAAACAGCTAAGCATGTGGTATTTCAGGGGGTGTTACAGTGTGATTCGACAGTACCAGTTTCAAACTTCTCAAAAGCTTCCTGAAGACAAGATGTGTCTATATGATGAAAGTCTTTCAGTCTTTTGGGTGTGAGAGCAGAGTTTTCCTGTGTGAAACAGCCTCTGGATTCTTGCCAAGTCAGCTCAAAGCAAACGCCATGACATTATACTGCCTTAAACGCACGCTGTGTGTGGTAGTTTCTTCTGTGAAGAACCCAGCGCAGTTTCAAGAGTTCATGACCAAATGGAAGGCGATGGACCAGAAGACACAGGGGGAGTATTGTGTGTGCAGAGGGGTCACGATGAGCCGCCGCAGCGTGGCTGATTGTAGTTAACTCCAGCCGTCACTGCTGGTTGTTCCCAGCCACGCCGAGTTCAGAGTCTGATGCTTCTTTCCATGACGTCAGCCGGCAGCGGCATAGAACTGGCATGAGGCTACAGGCCTGCCTGGTTCACACAGGGGCACACCTCTCTCTCTCTCTCTCTCTCACCCTCCCTGCATGCTTTCCTTTCCCTCATTCTCACTGCACACACACACACAAGCAGATATAGCGCCTGCCTCTAAAGCGCGCAAGCCTGCTGCACAATGCAAACAGAATTCCTCAACAACCGTATCCAGGACATGCCCCTCCACAAACAAATAATATCACATACCCTGCATGCTAAACAAAACATACAGGCTGGAATCACCCCGCATTGTGCTGGGAATTGTCTGCAAGCTTAGCACAGCATCACTTGGCAACTGACATGTTTAAACATGCTAGTGACAGTGGTAAATACAGTGCAGAGTAAAGCAATGTCGGCAAAGAGCTGCAGAGGCCACGCAGCTGAGCAGATGCGCGTACATCTGTATCCTCTGGCTTCTGTAACTAGCAGGGCAGTCTGGAATGAGGTCAAAGTCTCATAGAGGGACATGTAAAAGATACAGATTAGAAGGTGTGCCAGCAATCATAAACATGACTAAAACTGTAAAGCAGGGCTGTCTGAAACCTTTTTTCTAATTCTGTGCTTCTATTGATTAGAACGTCAATGTTTAGTTTCAGACAGGTTGTCCGGATAAATCCAGCCTAAACCTTCCAGCCACAACAGTTTCAGACAGACATTCATCCACCTGCGGCAGAGGACACTGTAAGACACTGTACAGAACAGCACAGGAAACCTGAGAGCTGCTATGCAGCCTATATTTCCTCAATGCAGAGCTGTATATGCTTTGTGTAGAGACAGCGCCTTCAACTGACGCGTACTGTGCTGGTGTGATGTATGTGCAGGCCTCCTCTGAAAGGAGTTTGTGACATCACTTTGAATTCCAAATGGCAGCTGTTGTCCAGTTAGGGTGCTGATGTTATTGACCATGCTCACGATTTTACTTATCCTCAGTTATCCTCATCTGTGATTTCCACACTCTCTGTTACTGAGTGATTCTGTATGCGAGTTATTCTGTGTCATGCTTTGATCACAGAGTAATGAATGGATCTCTGACACAGCACTGCTAGCTGCTACAACACTAGCTGGACCCCATCCTCTCTCTAATGTGGGACAAACAACTCACAGCACGTGTTTGACACTCTGATGGAACCGAGTTAGCTTAGCTTGCTAGCTCTTGATTTCCAAGTGCATTTAACAGCTAATGGGTCTTTAAATAAGCTAGTCGTGGTGTTGTTGTTTGTTGCTGTTTGTTGTTGCTGTTTGTTGTTTGTTGTTGTCGCTTGTTTGTTGTTTGTCTGTTGTTTGTTGTCATTTGCTGTTGTTTGTTGGTTGTCCTTTGTTGTTGTCGTTTGTGGATGTTTGTTGGTGGTTTATTGCCATTTATTGTTGTCATTGTTGTTTGTTTTTTTTGTTGTTGTTGATGTTGACATAACAGTAGACATAGCAAGTAGACATAACTCCAATTCAAACTTCTAGGCAGACCAAATGTCGTTACGCTTCATACAGTAGCTGTACCAGGTGGCAAAGTGTAAACTGAAGTTGGAATGGGACTGTTTCACATAACCTCTATCAGGACTGTGTCCAAAAGACAAAAATCAAAAAGTGAAAATATCAGCTCAACTGACTCCTCTGGGCGCTGTTGAGCAAAGGTAAGCTGAGGTCACGAGGGCAGCCACAATATGTTCAAGCTGCTACTACCATAACAACTGCTGGTGCGGGGTGACATGAGGAAAACCTCATGTAATTCACTGGTGTGGAAACCACCAATCATGCATTCTGTATTCACTTCTTCGTTATCAGTCCAGTCACATTTTATCTGTATGATGCATGATGTATCTGAATGATGTGCATTCAGTTTAGAGGAGGACATCCATGACTCCCACATGAGGAAATCTGTTACAGATGGAGCAGTTGACTGCTGCTGCAGTGCAGTAAAAACGTCTCGTGTCTCTGCAATGTACTGTGTTAACAAACTTTAAACATCCTTATCAGCTGAGCTGCGAACTGCTCTAAATAAATAATAAATAATCTCTTTTGGCGAGACATGTACAGTTTTATGTCCTCCCGACTGTATTTTGATGTGTGACAAACCATACTCTTGTATATGCTTGAGGCTGAACAGAATGACGGCAGTCGGACTGTGTGTGTGTGTGTGTGTGTGTGTGTGTGTGTGTGTTCAGGGTGAGTCTGGAATATATTCCGTCACAACCAATGGAGCAGCACTTCCTGCGAATAGTAAATAAGATTGTGTGTTTTTCTCAGTGTCTGAGGTGTCCTTTATTTATTTGCTTTACATACTGGTCTGAGCTAACCACTTTTTCCAGCTTCTCTCAGAATCGACCTCTTCCACTGCTTCTGTGGGAGCAGGGGCAAACAGAAGTGGAGCTGTTCAGTGCAGGAAAGTGAAAAATATAGATGTTTAGGTGAAACGTGTTCACAAATATAGGCACTAAGAGCCAAGAGGACGGGCAGCGTCGACACTACATGAGGGCGAGTTTTAAGCTTACCTGCATTTGTACACAAATTGAGCAAATTAAAATGTTTTTTTCACTTCCCTGCAAGAGCTCAAGCATTTATATTTAGAACACTTGAAACTCAAAGTAAGTTGGACCACAGAAACGCATTTCCTCAAAAACTATTACTTTATGAATGAAGTGTATAGAAACCGATTATGCAACATCCTCAAAGAGAAACCCTCAGTGTTAATGTGAAGCAGCGTGCGCCTGATGGTTCATTAGCTCGCGGGTACTGTGTCACATACAGTAGCTGCTCTCTGGTCTGGTTTGACTTTTAGTTTTTCTTTCACCAAACACTAATCCTTCTGTACAGCGATCCATTCATTCTCTAATAAGCGTACAGTTCAGTCAGACCACTTCCTGGTGAGAAAAGGGCCCTGAGCTTCAGATGTTGTGTTTTAGAGTGACAACGTGTCTCCTTAACCTCACATCACCCTCTTCATACTGAGCGATCGATGTCTGCTCACTTATTCACTTCTGCCGCTGTGCGCCTGGATGCTAACCAAGTCGGCTCCTCCTCCCGTCTGGCCCGTCGCGCTGCATAGCCAAGACAGTGGCGCTCCATCATCAGACTACAGACATTCATGGCTCTCACGCTGCCATCACTGACACACAAATCAATACCGGGCTATTTAGCCTGACAGCAGTGTTGAGTAACGCTATAGGAATTGCTCAATTCCGGCCTGCTTCCTGATGAATTTGGAGATAGAGCTAATTTCATTCTACGTCTCCTCTTCTCTCTCCATGTCAGTGTGTTTCTCCCGGCTTGTCTTTCATCATCTGTCAGAGTTTCTGTCCGACTTTCCTCTCCAGTCATTCCGCCTGTTATTTATCAAGAGCTGCCACTTCTGAGTTTGACAGTGTTGTACCAACTTCTGTGCGAAGGGCCTGATACTGGTGAAGAGACACAGGTGGTAAACTTTCTGCCTGAGGAGATAAATAAGCTATTATTATGCATACATTTCTTATTTTTTGTTGCTAAAAAACATTACAGTCCTAAAACCTGACCTTATTTTGCCTTTTCCTTGCCTTAGCATTAGCTAGCTGCGCTGATTCCCACTTGCGCTGCTTTTTGTTTGTTATTTTAACCCCCGCCGAGTCAATCAGTAATCACTTGTAACTCAAATGATCTAAGATATATCATTTTTCATTTTTAGCAGCTCAATCAAATACTCTTACTATCTTTGTTTGTTTGCTTTGCTGTCTATTTGTCGGGGACGGCGCATATTAAAAAGATCCAGTGCAGGATTTCTGCTTCCCCCTCATGGCAGTCAGAGTCATGACATGCTTATGATGCCGGAGCAAAGTCAAACCAGACACCAGGTGTAAAAACAACGCCGCATTATGTGAAACACAGAGAGACTTATCTGGTGATCGACTCGATCGGGCCTGTGTCAACTTGTTTGGCTGCAGCACAATGGGTGTAACGTTAGCTTGTCACACGTAGGCACACAAGAAAGCTTTGACATCAGTTTGATGAAAAATGCAATTAAGCCAGAAGGTTCATTTTCATCTGCAGCACCAGCATCAGCACAGTCAGTATGAACAGACTGCGTGGGGGTTAAAAGTCTAAATAAATGTATTTTCTCTTTTCAACACAAGTTCCGTACATATATTTTGGTTATCGCAGTGAAACGATCTGTATCTCGCTCCCTCTCACTTTTCTCTGTCTGTCACTTTCAGACAGCAGTTGAGAGTTCGAGCTGCCTCACTTCCCTTAACCCAGTGGAAAGAGTTGTGGTTAGTCAGGGGTTCCTATGTAGATGAAAAGGTAAGATGTGAAACATGACTGAGCTCAAGCTCCTGCCCTCTGAAAAAAACAAATCACTTAGAGAGGTGAGAATACGATCACAGCGGCTTAACCCCACGTCAGCCTGCGAGGATCAGTTGATCATGACAAGAAACAAGTAGATATTCTATATTTTCAAGCGCACTGAAGCTTTTGATCCAAAGCCAAGCGCACGCAAGAACGCGGCGGAACCAAATTTAGAGTTTCTCTCAGCAAAAAAGACGGCGCCGCTATAGGAGGCACATGCCTTCACTCGACTTAATCTACAGTGCTTCAGCTGAGAAAGAGAATCACGTGGACTAGCCTCACGGTCTGCGGTCACAGTCCCATGACAACACTTTAAAGCTATAGAAACACATGCCAGGCCTGCTGGCTCAATCACACATCCACTGTACTACTACTGTAGCAAATTAGGAAGGCATGATATGTAAACCATAAATAGATTAGTTTCAAATCATATGTTGCACTGGTAAAAGGACAAATTTGAATTTTCTTTTTTCCGGTTATTGATTATATTCTGTCTTATGAAATACAAACAATACATTTAAATATTAAAATGTAAGAACCAGTTATTAAATAATAAAAAAATATGGTTTATGTCCAAATTAGACCCCAAGCTGTAATATGTAAGATGTTAGTCTCATGTTACCACATATATGAGGCTGCGGACTGCATCACTTACCTGGTAAAACTCCCTCAGCCATGTTTTCTGTAGATTTTCCGGCTGGAAAGAGAAAAGAAGGCAACGTGTTAGTGACATCATTAAGAGTACTCTCTGACATCATCAGAGATTCAGTGTGCGTGTTCAGAGTGTGCGGTTGTGTGCCAGATGGGTTGCTCTCCATCACATCATTTGGTAATCAGGAGTACACGAACTCAGCTGACATCTGGATCCCTCATGTTTGACCCAAGCGGAGTATGAGATCTGAGCGGACACATTTTCTCAGGCGAAACTTTGACAATCTCTCCTAATCAGCAGCACGAGTGTCCGGCCGGCATAAGTACAAACGTGTTATTGTCAGTGCATCTACTGAGAGGAAGCTGCCACCTCCGGTCACAGTATCTCTCTCTCTCAGGGTCTCAAATCATGTTCTCCGGGGCATCGGCGGGGCTGTCGTCATCTTCCCTCCTCTCACCTTCTCTTGCTCTGCCTGTATCTGCCATCCCCTCCCTCTCTCTCCTCCACTTTAAAAGGCTATTCCCAGACCTGGACTCCATTTGGTTTGTGCAGTGGAAACAGAGACAGGGCCCTGGGCAGTCTACCATTTAAGGAGAGATCTCCCTATGTCGATAACTAGGTCTGATGAACAGCAAGCGCCGCGTGTTTGTGTGTACGTGTGTGTGCGCGTCGGAGAGTTTGTCCTAACAAGACTAGTCTATAATAAGAATACACAGGGGATCTGCAGGCTCTGTTGGTATCTCTAACAAAGCCCTTATATATTACAGCAGTTGTTGCAGTACCCTTGGAGGGCATCAGGGCACCACGTACACCAAATACCCCATCGCCACGACAACTTTATTTAAATACATTTGACTTATTTGACAAACCAATCTTGACATTTTAATATTATTAATGTTCTGTTCTGTAATTTGACTTAATCTCAGTGTAGGCACGCACCTGCTTTGCTTAAAAAACAGGACAGAGCTACTGGATTTTCTCTGGAAAGGGGAAACTTCTGTTCTATAGAGCAAAAGATTCTCCATTAAAACTACAACTTGCTGTTTCCACATTTATGTACAGAAGCTGCAGCTATGGCTGGTTGCATCATGCTAGGCTAGGCTAGCTTGGGACAAACGCACAAATATTGTTTCCATTTACTCGCAGAGATCATTTTTTTTATATTATTATTTTTACGAGCCTTCTGTTGGGGGACAAGTCTTCCAGCTGAGTACATTCACTTGACAACACTGAACAGCTGGTCAGTAACCACTGGAGTTCAACTGGTAGATGGCCCACAAATCCAGTGGGGGTGTCATTTGACAGGTGTTGGGAAAAGGAGGGAATGGTCAGATTTCTAAGGATAGGCTAGGCTAGCTTGGGACCCTAGACAGAGAGGTGTGTAGGACTGTAGAGCGCACTCAGGGGCCTGGAGGGTGTGAATATTGCAAAACAAAGCTAACTTCAGGTACTGCTGATGTTTGATGGTAGGACATCCGTTGACAGTGTCAGTCATAATAAATAAAACTGCAGGGACTGATTGCAGACCTCAACACTTCACATCTACCCCAACCCACTAACATCGCATTTATTGATGGCACCCAGGGCCTGTTATATGCTGACATTTCCAGGGGCACCTAAACGTCTCAAGAATGAGAAAGTGTGTGTGTGTGTTTTGCGAGCGCGCGCGTGCACCATCATCCCAGCCCCAGCCAGATCAGACAGAGCATAGGTCTATATAAGGACATAAGCACTGGACCTTGTCATTAGTCACATGGACGGAGGAAGAGAAAAAGAGGGAGACGGGCAGACAGAGGAACAGGAAGGTTCAAGCCAGGGAGTTGCCACCTGGCCAACCTCTGTTAAAGGCTACATAGCTATAGGTTTACACTGGCAGGTCAGACTGAGCAGGCCAGGCTGTTTTACTGTAAGGTGCAGACCTGTCAGGGCTGTAGCACATCACACAGTGCGCGTCTAAGTTGGGGATTTAATGGCAAAGTCATATTTAAAGTTTAGATAGTGAAGTGCGGGATTCAAGTGATAGTACCATCCAGTAAAATGACAGCCCTTGACAGATCATTCAGATATTTTTAGCTCTTTCCATTGGTCACATCTCCCAGGACCACTGTAAGCTGAGCTCTCTGCAATTTAAAAGCTTTCAGGTGTATCGCACTCAGACACCCGGCGGCGCAGAGGTGATGAATTTCAAAGATCTACCTCACAAGTGGACTTTGTGGTCGAGAAACAACGCAGCGGACATCAACCTGACGGACGGGTGACCATGGTAATGAGGCAATAAAACCACACTGTGGACAGTTTTACAAACAAGTCTTGAAGTGTCTCGTCTGGGGATTATGTGTCCTACATCAGCTGGAGGTGCAGCAGAGAGAGGAAAGAAAACAGAAATTCATCCAGAGCTTTGTGGAGTGCTCAAATATAGGCTGCCCCATCTCTGATCTGATGGTTTTGGGGAACAGATGTTGGCCTTGCCAGGGTGGCTCAGAGGAGGGCCTGAAGGTCCTGAGAGGCATGAGCCCTGGAGAGAAAGCGGGCTAATAGCGGAAGAGAAGGGAGGACGAACCGAGTCTATATATGTAGCCGGGGCACTCTGCCAGCCGCCCTCAGCTTTTCAGAAGTTAATTTGCAGTTAATTAGAAAGTGGGGCTATACTGGCAGAGAGGTAAAAATAAACCCATACCCTCCCCAGACTCTCTTCCACGTACACCTCCTCTTCCTCCGCTGGCTCTTTCACTCGCTTATTCTCTCCACCTCCTCACTCTTCTTTGCCCATGCCTCGGTTTTGTTAGTCGATGGCCTACTTTTGAGAAAGCGTGGGGAACTCAGAGACTCTGCTTGGGTTTTTAACGAAATCTATTTGAAAATCGAGCCATTAAAAAAAAGCAGATCTTAAGTGTCCTTGCACTCTGTATCTTTTTATTTCTTGCATTTGCATAAGACTAGTGAATACTGGACAGAGAAGTGACTTTCAGTACGTTCACAGATCTTCCTTTCAGTTTGATCGGGCAATAAAGCAACGTTCAGCGTATCAGTTTTTCTTTTCACGAGGCCAACATCACAACACTTTCTTTGGGCACTGAGTGGAGGTATGACTATCTTGTGACAAGATATTTGCCGACTGCAAATGCCCAATCTTTGAATTTAACAAATAAAATGCAAAGCACTGCAGCTGGGCATGAAGGAAATTCTACAACACTGATGACCTTGGACGGATTTCTCAGAGTCGTTCTAGGTGACACTTTAGTGGATACGCCTACGTGTATCTTATAGAGTCCATTTAATCAAATTACTCAAAATATTTTCTCACTCTTACCCAGTTTCATGAATTGCAAGTCATTTTAATTCTTATTTCTTCCATTGAAATGAATTTTTACATCGTAAGTAGTCACCAAGCGAGTTCCACCGGATCTGTACAACTTGTCACCGTTAGATGTGCATCTGAGAGCTGATGCTGGTGATTTGAGTGACATGACTCAAACCAAAACCACAAAGAGAGGCTGCAAACTAAAAACAACATGCCATCTTCTCTAATTGGGACTCTGTAAATTGACCTCATTTGCAAAAAAATATATTCCAGTGTAATGTGTGTTGATTTCTTGATAATGAGAAGCAGGAAGTCATGAATCAAAACTTGTGTGCGTATGTCTTTAGAGGTTACCTATTGCTAGATTACTTTCACAAGATGCAATAACTGTTACATATTAGAAGGGCTGTCGTCGGCAAGTACTTTGTTCCCTCAGTGTACAGTAGTAACCAATGCTCTCTTGTTTTAAGTTACCCGTAACTGTGTATGTGGCTCAGCTGGACTGAAACGCTAGCGTGAATCTCTAAGCTGAGCAGAGGTCACAACCTTACGACTGCCAGTGAGCCTCAGAGGTTGTGACCTGAAGTACACACACTGCCCTCCCCCCCTGTGGCTCCCCAGTGAGGCATTCTTTGGCTAATAGCGTAGCTGCATTCCCCAGCCCATCTTGGTATTACAGCAGGCCGCTCAAACGGCGGCTGGCAGGGAAATTACGTCAACGCCCGTCCCGTTAAAGACCCCTGCGGCGTTCTGCTGGGAACACATGGCCACCACATGAGCTTCCTTCTTCTCCACCTACTCCTCATGCTCCCAAGTAATCCTCACGCTGTGTCCTCTTGGCCTCAGATTTCAACTACAATATTATTATTTTCATTAAGTTCTGCTGATCTCTCCACCTTTGTCCATCCTCCTGACTCCGCTGGTTGTTATTTTGCTTCACCCTTCCCAACAATTGTGCTATCCTTCCATTCCCAGCAAGCGTGCCCAGCTCTTACCTTCTCAGGCCAGACTGGCATGGGGTAAGATAAACACAGTAACAAAAAAAAAAAACAAAAAACTATGCTCTGCAGCACGCAACCTCCGTAATTGAAAAGAAGAGAGTGGAGACGAGGAGTCTTTAAAAAGCAACGGTTGCTTGGTTACACCTGGCACCAATAGCAGACACACACAGGTCTACCACAGAAAAAAAAAAGAAAAAAAAGCTGCATTTGAAGTACAACTTATACACGAAGGTACAGTCATGTACTTCTCTAATGTGGTTGTCTGTTACATACAAACAAGACGACCTTGGTCTAAAGCAAATCATCACGCGGCTGAATATAGAACGAGCTTCTGCACGTATGTTCAAGCTTCCTTGAGCAGCGAGAGGTGGATGTGAAGCGCCTCACACGCTGATTTGAGTGATGTGGGCTGAAGAGCAGTTCTGAATGAAAGCAGCTGAGCCAATTCAATAGTACACAGAACCACAGTGACAAGGAGGACACATCCAAGCATGTTTATGTACAGTCTAATGAAAAGTCTACATCACTTTAAACTGAAGATAGGTACAGTGTTTTTACAGGAACTTGGGTTAGAGTCAGTCACTGGTCGCCATGAGGATAATGTTCTTGCGTGGTTCTGGAGAAGCTTGCCTTACATGCTGGGTGCACTGAGTTGGAAACAGCTCTTAAAAACGCATTTCAGTCGAGACACCTCACGTTCAACCCAATATCCACTCTAAAATTGTAGATTCATGGCGGATACCTCTAACCTTGGTCCAACATGCGTACAGAGCAGCTCAGGTTACAGCGTCACAGCCATTTTCAGAAGCAGGAAGTGACTTTCTGATGTTTTGTCTCAGTGCAGTGGCTGGGACTGTTACATCAGTAGCTAAGTATTTGTTGAGAGCTTTAAAGGTACTTTTCTTAGTTCCAATATCGTGATCTCACAATACTTAAATGTCAAGGTTTTGGTCATGCTCATTCCATCCTCGCCCCGTTCACATCTCCATTTAAGCTGCAGAGTGGTTTATTAACATAAAAGGCATAAATATATATTTTTTAAATTTGTCTAATCTAAGTCTAATCTTCAATTCCAGCACTGACTTTTTTGGCCACCTGGGAGCAGCACCAACGTTTGTCGAGTAGCATCACTTTACAAAGTTTGTGTCCACCCGATTATTCCACGATGATTGTACTCTCGTTTTTGCTCTTTGTTCGGTCTCTACCCACTGCTAAATGCTCCACTGTGTAACTGCCTGTAACTAACATTTCGCTCTCTGACGCTGTGCTATGGTTTTTACAGTGAGTACAGTGTAAAAGCATTAAAGTCTGTGCGTTAAAAATGACTTTAGTGAGAGCAGTGATCCAAATTAGGTTATTGGCTGTAAAATCCAATACAGTGACCTAAAAGACATTAAAATGCTATTTTGGACAGCTTTTGGGAGCCACAATGTCTGGTCATTATTTGTTACAACAAGCAACACTATTCATATACATAGTCATGTGATCTGCACTATAGAAACTTTGTATTTTTTTGACGTGGGCCATATTTTCCCCTGTTTTTGTGTCAACAACAAAGTAACTCTTCTGGCTGAAAACTACCAAAACTTTTGATACAAAAACACTGATGACAATAGGAGCTTTACAGTTTTGCTGTGTGTGGCTCAGAAGTAACCAACCGCACAATGGCAACACTGTTACGCTCTGCCCTTTCAGCTTAGCCTTTGTGTTGGTTTTGAAGCAATCCGTCTCACCTCCTGCTTTCAGAAGATCTAAAACGCCTTGTGACTTTGTCCCGGCGGCCTTTCAGAGAACCAAACAAAAATCTTTCCAGCGCTTATTCAGAAAGCTGTGGCCAGTTTGAGCAGACAAACTATGAACTAGTCATGATAAGAATGGATCCTTTTTTTTTCCCCAAATCATAACCACCTCATTTGCCATGCAAAGTCCGAGAAATAAATCAATGGCAGCTTTTACAACCAGGAAGGTTTGAAATGCTTCTCCAAACAACCAAAGCTCGCAGAGAGCGGATTCTCAAAGAGAAGCCCAGCACTGATTTGACATTGCTAGAAGCTCATCTGAATTGTAACCATTACTTCTTAAGAACAGGATTTCACTTCCTTGTATCCAACAATCTAAATAAAAACAGTAAAAGTCTGCTAAATCTCAAACAAAACCAAAACAGAGATGTGAAAATGTACAGCAGTGGCAGGGGGAATGTGGGCCTTTCACGTCAAAACTTGGGTTTTTTCTTCCTCGACCCTCATGGCACAGCTCCTCGTGGATGGGCACGTTGTGTATGTGTGTGTTGACAGACTGTTAGAAAGGAGGTTACTGGCTTTCAGGGGAGCAGGCAGCTGACTAAAAATACCCTGCCTAGATGGAGGCCATTGACTGAGGGAGGGGGATCTGAGGAAGGAGAGCAGCTGGAGAATCAGCATGGGAATCAGTTGATTGGCTGCCCATGCGTCCCTCAACAGGTTGCCGCCAACGTCCCTTTCCCTAACAACTCTCCTTCACAGTTGCTCGGTGGAGGCCGGATGCCGCGGAGGTGTGTCCCCTCAGTGTTTTATTTAACTCCACATCAAAGAGGCTCATTATGGAATTAATTAGAGCAAACCCACTCTGAGGAAACACTAAATTAGACCTAAACTGACTCCTGAGAGATGTCCTCATCCTTCTAGAGGATAAGGTGCGGAGGAAGATGAAGGCACCAGTATGCTTCAAACAAAGCTCAAGTGAAATCTAACAGCACCTTAACCCCACCACGCCGCCCCGGCTCTCATCTTCTCAAGACTCGTGGGGGGGGGGGTCCTGCACATGACAGCAAACTTGCAGAGATGGAAAAGCTCACCCACCTGTGTGGAGGTGAACATGCCGGCAGGAATTAAACTTCTCCTCAAGTTTTTGTTTTCCTTCACAAAACTATTTCGGCCGTGTGCAACACCACGAATCGCCAGAAAAGAGCAGAAGAAAACGTAAATTATACTGTGTTTCCATTATAATCTGATGTAAGAATATTAGGAGTTGATTCATCAGCAGCTGCTGGCGCAAAGAACATCTGCAAGTGACCGCTACCCTCGTGGTGTTGCTGTTTTATTAAGGCATATTTTTAGTAAATAACCCTGACCAAATAAGGACCAGATAAGGTTTCAGCGTCTGCACAGTTTTGCTTTCATGTTCGACTGCTCAGTCTCTTCTACATTCTTGCAAGATTCTTTCAGAGTGTTTCCCGCCCTTTTACCCAGTGCATGCTGGGACAGGCTCCAAACCCTCTCAACCCTGAGCAGAGAGACCCTTTAAAGCGTTAAAATCTGTAAACATTGAAAAGCATTTCTTCTGTGCTGTGTATCAGACATAAAGATGTTGAGTATAAGTAGTTTCAGAGGATGAGCTCAGAGTTGCAATACTGGATACAGGTATACAGCAGGCACTTTTGAAGGTAAACTTGCAAACGGTCACATTTGTAATTGTTTATCAAGAATGTATGTCAAGATGCTTTATTTGTGCACTGAACAAAAGAGACGCATGGGCAGAGAGACAATACCTGTGAATGGTAGCTGCAGGGTAAGTGGAGTTGTGCAATGGTGAACAAAGGAAAACAGAAAAGTGGTATTCATACAAACGCGCGCACAGCCAGCCCATTTAGCATGAATCAACACTGCAATCAGCTGGGATTGTCACCAGAAAACAGGAAATTACAGCACTCAGAGAAACCGCAGCTGTGTAGCTTGAAAGCCTTTTCCTCACTGCATGAGGCTGCAGCACACGCTTACAATGCCACTGTAACGCTCACACACCTCCTCGATAGATGAATACAGTATCTGCTGAGGGTGATTCTGCTGCAGTCGGGGTTAACGCTGCAGTGCATGAGCAGCGCGCCACAGGCTGAAGCCTCGGACGACCGAGCCCTCGAAAATGCCTTAATGTCATCACACGCCACTGGAGGAGTCGACGTTTAAAGCGGGTTGAAATCAAAGACACTTCCAGTGACAATGGAAACAGCAGAATCAGTGTAGAATCTAACGTTCAGAGATGTCTGCATTGTGCCATACACGCTGGGCCTGAAGGGAGAGCAGCAACTGACAGAGCTTTGCTACTATCTGAACAGTGTGAGCTCTCCCACTCACACCTCTGCCATGTGTTACTCAACACAGACAGCAAACTCCCTACAACAATATGAGGCGCACACAGCTACTGTGCTGTACTCAAATAAGCCTTCAGTGAGACGTCTTAACGACATCTGTTGAGTTTGATTTCTTTCAGCACTGATGCTCAATGTATCTGTTGTTTTGTATACAAAATAAGCAGAGAATCAACTCCGCGGCCTGCGCTGTGGTCCTAAATGTGAGCCATTTCCTGGACTCACAAAGCTCGAACTGAAAACTGCAGTAAAGTGCACGAACGCTACATATTGCGTACTTTGTTCTCCATTTCTGTCACGAGTCATTGTTATTGCACAGTATGATAGTGCAAGGAACTGCACAGCTCAGAGACGACTGTGTAGTTTTCTTCAAATTCCTCTTTATTCTCTTAGATTACAATCAAGAATGGGCCACTGCTGAGAGCTAAAGGTGCCGGCTTCAGGGCAACCGCATCATTATCACCCAAAACACTTAGTCAACACGGCCTACACACAGCGAGCGACACTCACAGCTGCGGGGATGCAAACCAAAGAAAGCCTGACAACACCTGAGGTCTGTGAAAAAGAGTAAATGTAGCCTCAGCTACCGAAAAAAGAGCAATACTTATTATAAGCAAAACATTACATTTGCAAAGTGTATTCTTCCTCAGGAAAGTGCATGAGCAGTGAGCACGTGTGCGTGTAAAGGTCAGGCACGTGCAGCGCTCCACAAAAACCAGGACATGTCTCCACAAGACGCCTAAAAATAATCAACTGGGGGTTTGTCAAGCCCTCGGGGATCATCAAGAAGCCACAGTGCCAAAGTGAGATACCATCCAAAGTCTATCTGTAAACTATCAAACACATACCTACGGTGGCTGTAAACGTTTCATCAGAGGCTGCGCTCTCATTGGCTTCACAGTGATTGTGATTCACTTCAGTGGCATAAATCAGCAGCGTTCCCACAGATAAACATATGCTAAGTGTAATAGAAAAGAGCGCGTCTCAAACAGTCGTATTTTTGCCAGTGACATTAAACACTCATCTCACTGCTCACACCAATCCCCCTCAGTCTGACAAGGAGTCACAACAATTTACAAAATTCACAAATTCACACATCAATCTTAAGTTTCCAGGTGTTGAGATGAACAGCCGCACAGAAATAAAAAGGCTCCAAATGAAAATCAAACAAAAACATCTGGGAGTGTGGAGTTCGACAGAAGCGAGCTCGTCGGACCCTCTCCTCATGACTGGTTGATGCACTCAAATTAGCCTGTGCTAGCATAATGCACAACCAAATGGTTCTGCAGTTGATTTTGCATTGGGGGTAATGTAGGCCTAAAGAAGAATGTATGTAAGACATCAGAAAAAGGCATTCAATTCATTTTTGATGACAAAATTTGTTCCACTTGCTATGCCTAATAAATAAAGAGCCATACGTTGACAATACCTTACATTCCTACCAAATACAATGTGTGGCATCGGCGTAGCAAGTGGTGGTTGCAGTCTCTTTGTACAGTACCACTAAAGGAGGAAGGGAGTGCCTGGTGTTTCAGATGCCACCCAGACTCACCACACTGTAATTATGAGTCACGCATCAAGCAAAGATAAAGACTATCCATACTTTGACCCCCGCACAGTCCGGTTCACATTCAGCTGCCTGCGATTAGAGAGCTGAAACTGCTTACCGTACCTCTGCTTTTCATTAAAGCTGCAGGGCATTCATCACCAAGACACAAATGACAAACTGATGCTACTCATCTGCTGTACAGCACTCGCCATGTGTGTTCTGGTGCTCGCACAGAAGGACCGAGAACAGTAGCTTCCTAACTAAATACATTTTCCAAATGTTCATTTCTTGTCTGACTCAGTCTTGGGTGGTGTCCTGAACAACTCGTAATGGACCTGATAAAAAAAAAATAAAAAGCTGTTACTCATGGAGATAAGAGGCTTCTCACACCTAGAGCTTTTTCAATCAGTACAAAGAGGGCTCACGCAAGACTAGCTGATCCTGGTCTCGATCCAACTTTGTCATGATGTTTCAAGCTTTTCCCGAGAAACGAGGACCAATAGGCTGGTATAAAACGAGGCCAAAATCAATATCTGCTGTGTACATTTTAGTTAAATTGCTAGATAACTAGCCTGTTCCAAGTGCAGGGCAAAGGTTTTGGTAGCAGCAAGCGGATTACATCATTTCTTTGCTACCTTTATTATATGAGACACCACAAAGGAAATGACAGCAGAGAACGACAAAAAAAGGAAATTTGATTGTTTCCCAAAATGTTGCTCTTATCAATATATTTCAAATAAAACAAACAGAAAGTCCAACTTATACTTGGAGAAATGTGTTTCTAATTGTTGGGGCAATAGGTCAAATACCCACGTCAGCTGGCCCACTGAGAGTGAACTGCTAATGATATTGTCTCCTTAAAGAGATGAAGTGCAGAAAAGTAGTTTCACACTTCTGCTGAAGCAGTTCATTAACAGTGTCAGGCTGAGGTCGTACTAAAAAAAAAACACCCAAGTCTGAATGAGAGCAACTTCTCACAGGAAGAGACATAAAAAAAGAGTTCACTTTTTACGAGTGCCAGATGCTTTCCTGAGGAATCAAACATGTTCCACAGGGCATCAGTAATCGAAAGATCTAATAAAATGTTGCAGAGGCCTGGTTTCTGTCACTGTAAGTAGAACGTCTTATTCACTCAAGCAGTAACCTATAAAGCATCTCGAGCGAAAGGGCGCGGAAGCATTTTGTTTTATTGGAAAATGAGTAAGAGAGCTAAAGCTGAGGTTTCCTGCACGGACGCAGGCAGATCAGAGGGCGACCACTAAGAAAATGATGCAGGGGTCTTATTATCCAGAGCCGAGAATGCATCTATCTGAGATTTAAAAGCTATGTCAGATGCAGTGCTGAAGGTTAATCCTCGTGTTTACTTTGCTCCCACCAGGGTAATTCAACAGAAGGAACCGAGACGGGAGCTACGCAGCAAGTCACACGATCAAGGAACCCAACAAAGAATCTATCCGCACAATATTTATGATCCGCAGTATCCTGCCAATGGTTTTCCAAAAATAACTTTTATCTGTGCTTTTCCCAAGAACCTTTGGGACTTCCCTAAAAAGCTGCATAACAAATTTAGTTACTTCTTTGGCCGCTTTGGCATTTATGATTCTACAACACTTCAATCTTTTTCTAAGAACACAAAGCTTTCAACTTATAAGTGTTATTGGAACATTTGGCGGTGACTCGTCACTTTCAGTTCAGGAGGTTCTAGCACAACATCACGTAGGTATAGGATCCTCAAATCCTGGAGGGTCAAAGCACCAGAAACACCTGTTGCCCTGAGAAGAACTTTACCATGAGACCAGGAGTGGTCTTGATAATCTTTATTATATCAAAGGGCATGCGGGACACTTAAACTACAGGGAGAACACAAATCCCACATTATCTGATAGAGGGCTTTTCTGTGAGGGTGTTTACGCTTCAAGGAAAAGTCAAATTAAGGACGTCTAGAACTGCACTGATTAGTCATCTAGCCAAGGATGGAAAATTAATCATCATCAATAAATTAATTAACAATTTATTGTTTTTGAATCAAGAAGTCCAACCACTCTTTTGCTCAGGGATGCCCAAATGGGGGCCCGCGGGCCAAAGCTAAACCGTCATAAATGTGATTTAGCTCACCAGATGTTTCTAGCAATAAACAGCTGCTAAACAACATATCATAATGTAAATGGCTGTTAATGTAGTTTTACTTTCTGTGAGGTAAAATGCTTTTTAAACATGTAGAATGCCTAATTTTACACGCTTTTCATAATCTGAGTACAAAACTAAACACTTTGTGCCGTCAGTCAGGAGAAATCCATAACAACACAATGTCATAACAACCCAACAGAAAAAGTGTGCCGACCATTAAGTTTCAGTTTTGGCCCACCGAGGGAAAGATTTTGGGCACCACTGCTCTGGCTGCAACTTCTATAATGTGAAAATGCATTGTAGAAAGAAAATCATTGGTTGGTCGAACAATACAGCTTTAACTCAAGGTCTACAAATCAACCTTTTGTTGGGCTTTGAAATGCATGTCAGTCGTCCTTTGCAGAGTGAGGGTTGAAGGCCCTGGAAAACACTGGTCGACTTTATTAGTTCGATTTTTTTCTTTTGTCAACAAGATTCAAAATCATAGCCGTCACATTTGGTCGTAGAAAACTATGATGGACATTTGAACTGTTTGTAGACTCAAGACAATTATCTTAACCTGTGGCCATAGACATTGATTGACATCATTATTAAACATGAGCAGCTACGAGACTGCCGTAAACAGTGAATGTTGTGTTAGCGCAGGGATTTTCAAACTGCAGGGTAACGTGAGAAGCAACCTGAGATCCTGAGGTTATTCTCACTGAGCATATTAAAATACTTCATGTCAATAGCGACACTAATATCTTCTACAGCATCTCACAAGAAGCTGCAGACACCATCGATGTGAGTCTTGTAGCTAAAATTTGCAGTTTTCCAACATTCTGTCACCTGAGCCTGAACTTTTGGTCAATCGTCTATTGACCGCTTCCATCCGTCACGGTGACATAAAGGTCAACGGTCTAGATTTATGGAGGTGCAGTATTTTTGGAAGATATGATATAAAAACCACCCTTAAAGACATTTCTTATCATTTTAGCTGTAGCTCAATTTCCCTCTAAAAAGGAGCAGATGTTCTGCAACACGTTTGGCAATTACAATTATTTCTGTCGACACAAAAGTGCAGGTACTGCCTCAACAACTGGCGAGGTGCTCAGTGCTCAGATGGCCCGGGGACATCCTGAGGGACGCGATCAAACTGGTTCTGCTCACACTTTGGAAAGGAGGATTCAATCTGCAAAAAGGACATACTTAGAAACATGTATGCATAATTTAGCGACAGAAGAAAGAGGGGGAGAATTAGGCTGTCACAGATTCTACATAAAAAGCCTGCTCTACTTACTGGAGCTTTGAAAAGTCACTCAGATGCCTCGCATCTCCAGAGGCGTCTGCGCAGAAATGTTTGATGGGGACGGGGCTGGTTTCTGAGCTGCAAAACCGATTCAGACATTGATTGTGGAGTTTGTGTCTCGGTGTCAGGGATCATTACTTCTATTGATTCAACAGCATCAACAAAAGAGAGGCTTTCGGTGTTAATCGTGAACGCTTTCAAAAAAGACAAATGTCACAGGAACAGCAAAATGCCACCTAATGAAAATACCAATCATACTGTCCTTTGTAAGCAAGATCGATGGAGTCCATCTTTGCATGATGTGCAGTGTCTGAATGTGGCTCCACACTATTGTTTTTGCTTCTCTATGCTGTCTGAGGTGAGCCTAGAGGTGTGAAGACTACAGGCAAATAAGGTTGTAAGTATTTAGTATCTAAATCAACACTGACCCTGACACACGTGGCGCACTTATTCAGTATATGAAAGTTCAAACAACTTAGCATAAGTGTGTTGTCAGAGGAACACGATAATAAAAGGTTGCTTGTCATGGCATCATGACAAAGTGTAACGTGTCTCTGGAGTCGACCCAAAAGACAGTTCAAGCTGTTGAAAATAGAAGCTCAGAGCAATAAAAGAGACTCCCTGTTGAGCATAAATAAGTCTAATTTGTCGATGCTGGCTCTGAGGGTGACATGACCCACATTTTGATCCTCGTGTTATGGACAAAGTGAGCTCAGTCAATGAGTTCAGCGCGAATAATCTTTGGCTTAGAGGGATAAAAAGAACATATAATTATGCCATAATCTGTTTCTGTGTCAGAGCAACATCATTACACCTAGAATGCAAATCCCTGTTGCAAGGAGTGTGTCATCTGCCAAAGCCGTGTACCTGATCATGAAGGTAAATGAAGTCATGGTGAGCTACAAACTAGCAAGGAGGCAACAGGAAATGGTTAGGAGTAGGAGGAGGAGAGACAACACACTCTCTGTAGTACGACTTGTGCTTCCTTCAGGTGGCGGCACATGCAGTACCCCTCTACTTCCTGTTCAAGGCTCGCACTGTTCAAGTGAGACTGCAGCTGAACTTTTGGTCCGCTTGTGTCCCTCTTGAGGTCATCAGCTCATTTATGCACCATCAGTCTCCCAGCTGTTTTTCCCCTTTCTCTGTCCATGTTGTCCGCTGCCCCCCTTGGCTGCCATTTGCCTTTTTTTTTTGGTCTTTCCCTCTTGCCGTTGTCTGTTCTTATCTCGCGACACTCTCCTGCACACAGCATCCTGTTTGCACTGGGGCAGGACAAACATTGTCTCTGTGTGACGCCGAAGACATTTCACAGGCTATCACGTTTTCAGCATGGGCCCGATATCTCTATAATTGGGTTCTTCCTGCTGTGGGAGTGCTAGAGAGAGAGTGAGAATGGAAAGAAAAAAAAAAAGAGGGGAGGAAAAAGAGCGAGCAACGGGGAGGGGGGCAAAGAAGGGTCAGTTTCCATTTCCACCAGGACCCCATTAAAATGTCTCCGAGAAGCCCCGCAACAACTCTTTCTGTCATGTTCTGCGTACTATGTAGAGCAGAAAGATCAACATGGGGATCCGTGTCACACAAAAATAGGTTAAATCCATCATAGTTCACCAGGCAAGCCCAAAAGTGGACAAACCAGACTCTCCCCCGCTCTTCTAACAGAAAGCATGTCCAAAATATGTCCAAATCAAGAATATATCTCCCGAGCAGCCCTCTCATTTAATGGTTCCCCTCGGCATCGACCTTCGCACGGTGCCAGAAAACCAGTCTTCCAAAATAAATAGTGGAGAGGGTGCTGGATTTCCAAAACACAGTGCCCGAGCCTAGACCTCAACCAAACCCAGAAGTGGATGAGTCACGCCTCAGAAACACCACAACAGCCCTCAGTGGCTAAAACCTCGACTGGACAAAGACGTTGGACGCGCGACAAGCTCGTTAAAGATGGTGGTCTGTCTGCTAAAGGGGCAGAAATGTACAAGCGAAAGTACAAGCTGTGTCTGGAACCTGTATGAAAGGAGCTGGGTGGTGACATTTAGACTGCTGATGAATCACAGTATTTCCCTGTGACCTGGCCCTGCAGCTGAACTCTTGGAATCCTTCTCTTCTTTCAGTTTCACGTCTTCTCGCTTCCTACAAGAACAGATTTTCTGTGGCCCCTCCCTGAATATTTGAAGAAGTTTCCGTGTGCTCTCACAAACATCAGAACACAAGCTGCTCACGACACCCCGTTGCTCCCGACAAGATGATTAGTACAATTCACATCATTTCACTGTCTGCTGTTTATCTGAACCCACGCCTGGTTGGCAGGGCGTCAGGATTACCTCCGTTACTTTCCTTTTTTGGAAATTACACTTGAATTGTTTCACAGTCCAGTTTCGCAACTTTCCTATGAACTGACATCACAGAGACGCTGCGGGCAAAGTGATGAGGTTAGCCTACATTTCAGAGGACATTTCAAGTGTGTCATACATTTGGTAGCGTGAGGAGTTAATATCTTACTTCAAAGTTAGAGAACTAGCAAAGTGGCCATGTAGGTCATTTGAAAGACGGAGGGAGAGAGTCTGAGATATATGTATAAGTATCTTTACTTGACCATGGCACTGTAGTGCCTTGTAATATAATGACTGGCATTAGTCTGCAGAGGAACACCCACTTCAGCTATTCGCACACGTTTTTCTCTGTAAAGTGAAGTTACAAGTCCACCAATTGTTGATCGTCGCCTCAAGGTCTATTGTGACAAGGCAGTCTGGTGTGAAAAGCAAGCAGCCGTGCTCGGGCTCTGTGGGGCTGTATTTAACCACAGTGGAGCTCATCAGCGCGCTGACATGGCAAAAATGACAACGCCAGAATGCTGATGTTTACTAAAGCACTAAACATATTGGTCATAGGAATAGGTATGAGATACATCATTCTCAATAATGGGGAAACTTCAAGCTGATGATGGATTAATAGGGGAAAACATAACCGTGTTCACACGTCAAGCCAGATACTGAGAAATGAGGGTAGTGCATGAGTGGAATGATGCTAACGCACATAGAGTCGGATCATACGGGCGTGTGGGAGCCGTGATGTGGGCAGACGCTGAAGACTGCAGTGAACAACCCGAACACAGGGAAACAAGAAAACACCTGAGATCTGTTCCCATCCTCCAAATGATTAACCGTTCCCAGGCATTCGTTTGCTGCTACAGTGTCCTCGCTGTTTGCCCAGCAACGTCTCCTTTTAGATTGCAGTGGCTCTCACCAAACACCTCATCAGTTTTACAGATGCAACCAGCCCGGGCTCCCGTTTACCTCAGTCTGCTCCCATTCATCATATGATATATCTAATCGCGTCTCCTGGGCTGTCCTGTCACTCTCTGGCGACCTTCCGGCTGAGTAAGGGCATACAATAAGTCAGGACAAAATGGGGAAGCGGCACACAGTCAAGACTGCCACACACATACATTCAAACACACACACACACACACACACACACAGGATAGGGAGTGTAGACTGGTCATCATGAGAGACGTGTAAACAGGAATTGAGAGACAAAGTTCTATGTAATCTCTCGGTTCCAGATGTAAAATTCCTACAAACTAACAAACACCCTTTGCTCTGACACACACACACACACACACACACAGTTTTCTCCAAGAAAAACTAAACCATGGGGGTTACACATGAACTTTCTAAAACAGGGGGGTTTAAGCCCCTGGGCTATTCATTTTAGTCTCCCATGGTTGTTTCATACAATGACTAAATGAAAACTACAGCTACTGAAGAGAGAGTTTGGGTTAGTGTCATTCTAATACGATCCACTCGTCTTTCTCCTGATGGCCTGCTCTCACCCACAAAACAAAGTCATCTCAACGGAGAGGCAGTGAGAAGCTGTGTCTGCTGCGTCATCCACTTCGATTTGACACTCCTCGGCAGTACCACGCGACAGACACGTAGCAGGCTGGCTAGCTGGCATGTTCGGGGTTAACTCTCAAAAAATGTAATTATGTCAAGTATATCCGGCCTTCTATAAGTCTGGGGCTATGACAGAAAACAGTGTGTTTATATAGAACATGGGAATAACAACATGTTTTAATACGATGTATCTGGGCTTCATAATGACTGTCAGTGAGTTTCCTCAAAGCTTGACCTGAGGAGAAGTTCATGTCCTGTATCCAGTCAAATAAGAGGCTATCAGTCCTTTCCTATAGTGGGCCCTGTCCCTTCCCACCCTGCCCATTAATGTAAACTGGTGTATGGTGCTCATTAGAGTCATCAAAGCTAATGTAAGAACCCAGATAACATTTGCTTATTGTGATTATTCATTTCTGCTTTCATAACTCCCACCAGGACCAGAGATCATCATTTCTATCATAGGAGACAGTTAGTCATGAAAAAGAGAGGGGGCAGTGAACGTGAGAGCAGTCAGCTGAGGGTCAAAGGTCATTGTATTCCTCATTTTCATCTCTCTGCTATCAAATCAATAAAAACATATTCTACAAACAGTGATAATCAGTGCAGTTAACCTTGACATTAGAACTTTCAAGCACCAGGAAAAGTCCCCTGGTGCGGTTTCAGCGTCACCGAATGAACTGGGACTGGTTCTCGAAGAGGGAATTACAGGGGAGTATGGTGAATTATGGGATACGGTGGGCTGGAAAGGCCAGGCCCACGTCAGCATCCCGGGCCTCCTGTTTTCTTAAGTGTCCCCTTGTACCTCTGCCGGCAGCCCATCAGATAAGACACTCACTCGGACTCTCGCGACTCACCGTCGCCCCGTTCGGATCCATGTGTGCAAACACCGACACGTGAGCACATGGGACAGACGCGGCTCCTCAGACGAGACCCAATCTGCTAGACCGACCGCTGAGAATGCAAACATACAGTAGCTTTTACGCTACTTACGCTCCACTTAACCATCATTTTATCCAGAGACAGTTAAATAAGCACACACTTTTACAGAAACAAAACACACACGCAGCCGCTGAGCACTTCCGCTGGAGGAGATGCTGGTTCAAGCATCCAAAGCTAGCATCCATGGAAATGCAACAACTTGCTAGCGTTTACGTTGTAAAAGCCCAAGCAGCAGGGACCAGTGAACAAACAAAGGTCTGCTGCTGAGGAGGAGCTCTGACTGGAGATGCTGGAGGCGGACTCCCGCTCCCTCTGCTACCGTCTCTGCCTGAGCCCGGAGGCCCCAAGTCCTGTTTATGAAGCCATCTATCCTCAAGTCACATGTTTAACCTGGCCCCATTATACATACAGCTGACCATCTAACTGTACTCACCTTTAAAGACTTAAAGCAAACTGAAATCTTACAGTCCACTTCCACTACAGGTGGGTATCCAGATTCGGACGAGTGCAACAGAGGGAGACGTAACTGGGCCGGAGGTGTAAGTGAAGCAGCACCGCCTGTAAAATAGCTTAATGTTCCCACAATCCATATAAATACAGAGATATAGAGACAATAAAGATGTGCCACATCAACGAGCTGCCAGGCAACAGTTTCTAACTCATTTTACAAGACAGGCGCGCAAACCTGATGCCAAACCTTGTAAACCCTTGCAGTGTTGTGTGTGTGACAGTTTTACGTCCGCCGGGCAGCTTTAAATAGCCTCAGCGCATCATCTTTTTCTGCCATACTACTTCGGAGGTACCGTGAAGCTGGAAGGTTGCTACAGCCTGAGGAACTTCCCCGAGCAGGGACCCCCCGCTGTAGCGTCACACATTCGAGATTTTTACTTACACAGTTTAACAAGGTTTCCATCGGTCCTGCAGACAAAGCAAATACCAATAAAAATGAAATGATGAGCGTTAGCAGGTGGATAAATGTGTCTCTTTTTCACCAGGCTTTTGTCTTGTCTTCCTAACCGGCCTCCAGCTGGCCCAACTGGGTAATAAAAAGCCGTGAAGCAGTCAAGGTAGAGACGGTACCATCTGTCCAGCCGGTATGTGGACGAGCATCTCTCTCAGGGCCGGCCTGTCCCATGGAGCCCGAGAGACAAACGGACACTTGTCTGAAGGGGCGCTGACAGGCGGCGGGCAAACGGCCAGGGCAACCCTTCAGAGAAGTGCGTGTCCGCCTGTGTGTGTGAACTCTTCCTCGTTTTATCTACGGCCTGTCATATGAGCACTTAAATCACTGTTTGCCCTGTCCACCTTTCTGTTCATGTCCACATTCTTTCATCACTGAAGCCCACCGGGCCACAAACACACTGACTGTCACATCTCTGGTCGAGCACAAGTGCAGATCTAAGCGTTGCTACTGTAAGAGATCACACAAATATATAAAAATAGTATAAACGCGGCGCAGTTCATAGTGTGTCCTCGAGGGAACTCTGCCACCAGAAGCAAGAGGAAGATCACTATTTAGACAAGTCCAATCACACTTCAGCCCTTAAAACACCCAGTCCCTACATGATGTATTGTCTCCTTTGCTAACTTTCTCACTGTTTTTGTCACTGGAAGAGGAAATTTGGGTGAGGCTCAATACTTAGCTGTCACACAGCTTCCCAGGCCGGGGAACCATGGGACCTTTTTCCGGCACCACCACAGAGAAATAATAGGATGTCTTAGACAAAGATATATTTGTGGTTGCGGTCTATATATAGCTGCCAGAGGAGAGGCAGAAGTGGTGGAGAGACGAGGGAGGGTCTGCATTGTTCGAGCTGTCTGCAGTGGAAAGTTTACTGTCGCCCGCGGAGGGCTGAGTGATAACCCTCAGCAAAGGCCACGGATGATAGGGCAGCGAGAGGGGGACCACACACAAGCACACAGGGGCGCGCGATTCTGGAGAAATGCACACGTACGCGCTGGAAAACTGGCGAGGGCCCAGTGACAATTTCAGAAACAAAGGGGAAATCAGCAGGGAGTGGTCATACTACCACACGGCTCAGGCACATCAGCACAGTCAACAACAGAGCCGCACCTAACCGTGTCTTTCCACTGAACTGTGATCAATATCACTGTGACGTACACAATGATTCAGACTCTATTCTAGGTGTCCGTGTTAAAAAAAACAACAATACAAAAACAATAAATACCAACAGACTGTCTCCACTGGAGACATGTTGACATGTCGCATTAAGAAAAGTACAGGTGTAAATAATAAAACAAATAATTATCTAGAGTCCGTTTAGCTGCCAATGTGCGCAATGCCACTCTGTCACACTGTCTGGCACATTTGAAGTGAACGGAGCCATCATTAATGTGATTAGTAACACCTGCGCTTTGCAGTTTTCCACTGACGTTTAATGCTCTGCAGAGCTGAAGGACCCAGAGCTTCAGAGCTGACTGCCGCTGTGATGCAGCAGCGAACAGCAACACGAGCTGCTTTAAGATGCTACCTCAAGCTAATTACGTGACAGTGATGCGCAGAGCAATGGGCGATGTAGGTTTTAAACCGGTCTGAACATCTGCTCAACACCCACGAAGACATGCCGAGCTGACTGTTCACCTCAGAAACGGCCAATTATCGTGCAGGATTCCCAACTCAAGGCCCACTTCTGTCAGAGCTTTCTGCTGCATCTCTTGGCTTTCATCAGCAGATGGGGTTTGTTCATTGTTAATGGCGATTAAATAACTATTTATACATAAATAATGAATTAATTCATTCTTACATTTAACTATAACAGGTCTTAATTATATAAACATATTCAATGCACATTGGCACATTTCTTGTTTTTAATATACACATATTCATGTACTTTATTTATTTGTTGTCGTCTGGATAGTTAGATTGCTTTCTTGCACTGACTGGGGCTGCACACACAATCATTGGACTTTTATTAAAGTTTCTAACTCTGGTTCTGAAATAAATACCGACTATCTCACATGAATTTAATAAAATGCCTCTGTGTATGCTCACGGCTTGATTCCAGAGGTATATAAAAGGTGAACTCAGATTCTATTTGTTGACATATTACTTATGACGCTAATAAAGCATATTAATGAAAATGAATGTAAATGCGTTTGCACCTGTACCCTGTGTGCCTGGCATGGAGCATGTAGTGCTGGTGTTAAGACAGAGGAAGACACACTCACAGCTCAATGCTGAAGTGTTTTTGTTTACTGTTTTCAAATATAGAACTAATGTTATGTTCAGTATTTTGAAAAAGTAATAATAATAATAATAATAATAATAATACATTCGACGTCTTCAACCGTTCTGGGCCTTCATTTTCTCCAGAAGTGAGGCTGAGAGTGGGTGGACTAATGATGCAGTAATTAAAGCAGGCGCCAAGCTCCAACACCACAGCAGCTTGCTGAGGAGTAACACTCCATACCACCCTCCCCCCCCCCGTGCAGCTGGCCCTCTATTTGCATCTGCGGGAAGAAAACAACACGAGCGCTCTGGATGCAGCACGACCAGTGACCAGCGACGGCCAGGAAACGCATATTACTGTGCTCTGTATGTACAGTCAGTATTCTACGCCTTCTCAAGCTTGATGAATACAAAGCTGAAAGTCTTTGGAGTGCCATATGACATATAACAGGAGCTATCAAAATATTTCAGTAGTGATGGAGTGCCAGTAGTGTGTGTGTGAGAATGTGTGTGTTATGTATTGCTCTATCAGCGTACATCTTGGCTTGCCTTAAATGGGAACCGGAGGATGTCAAACAGTCAAATACTGATGTTCATTGGGAGGGAGTTTTCCATTATGGCTTTAGAAAGCTGCTGAGAGAAACCAGACGTGGGTCTGAGTGATGGGAGATCTACTTCGGAGCAATGCAGCGCTCTGATTGGCGCGCGCACAGCAAAAACCTGCGTATGTGCGAGACCAAGTCATGCCGACATACAGTAATGCTCCCCAGGTGCTCTGACCAACCGCAGGACTCCAGACCAGGAAACCTGAAAAAAGCATGAGGCCAGAGGAAAAGCACAATCATAGGCAGAGTCAGTACCAGGCTCCGCTTAATGACTTGGCCAGACCAGCTAGTACTTTAGCAGACTGGGGCCACGGTGGAAAAAAACACAATGGCCTTAACTGGGAAATATTCACCCACTGACTGTACGTGGACCAGAGGAAATAAGCAATCTCCATCAAAGGCTTAGGGTTCAAATAAACAGCCGTCCTGCTGGGAATGTGTAGCTGAGTGTGTATGGGAAAAAGATAAAGGGGGCTGGTGAGGGCAGAGCTCTCTGAGGGAGAGAGAAGAAGTGCGACGCAGCTGGAGAGCCTTTTTCCTCCTGATTAATAAACCTGCACGTTCGCAGGGAGGATGCCAGGCTCAGGAGAGACTGCGGGGTTTACTCAGGGATTACATTATACCTCAAGTACTTGTCAATGTTATGCAGGCCAACTGATGCAATGCTGATTATGCAGATCAGGTGCATTACAGATAGACTTCTCTTTAAGAAGTTGTGCATTATTAATGAATTTCTTGCTGAGAGTTACATGCGGAACATCCAGCAACATCCAGTGGCTTGGCTAGGACTGAGATCAGAGGGTACAATCGGAGTTGAAAATCTAAAACATGGGTCTTGTTGTTCTTTTAACATTTTAAAAGTTACAGATTGAACCTCTGAAGCTCTGGGATGTCGGCAGCTATTTTGTGTTTCATAGTGACACCGGGACGTGAGGCAAGCATGAGAAATACAGCATCAGTCTCACGATGCGCTCAGCCACTAATGTGCATGTATGTGGCTGGTGCACCTCGCAATTAAACGTCGCCTCGTGTCAAAGTTTGAGCCTGTTTTGGTTATTCAGACGGACGGCCCAGCCTGTTTTCCCCCTGCGTCTTCTGGCTGCAGCTTCTTACTGAGCTACAGAAACAAAGAGTGGTACTGATCTTCTCATCCAACTCCCGTGGCGAGGCTAATTAAGCGTATTTCTCAAAATTCTGGTTTTCAATATTCAAACCAAGCTACTGAGGGGTCAGGGAAAACGACGCGCAGCTAACTCGCAAGCGCGCAACATCGCAGCTGAGGTGGCAACGGAAATGATTTGACAGATCGTCTTTCTGGGACATGCTTTTACTTCAAATTGGTTTTCTTTTATAGCCCAAATTAAGCTGGAAATAAAAAACAGTTCAGGAAACAGATTCCCCAAACAATTCCTGTTCGACGCGATAATGTCATTTGCGGGATATAAAAATTGGAAGTGAAGTACTGCCGAGCTCGTAATAATGTCCTAAAAATGCAGCCTGCACAGACGTCCCCTCCATTTGTCCAATCTGTAAAGACATGTGACGCCAGCACGCAGCTTTATGCATCCTTCTTTTTTTTTTTTTTTTTTTAAAACAGCCCCTGCGGCTGCTGGTGATAAGAGCTCTGTGGTGTAATGTGGAGCAGAGCAGGGAGGACACATATCTTGAAGCCCTGCTTCGGCGACAGCACGGGCAGGCCGCGAGCCACGGCTCCTTTATTTCACAACTTTGGCTTCTATGGAGATAAAAGAGGTACGAGCTCTCCTGTAATCGCTCAGTTCGCGCGACTCCCCCTGCAGACACGGCTGCTCGGAGCAAACGCGGCAGGACGGAGAGAGAAGCATGTGCGTGTGTTCATGCGAGGCGTGGGACTACAACAAACAGTAAGAGGTGTAAAACTGACATCATCACAACAGAGCGTATGCGAGTGAAGTGGATGTGGACCATAGATAAAAAGCATAAGTGGACAGAAGGCCTGCAGTTGCTAAGCGAGCTCTTTAAAACACACACTTTGGGTTTACAAGATGAAAGTGAGCCAAAATTCCTTTGATAAACAGCGCTGACGCAAGCGTGAGCGCTGCACGTAAACTGTGCACACAGCTCCAGGTAGAAATACCAACTGTTTCACGGCACACCATCACAAATATAAAAACAGAAACCTCTTTCGGCGAACTGACCGACATTATCTGCTTCTGGAGGATTATCCAAACTCCGACTCTGGATGTGTATTTCAGAGAAAATCAGAGTTCAGGTTCAGCTCTCACCAAGTATAGAGCATCCCAGGCAGACAGCCACCAACAGAGTTTGATTGGGAAAAAAAAGAGGCAAGGTAAGCAAGAAGGTGCGAACTTTCCAGCCATATCAATATGTGAACAGAGAAGAAGGTCATGACCCTCACATATACCCACGCTTGACCTGAAAATATGGTAAGAACATACACTCTGCGCTTACACCCTGAGACACACTGAATGACTTGGCAGCCAGGCGTGTCTGGACATGGGGGGGGGGTATAGTTTGGGAAATCCACAGTGTGTGTTCTGATTGGAGACACGGACGTGGAGAACTCCTGCAGGTGACTAATCTCTGTCTGTGAGTGAAACCTGAGCATGTGCGGATTGGAGACGGCTGCTGCTGAAGCCTGACGGCCCCCAGGCTGCAGCGCTCGAACATCCACTTACGAACCAACGCAACACCGTAGTGGCATTGACACATTACCACCTTATCAGCCGTGTGTGTTTCTGAGCACAGAGCACTCAGTGGTTAACCCCATTAATCAACTAACCTGTTTTGTTTTGGGGGTTTTTTAAATCATGCGTCTAAATGTCACACAGTAAATGGGTTAAAATGACCCAGTTATAGCCTGCAACCCCTTAACGTGCCACATTCCCTAAACCAGATAAGTGCTGCCTTGGAAACTTGTGTGGTTGTCGAGGTCAGACCCGCACCGTGTGACACTTTGATGGCAACAAACAGTGGCAGCGAGCAATAAGAATCAAATAATAAACTTAATAAGTAGTTTGGAGCTCTTAAACGTCTCCTGGTTTGACTTTAATGAGCCTGTTTATTACTATGGCGAGTGCAGCAACTGTCTGAGGTCGCTTCTAGCTCGCGTGGTGAGAGAAGAGACCCGAGGCGACCAAAATAAACGTCTCAGATGAAAGTGGCCTCCGAAATAACTTCCTGTGTAGCCGACAGGATCACAACAACCTGCGGAACATGACCCAGCACAAGCAGATCGGTCAAGACTGACTAAGCTCCCAGTGCATCAGTTCATTGGTACTAACCCCCCCTCCACTGTTGTCTCTTCAGGGAATCTTATGAATGAGTCCTTTCCTCATCAGTGGGATGGGTGGTGGTGGGTGGTGGTGGGGGTCTCTCTCTGGTTGTCCGACCCTGAATAATTATGGCTCTTGGAGTGAACCCAAGCTTCCCTCGCTCAGTGTCGACACTCCCACCCTTATCCCAGTTCCTTATCTGGGTCCAACGGGGCCTGGCTATTCATTGTCCCGCTCTGCCCGCGCACACATTGTTAAATCCTCTCGAGTGGGGTCGATGAACTCTGGGAAAAGTTGGCAGCGTCGAGCCGCTGTAAAGTCCCCGTCTCATGTTATATATTACTGGGGGTCGGTGTATGTCTGTCTCCAGATTCACATATACGTCTGTGGCTGCTTCATTTCCCCCGAGAGACCCCCACTATAAACTGTCCCGGCTGGTTCAGTGAGTGACTGCTTGTTTTGCTTGGTAAGATCAACAGCTCGGGCCAGCCGGGGGTTGGGCGGTGGGGGCGGTCGGGGGTCAGGGGGCCGAATCGCTCTCCGCATCAGCAACGTGATCATGTCCACACCTCTGCTGGTTCAGGCCCGAGCAGACTCTTCTGCTCCGAGTGGGGGGGGGGGGGGTCACAGTGACCTGACTCAGCTCAGTAAAAAGACCAGATCAGCTCGGCACCAGCCAGTGACAACGGCTCACTGAGATGAGATTTCCTCTGCACTGTGCTGTTTACTCCAGCCCGCCATTATGTTCATTCATTTAAGACTTAGTGGAACTTGTTGACCAAGACTGAAACAAGTCCGTGAGCTTGGAACACGTTCGAACATGATAGTGACCGGCTGTTTGAAGAACACCCGCAGCACAGGGTGACGCAGACATCGGGGCCTACCTCTCATAGCAGAGGAGAGGCAGGCACAGTGGCGGGCAGCTGCCGCGCTCTCCTCTGAGAGCCCATCATACTCAGCTGTGTATGACACCTAGTTCCAAAATGAGGCCGTAATGCAAACGATCAAACACGTGACAGCGCGCAGTCTTCAGAAAGACACACACTTTGCACCGCGTGGCGGGACGGCAGCACGACTGCACCATTCAAACCACATTCACGAAATCGCCCACTCGTCGCCACGGAGGTGTCGTTTTAAAATGAAAGCTCATCGATCTAACGCACATCACTTTGCATTCGTTGATTGCTGATGCCATATACTGGGGAGAATAAAGACTGTAATGGCAACCAAATATAAATATAGAACTGAACTTAAAGCCACAGCAAACCAGTCAACATGCAAAACAAACATTCCTTGTGTTCTTTTATCCAAGTGCTTGCAGACGCTTCAACCAATTTCAATCAATCAGTCTTTAACGTTTGGGTAAGATTCATTAGTTGGCTATCCAGCATGGTACACTGTATGCACTGTAACTGCTGAGGTGGGACGCTTCATGCTGATGAGGAATGTGCTGCCCGAAATTCTGACTTTTCGGTGCCTGCTGGTGGCAACGCTCGGCTCCCTCCGACATCTCTCCCTTTTGAAATTCTAATTCCGTGTTATGACAGGACGGAGGAGGGCAGAGCAGGGAGAACACCAAAATAGCATCATCTGATCTTTCTTTCATAAACTTTTCCACTCCTGCAGCAACACACTGGGACAGACTTTGGCAGGGGAAGAAACGCAAAAAAAAAAAAAAATCAAGCTGTCAGATGAAGTATTTAGTCACAGTCCCTGCTGCTGAGCGTCTCCTCATAAAACCAAAGCTCTGAAGCCGGCACAGAACACGGAGGGCTGGACGCAAAGCTAAAGGCTTCATATTAAGAATGAAGCCATTTCCACATTGTTAAGCTTCCTCTTTTTCAAGCCCTTATCAACACAGCAGCATCACGCCCAGTATCACACATTTGCACTACTATTGCCAACACTATAAATACACTTCCTGAATGCTCAATTACATTATTCGGTTAGGGAATTCACTACCATCAGCCATGTGACTACAGGCTAAACATAGTTTCCACAGTCCGTGTCGACTGCAGCGACATCTTCACATGTTTTCACACATTTTAAATCATGCTGCTCGCGCTCAGACGCGCGCTCTGTAACAGTCAGTGAAGACAAAACACTGGGAAGCGACGTATGCCAAGCTTTCAGGTTTGAGACAGGGTTTTTTTCTTCCAGCTCCGTTCTATCTTTGGTGCTGTAAATATGCCTGCTCAGTGGGGTCCGGGCTGTGATAGCCTGAGCTAATGAGCTGTCAGTGGACGGGAGAGGGAGCGAGATGGAGAGAAACCGGGAGACATGATGAAAAATAAGTTGGAGGACCAAAAAACTCACAAGAGGGGCTATTCATAGTCATCTATTGCATCACCATATGGTCATCTTGGCTTGGCAAACGCGAGGTGCATGTAATCACTAGCAGAGTGGTTGTAATCAAAAGAAAGCCACAGCCAGCGGCCAGTGTTTACTGCAATGAGAGCACTTGAGGAGAATGTAGGAGCTGTTATTAGGGTAACGCGAACAGAGAGGAGTCACATACAGCCTCAGAAAGGAGCGCAACACATCAGCCTCAGTCCTCACCAATAAAAGCTGGCTGCACAGTCGCACGGTGCATGTGCTGGTCAGATTTTAATCGTTTGGATTAATCCAACTGAGCTTTCCACTGGAAAGTCTCCAAAAGCCATGATATGATCTCTCAGTTACTGTCAGCGAGCCAGATTCAGTTACCACCAGAGATCCCTAATGGACAATGACAGTCAAATCACATCTATGGTTTGTTTCCTCTGGACCGGAACATAGTGGAAAAGTTTACTTTGTTGCCTCTGTGTGGGGTTATTTAGGTTCAAACTGCGTGAACGCGAGAGGTTTTGCGGTGGTGGAAGATGTCAAACTGGATTCCCGTCCTTTCAACTTAAATGAGGCGTGATGGACGCATCTGCACAGGCTTGTCTGAAATATATTTTCTCAAATGTTCACGTCTGGTTGGGAAAACATTAAAAGTGGTAACAGAGTTTTTCCAAGCGTGAATTTCAACATCCAAACTTTCCAGATCAGAGTCGTTTCCTGTTATCGGTTTTGTTGGCACAGTAGGTCACTTTTCGGGAAGCATCGCTCCATGTTCTTTCAAACTAAAACCCACACCTCAGGCGTCACAGCGCTTTTTATTTGGTGACACCCAAGCACACCAAGCATGGTTTCCACCTGTTAAAACAAAGCAGTACTATAAAAGGAAAACACTCCAGAGCTCTCCAAACACATTTGATGTAAACGTGGCATAGGTTCCCAACCAAAGTTCAACCAGAATGACTCTTCCGGCTGCCGCGGTGCCACTTTTTTGTTTGGCTACCAAAGTGGAGAAAGAAAGCTGCCTACTCATTCTCTTATTGTATGCTCTTTTAACCTTTCAGTCTGTAACGGCCATGAGCAGGCGCGACGACTGACAGCAGCCGACTGAAAGCAAACTCTTTAATCTGCTTCATGTATGGTGAACTCTGACTTTGGATCAGGAATCCCACAGGACAGTGGGACGCAGTGCATTCCCACTGTGTCTTTAGGATGGGAACGGATGATAAAACCAAGCCTGGGGAGGAGACGTCCTATCCTAAGGTTTGTGGGGACTTTGTGTACAATGTAGGATGATGTATGTTAAAGCTTCACTGTCATCCGGCAGCCGTTTAACATGCCGCGACTGTTTCAGCACAAGGTCAGTATATATTAAGCAAACATGTTAGGGCAGGAGAGAAGGGGTGAGAACGTCTCAGCTCAGTGTCTACTGCGAGGGCCGTTTCACATGTACAACACTTGTACATCGTGGTCAGCCGGGTACATCTGTGTGGCTGCTCGGTTTCACTAAGTCGCCTGAAAACTGGACCCTGCTGTGTCTACCTTGACCAGGTAACTTACTGAAAACGTAAGGCAGCAGACAGAGAAGCCAGCTCTCAGCCGGAGGCAGGACTTTACCTTGGAAACGCGACGTGAGCATGTGAGACTCCACGAAAAGCAAACAGTGGTTGACGGCTGTTTTAAAACATAGGAGAAACCGATGTTTGCTGTCATAATTAGATTCACCGAGGATGGCTCAGAGGGCCAACGATGGAAATGGAAAAAGACTTGAGCTTGAGGATGACTGCTCGTCGTTTGCTTTAGAGTGTTCAAACAATAGCTGATAGCTGGAGCCGCAGGAAATCCAAATGGAACGGCGAAACGAGTTTTCACATCAGGGCAGCGGTTTTAATCACCACGCGCAGGCCACCAGGGTATTTACAAAACTGCACAATTGATTACAGATTATTTTCCAACGAAGCGGTGCTGAGGTTCCGCGGAACAACAGGACTTTGTGACTTAATGGGCTGAAGCTGGTGGAGTTGGGGGCTCCGTTCCCGTTGGGCCGCCTACAGTGCTCAGCTTGCGGGCACAGCCAACATATCACCCCACAGGAACTTTAGCTGCTGAGCTCTACATCACTTCACACAAAAGCCATAACTTTGAGACAAAGTGTATTTACCATGGAGGTGGGCAGTATTTTTTTTTTTTAATTTCGGCACTTTCATGATCAAAAGCATGTTGTGTTTTTAAACTGCAATGATAAATGTGTCATTTTTCATTTGAAGTTTCTCTTCCACTTGGACAAAAATAATAATAAATAAGCACAAGTGAAATCGGGGGGGGCACTATGTGTATGAGTACAGGCAGCCGTTCACAGCAGCGCAGACTGAAGTTACCAGTGTGTATGTTCTACAGCTCCTGTGTGCCGGAGCCGTCTCATGTTCACACAAAGAACGCAGTATTAAAGAGCGAGCATGTGCGCACTCATAAAGTCACCCATGAATGACTCAGTGATGTCAGTTACGCAGCAACATCTATCAATAATGAGCTAACATTAGCCCCCGTAACCTTCTGGTCAGACCACACTGACTTTGGTGGCAAAACCCCCGAGTGAACCGAATTGTGACGGCGGCGTTTCATCTTCTCTGCTGCCGTTTGTGAAGCAAGGGCTGTGCCGCTTTCATTTTTCAAATACACATAGTCTGGCGTTGTCCATACATTTACCCTAACCTACAGTCCCAGCAGGCGACCAGTGTCAGAAACAACAGCTCGCCACGAGCTCCAAGTAAGTGGCACTCACACGTTTTAGGCGGGTTATCTGCGAAACCCACAGACCCGACAAGTCAAACTGCCAACGACGCACAAACACGTGTTAACCAACAGCGGCCGATCTCAAACTTTCTGATCAAGCCTCGACAATTGTCCACCGCCACCTTGGACGCACCTCTTTCTGCCACACCTTTAATCAACACGGGGAATAAAAAAATCGGTGTATATTTTACATTAACGGCTTTAATCAATACTTGCAGGGAGGCACTCCCTGTTCAAACACCCCGCAACTTCACGTCGAGGCCGTTAAGAGTGTTTACATTTGCGATGGATGTAAATACAGGAGCCCGCGGGCCATGTAATCCGCGTTGTAACGAGCGCAGGAAAGTTCAGAAAAAAGGATTTCCCATCATCTTGTATGAAGCCGTACAGGGATTACTGTTTACCTCTAACACAAAGGGCCTGGTGTTGGCCGTGTAGCCGTAACACAGAATCTTTTATCAACATCAGACCTAAGGCTAAAAGAAAACCATTAAATGGCAGCCCACAAAGATCTCATTCAACTCATATAGATCATAAGGGGAGCCCAAAACACTGCAGACTACAGAGTAGATAGCCTCATACATATGAGCAGCACACCCACTCGTGGAAGGAAACATGCTCTAATGTGCGTTTTGGCTCAGGCTGTTAGAAGTCTGGTGCAGGGAGAAGAAAAAAAAAAAAATCCACAAGACACCCAAAGCACGCTGCTTGTGAGAGGCAGGCTATTTATAGGCTTACTCCAGCGAGGGAGACCGCTCTTCCCTCATGTTTGGGATCAGCTCTTCACACGGCCGAAAGGAAGGAGGAAGAACGGGGGGGGGGGGACTTCTCTATTGACACGCCACCGCAAGTGACACAAAGTGTTTGAACCTGAAGCACGGTCACGCTTTCCACCGCAATTAAGTGCCACTAGTGTGCCAAGCTAAGCACACTAACAAAGGAACAGCTGAGAGTCCAAACACGATAACAGCCGAGGATATCATTCAGCGACCTGCTCAGACACTCCTTAGGAGGCCTGACACACCTATTTTTACACAGAGCATGTTTTCTGCTTTCTTCAGCCGGGGCAAGCCAGTGACTTTATCCAGAGCAAACGTCTGAACGCTGATCTTTCGACACAAAGAGGATGTCAACCCTCGACTGGCATCAGCTTTATTCACAACGCTGCCTGCTCAAGGAAACACCCGCGCTCTTGAGGGTGAGATGCTGCAGGAAAGCCCGGGCATGAATGAAAGAATGAACCAGAAGGCGCAAAAACATCAACTGCTGCTGCGCTGTGTGTGGCAGAAAAACTCAAATAAGCAAATAGAAGATACATATTTAAAAATACTCTGCTGTATAGAACAATACTCCTTTTGGGAATCACCACAAGGCAAGCAACCACAAATGTCAGAAAACTTCTTTTGAACTCATTTTAGTGTACGGTTTGTGCTTCCTACACCTTATATAAGTTTGGTTTGAGTTGCTGTGGTGCACGCAGAAAGGTGGGTGTGCACTGCAAAGGTGAACCGCTGATTACCTCAAAGTTACAGGTTGGATCATAGACAATAACCATCACGGTCGAAGCAACACTCCAGCAGCGACGAGCCACAGATGGTGATCAATACTCTCACCTTTACATTCATGCACGGCAGGCAGGGGACATGACAGATAAAGTGGGTCACTGCATGTGCGCAACGCATCGCCACAAACACGCAGAGCACGGCACGGGTCTCTACGGTGATGAGAGGCCCGCGCGTTGATGCGTGGAGAGTCTAGGTGTTCAGGCTACCGCACGCGACCTGACACACGCACACAACGCACGAGTCGTGACCGAGCCGAGACGTTATTCGGCGTAACATGAAGACGGAGTTGACAATGCGAGGAGGAAACAAGTACAAACAGAGCGGCGGTGTGAGGAGACTGGCAGCCTCTGTCAATGGGGAAACTCACATCCTCGAACAGGGATCCAACGTTGGCTGTCACCAGCAGTATTCCTGTGCCTTGCGCTGCTGTCAGCTTCCCTGCCATAATTCTCTCTCGCAGGTGGGTCGGGGACTTGCACAGCGGACTTCAGAGGTGAGGAGCGGGAAAAAGAAAGCAAACAAAACAGAAGCCGGCGAATGTCTCACGAAACTGGTTATAATAAGACTGGGAATTTGCCACTGAAGCCGGGGTTGAGGCGGCTCGGCTGGAGCATATTTTTCAGCAGTGGCCGTGCATCTACTAGGAGTTGCTCTGCAGTGGAAGGTCCGTTGGCGGCGGCGGTTAGCGTGCTGCTTCTCGCGCTACTTTTTCACGTTCACAGCCATCGCAAAAGTTTCCGTTTTAATCCACGGCGAGCGCCCGAGGGCTCTGGTTCATTTCAGCGACGAGTGTTTGCCTAGCTTTTGTGCAGCGTAAAAGTCTCCCTCCGAAAGCAGGACTCTCTGCCAGGACCATTGCCTTCACTGTTTAGAGAGGATAGGCTGGAGTCCTTCACTGCTCTGACGTCACCGTGCCAATGGAAACACGGGGCTGTCTTAAAGGGCCCGCGCACCGTAAACACAGCAGCTCGGGATCTGACGCCACGGCGTCAATTATCGGACACAACTGTGCTGCCAGGTGGTGAGTGTTTGTCTTTGTCAGTTTGCCCACCTATGTTGTCCGTAACCATAACTTCAGTTTGTTTTAAAATTAAGTACCTGGCTGTTTATCTATACTTTTCCCCTTTTTATGTAATGGATAATATTAGACAGTGTCTTACAGTGAAATCTACATGTTTATGACAGGGCTTGATTGAAATCCTTGCATTAAAACGTTACAAGATTATATTTTTCCGTGCTTTTGATGAGCTTTAAGGTTCAGCGATACCACAAAAATAAAGCCGCTTCCATCGTCCATGAACGCTGATGATGCCGCGCGTTTTTGAGAATGCCCCAGCCACGGTCTGTATCTGACACAAGCTCCGAACAAGTGGCACTCACACGTTTTAGGCGGGTTATCTGCGAAAACCGCAGACCTGACAAGTCAAACTGCCAAAGACGCACAAACACGTGTTAACCAACAGCGGCCGATCTCAAACTTTCTGATCAAGCCTCGACAATTGTCCACCGCCACCTTGGACGCACCTCTTTCTGCTACACCTTTAATCAACAAGGGGAATAAAAAAATCTGTGTATATTTTACATTAATTCAAGCAAAAACAACAGATCACACACCGTCCACTGGCTAAAGTCACAGACCACCCGGAGTAACCGCAGTGGGTCCACTCATGGATTCCATTTTTTCCACTTTAGGGTGTGCAGATTTTCCTCAGTAGAGTTTAGGCATATAAGTCTAGTCACAAACCAACAACCAGGTGGAACTACAGGGGAAAATTATAGGCTAAGTCTGTTTTTCTTAGGAATATGATTTATATGAAGTTTTTTTTTCTTTGTTCGCATAATTTTCTCTTCTTGGATAGGTCAGCGTGGAGAAAAATGATTGGAGACCCAACTGAACTGCACTGTGTCAGATTAAAAACATACAATGTCTCCTGTATCCAAAGTTATGACACCAAAAAGCAGCACTGTCGACAGAGGGAATGCTGACAGCAACCTGGTAATTGTGTAGATTCAGTTTATTTTACCAGTCTCACGGCCTTCCATTTATTTCTAACATAACAGCTGCATAACTGTGCAAGTCTCTTCTAATCTAAATGAAATAAATATTACTGATTGAATATTATCTGTAATAAAGATCTGTTGTCTCACCTGAGTTCTTGTAGCTGAGTTACCAGCACTGTTAAATGGGCTTGGCAGTAAATCAGGACCCACCATAAAAAACAGAATCCAAAGTTATGTGCACTCTCTGTGCCTTCATCAGTCTATTTGTATATGGATGTTATGCTGTGTTAAATTTCACCCACCAATAGTACTTGAAGCAAACGGGAAAGGCTGAAGGGGGTCAGCTGCACCAGACTACACAATTTCAGAAGAGCTGAGCCCTTTGTAACAATCAAGGTCGGCAAGTAATGGAGGAGATCCAAGTGGGTGTCCAATCTGACCCTGGTGCTGGCAGCTCCCAGCAACAACTGTTTGTCCAGGATACGTAACATCAATGATATGATGCTACTAAAGTACTAAATTTAGACTCACTGCCACCATCAGGTGTGAAATGTCTCTAAGTATCTAATTTACAGTCAAAGGAGATACAATGGCTTTGGCTGAGCTGCCTGTACACACTCTTGATGACCCCCACACTGAAGTTACTGTCAGACTAAGATGGGATGTACTCTTTATAATATGGTGGAGTTGTGGACCCAAGTATTCCTAATGCATCAAAGACAGTTTTGTGGTTGTCAGGTGACTTCAGGACCTATTCAAGAACACACCATGCTAAGCAACCATCAACAGAGGACAACACTAACATGAGGTAAACACTATTGTACCATTTATACAGGATGGAGCAGATAATGTTAGTGGTATAGGGTTAGGGTGTGTGCCAGGGCGTCTAGTATCCACATTTGTGACTGTTAATCCGAGGTCACTAGTCACTTCCAAAGGCATTTAATCAATATACATTATCAACATACAGTTTAACAAGTTAACTTACGTATTCCCTCAGCTGAGAACCTGCAGCACTCATAGAGAACATCGGCTGGAAAATGCAATGGATCACTTCAGTCTTTTAACACTCTCTCTGTCTTCTGTCTGAAGCGAACATCCTACAATTCTGGCTCCTTGGTCCACAGGATTTTGCAAAGGAGCTCATTGGTGAAGTGGCGGCCATGTAAAACCTGAAAATGTCACTTTGGACAAGGCTGGGTGTGGAGCAGTACTTAAGCACCACGTGTTGGACCACAGATAGTTACAGCTGTTACCTGCAGAGTTGCACTGAGTGATTTCTGACCATTGGAGGCAAATGATCACTGACATTAACACACTGTCTTCTCCTCAGCTTAAACCTTCGTCCTCGTCCATTTCACCATCTATAATATTCGTTCCTGAGGCCTCTCAGATTGCTACCAGGATTGGCTGAGTTTTAGAACAGCCAGTCGACAAGCTGGAAACAAAGCTTTAGTTCACTGGAGTCGATTACATGGAGCAAACCGATCAAAATAAGGGTTTAAGATAACATGGTGTGACTTTGTATAATTATGGATATGTCATCATCATCTAACACCTATGATTAGCCTTGAAATGAACCTCTGCGACCTAGTGGACGCCTAACAGCAGATAGTTGTCCAACTAATCTGTGTAACTGGGCTCAATCAGCAGCCAATGGCAGACAGCTTAAATGGCCCTGACCTGTTGCACATGTCCTAACATGCTGTGCTTCAGAATTTAGACTATAATTGCCTTTTCCATTGTGCGTGTGTGTGTGTGTGCATTCCTGTGTATGTGCGTGATCATTGCATAGACCTAGACACCGTTTGCCAAATGTGGACGCACACTCTTTGATCTAAAGATTTCCTGTTTAGGTTTTGGCAGGAAGATCTTGGAAAATTTCATATTAAAAGACTGGAAACCAAATCTGTGTGCATGACTGGTTTTGCCACGGGCGCTCAGAGGCACAGCCAAGCCCATGTGTAATGGATTATTGTGAATGAGAATAGATTATATCAGCCTTTCCCTGGCTACACAAAACCTGTTTGTTGACAACAAATTGCTCATCCAGCATTAGCTCACCTGTTTACTGACATGAGGCTTAGGACGGAGCTGGGGGTAACACAACCTCATTTTGAAAATTGACTGTTGGATGCTAACTTAGGCTGAAGGGTGCACTTTATGACAATTAGCAGAGGTCAAACCGATTTTGCAATCAACACTGTGCATACAATATAGGCCCACGTGCACCTGTTTGAAAGGAGTGGGCTGTGAGGTGAGCTCGTCAGCCAAATTTAGGGAATAAAAATGACCAGTGTTGCTGTTTTCCATCACCTTTTAGCTTCTGAAACCTAACATCTGGCAGGAGCACAGCGTGACTCTTCTGCATCATTCGCAGGTCATCATCTATTAATTACAGACAGGCTTTTCACGCAGCATGATGTGATCTCCCCTGGTGATTTTGAGGGAGCCTGGGACCAGAAATAGCCCACTCCAGTCAAAGGTAGTTTGAGGTCAACAGCGTAGGGCAGGCATATGACACACTGGATAACAGCGCAATGAGCTCCTGTTCCTAAAAGGACAGACGAGGTAACGGAATCAGATTGAGAGCTCATTTTATTCAGGAAGTAAACCGTCTTCATGTTGCTATCTTGTACGCTGTGTGAACTGTCACCACATTCAGTGAGCGTCCAGCTGTGCAGAGATGACAGGAGGGAACGGTGGCAATCCTCGAATGGCTAAAAGATAGCTCATGCAGCTATTACGTTAACAGCATCAGACCGGTGTGGTTGTGTGTGTGTGTGTGTGTGTGTATGTTTGGGAAGGGGGGGCCCCGGTCATGGCTCACTAAGAGTCTTTGAAGAGAGCTGAGAGATTATCACCAAAACGAGAGTGCTCACAGCTGTGTCTGGCATGGGAGTGTGTGTGTGTGTGTGTGTGCGGGTGTATGCGCGGGGAGAGAGAGCGACTGTGTTTTTGACTCCCATGTGTTTGCGTGAGTGTGTGTTTATTTTGGTGGTGTTTTGCCGTGTTCTGTATGTGAGAACGCGATATGCTACAGAATATCTATAATCAGTCATTCAGACACACAAAGAGGATAATGATAACACTCACACGGAAGAAATCAGTGCCAGCGCTATTGTGTGTGTGCGTGTACAAAGCTTTAATTAAAAATGGCTCAGACCGCCCTTGAAAACAATCCAAACTTGATGTTATCTCTTTTACACTCGCCGCCACTGCGGTAAACAAAGTATCATTAGAGCTGCGCGAACTGTGTGGACTTAACTGGAACATTCTTAGTGTGACTGACTGATGTTTATCGCGAAGATAACGTTCTGTTGCAGTGTAAGCTCGCAGTAAATCGTGCTGGGTTTGGATGACAGAGAGTTAATAGTTTTGCTCAGGAGGAGGCTGAAAGAAGCTAAAAAAAAAACCATTAGCTGTGTCCTTAATAGGCAGAAGAAGGAAGGACAGGAGAGATGAAGGATGAGGAAGACCGAGGAGCGAGGAGGGGGAAATGAAGTAGAGCTCAACAAGCCAAGCGTGAAATAACAAATGAACCCAATGTATCAGAGGAGTGCTGCAACATTTTGGGGAATACCAGAAAGTTGCTCAGTGAAATTCATCCATGTGTTGACATAGTGACCGCTCACAGGACAAGTAAACTCCTTCAGCTGATGAGGTAATTGCTGACACGCTAGCCAGCAGGGACATGCTAGCACAAGTAACCTGAACATTTTCTATTTTCACTGCACCAGAGTACCTTGGTGTTTTGTTAAAGGGATTTTATGCCATTTAATTCAATAATGAATGATGCTGAATTCGGAAAATAAACGCAAAAGCGATTCCTAACTGTTTGTATTTGTAGCAGAAACTCCCGTCTTACAACTGTCTGTGAACTATTCCGTGGTTGTGCAACAGTTCCAACTGCGGAGCTCGGGAACAGTTTGATACTTTGATAAAATAAACTTGTTCATGGCCAAAGATTAGACACACGTAATCAAAATGTTCACTGCTGCTATAACCAGCAAAAACGTTAAAGTAGCCAGCGATAAACCTCTTCCAGTGCTCCTGCCGCATTTGAATCTGTCTCTGGAGGACCCATTATTTGATTTTGTAAAGCAATATGTGTGCTGTGCGCTGGATGTCTTCTGGACCTCCTTCACTGAGTCAAAGTAGTGACCCTTGCTCTCACCAAATCCAGTGAAGTAGAGCAGGCAGTAGGAGAGAGTTGTGTTGGTTCAGCCCAAAACAGCCCAGAATTTTCATTGTGCTGTGCCATGACGAGGAACCCAAGCTCCATTGAGCACAGTTCAGGTTGTGTGTGCTGAATTTGCTCCTACAGACTCCTTCAAATGGTGCAGTAGAGCTCTTAGTTGACCTTCTGACTCTGTAGGATTGATTCATGGAAAACAATCAGCATGTCCTCCTGATCTGACACAGTGACTTCCCTCTTTGACTCTGCAGCTTCTCCACTGCTCAGACCGCTGTCTGGTCTCTGGGTTGTAGCTGGTGATGATCCTCCACATGAAACATTCCAATGCAAGTCACAGGTCACATAACGTCATATAAAATCCCTCCGGTCCTACTGGTGACAGTGTACGTAACTCAGTACACAAAATGACAACAGTTATGGTTCCCAGCTGTTGCTTCCTTGCTACCAGACTGTGTTGCATTTGGGAACAGCAGAAACAGTCGTGTAACATTTTGATTGCACCTGTCACAGTAAATACGCAGCTGCAGGGGCCTGCCTTTGGTTAGCTTAGCTTAGCAAAGACACTAGAAGCAGGGGGAAACTGTTAGCCTTGCTCCTTTCAAAGATGACTGACATTAGCCTGTTTGTCTGGACCCTATTCTTCACAATTAACATGTTCTGTCATGTGCGTTTGATTCTTCCAAAGTCTAAATGTTAAAAGGGAAGCTAAGGTTTCACAGGAGGTTATGTGAATCTCTGCTGGCTGCTAAGCAACCTTGTGATTACAAGACTGCAGGAAAGTCACTGCTCTCTGCCAAGAAGTAGTTAGTAAGTGTAAACCCCTGTTTATTTACCGATTAAAGACATGCTCAGACACGAGAGATGTATCAGTTTCCTCATCTTACCCTCTGCAAGAAAGCAAATGAGAGAAGATCTACTTAGCTATATTCCTGATGAACTATCATTTCCCAGGAAACTGTATCCCCGCTGTCATCTTGGACTGTGACATTGTTTCTGCACGCAAGACCTGCACGCCTCTGACACTCTTCCTCCTGCTAATCAAACAGCTTGAAGGTAGAGCGAGTGGAAATGGCCCTAAAAATAACAGGACAAATATGTGTGGAGGTCTGTGTGCGCACAGATAACAACTCAGGTAATGTGTTCCATGAGGGTCAGTAAATACTACACCGTTAGCTCTAGGCAGGATATCCCACAGGGGGAACGTAAGGTGGGGGTAATGAAATTTGTGTGACTGCTGCTGATAAAGAAGTTCTACGCGCTGACCAGAGGCCCCTCCCTCTGCTCTCTGGGTAATGGAAAAAATTATGTTGGAATTCCAGACTGCAAGCAAGTATGTGCACTTTGACCCCGATCTCTCTACTGCTTAAATTCGCTTATCTAAAAATAGGCAAACCTGGAAATAATCAGGCTTTCTCATGTCTCCAAAAGAGTGGGGATTCAGCCATGTAATGATGTATTAAGCCCAACTCGACATGAAGGTTTATCTCCAGCCTCCCAGGAATCAGTCATGTAGACCTGATGTATGCAGCCCAAGAGAGCCAGCTTTGTTAGCATGGGAATTTAGCATGAGAAAACAGTTTCATTAGTGGAAGGGAGGCCTGAGCGCACTTTTCTGCGCCTGTGTGTGTAGATGAAGGTTCATCTCTGAGTCATTCCAGGGATATTTATGTCTCTCTGACATATTTCCATATCATTTGAATAATAAGTTTGCCTACAGTACTTCCAGATTGTTTGAACAAAACTATTATACATTTCCCTTAGTCAACCATAAATGTATACGCCCGGAGAATTCTGTAGTTTAAAATTTATAAGAATTCACTTACTGATACAAATGAAGCCAGTTTAGGACTTCTTTACTGGGAAAACACTATGACGTTTGCCTATAAGTTCACTTATGTAGACTGAGACTGAGTATGTGCCCATAAAAAAGATTTTTCTGTATCTAGTCAAGGGAAACACAGCCAACAGGGCTTCACGTCATAGAATCCAGAGTTACAATATGTAACTAACTTCCCATTTATTTCCTACAGCCCCTTCATTGCCAGTGGGAAAAGGTCAAAGCAGCATGTGGCCCATGCCCCACTGGGTCCATTTGGTATGCAATATTATTAATTAAGTCCCCACAAACACAACAGGTTCATACCTCACCAATGTCTCACAACGCATCACGGTACATCAAGTGCTGTGAGAAGCAGAGAGGGTGGATGCAAACAGTAACAGGAGAGCATAGAGAGCAGAGTAGGAGAGAAAACTCACTTTACACAGATGCACAGTTAAAGCACCTCAAATATCAGTCACTCTGATAAAACATTCAATACAGGGTGAGTCACAGAAAACAAGAGACAAGAGCAGATAGACAAATGACAGAGCATGAGTAGTTTGAATTAGAATGAGCTCTGTTTCTAAGCAAACATCTTACGATATGAGTGGGAACTATTGTTCTTCCAGTTGCATTTGTAAGATTTTTGGACTTGAATGAAGCATGTCTCATACTTTAATACAGGAACAAATATTCCTGGGACCACTAGAGTTGACTAAAAACGTAAAATGAAAAATAAATCAACATTTAATATCCAGGAATTCACACTGTAGACATCAACACTGACCCTATACACTGAGGTTCACTCTAGTCTCGTCTGTGGCTGCGTGCCCTAAACCAAATACTGACATGTGATCATTTTATAATTCAGTTCAGTTTAATTTTAATTGTATAGCACAAGTTATCTCAGGGCACACTGGCAACAGCAGCAAGGAAAAAACATGATTGTATGAAGATGATATGATGGACTTACAGTTATGGAACGACATAGGCAGCTGTTGTAAGGACACCTTTAGTCCTTTATACTCAGAGGGAATATTCAAAACACAGACTTCATATTGTTGTGGCTACGCTAATGTTGCTAATTGCTTAAAACAAGAACGCTGTCTTTGTGTAATGTTGTAGCAGAACACCATTTTATAAATGCTGCTGTTCTAATGTGTAACATGTAGCCTTTTCAAATGTGGAAGCAAGTGCTCCACCATGTTCACAAGCTGGTCACTCTGTACAGCAGTTAGTAGTTAGTAGGCAGTAATGATGATAGAAGCTTTAAAGTTGCAATAATCAATAGTTGTGCACTAACAATAAATTTAATTCCCATTTATAATGTAGAAGGTGATGATTACAAGTAATGCCTTCAGCTACTGTAGCTCACGTTTGGATGCTTATTTAAAGGCAGTCAGTCCCTTTGATGAAAGGTGAGACGTGGATGATTTCCCCAAACCTTTCCTTGAAAATCTACAGGATTATGAGTTTGGACCAGACAACCAAGGAGCGATTCATAACAAATAACCATAGTTCCCCAATTTCCCCCAGTCATATCGTTTCAGATACATCAGTTGACAGGGTGGACTGTAGCCTTAACTTATTTCCCCACCTTTCTCTCTCTCTCTCTCTCTTTCTCACTCTCTCTCTTGGCCAGACCTGATCCCACTGTGAGGAAGCCTATTTCGGAGCTCCCACTGGGTGCTTTATAATATCGCCCCATACTAATTTATCCTCCCTTACCAATTAATTTGGAGCGTGTTATTCTACTGGGACAAAGGTCAGTTATTTTCTGAAAGAGGCTGCCGATGGCCTAGATCATTTTTAGTTCAAGGGGGACTGACTGGTAAGACTGTCCCTGCTTCAACCCACTGCTGGTACTATTTTCAGAACATATCTAATCACATAACTCTGAAATTGAATGAAAACCCTTATAGTTGAAACTAAAGAACACAAAGAAAACATAAAGAGTTAAACCTTTTAGCTACTGGGAGGCAGTGAAAAGAGACTATAAGCACAATAACTCATATAATGTGAGCCTTTCATTTATTTGTCATGACAAAATGATTTAATTTATCTACAGCGAGGCACAGAGATATATTAGCACTCATTTGGAGTTCTGTTTGTAACCAGCTAATTAGTGTAAATCCAATATTTACTTTGGTTCTTTAGCTGCACAATATGCCACAATGTTCTTTAGCTAGATGCTAACCGCCTCATTACGTAAATGTAAAGCCATTGTCATCCCCTTTTAGGTGACTTAATACCCATTTGGTATTTAAAGTGCATTTTAAGTCTGATGGACTTTCGAGGAACTCTCTCAGTCTTAGAAAGATATTTCGCTGGGAGATTTCTTCAGATTTCTTCATTTGCCTAAAACGATGGCACCTACATTAGGTTCAGGAAGCAAAACTCTGTGGTTAGGAAAAGGAAAAGATTGTGGTTTTGATTGTAACAAGAACATTTGGTTGTTGACGTAACTAAAGTTGGTTACATCAGTTAACTGAAGTCCAGCAACTAAAAATAGGTTAGCAGATGTTACGCAAGTTAACTCACATACGCAAGTTTACGTTGGCTTTTTGGGTTTAAGCAGGACACAATCACCACCCTGCTCGGTTAAAGGCCTGTGTTTCTTTAAAGGTCGTCCACCACCCCCAACCTCCTTCCGTAACACACTTTCCAGCTCTGTATACCACGTCACCACTTGCTGGCTTGATAATCAGCTGTTTATCAGCAGCTATCAGAAAGAAGGTGCCTCCTGCTGCTGCTGCGATCAGCTTTTTGGTGAAGATGATGTGAATGAAGTAAAGTTACCAGATCTTTGAAGATAGCAGTTTTAAATTTGCACCAATTCGCTCATAGTGACCCTGAATATTTTAACTTGACCCTACATTTCTTCTTCAGTCTGCAGGCTGTTTCATAGTCTCTGGTTTCATTGTTCTGATTTATAGGCTTCAACTTTAAAGTTTTCTGTTTCATCACAAATAGCAAGCAGCCAACAAAGTTAGCAGCCTGCTTGCAAACACTGTGAAACATTTAGCAGCCAGAGAGAAGCATCTGTTGTTTAGAAAGTGGTGGAGACCAAAACAGAGATAAAAAGCGTGACTTCAGTTCGATGCCGATGCTGCTCCTTCTTTGCTGGATGTGTAAATAGGTAACTGTTTGCTAACATACTGCGTGGAAACAGCACGTCAGTGTTTATTGCTTGACCACAAGCAGTGAAAAAGCTGTGATTGCATCTTAACACGATGTGATCTTTGTACAACTTCCCTTTTCAAACTGTTTATTCAGAGGTCATGTCTAAGGTTAAACTTTTCTACTCTTCCCTTCACACACTGTCATGACATATATTAAATTGAAATCTGTCCATCTTGATATTGTTCATCGCCGCTAACAGGATGGCTCCGTCTGTATTACTGCCACCTAGAGGTGATTTCCTCAGCATATGCAAAGTTTCATCCCTTTTGCTGAAAATCAAACTCATCCAGTGACGATATCCTTGGTTACAAAGCAGCTTTGTATCAAAGGCTGGCTTTTTTCAGCAAATTGGGTCTGCTCAGAAACACTTGTGCGTCACAGGCCTGAAGCCATTCACTCGACTAAAAACAACAGCCATTTTAGCCACAGCAGCCTATGTAAAACACAGAGCAAGTTGCCCTCCTCAGGGCCAACATCATCTCTCCCACTCGTTCCTCCATTCATTCAAACCATAACTGGCAATAAGTCAAGCCGAGGACCCCATGATTCAGACTTCTTGTAATGAGAGGACTGTACTAAATATAAACCGAGGGGATTAGGCCTTTTTTTCGCTGCTTGTCAAACACAAAGCTCCTGAAGGTGCTGAAAACAGGCCTGTGTGTATCTAGGAAACGGCCGCTGCCAAAATGGGAAACAAACCTCGCTCTGTGCTGCTCTCCAGAGCCTTATGTAAATGTCCCGGCAGAGTGGGGCTTAATTGACACCAACTGGTGGCCCCTGCCAGACTGAAAATGATGAAATTGTTCCATCTTTTGACCAACATACGTTTGCTTTCAGGATCATAACTGGCTATCCTTGTCTGACTTGTTTATGTAGGTTTTGGCAGTTGAGAAAGGCTAGAGTGTAAACTATTTACCAGAAATGATTTTTTTTTTCTTTGCTGAGAAGAGACACGCAGACGTCTAAACCGGTCAAACACAGCAACTAAATGAAGGCGTGTGCCTCGCCTCGTCACAGAAGCATCAGGAGAGGGGGGTGAAATGATTAAATCCTCTTTTGATCAAAATATCATGCGTACATGATAGAAGAGAGAAAAAGAATAAAAAGACGTGACCTTTGCATTCTTGCTTTCTTCCAGAAGATGGCAGTAGAGATTAAAGCTGTTGACAACATGCTGCAGCTTTGATCTAATCCAAATTAGCATTGAGACATGACACAATGTGCTGCAGTAATACCTGTAACCAAGAGAAATATGGATATGACGCCTGTAACACCTGTTTAAAGGACACTTTGCTCCAAACACTGTTTTCATTATATTTACAGATAACCCTATTAGAGATATGTATTCATTTAGTTTGTTTGTTCTTTTCAGTGAAATCATTTATAGTTTATGTTTTTAGCATGACAGGTAACAGAAGCTTTCATATTCAGTGTCAACATGTATTGGTGATGGTGAAACCATTTGTTACAGGAGGCAGCGTACACTAAGGACAGGTCGCCAGTCTGTTGCTGGGCCGACACATATAGACAGACAACTCTTTCACACTCACATTCACTCCTATGGGCAATTTAGAGTTCACAGTTCACCTATCATGCATATTTTTGGGTGGTGGGAGGAAGCTGGAGTGCGTGGAGGGAACCCACGCAGACACGGAGAGGACATGCAAACTCAACACAGAAAGGACCCGGTTGAGAATCGAACCCTGGACCTACTGGCTGTGAGGCAGAGTGGTTAAAACTCACTTTTCCAACGTAGCAAGACCTGGAACACTCTACAGTATCTTTTTATAAATCACTGAAGAATGGATACAAATCTAGGCACGGAAAAGTCAGAATTACTACTAAAATACAGCCTGGTTATATAGATTATAGGATGTGATCTTTAGGAAGACTCAACCCCTAATGAGTGAGACATGCATGTAGCTTAAGAGGCCATGTGAGGCCATATTTGGGGGTTTTCCTTTCACTTTTGTATGTTATATTGCATTGTTGTCCTTTTTATGGCTGGCATCACTCCTGCAAAATCAGAATGAGCTTAATGCAAACTCCATCAACACAAAGGTGGTGAACGTTTGAGCAGACTGCACCAGTTTCTCTGCCGCTGGCTGCGAGAACCAACGCAGATGTCCCCCAGCCATCAGAGGCTGACAGGACTCGGTGGGCTGATTGAATTTGTGATAGAAACATGACAAATGTCCCCCACAGTGACTGGACAACTGTGTTGAGAGCCACTGATGGTGCAGACTCCAGGATGGATCGATTCTTACTGTCTGTGTCCAGATTTCAAACCTGGAAACTTTAAGTTTTGCCATTTTCTTTAGGTTGTTTTACCGTTTCGTCACTCAGTTAGCCAGCTGTGCAGAGTTCAGTGTTGAAACACTGATTCACTTGATCAATCCCTCAAACTTGAATCTGAGGGACCTGGGCCGTCAAATTCCAACAGGTAAGTCCTTGAAAAGCTAAATCAGATGTTTATCCTGGTAGCTCTTGGAACCAGCTGTCAACCTGAGAATAAAACAACTAAGCACCTTAAAATCATATTAAGTCTTGTGCACAGAAGCTCCCATGACTCTTCTTTCACTTATGAAACCAGCAGATCATGTTAGTGAGTATTTAATAAAGCGGTGTGTGTGTGTGTGTGTGTTATAGAATCAAGCTATTATGAAACGACCACACTGTCAGTTACATCTGAGGTACCACTGGGTGGCAGCGTTGGACTTATATATTTCACTGGCTAATAAGGGACCTTTGCTGTAATTTTGAAGATATAATTTAATCATTTAATCAAATGTTTGTATTGTTTGTCCAGCATTGTTTGTCACATCACCCTGGGACCCCACGCCAGGCTGAAGCACCATCATGCAGCAGAGCACTGCAACACTCATTCAGCGTTTTAAGTAGTTTAACAGTAATTATTTCCCAGACACCTTCAGTGTCTTAAGTGTCTTTTTGCAGTTTGACTTAAGCAGCTCTTAAAAGATGTGCCTGCAGAGCTGTGGGTGGTATCCAGAAGGTTCTGTGAAGATGTAATGCCCACACTGACCAGAAGTCCATTATCCAGTCCAGATGAGGGGGCATGCACGATAACATCCTGAGTGACAGGTCTGTGGCAGCTGTGTGCTGAGGGAGCCCCCCCAGCCCCTCGTCTCTGAGTGTCCATTCACAGAGGGAGGCGTTTGTTACTGTGTGACAGCTGTCACGGCCCCCTCTCGCCCTCACCCCTTCCTCCAGCGCACATTTCCACATCATTACCTCTCACCGTAACCTGCTGTCCCCTGAAACCTGTCAATAAGAGGGGGAGTCGCTGCATACGGATAAGGATTTTGGTGCAGTGATTAAAACCAGTCAGTTTATGAGTCATCAGTGATTCAGTACAGTAAACTAAACTTTTCGAATTACAGCACTTAGTTTGGAATAAACCAAAAAAAGGAATTGGCATGAGACATAATAGATGCCAAAAAAGACCGAAAAAAGCAACACCTACAGAAGTTCAAAGCTTTTTAAAACTAAATCTCAAGAAACAACATGTCACTCTGCACACACTTAGTCTGATTGACAGATGACATTTGGGAAGCTGAGTGCAAAAAGACCCCATCAGTAGGCACTTTGCAGCAAAATGTGATGAGAACATAGAGGTGTGCAGTGAAACGTTAAAATAAACCGACATGGGTCTTCTTTGACAAAATGTACACTCTCCTACTGTGGTCTAATTAAAAAAAAACACATTTCAGTTTAGAGCCTGTGGAGAAATCAACAGTTTATGACACAAGAATGGACACCCGCGTTGCCCCAACACTCCAAACTGTATGCCTAAAGCAGACTGCAGTGTGATCAGACTGCAGGCCTGTGCCATCAGACCTGGAGGACAGGACTCCCAGAGGTTCAGATGATTAACAAAACATTCCTGCTCCCAGCTCTGAGAGACTGACCTTAAACACAGCTGTGCTTTGAGCTAAATACTAACATCAGCACCCGAACACGCGCAAAATGATGTTAACACATGCACGGATATGATGATTACTGTGTTCATCATCTCGAGCCCCATTTGGATTGGATTATCTTTTCAACTGGAGGTGGACTGATATTAACGTTACTGCCTCTGTTATGTGGGAACCCCCACCCCACTCATATGTGCAACCACATTGTTATGTTTTTATAGTGAACTGATTTCAGCAGCAAGAGCTGAAGATGGCCACAGTCAGGATGTTTTTGAACATGTTAACACCAGGGTCTGTCTGGGAACAATTATGACAACTTAAAAGATTAAAGCCATCCGGAGGGTAAAACCCTCAAATGTGTTGTTGTGATGTTGGATACAGGTGGTATTCTCTTCGGAGCTCAGTTTTTAGCCTGCGGTTGTTTACACTTTAGCAAATTGGAACATCTAAAAGTATGTTAAATTAGCCATTAGCAGATCCTGTTTGCTGTTTGTGCCCAGACGTAAACAGACAGTCCCTGGATTGCTTCGATGCTGCAGATAAATGAAAAACCAGATTCTCAGGCAAGTCCTGAAGTGTCTTTTTAATGATTTCTAAGTTGATTTGTTCACAATGGACATTGGATAATGATATCCTCTGGGAGTGGAAGTCACACTGAATCATATCAACATGTGTTTTACGTCCTTGTGGTAAAAGTTCAATCATGATTCCAAGAAAAAATTATGATTGACTTAAATTCACCTGACACCTCACCAGTATCTTTGCCTCTCACACTGAAGAAGAGGAGGCTCCGTCCCTGTTAAACTTGTTCTTTGGAACGTCCTCATGGTCCTTTACTGGACCATAGCTCGTGGTGGTTTAAATGTCATCTGGGACAATGAGTCAAATTACTGAGGAGCACAAAACATTTAATTCCTCACTTCCTCCTGTGATGTTAATCCTGTCCAAATGGGACTTTGGTTTCATCAAACATCCATCGATTGGCATTAAACAAGCAAGCTAAAGCTAATGGGAATGTCATTTTTAAAGGCATCTGGTTGAAAAAGCACAGTATTGAACAAATACAAGTATTAATTCATCCATCCAGTTCCTCAAAAACTTGCCAAGACATTTCTCTTACAACTACAAAGAGCAACTCCATGTTGACTCCACAGGAAAAGTCAGCATCAACTCAAGGAGATGGACCCAAACGAGACACAGAACTTGGAGTAAGGCTTTCAATGGTTTTAATACTAAAAAAAGAACAAAGCTTACAGGGGCTGAGGCCAGAGCAAAGTCCAGAATCCAACTAGAGGAGAATCCATAGATCGAGAACATAAATCCAAAACTGCAGGAACATTGATAAACACTGGAAACAACTAAAAACCATAAAGCACATGTAGATTTAACACTCTCACAACAAACACAGGGAATGGCAAACTATATATAGACACACACATGGGGGATGGGGGGGGGTTAAAAGGCACAGGTGATACTGATCAACTAACAACACAGGTGAAGGACAAGAGGGAGGAACAGGACATGGGCACAGAGACACAAGAGGAAAAGTATTCTACAACATAAAAACAGGAAATGATCAAAATCTATATCCATGTATTTGATATTTGATATATTTGCAATCCATGCAACAATGGTTGAGATCAGTCATATATCAGTCTCAGGCAGCATGGCTAAAAAGATGAGAAAAGAAAACATATTTATTTTTTGTCACATTTCGCTCATTGGCTCCTATGTAATACTGGATAACTGTTACCTGTTTAACCTGCCAAACTCTGCAGACAAAACAGTACCAGGTCTTAATCTGTGCTGAGGGGTCACAAGCCAGAAGAATCACTGATTAGTGCTGTAGGTTTTACTTGTCATGTCAACCCTAGACAGCTGCAGAGTTAAATGCTAATCTTACAAGAAGCCACGGCCATCCCTCAAGGACGTATCTATGGGCGGTCGATGGATTAAATTGCATCTGTGTGGAGTTAAATGAAGACATTAGCAGGGAGGAAGAAGCACAGATACAGGAAGGTGGTGCTGAAGAAGCACAGATACAGTGATTTAAAGAAAGCAGATGTGGTTTAATTTCAGGATGAGTCATACATAAACCCATGGTCACATCAGTTCTTCTGCCTGTGTACATGACTACATTTCATAACTGCCAGTGTTGACTTTTATTGAATACCAAATATCTTCCTGTTATTGTCGTGCATTCCCAGTGTGATAACGATGACACAGCAGGATTTTATAACACTGGAATGAACACTGAGCTGACTTTAATGTCCTGATTCATCGAATAAAAACAAAATAGATCGTACTGTTACTGTTACTGGCTGTGAAAACGGTTTAATCTTTAATATAAAAGTCAGGGGTGAGACGCTTTTACAAGAGAGCAAACATCTCCACCCAGGGCTGTAAATGCTGCGTGAGGCTCTTTGCTGTAAATGTACAATGACGCTGCCAGCACGCAGCACTCCTCCACTGCGCTTCACAGATCCATTGTACTGTAAAATGCAGAACAAACTAATAGAGCGCAGAACAGACTGTGAATCACATTATGAGTTCCTGATTCAGCACAGCAATGAAGGTCAGATGATAAATATAAAAGCCGCTACATGTTGTGCCCGTCGTTCAATAACCCAACTCTTTTTCAGGTGTTCAGCCAGCCTATATGTGCTTTTGAGAACCACGCTTTATAACCAACTGTTTCAGTTAAATATGATTTAAGGAAGAACAAGCACAACTCTGCGGTGAACAGAATTGTTTAGCATTGACTTTATACAGATTTTAAAAGTAGTTTCAATCCCTAATAGCGCAGAAGAATCCAGCATGTCTGTCGGATGAGTCACAGGTTGTGCTGCTAATTCAGGGAGGCCTTTAATCCAATGATGGAAATGAATGACACAGTCTTTCCTGTGTTGTACCACCGTCCTGTTGATTCATGGCCCGCTTTCCACAAACTCCCTGGTACTGTCACCTTACAGCACTACAGGCTGGGGCAGAGCCGTAAAAATGTGCATGGTTTGTGAGTCACTGGTTACCGCGTCCCCCAAATATGTCCTGCATTTAATGTTAGCTGATGTCATCTGCAGTGTCATAAGAAAACACAAGTCACGAATGCAGCAGAGCTCGCACCAGCCAAAAAGTCATATATCAAGCTCATTGTTGTTTAGCCTCGCTCGCTAGCTCAATGGCTAATTAAATGCGGACGTCAAGGAGTTAAGTCATGAACGTTCACGTCAGCAGAACTTTACGGGAGCTCTGATTAACTTTTATTTGACTGGTGACACTTCAACCCAAATTAAAGCACTACATCAGGAATTTGGTTGTGTTTATTGTTCAATTTAAGCTGAATGTTATCTTGCATGAACTAGTTCCTATTGTGTGTGTGTGCGCGCACCCTTTTACCGTTTTTAATACTTGTGTGAACATTAGCTAAAACCAAACTGAAAGTAACACACGGACAGAAACACTCGGGGTCAAATTAAACTCTTTTATGTGAGTTAATCTAAAACCAGATCCACTCAAGTGGGAAAAAAGTGTGCAAACAAAATCTTTGTCTATTCAAACCGCAGACTTTTTCTAAAAAAGAAAAAAAAAGCAGGCATGCCGACGCATTCGACTAACGATCTGAATCACTTTGTTCACTTCAGCTCAAAGATTTGTGACGATTGTGTAGTTCCTTCACTCTCTTTAGGAAAGAAAGCAGTCACATTCAAATTCAGTATGAGTTCATGAACACATCATTGTCCGTACCCACCTGACGTTAGGGTCTGATCCAAACTGCTTACTTCAGAATCACATTGAATGTGATGCCAGCTCCAGCCCAGACTGCTCAATACAAAGCTGGTCTTTAATAATCCCTATTAACAGATACACGCATACAAATGTAGCATCAGTAGGCGAGGGACAAGATCTGAGTAGCGTTGACCAATCATGTTAGAGTGATCCTGGCTGCATGCAGGTAAACAGTCCCTGTGGAGGGGAAAAAGAGGCAGAACACATTCATTCATATGGAGATAAACAAACATAGCAATACAGTCACAGTCTTGGCTTGGATATCTGTCATCTGGGAGCGACACCGGGAGCTCTGTCACACTGTCTGTCAAAGGATAAAGGATTCATCAGTCTATAGTCGACTCTGGAGATAAAGATAGAGTCTATATTCTACATAAGGTTAATAGTTTAGGTGCCTTTACAGGATCACAGTTATCTTCTGTTTTAATAGGCTTCTACCGACAAAGTACATTATGTACTGTGGCTGAGCTGTCAGTCACCGGTGAGGAGCTCCGCTGCTGAGAGCTGTGATTCTATCAGTAAACATGTCGAATCAGTCGGAGCAGTTCGGTTTCCTGAACACCGACTGAGCGCCTCCACCTCTTACCTCCAACATACACACTGTAAACCATCCCAGACCCGACAGCTGAGGGGAACACTAAGGTTAAAGATTAATGTCTGCTCACCATCTGGACATTTGCGGCACATTAAGTGAAAATGACACAAAATAATAACAACAACAACAACAAGTCACGGTGCTACAAGTAAGAAATGTTTTGCATTTGCATGTCTGAAATATCGCTGCTCTCACGGAGCAGAAACAGCCAAAATGTCAAACAGTGGAGGCTTGAGATGGCGACTGGGTTCACTGCTTGTTGTTTCTTTCTTCTTCACCTTGGTTCACTGTGCTTTTGCCCAGTTTAATTCCACTCTGCATGACTCACCGAGCTGGCATCAAGGTAGTCTGGCACTGATTCTGTCCGAAAGGTTAGAGCATTGTGTGATTCAGACCCTGAATAACTTAACTGTTACGAGCCTGTGATGTCTGGTGCTCTCACATTCTTTGTGGAAGTGTAATATGAGAGCGGCAGACTGAGCACCAGGGGGCATTACATTAAGATCGTCTTTTTCGCTGTGTGGGGAAACACCGCCGATAATTATTTCAGAACTGCTATCAAATTAAACACAGATTGTGCTGGATTTAATTAGGGGGGGATTAATTGGTGCTCTGATTAAGGGTGAATCACAGATACAGTCACTCTGGCTGATTCATTCAAACACAAGAAGCATAACGTGTAACAGTTGAGCGGCCTCGCTGGATGGCTTCAGCAGAGATGCAGTGCAGAGCTCTCTGCTGCCAGAGAAAGCCATTGATTTCTTCCCTGCTGATAACTCTGTGGTGCATATGTGTGTGTGTGTGTGTGTGAGAGTCACTCATCTCTGAGCTGGAGCTAGGAGCTGTCGATGAGATGAGTGGAAAACCTGTCAGAGGGTGAGGTGGCAGTTAGACACCTTGATGGCCTGAGGGAATTGTGGGTGAGAAATGTATTGCCTCTCTGCTGGATTTCACTGTCCTTCTCCAATCAGGATGTCGGGAGACTATGTAAAAAGAGCTGTTTATATATGTTCTGCTCCAACGGCCTCCATTAATAGATTATATTAGAGCTTTTATTCCTTTTTCTGAGAAGCAGAAACATGTGTTTTCATGTCAAGTTAAACATGCGACTGCTTCTATCCCAGATTTTAGCGCTTTCCCATTTGCTAGCGTTCAACTATGCGGCTTCACAGCTGCAGCTGTTGAATACTGATGAAAAATGTTCGCAAAGATATAGATTTTTAATATCATATGTCGAGGAACATGGCGGTATCATGGCACGCATGAACAAGAGACTGTACAGGTTTTGGCTGTTTCAGTTCCAAGTGAGAAATGTCATTATCAGCTTTAATACACACATATCTGAGCTTATCATAAGCCTCCCCCTGTGTTGGAGGGCTGTAATACATAAAAAGTGTGTGGCTCAGAAGAATTTCAGGAATGATTCAGATATTTTTTTTCTTTGCTGTAATATCATATCTGACCTTCATCCAAACTGACTGTAAACATTTCCGCGAACGCACCAGAGGGAACTGAAACCCCCAAAACGAACTTGATCTGGCTCCCTAAGGCACAAAGCGGCAATTCCAGGCGAAAATCACACTTGTTATCGCAAAAAAGTACGCTACGCCTCGCCTTCGCCTGAATTCATGTTGATGTTTCACCCCAGTGAGAGACTCCTTGATGAGGCGGTGATAGTGAATCTTTAAAATGCCCGTGGATTTCACATGGAGAGACAGAGATAATGACTGTGCAGCTATGGGTATGAATGCACACATTGGCATTTCCTCCCTCTGGGAACACAGCCCGCAATCAAGGCCTGAAACACTGACTCATCAAGGCGAAACACTGTCAGGAGAGAGAGGATGGGCAGGAGAGGAGGAGAGGAGAGAACCACAGAGCCAGGACTTGTAATTTGTTCTGCACATTTATCATCTCTTCAGATGTTAGCTTAATGAGAGCATGTAGAAGATTTCAAAGGGTTTAACGTCCCTGGTGCAGATGTCGGCAGGCTCTTCCAGCTGTGGGACTGAATGTGAAGTGAGAGCTGCGGAATGACATGAGCAGCTTCTTTAAACCACTGCGGAGAGGGCGGTGGCGTGCAGAAGGCCCAGCATGCTGTGGTTATTATTCTCCTCTGGAACACCAGCTGATGTTGATCTGCCATACAAGGCCAAAGAATGTCAAATATGAGGGAGGGCAGGGAGTGTATGAAGCAAGCTCTCTCGCTTTTGCATCTAAGGGCGCACGTTTGCTTTACATGCACGATTGAAACCCAGCACAGCGGCTAACGCAGTGTGTGAACGTGCACATCCACATGTGCACGTTCACACAGAAATATTGAAGAATCAACAGTTCCCAGGACTCGGGAGGTGGAAGCTCTGCAAACTCAGCTGCTCTGACTTACAGTAAGCAAGTAAGCTCCTCGGCTTAACCACAACCTGAGTACAGATCTGTTTTCTTTTCTTCCAGAGAGCTGAGCTAAGACTATTTGCTCAAACCCCCGGGCTCTGGAGGCAAATGTTCTGGTGCTTGCACCATGTCTTATTATGTGATCTTTATCTACATGAACTATTTGTGTCTCTACCAAAGCTGCAGTCATAATACAGGACCTCCAGGCCAGGACTGATGCTGAGGAGAACAGTGAATGCAGAGCAATAGCTTTGGTCATTATGAAACAGCTGAATCTGAGGCAGGAAGGTCATCACAAAGGAAGGAATCAATGGATCACTTGGATTGAACTTTGACACGCCCATTTGGGACACTGACCAACTGGAAAGCATGTTTGTGATACTGACAATTGAGGGAACAGGGAGATCTTGACAAATGTCCAAAATGAAGGATTTTCATTCATTTTAAATCACGCTACTCTGCTGTATTAACTGTTCCAGAAACTGATGAGTCATGGTTGGTAATCAAAAACAGTGGATGATACAACCAGGTTCCCTTGAATTAAAGGGTAGCTCCACATATTTTCTCATATGTGCACTGTAACAGTTTTGAATACCACCTGTTTTTAATGGTCTTCAGAAGATCTGGTCTGAGTGTAAGAGACAAAATTCACAGTTTTGTGCTAATATGAAGCCTCAGCTGCCTGAATTAGCCAGATCAAGTGGGTATCATCAAACCTCGCGTGCTTCCACTGTTCATTTGCTGAGCTGAAGCCAGTTGATCTGGTCGAATCAGACTGCTGTGCCTGGACAGCGTTGTGGAGGAAGTACTCAGTACTCAGATCCTTCGCTTAAAGCAACCACAGTGAACTCTACTTTGGTGTTGGCTTTGGAAGGCTTTGTGGACAAAAGCGGAAGTGCTTCTGCTGCTGTCGTGAAAGTCTTGATCCGAGTAGAGCCAGTGTGCATTTGTTTTGGAGGAAAGCGAAATAAGTATGGAACCTTCCTCATTCATAAACACAGCTGTAGCAGAATGCATGGCAAAGATGATATTACCGATTGTAACATAACAATGCTGAAGCTAAGTACATTTTGTAAATATGTAACCGATCACATCCTGTGTTGTTTCAGTAATGGACAGTGTGTTTTATTGACGGGTGGCGACGCTAATGAGGACTGATCTGACTGTTATCTCTAGCAGAAAGACACAATGCAATTTCCGCCTGTGTTAGACCTCGACTGAAGAACAGTCTGATGCACCGATCGATAGAGTCTACTCCCTGATCTGACATCTTCTGCTTAAATCACCTTAAATGTACGTCCACGGGCTGTAAACCACGGCTCATATATCATAAATGAAACAGAAATGATAGAGCTTTCCACAGGAAAGAGGACCGGGTTTGAATCCTTGTAAATCCTGCATTTCTCTTAGTGGTGATTTACCAATCAGAACTGTTATTTGTACTCGATTACAAGTATCACAAGTTAAAGTACTCACTCTGCAGAATGTCTGCCTGACAGTTTAGAAATGAGGAACAACTACAGCAGCCAAAAGCTTCAGTGGTTTTGTGGGTACTGTCCTTGAATAAATGCAAACCTTTCTCTGAGCTGTGTTAGCTCAATGTCAAGTTTGCAAAATCAAAGTGGTCGTGATGTCACATTGCTTCCATCACCGCCGGTTTCCCAAGGACACAGAGCCGCTGTCTGCGTGACTGAAAGCCAGCAGTAACAAGATGTCTACACTGTCGTGTTTCTGGCCGTTCAGACACACCTTGGTTTTGGTTTGAGCCTTCAAATCTTTGGGCAACATTGTAGTTGGCACTCCCCTCATGTCCCAATATGCTAACTCTGGATTAAGCAACCTGTGCAGGGAACCGAAACTGTAACAGTGGTCCCATGGGAACAGCTGCAGGCTTACTTTTCAGCGCGGCTCTGTCAGAATTGGAAACGAAAGTCGGAGAAATACCCTAAAAATATACAAACAAGGTTATTTTAATTGTGGAAAGGTCAAAACCGGCACAGAGCTGTCAGTCACTCTCATTTTTGTTGGATGTAAACAGAAGTGAAGAAGAGATGGGCACGAAACAGAGGAATGGGAGCTGCTGGAATTTGGAAAGAGGGTGGGTGTTCACTTTGTTTTTGAGTTTCAAAACAACAAACAAGCATGCAACTGATAGTCAAAGGCATTCATCTATCTCTGATCCAGACTGTAAACATCCTATGGTGACCCAGGCCATTTTCATTCTGGCACCTGTAGCAGCCCGGCCTCACCCTGTTATCAAAAGGCGCTAATCCACTGGATCCTGTTAACCTCACACACACACACAAACCCTCTCACACACATTAGACCCCTTTGCCCCCCTCCTCGCGCCCCCTTCCTGAGTTAATTAGATTGCAGTCTGTTCAGAGGAGAGAGTTTTGGGAGCCATCCGGGGCTCCAGTAAGCGCCTGTTGTGGTGCTGCAATGTTAATAGTCCTGGATTAGTGAGACAATGGAGGTGGTGCTGGGATCAAGCTGTGAGGAGGCTGGGTCCACAGATGGGATCAGCATAGCTGCAGGGCCGGACTCACACACACACACACACACACACACACACACACAGGGAACAAGAGAGTGAATGCGAATGTGCAACAATCTACAAATATGTGTGTATGTTACAACCACACACATATAACGTAATGCCATTTTTACCTGCATTATCTCTATATTATATATGTGTGTGTGTGTGTGTGTGTGTGTGTGTGTATACATATATATGCGTCTAAACCAGATAAACCAGATTCTAATCCCTGAAGTGAATGCACAGCTCACTGAGGAGACTCTGACTCACTGTGTGTGAGTTGATGATGTTGGAATGTCCTTTTCCACTGTGCCTGATGCTACACAGACAGATGCAGAAGGATGGCACACATGGAGCACAACTTTGAAGAGCCGCGCACTCAATATCACCACATGCGAGAAATGTGCACTCGCAGACAGAGAAGACGCCAGCAAGACCAGAGGTGACAGACATGTGATAGGTTACATGTCATATATTAACACACCCTGATCAGAGCTGTGCCAAGAACCACCCCCGCCCTCTAACATACACAGCTCTTCCCACACATTTCTGCTTAATATGTGTCACAGTTACGGCGCTGATATCGCTCTTCAGAAAAGCTTTGGGGGGGGAATTAAATGTCACACGGTTAAGATGTGAATAAATAATCAAATGTTAAAATGTATTTACAAATGAGCCGCAGGGGTTTTATCTGCTCACACTACTGGCTGAGTCAGATTTAGCTTACTGCAAAATGCCACGAATGGAAGAATCGAGTAATGTACGAAAGGGATTTTGCCCATATTTCTGTGCTCGGAAGCTCACATGACAAGTTCTGCTATTGACAAAAAGAGAATGAGCGTAGAAAGTGTTTTTGGAAGCGGTTTGTCTGAAACTGATACGCTCCCACTTTGTCGTATGTATCAACACACAAACCACATTTCTCAGGTGCAGTAACTGAAGCGTAACCTCCACTGACAGCTGTTTAATCACATGAACCTGCAGCCGTTTCTACGGTCACAGCCTGGCTCTTAGGCCAGGACTAATGTGGGAGACACACCAAAGTCAATTATTCAACAAGAGCAAATGAACTAGATATATACAACGCGCTGCTGGTTGTGTGAAGGGATTGAGAGGGAGCACCTGAGCTGCTTTGACAGGCTGGAAACACTGAGCCCAGTTGTCGCAGTGACGCACTAATCAACATCCTGACCAACAATGATAAGAAATGCCATGGGTGAAAATACAAAGAGTCGCAAAAGGTTCCCGGTGACACTCCCCTATATGCAGAAATACAATAGTATTAGTAAGTAGTAATAGTAAGTATTAGCCTGACTGATGAATATTTCTTCCTGTGAAACCTATTTTTACTCAGTAAGTTCCTGCTGTAAGTCATCCTGCTGGGGACAGTATGGCTGGCTGCTGGTTCTGAAAACTGTGATGGACTGAGAGGGGATCATAGCTGGTGTGGACTGATCTGACCGGGCACCTCATTAGCTCTTACATCTCCCTTTTAATGTGGAATCTAAGGCAGAGTCTGCAGCCGGTCTGCGGCTATTAGGTGAAGCATTGCTTTGAGCTAATGCTAATGGCATCATGCCACATATGTGCAGGGACAAAGCGAATACACTTATGACTAAGCAGCGACTAAACAGTGTTTACCACATCTTTACCAGTGAAGCACGCTAATGTTTGCCTATCTGACAAACAAAGTGTGACACACAATGATGGGAATGTGACTAGCTTTGCGCGTGTATTTGACAAAGCTTTAGAGACCAGGTTCCTGATGGAGACACAGATATACCAGAAAGTCAGGGCATCACCACAGTCGATAGGATTCTTCCTCTGGGGACCACGAACGATATTTCAATCAAATCCATATGAGTGTTACCGACCCAGCCAGTGCCACGCTGCTAGTGTGGCTGAAAGCACTAAAATGTTCACGATTTAAAAGGAACTTTACAACTTGTTTGGGCGAGCTGACGCAGCTTTGTCTTGTCCTCCAGCCACAAACTGAGTCACATGTCTCTGTGATTGGGCAAATCGGGCGATAACAAAGATGTTTTTTACGGCAGCGATATGACTCCATCGCTCTCTCTGTGCGACTCTGGCTCTTGGCGAAATGGGAGCTTGACAAACACAGAGGTGTGGTAAGTGTGCTGTCTGCCTGGATTTCCTGTTCTAAGCACACACTCATATAATGCTCAAGTGTGTGTTCTCATGCAAACGATGCCGTAACCACACTTGTGTGTTGAACTGACTGGATGAGAGGCCAAATGGCAATAAACTGTCACAGTAGCACTGTTCTGTGTAGTTACAACTGTAACACGGGCAGTGTGGCGTCTCTGTAGTTATGTATTCACAGTATCGTCTGTAAGGTTTAGATTACAGGCTGCAGTTTTACAGTGTTTGGTGGTGGAATGTAACAAAATACATTTACTTAGCACTGCGCTAAAGTGCTAATTTAAGGTAATTACGAGAGTAACTTATTTTCATATAACTTTACTCCAACACTGTTATTTGACGGCTTCTTTACTGTTTAATTAGGAAATTAATATTTTAAAGGCAAAACACGTGTACATGATATGTAGAGCTGATAAAACATGATACTTGAATTCTGACACATTAAAAATTTGCCAACTGACAGAAATATGAAAAGCAACTATTTTGATGAAGTAAAAATATTAGATGTTGCTTTTTCTTTTTCATTTGTTTTGTTACCATACCGAATATTTTCACGGCTCCAGCTGTGACTAATATTCATCCTTTTAATTGAATTTCTCTTTTAAACTTTTGTAAAATTGGTTGGACAAACAGGCCTCAGGAAGGTGTCACTTAGGTTAAATGATCACTATTTTCCGAACTTTCACAAAGCCAATTATTATTATTATTATTTACATGTATGATGGTAATCACACCGTTTCTGCACTTTTAATTTACATACTACAAGTACATTTTGTTCATTAAACTAACTTATAGTGACTACAGGCTTTGTTTGTAATAGAGTATTTTTTACTGTGTGGTATTTATACTTTTACCTCAGTGAAGAATAAACTTACATTGTAACTTGAAGCTGCGTTACTGTTCCCCGTCAGCTCATCATCATTTAAAAGGAAACAACACAACCTTTGTGGACATCGCTGTGCAGCAACACACCCTGATCTGTATTTGTATTTGTTTTCTATCATTACTTTTAATGAGTTTGAACTCCCAGTGCAATATTGACACGATGATCCTGCTTTTATTGTTGTTCACTCTAACAGTAACAGTATAACTTTGTACATTAAATACATTGGGTTCTTTACCGGTGACCTGTTCATACATAGGCTGCAGGCTGAGCTGTTACTGTGTCCTCAGTTCAAATATGAATCATCTTTCTGCACCTTCTCCTGTTTTCTCACACCAGCCTCTGCCGCATCTAATAACGCATAAATCACGGAGAGAAGGCTTAAAGGAACGAATCTCACACAGACAGACGACAAGGACAATTTAAAACGGCAGGCTGAAAGATTTTAGACAACGAAAAAGCTTCCAAAGGCGTTCGCAGCCTTACTTCTGCTCGTTTCCATTCAAGGTCAAACATCGCTCGTGTTTGATCCTCTAGCACTTGAACATTTCAGATCCAGCTATCCCTAAATCCACCGTGACCCCTTAACTGCACAACTTTTACACGCTGCATCCGCTTGACAAAATCCATTCTTGGTAAACGCAGCTGCCACAGCGGACTGTTATGCAATCATTAGTCAGCCAGGTCTACGTTGTCCTGTCATTTTGTCTTTCACACCGACACAAAGACTCTCTTCCTTCCTATGGCGGCACTGGCACACTAGTGGATGTGTCGCCTGGCCGTGGATTCAGCGGAGAACACCATTACTGTCAGAGGACAATAGAGGAGGTGGTAAACAGGAGGTTGAGAAAGAGAAGAAAGAGAAGGACAGATGGGGGGAACAACATGGGACTGAGACAAAGGCTTTGATAGACTGTCTACTGTTAAAACCAGTTGGGAAAAGGCAATAAATCAACATTTCAACAGTCACATTTCTAAAACTATCCGTGCAGAGGTGCTGAGGAATTGCTTATGAATTCCCCATGTTATATGTCTGTGTGTGTGAGCCCATCCCCCTTTAGTCCCTGCAGTGAGAGCAGGCAGGCTGGTAAAGTTGGGGGCAGGGCGGCTCTCTTTCTTTCAGTCTCTGGAGCCTGCTGACAGCTGCTCGGGGAGGCCTGGGGCTGCTGCCTCACTGCTGGGCACAACCACGGCCACATCCTGGAAGACTCAGCGAGGATCTCATGCATGCTCACGGCCACGAGCGACCGCAAACTGGAGCGACCTGAAATAAAGACGGCCTTGACAAAGAAGTCGCAGTGTTTACTCAATCTGTCCACTTGTGTTAATATTTGAGGACTCCCTGTGTGTCGGCACAGGGTGGGAGAGAGATGTGACTCACAAACGCATACCGTTTAACGGTTTAAAGTCCATCATAACTGACAGCTGCTTCCTGTCGGGACCCGAACTGTGATTACCCAGGTCACGTGGCTTGACCCAATGCATGTCATGTAAATTGTCAAGTTGAACCGCGCCCAGATCCTTGAGAAACACATCTAGTCTCTTCCTGGAAATGCATGGGGCAAGTTAGGGAAAGGCTGCATATTTGGCAACCATAAGAGGAAAGAAATTCAAAAATTGCATAATGTGGCTATTGTTGAGGAACATTTTATTTCTGTAATGTTGTTATTCAGAACGAGAGTCCCTTTGAAGGCCTGCACAGACACACATGGACATGTTTCAATACTTCTTTTCACCCCCGAGCTCTGATATTTGAATAAATCAAAGCAAATGGCCTATTGATAAAGCGTTTATTGTCCTTATTACATTATAAAGGCAAACAGAACGAGGAGGAGGATAGCTGCTGGTGAATGTAAATTAGTGACTGAAGTAATCAAACCCCAGATGATTAACTTGGATCGATAAAACGACCCCGTTTAAAAAGCCTGGCCAGCAAACTTCGGACGTCAATACAGATGACAGGAGTGAGCAACGACTCCGAGGCATCAAGGACAAAGGAGGAGACGGCTCTCCCATGCATGGCTCTGGAGACGCGCCAAGGCCTTGCTTCTGAAGCCACCATGCCATTTGCCTAGCAACTCCAGGGACAGGTGGAACACGTCAGATAAACACAGACATGTCTGGCTGGGTGGGTTTTATTTTCTTTATGAGCACAAAGCCTGGAGGAGCCCATTTTCACACACTAACAGCAAAGACTTCCTCAGCGGTGACTAAAATGGAAACTACATTCTAGGGACGTGTGTGTGCGCGCGTGTGTGAAATATTTGTGTCCAGCTGTTACATACAGTACATTGTGCAATATCACTGTGACTGTAGATCTCTTGTGTATGGAAACACAGTTCTGCCAGGAAGAGAAAAATAAAGATAAAAAAATGAGTCACGGTGAAACACATTCGGAGTCAAAACAAGATTTAGTCACTTGTCAGTCATGATAAATCTAAAAATGCTCCTTTCCCGAATCACTGATCGTGACAAAATGCTCATGATAGGTCAAAAATGTCACTTTTTGACCTATCAGCAATAATTAAAAATCAAAATGGCCAAAGTTGATTAACTGAGTCAAATTACCAAATGAAAATTTTAACTTTTCAACTCATAGTTTTGACTAATTATCCCATAATTTTCACAAGGAAACTAGAAATGTTGTTTGACCATTATCATTATAGAGTATTTTGCATATTTTCATGATCACTTGCTTTCACTATCTTCTAAAACAGAGATCTTCTTCCTGTCAGAGCATCCACACTTTAGTACCCAGCGGTGCTGTAACTTGCTGACCTCCGATTCAACCGGTCCGCTTCACCGCACCCTCTTTGAGTAAGCCTGAGTTTTAGCTAAGTTCCGGAGGACAATTCCATTAACATCCGCATCATGTTACTCCCAACACGGGACCACCCAACGTGCCTAATCTGGGGCAGCAGACATGTCGTCTGAATAATGTCAAGGCAGGTTTGCTTTCTTAGCCTTGGCTCTCAGCGCTGCGCCTGTTCCTGTGAGCATCCCCGCACACAGAGCGCAGATAGGCCAGGCTTCCACCAAAGTTAATTACGGCCACAGCTTGCATGGAGGCATATCATTAGCAGTAATTGCACACAGCATCCCACTGCCATGTGCCTCCCTTTTTCTTTTTTTTTTTGTCCCAGATTTGCACTGCACTGATCCATGAAGGAGCAGCACAGCCCTCCGCATGCTGAGAGTGGGAACGTGGTGGATGGAAGGGAAGGAGTGATGCAACTCCCGGCTCTCTGTGTGCGAGCATGTGTTCACATCTATCAATCGGGTCTAAGTCTGGGACTGGGTTTCAAATAGGCCGGGGAGAAACGGCACATGTGGATGGGTAGAGCAGTATCACGTCAACTCCAGGAAATACAGGGATTACTGGGAAGTAGAGGGTATTTGTTGTGTAAGCATGTGCATGTGTATAGGTGTATGTGTTTTCATGTCAACAGTGGAGCAGTTGTTCACTCCCGCTCCCTCGTGGTACTGGTTGGTACACGTTGAACCATCAACTTTTCAAATTGAAATGCAATTAGCCTGTTTGGTCTTCACGGTGTGTGCAGGCAGATGGCTGAGGCCCACTGTGGAGAGTTCCACTTGTAAAGTAGGCTGCTGCAGCACGCCACCACACTCCACCTGTATGAAGATGGAGCTCTGGGCTTACATAATATCCGGTGGGGTACTGTACAGTGGAAAAAAAAAACCATGCAAATAGATAAAGCACAGCCGAATGAAGAAATCCTCTTCAATAAAACATCATGCAAAGCAATAAAACAGGAGCAAACACACACACACACACAGAGTAACGATTGTGCTGCAAACACAACCAAATACAAATGAAACGTGCTGCGCGTACGACAAACACAACCAAATCCAGATCAAAGCGAAGAAGAATTTAAAGTCTTCCGTTTTAATATTCCGATTTCTTGTTTCTGCGGATATTTGCCGTACACTCAGGCTAGCATAGCGTCATGGAGTACGTTGCTACACCAGACACAACCATGGTAACAGCCTGCATGTCTGGGCGCGTTCAGCAGACGTAACTGTGTCTGAGAGACTTTGTTTCTAATGAAGTCATGTTAATGCTGCGCACCTCTGCAGCGTGTCTGTGTTCGGTTGCGTTGTATGTGTTTGCGTCACATTTTGCGTTGGATGAGTTTATATGGATGCCCGTTCTTGAAAATCCAAACAAGGACAGTAATCTAAAATAGTCATCTTATCTCAGCATTCCAGATAATATTGGAAAATGCATGCAAAAATACCCATTGTAAATAAAGTGGAGCAGAGATTTCCCCCATTTCATAGTCAAGGGATCAACAATGGAAGGCGACGTTGGCTCCACTTCAAAACAAACCGCCCCCAGCATGACAAATCTCTCCACAGTGGTCACTGCTGTCCTGCCTGCAGGTCTCCCGGCACACACAGTTTCTTTGTTTTACGCGTCTTGTGCACAAGGGCATGTGTTTATTTGTGTGTGGCTCTGAGCTAGATTCAGAGTATGCGGCATGCCTGCCTGCCTGCCTGCATTCCTCCCCCCTCAGAGCTTCACCTGCACAGTGTGGCGGATCGACGCTGAGCAACAGTCGCCGAGCCAAACACAGCCTCAGATGGCGAGGACTCGCCTGCGGGAAGAGCAGACTTAACACAAACTAGAAAAACCAACACAGATGCTGCAGCTGTAATAAGCACAGAGGCAGAGCCATGTGGGTTTATCCAAACTGTAAATCAGAGTTTTATGTCCACTGGGCTGACACTGACCTTTTATATGTGAATGCCAGACAATCGACTCTGATTTGGGAGTTCTTTCACAGCGAGTGAGCATTTCGTATGATAATCTAAAAGCCCTAAAGCCCTCCACTTCCTTCATGTAGCTAAATGCAGAAATGAGCAGCGTTTAATCAATTTCTGTAAAACAAAGGGAGCTTTTGACATACAGGAAGCGGGCCAGACTGCCTCTAACTGTGGCATCAGACCTACAAAAGGCAATGAAGGAAACAATAGAACTGCAATCCTCACTGCAATATTCTTAAGTAACATACAACAGTCCCATTAACCCTTTGCACACATACAGTATTGTGATCATCTTGTGAATCATCTTGCTGGAAGCATAGGCTCACAGTTTTTCCTCCCTGATGACAATCTGAGCATGAGCACCCTCTCACTGGACTATAATCACAGACTGTATAAAAATAATGGACCAGTGACTGTGATGTCTCCCGCTGGCTTCCTGTGGAGCGGTTTTGAAGCTCATGGGTGGCTCCCCTGTCACCATCTTGGCAGTGCCTGACTCTGCCTGCTGCAAAAACCCGGTGGGAATTAAAAAAAAGAGAGATGGAGCCTGGGTGGAGCTGAGGCAGGCTGCGTGGAGGCTGGTGGCCGAAACACGCCCACTTAGCTTGAGGCTACCAAGGCAAGCAATGGCAGACAAGCTAGGCTATGACGTTAGCCGTGTGCCATGAGTGAAGTGACTAGCTGAGGTGAGGTCTGGCAGTGTGAAGCCAATCAAAACAACCACGCCCTTATTTATGGATCACTTGATAAAATTCATATGGGTCACTTACATAAAGATGTCCTGGATGGGAAATTAGCAACAAAGAGCACAAGTGTTCACCGCACCAGGCTGTAACACGTTTGTCTCTGCTGTAAAGGTGGGCAGTTCTTCATGAGACTCTATGGGGTTGGACTTGCTTTTAGAGCCAATCCTTAAGTGGCTGTTTTAGGAAATGCAATTAGTAGCACTTGGCTTTGATCCGTCTTTCCAAATATAACAAAATCCCATTATCATCATTAAAGCTTTCTAATGAGAACTATGTACCTTATCTGCTTAGTGTGTATAAAGGCTACGGTGTATAGCATAGGATAGAACGTCTTTAGAGGTGCTGTGGGCATTGTTTTTAACTAATAGCCATGTTAGCACTGTTTAGCCTCAGCTTAGCTAACCATCTCCCAGCATATGAATTCAGAGTTTGGTAACCATGTTCTTATTCTGCTTTGGGAGGCAATGTCATCAGGACCTGATTAAGGCATTGTTTGTCATGCTCAATCTACTCAATCTATAACTACTGACCACTGTAATGTATTAGTAGCAAAATGCTGCAGCTCTGGAAACCTGGATCTATTGGTGAAACTGTGCCTGTATGGAGCTCTTCCTTTCAGTAGCTCTAGCTCTGGCCTACAGCACCCATACTGGTCTATTTCTGTTTGATACCACACACCCTTTTTGGCTCATCCCTGTTGAATCAGTCAGTTTGCTTTGGGGCAGCTTTGGTCCAAGGGAAACAGAGTGGAGAGTTATGAAATGAGAGCAGGCGAGGGGGGAAGGGAGCTCTGCAGCTGAGCCTCCATAGTAAAATGATCTGATCAGGAGATAGCCTGAGGGTCACCTCACCTTGACCAGCCACTCCACTGAGCTGCACACACTAGTTATGCAACGGATATACTTAACCACTCCTATTTATGACATCGAGGCTATAAATCATCACGCATGGCATGGCCTCAGCTGAGGGAAAGCCTGGGAGATGGGCCAGGAGGGCAGAGAGAAGATACAAGAAGAGATATTCAGTGAGAACCTACTGTACTGTGAACAGCTTGGACAAATTAGTGTAGCGATAGCTTTGCTCCATTAAGCTCCATTTCCACTCAGAGATGCAATGGCGCGCTTTTACCTATAACACTGTGAACTTTTAGGGGTTAAACAGCTTTTAAATGATCCCTACACCAAAAAAGAACCAAACTGACCAAAAGCAACAGCGCCATTGTAGCAGTATGGAAACCTCAAGTCTCTAGTTGTTACCAAACTTAACCATATTCGACAGGATGACAACAAACATGCAACCACAGTGAAACCGGAGGACCAGTGGTTGAGTTGCAGGCTGAGAAACATACACACAACATAAGGACTTCCACAATTTTGAGGACAGCTAACACTACCTGACCTGATCATCAGTGACAAAGTGATCCACCCACAACAGCACGGGTATTGCTTTATATTTTATTTTATGTACAGTACATGTAAAAAAGAAAACAAAAAAAGTAGCCAATAACATTGACCAACGTGCGCAACAGTAGATAGCCATGTTGCTCATACACGGGAAAATCCTGACGACCGGTTCCCCTCTCAGGCATACATACATTTAGGCTCTCCCACTCCTCGTTGTGCAAGGCTGCCTGGAAACTAGCCGGGCTTGACGGCAAACAGTCAAAACCGCAGATTATCAAAATGGGAGGAGTGCATCACCTGCTCCCCTGACAAACACACTTCTCTCACCGACAATCAGTGAGCTAGTTTTCAGCCTCGAGCTGAACAAAGCGTTCCCAGAGAGGCAGAGAGGAGACAGGCTGGTTGGCTGAGCGTGACTGTGTGCAATCTTCGGTGAGTTTTTAATACAGACCGGGCTGTGCTTAACAGCCGTGGTCTCTTGCCTTCGCTGCCCCCACAACCCCACCACCACCACCACCTCCACCTCCTCCTCCTCCTCCTCCCACGGTTCCAACAGTGCTGCTTTCAACACAAAGGTCACTAAAGGTCAGCGTTGCAGTCTGCTTTTGCCGGATGACTCAATAACTGCGGGCTCCGACTAGCAGCGAGCTTTTCTTCAGCACACTCAGCAGTTGAATTCACAGTATTCTTACAGCATGTTGTTCAGTTTTTTTTCTCCCAAAGTCACTCGTAAAGCTTTAACTGATAATGCATAGGGGGCTTTGACACGTTTGTTCACCCATGTTTCTCCAGTGGAAATGTTCAACGCTGATTTCTTTGTGTGTTTGTGTGTGTGTGTGTGTGTGGCAGATAAGCTGAGAGAGAAACAAGCCAAATGCGAGAATACAGTGTACACAACCATTCGTGTCTGGTGTCCCCACCCCCCCCACACAACACACAAATCGTACATTAAAGGAAAATAAAATTTTAAAAAAAAGGTTTTTTATGTATCTCCAAGGCCGTGGATAGTCAACCACAAAGACTTCTGCCTATCAGCGCTGTATCTCGCAATAGTGTTTCAGACAGTGAGCTTACAGCAGGCCACAAAGGTACAGATAAAGTGCTTTTCTTCTTAAACGTGACGCTTTAAATAAGTAAAGTGATGTAAGAATGGTTCTCAGGAAAAAGAAGGGCTGGAGAGGAGGGGAGGGTGATGTGACACTCCTAAAAGTTAAAAAAAATGAAATGGAAAGGAGACGACGACATGATGATTCTGGAGAGGAATAGAGTTCAGTATAAATACATCCACAAATCCAACTAATGTCGCAGAAGGTTACGAGGATGGAACACTGATCGCTAGGAGAGCTGGAACAGTCACTGCTGTCTCTGGATGGAGCCGTTCACATTTTCAGAAGTAAGAGGATTCGGAGTAAGACTCTTTCAAACCGCGGTTAAACGTCTCGTGTCCGGGGATGTGATGGGTTGGGGCAGGGGGGGGGGTGGGATTTCCTTTTGAAGATGCCACCGGCTTCCTCTGGTGGCCGGACGCGTCGGACCTCGCAGCAAACACGTCAGTGGCGCGGACCGGGACGATGACAGCAGCAGACTGGGAGGTTTTGCGAGATTGTAATAGAAGGGTGGATCATAATAAACCATTACAGATAATAAATACATTTGGGTCCTTGTAGTGTGGTTTATCAGCTCTATTGAAATATGATTAAATCTAGAAAATAAAAAAAGGAGGAATAGTTCAGTTCGCAGTAGACCATGACTCGCCTGGCCTTTTCTTTTTTTTTTTTGCTCCCTTATCCAGTCTCAACAACACACCACCTTGGCGGCCATTTTTCAACCCGCCTTGTGAAGAAAAAAACAACAACAAAAAAACAAAAATAAAAACAAACAAAAAAAAAACAACTACGGCATATAAATAGTAGCCGTGGCAACCTCATGTACTCCCTCCTGGGTCTGGATGACAGAGTCTGAGAATTCAGGAAAAAAAAGAAAAAGAAAAGTCCTGTGGACAGTCGTCAGCCTCTGCACAAGAGAAGAAGAGAAGAGAGAGCACAGAGACAATGAGCAAACCAGGCAGGTCACATATCCGGCGCAGACTGTTTCTAACTGGGTGTGCAGGCCTCGGCGCTGGGAGAGATGTGGTTCTCAACATGTCATGTTATTCATGTGGAGATTATGGAGCGCTGTGAAGCGAGCGTCAGCTGTTTTCCAGCCTGCTGAAACCTCTGCGTAGCTGACAGAGCAGGAAAAACGCTTCCTTCATGAGCTCGGGGAAAGAGCACCAAATATAGGCTCGTCTTAACTCCTTCCTGTGTGTGTGTTCTCCACTGCAACCGGCCTCCTCTTGGCTACTGAGCCCGTAACAGAGTCAACAGAAGGGTTGGGAGCTGCCTGTCTGCTCTCTCCCTCTCCCCTATCACTCAAAGACAATATTTAACCTTTGAGTGTGTGTGTGTTGAGGACCTGCTGCTTGGCTACCCAGAGAAAATGCATTAGGAAAGCGGGGGGGAGGCACAGCACAACTGTGCTGATCTAAAACATAGCAGAAAACCTATTTGTACGCACTCGCAATACGTCTGCAGTCACTGTGCGTCTGTTTGTTGGTACGCGCTCTCTGAGATTAGCTGTTTTAACAAGCCGTTCCTGTTGACAGTCAGCAGAGCAGCCTGTGCCCGCATTAAAGCTGGTATTAATGTTTGTTTTTGGACACAGCGATCCCCTTCATGACATAAATGGAGCCGGGGTCCAGAGGCCGGCATGGCAGGACTATGAGTATTTGTGTAAATGAGCAGGTTGGTGCAGGCCCTTTTCCACCCTGCTCACGTTCCCCTGACATCGACGTGTTACAGAAGGCCTGGGCAACATGACATGGGTGTGTTTCACATTCCCTCAAGGAAGATAATAATACATTTACAAATAAACTTAGGTGCAAGATCCTCCATCCTTTGCAGTCAAATATGGATTATGACTGGTGGCGCACTTTTCTGACACCCCATTTAATCTGCATATATATCAGCTTTATAGAGCATATGCAACTGACCTCTGACACCTGAGCTGGGGTGAAATACAGATTTGCTGGGCTCTGACATGTTTTTTCTATCTTTTCTATGCTTAGCGCTCTCTAAGGCTGGACGTCCACTCTGAGTTCTATCAGCACTGCTACGTCTCCTGTTAAACAATCGGGCTGATGGCGTCCCATCAGTTTAACTCCTATCATGTCGATAATTGCGTCTCATCAGCGTTATAGTTTCCAACCAGGGCTTTCATATTTGGATCAAGGAGCTTGTGAAATATGACTAAACTCGAGCTGTTACTCAGATAAACAACATGACCAATTCATATCCTCTGCTGTTATGTACCTTTGTTTTACTTTGTAAACATATTTAGCACGTACTGAATTCAACTCTGGTGTGTTTTCAGGCTGTAACTGCAGACTGACATCGATTAGACGGCAACAGAGCAACAAAGCAGATTTCAATGTTGGGTTCAGATTGAATAACATGCTATCAAATCTCAGCCCAAACGGCAAAGCCTCAAACGGAATAGCAGTTTAAAGGGGCTGCAATATGCTTCTCTAATGAGCCCATTTAAATGTTGCTGGTTCCTTATGTAAGTTCTAGGTTTTGAAACTCCTTACTAATACATTAGTTAAGTCAGCTTGCTCCTGCATATTATGTTCTTGTATGTTTATAACATACCATAGCATGTCGATCCTATTAAAAGCAAAACTTTGCCCCTTTTCTTTTTTAATTTCAGGGGACAATTGATCATTACAGTCAATGCAAACGCCTGTGTGATAAACTGCTCCTGTCTTTTCTCATGACCATACACACCTAACTTGACATCTTCCAGCTGGACCCACAAACTGCTAACCATTCCAACAGTGTGTAACGTTTAGTTGTTTTGCTCCATTTTCGGTCTAGTGGAGCCCACGCGGGTTCAACCCACCGGCTCTTCGATATGTGCAGTTTCTATAATGTCTGAGCACTTGTAGCTTGTAGCACAAGCCCTTAACATAACAATTTGAGTGGGACTTGGTATGTTTGGTTCTGAATGAACCCACAATATGGACACAGGCCTCTGCTGACTGACACTGACTGGTTGCAGGTATGATGTGTAATGAGATACAGAGTAAATGAAACAGGTGAGGGATAAATCATTTTGGTTTTGGTGAATATGCCCTATTTAGGGGTCCTCAAAAAAAACAATTATCCAAAATAATAGATGTGATAGAACAACATGTGACATCAATCTATCGTGAACTAACCTACGTGTCGCAGTGGGAGAGCAACGATGTGATCTCTGGGCCCATGTGGCCTACAGCCTTGGCTGCCTCCAGGATGGCTCTCCGGTACATCCCTTTCTTCTTGCGGTTGAAGCGGGACCTGAAGAGCTCTCTGAAGGGGGACAGTTTGGCAACGGAGAGCTGCGAGGTGGTGGGCGAACCAAACCACGCCACCTTTGCCTGGGGCCACTGGGCCTCGCAGTTGGCTGTCTCGCGCTTGTGGGTGCCGCTGATGCTGAGGACACGTGCAGGCCACCAGGGGAAGCCGTGAATCTTCCCCCACACGATGTCGCCCACTGCCACGGCGTGACCCTCTTCTGTTACACACTTTGTCATGCTGCGGGTGTGAAGCCGCACCGTGAGCGGCGGCACTGTCTTGCAGTCTTCCCGTGACGGTACAGAAGATGAGGTAACGGACAGGTCCTCACCTGGGGCCAGGTCGCACAGCTCTGGTGAAGTGCCGTCAGAGCTGAAGGACTTGGACTCATCTAGACTGTCGCTGCTGCAGACTGACAGGCTAGAAGAATCCGCTTTGCGCTTACGGAAATTGATGAGTAGGGTGAGGTCGCTGTGGCCGCGCTCTGCCTCTTCTCCTGAACTCCCCGACCACAACTCTAAAGAGTTTTTGCCCTCACCTGAGTCTTCAGAGTGTGGGAGGCAGGGGCCGGGCACTCTGGGGCTTCGTCTCCTGGTGCCTCCTACAAGTTCTGCCTCATACTCAACAACACTCTCCTCACCCTCTCTCTGAGGGGGTCTCAAGCGGATCTTTGGAGAAGGCAAGTCCTGTCCCACGGTTGTGAAAGGCCTGGTTAGTTTAAGTTTGGGAATGGACACGGTGAGGCCAGACCTCGTGGCATCTAAAATGTGCCGTTGCTCCTTGGTGGGATCAGAAGGCGTCTTGCCGTTTTCTCCCACGCCGTTCTGCACCAGCTGTTTGGGGCAGAATGGTTTGACTGAACCGTGGACTCTCGAGGGGATCTTCATGACCTCGCCCTTGCCCTGTGGAGTGCTGTAGGAGATCTTTATGACAGGACTGTGGGGGATAACGTCACCTCCAGGGAACTTCTCCCCTTCTGTTTCCCCCCTTTTGTCCTTCCTGAGGCGCTTGCTGTCAAGGCTGGTGCCATTTTCACGTCTCTTAGTGTCCTTGGTTGCACCTACATCCTCTTTCCTTGACAGCTTAGAGGAAGTATCCTTATCATCGCCATCATCATCACTCTGTAGTGCATTCTCTTTTCTAGATGTCTTAGTGTTGCTTAAGCCATCTTTGCTGTCCTCATCACTGTTCAGTGTGTTCTTGCACTTTTCACACAGTACCTGCCGCGGCCGCAGACGGATTGTACTCATAGTCATGCGTCCAGGCTCCCGCGTTCGCCTCTTCTTTCTCTTGATTGGTCTCGGAGGGGGCTGAGGTACCCATTGGCTGTAGCTGTGGCGCACCCATAAGGGCTGAGGGAAGGGGGCTCCTTCAAAATAAGGAGGGTAAGGAGTCTGTCCAGCTGGCACTGGTGTGGGTACGGGGCAAGGAAGAGGTGCAGTAGGTATGTCGCTTTCAGGGAGAGAGTTTTCATCCTTTGGTCTGTGTGGAGCCTGGCTGGGAGATTTGGAAATCGGTTCCTCACTCAGAACTTCTGGGATTTCACAAGCTGGTTTCGATATTGGGCAGTCCTTGGATTTTGCTGTGAAATCTGGTAGACAGAACAGCCCCGTCCTGAGATAAACAAGAGAAAAGAAAAGAAGAGCAACAACAAGTGAACAACTGTGTGTCTCACTGAGCTTCACTGGAGTGCTTCACTGGAGTTCAGCAACACAAACATTCTTGTTACACATGACAAGCATTTCTTGCATTTTTCAGTTAAGCAATTTCCTTCGCGAGAACAATACTGCAGCACTGTGTTTGTATTGCACCATGTCAGACATCTTTCACGCAGTCGGACAGCACAAATCAAACATGCTGCGGTTTCAAACAGCCCCAAAGAGAAAAGAGCAGCCAAAGCTGTGCGGTCTTTCCTACAAGCGTCCTGCCATGTGCTTTACTTCACCATTTTGTTTTACCCTGGCTGGACTGACACCACTCTCCCTGTCACCTGTATGCTGAAAATTCTTTACGTGTGGGGGTTGGGGGCTGCAAGCACCCAGGCGGTTATCTGTTCCATTGCCTAAGGCCAGAAAAATGGAGCAAGAGTATCACCGACTGTCTTTGACTGATTTTATGCGTTCTTGTTCGTACTTGGGGACCAGCAAACATGTCCAAAGAAGGCCCAACTGCCAAGAAGTCTTTGAGAGGTGGCTGGCATGCAACAGTAACATGGCTGTGTTGCTTTAGTCAGGAGACAGCAGACAAAGAGACTACAGGATGCCCAGGAACCCTCCCCCCCCACCCCTCCCCAACATCTGACTGAACAAAAACAATCCCATGAATCACTCGGGATTCAGAGATGTGGGGAAGGAGCCAGGAGATTTCAGTTTGTTTTTGCATCCGTGTCTACTCAGGGCTTATGTGTGGTAAGATTATTAATTAGTGCACATTTGGGGAGCCCGTTTTCCTCCCCAGGAGAGGTAACTGGCAGGCACCTCTGAATAATAGTCTCTTGGTGCAGCTTGTTCCTCTCACCTTTTTATATGTGCCTCTAGATCAGCTGAATACTAGCCTTCGTAATGATTGACCTGGCACAAACGGGGCTGCCTGTGACAGGGAACAACCAGTGCTAGTTAAGCACGGTACAAGGACGCAGCATATGACCAGCCTTGATTGCCTGCACTGTTACCATTCCACATTGTGTACAGTGTAACTAGATGCAGAGATCAGCCTGTGTGATAGGCCTAGATGATGACATATAAAAAAAACCAAGACTGTGGGAGACAATGACAGGAAATGTATTTCCATGAGCTGAAAAGGAAGAAGTCAAATTTTGTCAGTGACAAGGCCTGAAATATAGGCCTATTTTAGGTTATTCCAAGGCCTGCCTTTTCCCATTTGGGTGGGTTATTTTCAGGACAGCTTGAGCTCTCACATGAAAAACTATCTAAGCATACTAAGGGGCAAAGCTGGTCAGATTCTGATTCTGGTAGTCTATAAATAGTCTAAAGCCAGTGGCTTTTAAGGTGCACAACACCAAGAGCAACACAAGGCTTATACATGTGACACACGCCAAGCAGGCCTGATAAGACATGACACTGATACATGTCAAAGTATCCATACATTATTTGATCTGGAGTGTGTTTTCTAGTCAACTTGCAAGAGAGGGCCTTTCTTGTCCAACACACAGCCTCAGACGGACACTGTATGTTATCAGAAGCAGGTTTAGTAAAAAAGCACAAGAGTTGTGATCCATCATGTGTCTTTATTGCCATTTTCCATTGTGTCTACAGATCAAAAGTGACTGGTTATGAAGGGCTATTTCTCCAAACAGTCACTTTACTACTGATTATATGAACTGAAACACCATCTGGAAAACTAGTACACAGTTCAATACCACCTGTGTGTGTAAATAAATCCAAAGCTGACTGACACACAGTGTTCAGTCAGGGCCTGTCCTTTTACTGAAGACGTTTTAGCTACTCTGTATTTGATTAGGGCTAACAATAAGCTACAGATGAACCCACTGACATTAGTTATTGTTCAAGACAAGCCATTTATTATGTCTGTAGACAGGAGCACTACTTTGACTTACAGCGTTACACCACCGCAAAATAACGTTCACGGTGGCATTAAGGGCTAAAATAAAACCAGTTTGCCATTAGCCGACCAGCTAGCAGCTAGCTGTCAGCTACAATAAGCCACCAGTCTTTTGTATGGAGGCCCTGTTAGCTAACAGTTAGCTTCGACTCGTTAGCATCAAAGGTAGATTAGCCGTTAGCTGAATGTAGCAAATGGATTTCAGAGATAAATGTCCAAAAAGACTAAAGGAAATAACACTTACTTTTTGTTGCAATCAAGTAATATCCCCGTGTAGCTCCTCTCTCGGTAGGTCAGCGTCACCACCAGTGTATCGTTAACTATTTGATCGATAGTGACAGGTACCCGAGAGCCGGCCCGCAGCTCCTCGGCCACAGCCTCCATGTTTCCCGGCGTCAAGTGTCCGGCTCGGCGGTGCTCGATCCCGGCCAAGGGAGCCACGGTCGCGTCGGCCAAAGATCCGTCTCCCCTTCGCTATTGGAGCAGGAGGCTACACCAGGGCATAAAATGACGCCATCACCCCCACCAAGTCAATTACAACAGTGCTGCCACCGCTGACATCACGCTCCCTGTGCTAGAGGAGCAAAAATCTCTCAAGACAAGGCCTACCCTCTCTCTGTCTCACTTTGACTTGTCTGATGCCAGTCATCAGCACGGACTTTTACCTCGGGGATGCCTCCGATGTTCACAGCGAGAGGCTCATTTTGTTTTTGGCCCAAAACTTACACCACCATCACGCTGGATTAAATGTGGATGCATTTTCTGTCACATTGTAAGCGATACGGTCGTCAAATTTGACACGTGTGAGATTAATCTACCTGTGTTTTCATCACAATGTATTAAAAACACCGATCGACTCAAAATTGTTAGATTTTTACATGAGCATTAAATGACATATTTTTTTAAAAAATGGCCTTTAAATTCTTCGACTTGACACTGTAGCCTGCTGCACATCTTCTATTAATTTATTAATCGTTAAAGTAAAATGATAATCTGAAATTATTGATTAGGAGCTTCAGGTCAGGTTTTACTATATATTTTAATTTCTTATCTACCCCTCTTAAAGATTCATATATTTATAGCCTTGTTCCATTTTTATTGTGTTGACACAGGGAATGTGATGCCATCTGTAACTACAACTACTGAGCTGATGTGACATTTAACAACTTAACAGCCTCATTTCACATAGTATAGAAGCAGCAGCACTGTATTTTAGATACTACAGCAAAGTAAACGTGAAACGTGGAGAGGGGGTCTTCAGAGGCTTGAAAGAATAGAGACACCATACTATGGAAAATTTCACAGCATTCTCTCGCCCAGTATCATCCTGTGATCTTTATTGCTAGTTCTAATTTTAAATATGAATTCAAGGACACAAAACTCAAACAGCAGGAGTGACAGGCATTACAATCTCCGTCAGTTGTAAAGGAAATTCTGCCAGGTGTCTCCAGCGAACAGGGTGAAAACGTTTTCAGGATCTCTTTTCCGATTTCTCCTTCTCTCCAGAAGCCGAGCCTGTAATTTCCTTATCTGTCATTCGAAGTGGGAAGAAACAAAACAGTGAAAACAAATACAGATCAATACCCTATGAGTTCAATATAAATGGGTTGTGTGCATAATGAAGTATCGGTCTGACCTCTTCCACATCTTGCTCTGCTGCTGCCATCTGCTCAGTGGTCATGCCCCTGGGATTCCTGCGTCTCTCCTGGATAGTCTCAACGCGGGCACGGATCTGCCGCTCCAGCTCACGAGCTGATCTGGTGGGCCGCATTGGTCAAAGGTCAGAATTTCATACCCAAAGACTAAATGTTCAGATGCTTCAGTATGGCCTGTGGTGTCAGAGCACTTTTGTCTGGGGGATGGCTGTTCAAAAATGCAAACCTGTTTTCTCCTCAGTTACAATTTATTTTGTCAATGAAAGCAGAAAGGTCCGAGGTGTGAAATCTAATCTGTCTTATCTGCCTTCAGGCATACTGTTCCTCAAAAAGAACAAAAGAAACTGCTGATGTTCTGTGGGGCATGTACAGTCTGTCTTTGTCCACTAGGTGTCTCTAGCTTTCCATCTGCATCTGCACTGCAACTATAGACTATGCAAAATGCCATTTGGTGGATCCTTTAATGCCTATAGGTCTGAACAAAGACCTGTTGTCTCTGTACCCTTACAGATCAGAATGTGCTGTATCCCTGCTTAAACTCTGCACTAAATGTCCAAAATATTTCAGAAGCAGTTTGTCATTTTGACCTACTGATTTCCCTTAGAGCAGATAATGGAGAGGAGTAGAAGCAAAGCGTTTAAGGGAAAGATTTTCAAACTTTGAGACAAGTCAGATGTTGAGGCTGCAAGTGACTATCAGGTATATGTCCCTGGCATTTAGCAAATTTAGTGTTCTTTAGTCTCTTCCTATAATCACACAGGCTCCGGTTTCAGGTTGTGATGTCTTACTTTTCTGGTCTGTCTTAGTCACCCAGAGTTCCTTCTTACCTGGACTCCTCGTGCTCTGTGATGGACAGGCCCGGTGTCTGAATCTGAGGAGTGTCACTGCTCTCCTCCACATCAGATTTTGAATTTGTCTCTGCCTCCTGCAACAGAGAGGGGATGTTTATTGTGTTGAAAAACTGTATTTTATTCTAAAGTGCGGCGCTTGTTTACACATAGGACGATACAGCTGTTGAGACACATAGTCCAAACACAGCCTACAATCGTACATCTGCAACATAACACCCTCATTGTGTCACATTACGCAAATGAGGCTGTTTTTCAGTAAATATTTATGCTGATGTTATTGGTTCAATACCAACGTAATGAGTTTCTCTTCAGCTGCATCCAAGGACATGCAGCGGACAGTCAAATTACACAAAAGCATCCATCTGCGTTGTCTACAGTTTGTGCATTTCTGCATGGTGCTGCTGTGCGAACACTGATGCAGCACATGCTAACACGTGCACTAGCATCTTTTGCTCCAGTCACTGCTACTACTACTACCAGAAAAGTAATTCACCAGCATCATAATGTTTTATCTTTTGGTCATTTCAGATTTATTGTTAGAGCCTGCTACCCAGTGTGACAGAGGTGGTGCTCCGCTGCCCCCTTGTGGCTGGCAGCTTGACAGGTGGAAATGTAGGCGATTGGTTCCGCACTCACCTCTCCTTTTCTTTGTTTTTCATGCTTCTTTTGCCTGTGCTCGGAGATTTTCCTCTCCTGTGTGTTCTTGGCTTGTGTGCGCCACTTCTGAAGAGCCTCCTGGCTTCTATGGGAGAGCCAGAAAACAATGCACTGTAATAGATCTCTGTCAAGGAAAATGGTTTGTGGGCTATTGTGTCTAAATGGTTGCAAAGGGGCCTGTAAACATTTATTATTCTGTACACGGTGGACCGTATGTGGATTCCTTACTGACGGTCACTTGGGAAAAAGACAATTAAATACAATATGGCTCTGCTTTATGAAACAACATGCTGTCTTAGCTTTGGTATTACCTGACCTGAATATTCTGTGCAATTTAAGTGCCGTGGGATAGGAAATTGGTTATTTATTATACTGAAGCTCCAACAGTGGAAATCAACTTACTTTCTCCTCTGCTCGAGAAGAGCTTGTTTCTCCTTAAGCTCTTTCATTGCAGCCTGTCTCCTTTCTTCTGGCCTCTTCCAATGCTGAGTGTCAAACAGCGGGAGCTCGGGAATTATGCCGCCCTTGGTAGTTGCCTTTTTTCTGACAAATAAATTGAAACAAAATGCTTTATTTTTTTATTGCTCTTGTGAGCTCCGAGTCCCAGAGGAGACAGCCCAGGAGATTTTTATCACTTGCTCTCCTCTGCAGAGAATGTCATTAAAAAGTGTTTTGCCACTGCTTCCTAGGCACGGTGCCACACGCTTGGCCCTTCAATACAACTCCGAACCTCAGCACAAAAGTTATCTACTGAAACAAAAGCAATTCACCTCCTCTGTTCTGCTATTAGATAGCCAATAACACTTTCAAACTTCACTGCACAGTAGAACTGATGGATATGTGGTTTAAAAACACTGGTAGGAGCAATTACAAAACTAGATGTTTTGATCATTCAAATGTCATGTGGAACTAACACTTAAACCCGACCTGGACCTTTTCAAAGGAATAGTTTGACATTTTGGGAAATGTGCTTATTTGCTTTGTAGCTGGGAGATACGAAGATCAAAACCACTCATATCTGTCGCTAAACATAAAGCTAAAGCCTGGTTTTTATAGATTAGCATAAAGGCCAGAAACAGTTAACAAAGTTGAAACTGCATTTTAATCTTAAATGATAAAAATACATTTATAAAAACGTCTTGAGGTCACTGATTTACTTGTAATATCTCGCTGGCTCAATCTATCTATCGAAAAACTTACAGAGAAACTGAGCAAGCACAGTCATGTTTAATGTATGCATATAAAAGTTTTCAGTGTTAGCTAAGAAAGCCTGCATCACAGCATGTCTTATCCCTCTCACCAACTACAATTTCTATGCTCACCTTTTGGTAATAGGAAGAAGATGTGACTTGGGGTTTCTATCGTGCTGTGCCACTGAGCCCAGCTCGGCTTTGTCCAGCAGCATCATCTTGTGTTTGAGCTCCCTGAATCTCTGCAGCTCGTCCTCATCCACCGACTCATCCTGCTCCTCCCTACTGGACCCCATCAGCTCTGACAGCTGGAGCTTCTCCACCACTGGCAACTCTACCAATGAAACAACCATGGCAGCTCTAAGATTAATGCGGGGGCAGCCAATACTGGCAGCAATCATTGCTGTCTACAGCTACAGTTGCTGGTAGAGGCACATGATGACCACTGGTTGACTATTAGAATTGCTGATAGAATACAGGGCTCCTGTCTGACTGCAGAAAAGATACACATGCCAGCATTTTAAGGACAAATTTACATAACCAATAACAGCAGATACAACCTTCCCTTCCCTTCTTAATACAGAGCACAATACACAGCCAGCATGTTTGTCTCTAAATTAGGGAAATAAGAGGCTCAGTGTAACTTCTGCCCACATGTAGGATAAGTAGACTCAAAGAGGCTGAACACTCCATGTTATCACAGCTTATAATGGCTGATGACAATGCAGTATGTAAATGAATGGTACACAATACATACATTCAAATCTTCTAAACTCATAGCCAATTAATGGAAGATTTCCCGCAGGAGACCCGGAGCCCTGCCTTTGTTAATAACCTCACAGGCAGGGAGATAAATCGTTTGATTGAGGGGTTTGGCTCTGCTCATTGTGCAGCAGCAGCCTCTCCTGTGGAGGGCTGTCTTGGGCTTCTCACAGTGATTACCTCCAGACAGTGCTTAGTGACAGAGAGCTCCTGTTTAGAGCCCACAGGTTATCGATCATTTTCATCTGGCTAAAAATATTACAGAGCTGGAACAGAGGGGGGGAAAAAAAAGAGTCAGCCGAGTGGCACGCGCCGTCTCCAAGGCAACGGAAGTCACACCAGTGAAGTGGTACCAGGGCAAGGAGCTATTTTTGTGGCCAGCCGTCCTATCTTTGACAAAAGAGCAGATGGCTAGAATGCACGTGCCTACTGAACAACTCGCTGCTGCATTGTTCAAAGTTAAGGTGCCTTTGATTCACCTGGAGGGGTCTTCCTCACGCTTACTGCCCTCTTTGCCATTGCACTCCTGAGGTACTGAAGGATACTCTGGAGCCCCTTGTTCAAAATGTCCTGTGGAGGAAAACTGATGGGGCAGTCCCTCATATTCAGACCTTTGAGGGTAATCACATTTCCTGGGAACAGTGGACAAAAAAAGAATTAAAACTATGTTGAGCTTAGACTTTCTGCAGACCAGAATACTCAGATCAATTTACAATGAGTGCATCAGCACAGGGATCTTACACACTGCATTTATACTGCATTAGATAGATCACTGTTAACATATTATACATGCAAACTGCACTGTATTAGTGACATTAGCAAAAGAAATAATATGCATTCTTTCCATAAATAACTAATAGTCATTCATTACATGTAATCCTGATCTAAATTTGCTGCCAGCGAGGCCTATTTGATGTAATGAACCAGAAAACCAGCTTGTTATTTCAAAGGACAGAGCCATTGCTTGCTGCTAAATGTGACTGAACCCAACTCACCCAACTCTGGTGGAAGTTCTGAGATGGGATTTCCTTCCAGAAGTAACGTTTCCAGAGATCTACATGAAAGAAATCACAGCTCATTAAACGATTGCGGGAGCTACACAGTGACCGACACACGTTTAGTTTTTAGTTTCGTGATTAAAATGAATCTCATTTTGCCATATTTTAGGATCATGAATTGGATTTTTAGAGCATATGCCTCTGAAATTGGGTCATATCACAGAAACTTCATAACCTGCAGATCCTATCTTAACTCTTACGTAAACATGGTTATTCTAGTTACATGGTTTACATCTTAATCAATGTTCCCATCCTAACCTAATATAGGAAAAGTGTGTTACTCAAGCATTCTAACTTCCCAAAAGCTTACATAAATTCTCCAAACTTTAGGACAACCTATGAGCTGTCCTTACCTTCACTTTTTACCTACTGATTCCTTACTGACAGTCACTTGGGGAAATGTAGTAGCAGCCATACAGATTGTGGTGGTGTTGGCTGACCTGTTTAATCTGTATGGATTTTTTACTGCTTTTACACAGCTAACAAGTGTTAACAGGCAGAACGTAATCCAGCAGACACTGTCTGCCATCTCAGTCTACTATATTTCATTTAATGTTGTTAAGTTATTTAGTATTGCTTGTTTAACCAAAATGTGTAAAATCCCATCTTGGACATCCGATCTTAAGACTTAATACATAAAGTTTCCATGGTACAGCCAAAATAGAGGAAATGTTTTCTAAAATATTCCAAAATGAGAAAAAGAAACATACTGTCATCCTGTGGCCAAAGGATTTGGAATTAAACGACACACATTTCAATGAGGAACTGCGTAAGTAGCATACCTGTGCACGCCAATTTCCACAGGGAGCGATGCAATTTGGTTTTTTCTCAGGTCCAGCCACAGCAAGTTGGGCAAGCTGATGAACAATGACTCTGGGATACTGGATATCTGGTTGCCTTCTAGATATAAATACTGAAAATGATACAGAAAACGTTTTGATTTGACAGAAAACGCAGAAGAACAGTTTACACGCAGATCTAACATTTTTGAACTGACATTCCGCTCGATACACAAGTGATTTCTTGCTTGAAAACCAGGTGGAGGTTTACAAATGCACAACCAAATCCAAACTGACCTTCAGGGTGCTACTTCTCAAAACACTTTCTGCAACATATTTCAGTTTAGTTCTGCTCAGACACAGCGTCTCCACTGAATAATATTGAGGGGGTTCCTGTGGCTCAGCATCCTCAGGCTGAATGCGGGGGGTCTGTGGTTTGACATCACTGTTCCCGAAGACAAAGCTCAGCTGCAGGTCAGGAACCTCCTCCTCCCTCTCCGGGGAACACATTGCACAAGTGATGCTGAGATGTTGAATTACTCTACACAGACCATAGCTCCGGGCGTTCAAGTGTGTTTTGCACTGGCATTTTCCCTCCCCGTGTCTGAAAAGTCAGAAAGTTCATGTCAGCGTCACATTCAATGTGCAGGTATTGTCTAATCCGCAAAAGCTCCTTACGTACAATATAAACTAGCCTCCAATCAGGTGCTAGCTATTCACTCACCGCTGCCTGACGACAGCTACCGTTAGCAAACAGTTTAGCCGTTGTACAGACGCCAAATTAGCTTACCTGAAAGTTCAACAAACGTACAAATAACCTGTCAACGTGACTCGGTAGCTTCTTAATGTGTATGGTTTTTAAAACAGGAAAATGTCGTGCTAACTTTTAGCTACCGCGCCTCGCCAGTTTGACGACGTAACCATGGCAACGAGTTCAACACAAACTACGGCAACTGTCCACGTGCAAACAAGGCGAACTGCATCCGTAGCGTGTCAACCAGCGGCTTTCTAAAACTACATAAAACGTATACTAATACTTTGTAAATGTCACATACTATGGCAATTTTGACCTACACTTTATATGTTAGACTTTATAATGTGCAATACTGCATTAACCCCGGTGTGCATATTGTAGACGAAGTGTTAAATCCCCTTTCTCCCCTCAGTGATCCGGCACCACCCACCCATGCTCTAATGAGATTGAGGAATAATGCACTGGGATTCACTTGGACTGAGGCACAGGCACCAGTTTGCTGCTGGCATCGAGCGACGGGAGCCCTGCGGTCTGTGCTGAGCTATCCTGGCTTCACCTACAGAGGATGGTCCTTGTGTGTTGATATGCATGACAGTCTGTGATACAGAGCTACGTCGACTACAGTCACTGGCCAGGAACTGTCACACTACTCTCACAAGTGTCAAGTTAATCAGGGTGCCTGGGGTGGACTTCCGGTTACTACTTTCAACATAAAAGTGGCAAACATTCACAAGCAGGGGTGTATGAACTTTTTCCTTTGTGGAGCTAAAACTGAAACTTGAAGCCAACACCTACGGAACTTTATTTTATAATATTATTAAAACGCAAAATGGTGCAAGGATCCCACGTTTCCTTAATTGACTGACGTTCTGCACAAAGTTTCACTCTGTCCGCTTCTGTCTGATTATGAGAATAATAAATAACTAGAAAATCTAAATATAAAAAGCAGTTTTGCATTTTTTTCCCATTTAGAAACACTTCACGGGCCAAATTGAACCTCAGCTGATTACGATCAGTTATGCCACAGCTAGGCCACTAAGTGCTCTACATGCGCATCATACAAAAGTTATTTTACTTGATGTCATATTAATTCTTTTGCATATTTTTTTTTTTAAATCAAGACTGCATTTAATCATTGAGAAATCACTTTTGTACTTAAGGTTGATTTTTTCCATAGGTTACTAATTTATTGACTGAATCGGATTTTACATTATTATACTCTAAATTGCTTAAATTAATTTATCAAAACTATATAAACACTGTACCGATGAGTTCACGGTCTAAACAAATATCCGATTTATAATTACAAATTTGGCAACACCAGTTCCGCTACGAGGGTTATATGCTTTTATGTTTAAGGCGAACCTGGGCGACTTCCTGTTTTGTCTTCACTCGCCGCGGGTAACTCGACGCAGCTCTTACTCTCAGCCCTGACAAACATAAGTCGGTTTGGCTGGCAGGCTACGGAAGACAACTGAACACAACCAGCACCGAGTGACTGTATTTACCTCCAACTGTATCAAAGCGAGCAGTGTTTCTCTGACAAAGCCCGCGCAGCCCGTCGGCGCCTGCTGCATCTGTTCTCCCAAAGCTTTGGAGAGACTAGAAAGTCCGCGGCGCTCCACAACAAATAAACGGGATAAATAAAGCGAAATAACGGACGCGGTTCGGGTGAAATGCATGGTTGTGACTGCTGTCTTTTGAGGAGGGGGTCCAACACAGAGCTGTAGTTTCTCTTCAAGAGGCGAGGAATGCAATCTGAGCATCAATGTTTCACTGGGGCAAGTGGAAGAAGAGGATGGGAGCCAATAGTTCTTCAAAGAGACCAGTTTTCGATGAGAAGGAAGATGGTGAGTGATGGGAAAGTAGAGCGCGATCCACGTAAAACACAGAGAAATGACACTGCTTTAGAAGTTACAGCTCCGGTTACGGCTGTGTCGGTCAGTGTTTGTGTTGTATTATTTTTATTTACTGCATATTCTTCTTTTTCAAGTCGACACAAGCCTCTGATATAGAGATTGAGTTGTGTTAGGATGCTGAAGTTGACAAAGTTTCTTCTTGGGACTGAAATGTCTGTGTTGCTGTTAAGGCTGTGGAAGTTTATGCTAAAGAAAGTTACATTTAACATGTTCGTGCGCGTGTTTTGCAAATATCGGAGGCGTTGAGTTCAAGTTTCTCCCTCACAGACAGCTCATCTATCGGTTTTCTTATCCACAGGCGTTTATAGAAGTAACCTGCAGTGTGCATTTCCATCTCCGCCAATAACGCCCACATCTTACATGCACTGACAAGACATTTCCACTTCAAATTAGCCTGTGTCCAGATTAAAAAAAAAAAGACAGTTTCCCACGGGGCACAAAGTGCAGCATTACCACTCAGTCACTGTGAAATATCTGTTCATACAGTGAGAAGATCCGTCAGCGCCTGAATGAACTCTTTGAAGTGTGCACTATTTGAAGACAGATAGTTAATTGCATAATTAAGACAAGATTAGTGTCATGCATGGAAGTAATGTTAATTCACGATCTCTTGTCACTGTATGGGATGTAAGCCTCTTGGAAGTGCACCCAATAAGAGCTCAGGAACTGAATCACTGTATCTGCGTGATAGACTACAGAAATCCAGTGTTGCTGCAGAGCTATCATCAGCGAGCCGGGCCAAGTTACAGGCACAACTTGAGTAAATGAGGTCATTTCACTGCAGGAATGTGGTCATATGGCCTCTGTGTGTGTGTGTGTGTGTGTGTGTTTAGTACACGCTCCTACATAAAAGGATAACCCAATTAAGCTCACAGTCTTTTTGTCAATAGCCTTCAAGGAAAACGTGCAGCTCCAATTCAGATTACCGTCTAGGGGAGTGGTTACTGAGAAGAACAGGAGCGGCCCCACAGCCTGAAGTTTGGTGTTTCCTCACCCTTTCAGCAGCTGATCAAAGCCGGGCCCCACGCTGGTGCACATATATTAAAGTTGCGAGAGATATTCTCGGCTGGAGTGTGAATGTATCTGTTTAGCCGTTCTGTGTGATTAAAGGAGGAACCTTGAAGCTCAAGGCTGAACCTCTCAAGGCTGAGTCGGCGCGTTTCTCCACAGCTGAATGTGTGTGAGAGAGAGAGAGCTAGAGGCAGTACCGTCTTTATTATCACATGTCAGTTTCCATAACCTCCTATCATCAGTATGAGACAGGTGTCATTTATGTATGACCTGCAAAACACTAATTGAATTTCAATTTCCTGTGCAAAGAGTCAGTGTGGTGCATCATCATGGGCATCATACCTGCCTTTGCCATAACTGCTATCATGATGCAAAGGCCCGCTCAGTTTGTTGGCTGCTTTTAATGCAAGTATACAATGTTGCTGTTGCAAGGATTAATTCTACAGCGTGGCCTTTAAGGCAGCAATGAAACCCTCCTCTGCTGCAAGCATAGAGAATAGTAGGCATGGTAGGAAAGTGGTGGAGGGCACATGTGCATTAAGAAGAGCTGTTAACGTCAGTGTGATCACCTTGAATGCGTGCAAAGCGCTGATTCTGCACAGTTTGCAGTGTTTGTAAAGGAGCAGCTTCTCTTTCACCCTGTTCATCGTTCAAAGAGCTGCCTAGCACTGATAAGAGTCTGAGCAAACCATGGTGCACTGCACTGTGGATGCTGACTTCGACTCTCTCGCTGCCTGTCAGGTCTCTTAGAAACCGTATCTCTTGGCTTCTTGGAAAACAGCATATGGCCTACATTAGGCAGTAATATTAGAGCAGCGTTTGGCTCAAAAGGCTGCAAACATAATCAGGCGGTCAGGTTGATGTCCAAGCGTAGCTGCCAAAAGGGCTTTTTTGGCAGATAGTTTGATTAGCAAGGGAAGGCTGTGGAATTGATTGAGGTGCACATCCTGCGTGTTTCTGCTTCGCTTTCCTCGCTGAAACTCTTTGACAGCAGCATCCAGCTTTCCAGAGAAACGACTGAAAGTGCTGATAAATGGCGCTCAAGCCGCCTCCTCTGGTCTATTAGACACTTTACCCTGTCTTTTATCATCACTCTTCTCTTTTTCTCTGTTAAATCAGCGGACGTGGCTTGTTAACTCTCAGATGTGCCTGACTATTTTGACTCCAGCTTTAGTAACTTCGTAGAGTCTTATCTGCACGGTGAGGTTGCAAGGTAACCAGCGGAGACTGTACAAAGCCTCTGCACCCGGCCGAGTGATGGTTCTGCACAACCACCCATTAAACACCTTCTGTTGCTTTTACTCCTCAGTTTTTGTCTGAATCAAACAAATGCGTTAGAATGAGTATGAATCAGTGAGCTTTAGAGGTGCAGGGAGGGAGCTTTTGTGATACACAGACAGAGGCAGCAAGGCTTTTCTCCCTGTTTTGAGTGTAGTTATACAGAGACATAACTCTCGGCAATTGAAAAATAAGTAAATTCCCCAAAATATTGAATTTTTCTTGGCAACAATATACTTGTCAATACGCTTACCTATCATGATATAGGGGTCATGATTTTGTGTTTTGTGATACTGCAAGAAAGAAGGTATATTTCAATTTTCTGAAAAAAACAAACCCCCAAAGCTAATTTCAGGAAACTGGCATGTTATAAAGAGAACACCAATGTGTGTACAATCGTAAATAACAACACAGCTCTACCTGATGTGTAAGCCGAGCAAGGAAACACACACATTTAACACACACTTGATCATGCATGTAAACAGTAATCAATGAATACAATGTTCTTGAGAGTCGATACAGCATCACAAAACATACTCAAGCTTATTATATTTTCTTATTCTCCCGCCATCTGCCGTTTAAAAAGTGAACTTAAAGTCATGTGTGAGTTTTTTTTGTCAATCGCAATATGAATTCGGTAAGCACAAGTGAGCACAAGACTTCACTTGGGTTTAACCATTAGCCAGACTCCAGACAATGGAGCATTTCATTCTCTCCAAGTCCTCGTCTGAACTTGGAACGGCACTAGCTCGTCGCTTCCTGAAAGAGGCCACTTGTTGTGAACGTGCTACAGTATTCAGGAGCGAGTGCAGAATTGACAAACGCCTGCTTTAATTGAGCGCGGACTCGGTGTTCTTGTTATTTTTGCTCCGAAGGGTTTACAAAGTATCCGGAACGCGTGCGTGATTGTGCATGCAGAAGGCGCTCTTAATTGTGTTGTCTGTTTATTGTGTTGTTACATTGTTGTGTGCATTTGATCATCCTTGTTAAGCCGAAGGCAAATTTCCACTTCTGTGGACGATAAACTTCTATTCTTTGCGTAGGCGTGTACGTGTGTGCCTGAATGTCTGAGTGCGTGCGTGACTGCCCTCCCCAACGAGGATAAGTGTATGAGGCAATGAAAGCAGATTTGGTTGAGGATAAAGATAGATGCAGAGAGAGATGGCTGATTACTTGCGCTGAATACTGAGGCTCTCACTTTCTTTCATCTCTGTTACATACTCTCAATTTCTCTCACTCTCTTTATTCATCTCAACTTCATGGCTGCCTGCAGCTACTGGCCACTTGCCACAGCAGCAGGCCGCCATAATTGGCCTTAGCAGCAACGCAGTAGAAGGGGAATGCTGTCCTGATCATCTGATCGCAGAGCGTGGCCACACTTCAGACTGCTGAGTGCTTCTTTTGCAGCGGCGTTAGACTTGTAATGATCAAGGGTGTAGCAACTGTTAATTGACAAAGCACTAAATTGTAGTCACTCCGCCAAAAACCATCATGTAACGCAGAGCTCATCTGTAAGTGGGGTATTTTGTTATTTTGTTTCTTGGTGTATAAAATCATTTTTTCAGAGGAAAATTCACACATCTTGAACTGAAACTTTGCACTGAGCAGTCAAAATAGTGTAAACGTTCAGAAAGTCGATGTCACATTTACTACTTGCTGGTTTCCCCTTATTTACACTCGAACTCCTGCAGATTATCCTTAATGCAGCAGCTCGACTGGTCTTCAACCAATCCAAAAAAATCCCACGTCACTCCCCTGCCCCAGTTCCTCCTCTGGCTCCCAGTCCCTGCTTGCGTCAAAATTCAAATTGCTGATGCTTGCGTACAAAACCATAACCAAAACTGCCCCCGGTTACCTCAACCCCCTCACCCAGGTCTACACTCAATTCCGCTTTCTGCGCTCAGCCAATGAAAGTCTAGTCACATCACAACGGGGCCAAAAATGACGAGCTGGACTCTTCTCCTCTGTCATCCCCCAGTGGTGGAATAAGTTACCCAACACCATTCGATCTGCAGAGTCTTACAACCTTCAAGAAACTGCTTCAGACCCTATTGTTTGCCGAACACCTCCTCTCGTAACAAGCACTTATGATTTAAAAAAATAAATGCACCTGACATCAGCACTACCTGTGGACACCTCGGTCCTACTGGACTCAAAACATCTCTTAGCACTTGTCTGCGTTGCTTTTCCAACTAGATCTTTGCTTGTGTTGCACCTATTCTATATGTACGTCTGCAAAATAACATTATGGAACTGAAATTCAAATTCAAAAAGATCTGTGACCTGAAAGGGTTTAAAGTGTAAGCATTTACAGGAGTTGAAATGTTCTCTATTTGCTGTAATCCATGAAAGCAGATGAACTGTCAGTTTAAGAATATGAAATGAAAACAGCTAAAGTGTCTGTTTATATTGCATTAGAAGTATACTTGATATTTCATGATAATAATCCATTACAGAAATCAGTGATTACTTTTTTAAATGCTGTTTTATTCAAATTAACAGCTGTATAGTTGACCACATTTGGTCACCACGACAAACTGCTGGTTAGTCATGTCTGGCGACGTCTTCACATCCAGCTGACTGCACCCTCAGGTACTGCTGACAGCTGTGCACAGGCCCTTTTCACTGCAGTCATTTTTGACTGTCGGTAGAAGGGAAAGCGAAGGTGTCACTAACACTCGCGCTGACGATGGCTCTGTTCTACCAGCGTTTCACAGTAAGCCATGACAGTGTGACAGCGAGCCGGCATGCACCACACCAGGACCCTGAAACTGTGGCAGCCAAGTGGCATTCAGCCATCACTGTGTTATTTACACCTGTGTTTTTCCTCCTGTGGCATGTCAACATGTCTTCTGTGAACAAGGCCTCCTGTGCTATCAGTCACACTGCAAGGTTAGATATCACTTTTCCCCAAGTGGCTTCTTTTCCATTTTAGAACAAATTGTCTCCTCCGCGTAAGATACAACACCTATAACTGCGGATCACAATGCCTCTTGTGTACTTTTTGTCCATCCCTCCGGTCTTATGTAACCTTGTTTGCTTCAGGTGATGTGCAGGTGATGACAGTTGTAGCAGCTCCAATGCCAGAGAGTGAAGGAGTCTTCAAAGAGATGAACTCAGCTTGATGCTGAGGTGACAACAGAGGGAAGAAAGGTCGCGCTTGCTTGTTGAGATGTCTTCATCTCTGTCTGTGCAGGGAGGAAGGGATTAGGACAAGGGGAACACAAGTGGGCCCGGTATGGCGGAGGAGTGTCTGTGCAGATTCTCCTCCACCTGCTGATTGTTTTGTCTTTCCTCTCTGCTGCTTTTGTGACAGCATTTGCACTTTCACGATCTCTCAGGTTGGAGAGATCAGTATTGGCTGTGAATCTGCTCCGGCGGTTCCGAGGTGCACCCGTGTAGCGGCAAACAAAACCGTTACCTGCAGACGCACACGCAGCAGTAGTGAGGTTAGTTCAATATTTGGCTCTCTGGCCACACAGTTCTTTTATGGAGAAATATATTACTGCTTTCAGCCCGCATTCAGTTCATTACCGCTGCTTCAATTACTGAACTAGATTCATGACAGAGGGAAGAGACGCAGCACTTTCCCTTAGCCAATTCCAGAGGGAAACCTGAATGGAACTGTGAGTACATCTTCGCTGTGCCCATGCTCGGGCAACACTGTTGCAAATGAGGCGGATCGGAGAGGATAAAGACTCGGATCGCAAATCACAAAGTCAACAGAAGTTGCTTGACAGATTGACAGATGTAAACTCTCTGTAGTTTGTAATCCCATTCATTATGGCGTGCGTGTGCGCGCGCATGCGTGCGTGAGTGTGTGTGTGGTATCTGACTGTACGGGGAGGCCTCTGTGCAGCGTAGTGAGACAAATCCTGGGCCCGTACGTTTAATTTAGCAGCCAGCCCAGACATTATTGCCCATAGAAACCAATTAAAAGCAGTTTTCATATCTTTATCTCAGCATCCCTGCATTGTTTCTACGTCAAAATAATTTAAACTTTTCAGAACAGTGGTCTAACTGTTCGGCTCTGTGGTTTGTTTTGTTTTTTTCTAGGAACTTCTACAGGCTTTGCCTTGTTGGATATGGTTTCTGTTCGCTGTTGCTGGTTGTCCCGCTGCTTGTACTTGTTGCACGACACAGAATCAGAGCGTTAGGGTTTGCCACTCATCTAAGCAGTGGGATCCACCATAATGCAGTAAATACAGCGTGGTTTCCTTTAAGGTAACATTGAGAAAGGAAAATTAAATACACTTCTAAAACCTGCACTGCAATAAACTTGTTGCTCTGACTTTTCAGTGAGACCGATAGCAGCTCCAGTGATAGCAGCTGAGTGAAAACACAACTCAACAAACCCAACAACAAAATTCGGAGCTTTAGCGTCATCAGACACTTTGTTTGCATTGAAACATTCATGGTTTTATGTCCAACCAAGTCCACTGGCATGGCATAGCTGTGCTTTTATGGGTCCCACTGCTTGGACGACTGGCTAGAGCTTGAATGCTACTTCGCTCAGATCATATCAGCTGTAGCGTGTTAGCTAATTAAGGTAATGTTAGCTTACACTAACCAGTTGTCCCCGTCTGTTTGCTTTGTTGCCTTGGTTTTAAACTGGGTGTTCTAATTCCAAACAATATAACATTGAAACGTCCCAGCTTTCAACATTCACAAATACATTTTCAGCATAGTTTAAAGTATTATAATTTTGAACTTAGCCTAATCTTGTTTACAGTGCTTACATAGATGTTTGGCATGTTCTGTCCTGCTCATCATTACCCAGCACGTTATTAGGGCTGTCGCTAGCCTATGAGTCATAGGCCACAATGCCGCCAACTCCTTCTGACAGAACCCGTCAGTATGCTAACGGTTAGCTGTCATGTGTAAGAGAAAGTCGGTCACACTTAACAGTCCCCGTTGGGGGTTTTGAAATACCCTTCGTTAGCTACATGAATTTGGTTAAAATGCCGTCTCTGGCTGACTTTTAATTTAACGGTTGACATTTTATGACCCTGTGAAACGGATCCACATGGACCTGAAGATTCTACATATATGAAAGACTGACGCTATGTGCCAGGCGAAAAAAGCAACATCTTCACCAGCTGTGATCAGGATAGAAGACGCTGAACTAAGTAAACAACATTTGAATCCCTCAGTGAAGAGCTACTTAGTTTTATATACAGTATCTATTTGGATTTCACTCAGTGTTCACTTTTAACATTACAAGAGAAAAAGCTTTTAGGCTAAGGACAAACTAATGTGTTTGGCAGCACTACCTTGGGTAACATTAGCTGGCGTATAAGCTTCCCCAAATCCACAGGAAGAGTGACTGCTCTAACTGCTAATGCTGGTCTGAACTCATACGCTGGCTGTGACCAGGCCTCTTATTTTTTTATTGGTTTGGGTTAGCGCAAGGAGCTTAACTCTGGGTTATTGTTGTAAGTAGTTAGTTAATTTGCTGAATGACTGCAGCTAAGTTCATTTTAAAGAAGCTTCAGATGCAAACTCCTCATACAGAGAGTTTTGCTGTCACTGCAGCGTCATAGAGCATATTCACCAAAAATGAACTGGATGTAAGCAAACATCCTGTCAGCCTCACAGCGTCTCACAAAGCACTGCTATAGTGCAGTAATGAAACGATAACGTTTCTGAAGGGACAAGAGGAAAGTTAATGTTAGACTGCAAGTTTAATTACTTCCCTTGCGTTTTACTTCCAGGCTTAAATAACTGTGTCACAAGATGTGTGTTAATATCTCTGAATTAATTTACACCTTTCCCGTCTTATCGTGGGACACCACTAAGGTCTTAAGCTGCAGCATTTCTATTGCAACGTTGGGCTAACTTTTAAACCACTGATGAAATGGAAATGATTTCATGGCCATCCATCTGAGATTTGATTTTTTTTTTTTCAGGGAGGCTATTTGTAACTGAGAGAATGAGGTCACAGGAAGGTGACTCTGCCCGTCACATGACCGCATGAGGACAGGAGAGGACTGCCAGCCTGTTGGCCGGCCTCTTTGATGTCAGAGCAGCACACCACCACCCACCAACACTGTACTTCTTTATGTAGAGCTTAGAGCTCACTCGCGTTGCCAGAGGGTTTGTCACACTCATTATGTTTACATTTGCGCAGGAAACAAGGTTATTGGGAGAAATCAGGTTAAGGCAGGAAATCAGAGAGCGTGTTTACATCCGTGTTACTCTAAAACCGGTGTTTACATGCAGTTGGTCAGTAATCCGATTTCTCCCCTACCCCCCAACCATATTTTTTAACCAAGGGCTTTAGATTTAATTATTTTGGACACCAGGATGCACCGCTACTAGTAATAATCTTCCCTTTCATCCATCCAGCACAAAGCAGCGCCTCCCCTGCCTTAAGTCTTGGTCATGCACAAGCGCCGTTGTGAGACACAGTGTGCAGCCCGTCGGGTTTTCCAGCACAACTCTAGCCATGTCAAACAGATTTCTCTTAATCCCTTACACCAATTAACTGCACTGAGTTCCTCATTTACAGCACACTGAAGATCTCCAAAGCCAACAATAACCAGGTTATTTATGCGCTTGCAATCACACTGACTCACGGGTGGCACACACAAACACACACATCCATATTTTCATTCTTGAGATACTCCACAGTGAATGGCCACTGAAATGTGACACTATTGCATCTGACAGAGGCTCCTCCTCTCCAGCTGCCCATTAAACCCCGGGGGAGTGTGTATGCAAACAAACCTCCTTCACGTCGTAGATCAGAGATCTATAAAAACAGTCACATTCACATTGCCGCTCACAGGTGTGGAGAGAGATGTGTCTCAGCCGATATCAGAGAGCGCAGTGGGGAAAAAGGTGCTGTGTAACAATGTGGGGGTTTAGAAAAACTGGGTTTGGGCTGAGGCGTCGTATGAGCACACACCTGACTGGTGAACTGGATATACAGATCTGGTGCTTGGCCTAGATACCTGTGAGGACTAATAGAAGTCAGGTGTATGTGGGCCAGAACACGATGTGTCCTGCCTATGCTTCAGATCAGAGCTGCTAAGGGGAAAGAACTAGGCCACAGTGTCCATTTCCTCTCACCTTAAACACACACTTACAGGCAGTGTCATACATGCCAGGCTTCAGCTTAAGCACCGTTTGGAAATGCTGTATTAGTCTATATCTTCTCATAGTTGGAGGACAAGGCCACAGTGTTGCCTAAATTAAGGTTTTCTATGTCTTTAGGTATGATTTCACTGAATTAGCCTTTTGTGCATAGTGATGTAGTGATGACAAAAGTCTTCTTTCTTCTGGTTAACACATGCACACAGCACATGTCTGCATATTAAACATTTCCCTGAAAATGATCTGAAAATTGGGATCAGAGATGTTATCGTGAATAATTTGTGGTACATCAACACTGTCCCACTGAAGCACATACTGCACTTTTGTGTTTTGTGTTGGTATAAAGACAGCTGGTGTTGGAAGTGCAGATGCATTATTCAGCCGTCAGTGTACTTTTTACCTTTGAGGGGCTGGAAGTAAAGAGTGCTGTTTCCTTTCTTTAAAGCTCAATATGCGTCCGGTATAGAACTGGACAGTATAGATTTCTATTTATGGTGTACTATCACAATTTTTCTTTCCTCTCGGAGACTCTTTGTGACTGCTCTTCCTCTGCCTATCCCTCTACCACATTCCCTCCCACCACCTCCCACCAGGCTCTAAATAGATCCCTAAAGTATCCCTCTGTGGAACAGACAAAAGGTTAGTAAGGCATTTTAGTCCATTTCTAAACCGCGATGTGTCACAGCCCAGTGGTTTGTGAGGCAAGGTTCTACTCAAGATGCGCAAGAATGGTGGAAGAGGATCTTAATTGGGAGAGCCGGTTTGAAATATGATGGGAAGCGGAGAGTTTGCCTACAGAGGTGGCCATGCATGAGTCAGTGCGTGTGTAGTGTCGACACTTCACAAACTTCACATTTCCTGCAGCACAGTATGAGAATCCAAGATAGATAATAGAGCACAATTATATTTATTTTCATTTTTATCAAACAAATCTCAAAATACCTCACGTTCAGTGACATGTCACAGATTTATTGCACCTCACATCTGCTGGAGAAAGGACTGTGTTCACTGCCTGTTCACAGATATTTTAATCTATAGCGGAGCAAGGTGCAAGCCAATTATTATTTGTGAATTGTGATTAAAATACTCAATAGACTAATATATTAATAAATGAATCAATTGTTTCAGCTTTAAAAAGCTCACAGCTGTAGTAGTGTTGGCACTGGTGATGAAGCCGGGGCTGCAGCTTAAGCCTGTTTCATTGTGCTTTCCATTGCTTTCCCTGATATACTGAACACTGTGCTGCGATCTTTCTGTATTGTCTGACTTCAGATATAACAATAAGCCATGGGTAGTTCACCATAAGTCCAGCACCATGGCTCCCCTGTGTTTTATTAATGAGCCAAAACATGATGAATACACAATGTGCTGGCCCAGGAGTTGTGAATCACAGTGAATTAATTATGCCAATGCAGGGACTAGGAGATGATGTGGCAGCACTGTAACGTAACATAGACAGAGAGAAACAAACACGCACACACAGACACACAAAGGGACACATTGCTATGGTAACCTCAGAAGTTTTCACACGGTCCAGATGATGTTTCTTTGTGACAGTGCTGTGCATGCGAGAGTCCCCATGCTGCAGTGCAGAATTATCCTCTGAAGTGTTCTCGTCTTGCTCCCTCCTCGTCTTGACAGCCTTTAGATGTACGATACAGCCTCCTGTAGTGATTTCTCTGTGTGTAGAGGTCTAATTTCACATCTCTTCTTTCATTCTCAGCGGCATGACTCCCTGTTTGCGAAGATTTACTTGGCATCCGTGCACCTTTTTCATACCTCCTTCAACTTCACAACCATGCAATACTGTGCATACTCACACATACTGTACATAAACTCAGTGACTGACTTTACGTTGTGTTACAACTGTTTGTGTTTGTCCATGTGCAGACAGAGTGTGTTTGCTTGCAGGCACCTTGTGTGTTGACTGTAGGTCAAACAATGGCCCTTACTCCTTCGTCAAAAGTTATAATCCTTTAGATTTCAGTCCTGGTTGATTTGGCGACACCCACTGTTACTGTGGTAACAGCAAATGTGGTGTACCGATGCACTGCATCTATTTACAGTGCAACCAAATAAACTCATGTTGTTTAATTAAAAGAAATCGCTCAGTTAATCATTGCAAATGCGATCTGATTCCATCCTGGCACAGAGCGAGGAGTTATCCCCACAACAGCAGGACACAGTAAAGCTGGTTACCTCGCTGAGAAGTTAGAGGTGTGCAGCCGGTCGCCTGCAGCTCTTCATCTAACAGCCCACTGTTGCTGCTCCTTCTTGTTCCAGGATTCCAAGATCCCCTCTTAAAGAAGTCCGAAAATTACCGCGTCTTGTCTCGTCGATGTGTTTGTGATGAACGATCCCTGTCACAAGTGCGGAGGGAAATACATTGCGTTTCCTAAGCTAACAGTAACAGCGAGGCTGATATAAATTAGATCTAATTAAAAACAATATTGCTTGATTACACGCTGCAGTGTTTCCTGTGATCCCTCATGCATGGGATGGCAATTTGAACCCCACCGCTAACAATGGACATTACTGTACAGAGAGGTAATTACAAAATGTGAATGCATTGAAATGTAACGCGTGTAATGTAAAAGTCCCATTGATGAGCGCAGGGAAATGGATGAACACGGCTCAATAATGGAAGTGGGGAAGCTCAACAGGCGTTTGTTGGCCAAACTAATAAGTTTAGTCTGAGTCCTTGATGTTGTTTTTGCCTTAAATGTTAGAAAAATTGGAGACCATAAGTAATAACAAAAACAGGATTTGAAAAAATGAGTTAGCCATGACTTACTGGCCTGTGTCTCCATTCACTAAAGTCTGGGGAGCCAGGTGAATGATGGATGTAGAAATAAACAGGCATGACTGCTCAGGGAGAAAATCTGTAGTTTCTATCGGCTGGCAATGAAACACCCAATAAAACTTTGACAGCTGATACGCACATCCCTGATCTATGTCCTCTATTGATCTTCTTTAGGCACCAACAGTCCAAGTCCATTCTAATTTGGTGAGTAACCTTAGCAACAAGGTACAGTGAATGAATCACATGCTCCGCTGGCTCTTTCTGAATAGAGGTTCATCACATTAGCGAGGTACACAAACACAAGCCACGGGGAAAAAAAAACAAAAAACAGGCAGATCAAGCCTTAATGGCTGCTTTAATTTTCCAGCAGTGTGATTCCTTTGTGTCATCATAAAAGCCGCCCAGCAGATGAAGATCAAAAAACCACTCTCAGGGTAATTAAAGCACATGCAAGGAGACTCAAAGACGATACAGCCGCATGACACTCCGCCTGCAGGGATTGTCGACTCACCGCTGGAATTGAATATGGAGTTGCACCGGCACACCCTCTGTACATCTCTCCCTATGCTTGTCCAATTATCAGTTGAGATCCATAGCTGAAATTGTCACGCCTGTACAGACAATAAGCTCTGTAGTGCGCATGAATATTCATGAGGCGCTCTGTTTAGAGAGCCCGCAATTAGGCTGTATTAGTGCTCTAGTGTACAAGGAGAAAATGATGATGATGGCTGCTCAGTGATGATAGTGATTTAAGTAAACAGATTCATCAAATGTGGCCTTCGGCGCACTTCAGAGGCACTTTCCTGTTGCGTCGGGTTGAAATTTAAGACAGCAAACCCTTGGTTTCGTCGGTTATAGAGTAAACTTAAGCTATGTACCAAATCTCTTAGGTAAACAGGGAAACGCCACGCTTTAATGAACCGCTTACAGAGGCAGTAATTCTATCTTTATCATGAATGTGCTGTGAATCTGTGGAAAATGAGAGCCGCTTCTCCCTCAGATGCTTATTTCTTCAAGTATCTGCACCTCCAAGAGCCTGGTCTTTAAACTTGAACCACTTGAAATGAAGCATGCTGCCGAAGATGAGGAGTCAAGCCACCATATTCTCTTTATTGCCATCCAAGGCACATGTAGCTTTCCCTGTGCTGATCAAAAGAACATGTGAGCCCCACCCCCCACCCCCACCCAGACACTCATGCACATCTTGTAATGAGAGTCCCATCAATAAAGATCAAAGAAGACCAACGCAAGGTCAAGATCAAGATGGCCTATCATCTGTCTAGGAGGTAGCTTGAGAAACCAAGAATGCCAGCAGTAAAAATGTCTTGGATTTGCAATGAGTTGAATCGCACAGGGAGCCTTCCTGCTTCTGCCTCTCAATGCATTCGATTGGATACTCAATATCAAAGACTCAAGTGTGTCCCAGTAGCAGCTCAACTACTACAGACCGTGAAATATGGCTTACTACTGCGATAAAATATTCAGCAGTCACGTGGGAGAGGAGGCTGCTGTAAAGCAAACAGTTCTTACTACGATCCTAGTGGCACTGTGTAGTGTCACATGCACAGTGGAGTGTCACATGCACTCAGGCTCTGATCCCTCTGCCAGTGTCTGTGCACAGATGCTAAACTACTGTCACGAGAACTTGAGCAAAGTATGTAGCCCTCATCGTATCCGGCGCTGCCTGCTGCTGATGCTATAAAGCTGCCAAGCATACGGCGTAGTGGTTATGTGCACTGTGTATGCAAATGGAAACCTGTCAGCAAAATCTGAGAAATAGCTTGTACACAGGCTGATAACATAGTAAAGAGGCAGACAGTATGGGATTGGATTAGAAGCAGAGGCGTATTCTCCAAAGACAGAACAGGAAGGGATCGATGCTAGGAGGTTTTTTGATCCCAGTCCAATGGGCTTATCCACACAGGGTGCATTCAGTCAGTTTGATTTGATGGCCTACTCTAAATGTACTCTGCATTAACATTTCAGAGTTCACTTTCTGCGTTCTGTGTCAAACTGCTTTTACATTGTGAAAGGACTGAGCCTTACTTTGATATTTATTGTTTATTCCGCTTTACCAATATGTCGATTTTCAGATTCATTTGAATTTTATTGAAATTATAATTGATTTGGTGCCAGTTATGTCACATCCTGTGTCCATCTGCCACACTATCTAGAAACAGCGTAGCATAAAAACACTTTGATGACAACTCTAAAGTCATTAAAGCAGGCAGTCAAGAATCAGAACACCGAGCTCCTCTGTGAACTCTGTGTAGTTTCCCCTCTTTATTACAACCTTGCAGGTGCAAGCACGTTGATTATCGAGTAGAAACAGAGCACTAATGCATGTTTTTGCGCTGAATTAGTCCAAAACCTCTCAAAAAACAGGATTCTATCTTGACATTCTACCTCTGACATTGCCTACACTCAAACTGTTGCTCATACAAATGTACTGGTTTGCTGGTTTTAAAGTGTGGCCTCAGTGAAGAGAAAACTAACATCAAGTCAGTTCAGTGGAATGCGCAGATTTAAAGGTTCAGACAAAGAAAAACTTATTGTTGCAGCGTGTATCTTGTCAATAGTGGTCACTGTTTTTGTTACTAGTCCTCCTTGGTCCTGGTACACAGCTTAACCACGTTAAACAATGGTGTCAGTCCCGCCCCAATGACGGTCAGGACAGTATCTTCACCAACCGTTGTTGTATTTGGTTCTCCATCACTGGAAGCTTGCGTGAACAATGGTACCTGCAGGATGATTAAATGGTGGAATGATGAGAACCAAACTGATTCTAGCAATAAATGAAGACAAGACATTGACATATAGAGAATTACATCATCTGTCTACCAGAGTGCATGAACAAGTTTCTCCTCCAACTGCTAAATATGAGCAAATACATAGTGTATCTTTACAACAAATATATGGAATATATTGCTATCATATATTTTAACCCTCAAATTCAGCATTAATACAGACCTTTAAACAAAGAGAATAAGGTCAAAGCTGCAAGCTACACAAAACTGCAAAGAGCAGAAACTGATTCTCTGTATGAGCTGCAGTATGGTGAACTCTCTTACATTACAAGAGTTAATTTATAACAGCGTTAAAATATTTATGCAGTATGTCAATATTTTAATAGAGCGGTTATGATACGAAGTGGGCTGTTTATGTTGGTGCTAAAATAAGCATCCGTGAAAAGCATTTCAGTAGCTTAAAATAGGCATTTTCCCCCATGGTTTGATTCATGTTTACTTATTAAACAGATAGACATAGATGGGTTAACCTAGCACAGGCAGGTGTGAGGGGATTGGTCCCTAAGTTTGTAATGTAACAGCAACAGTGACAGAACAGTCTCTGCCTCCTCCAATCCAGCCCTCTCAGCACACTTTGAGTCGTGAATGGATTGAGCACGGTGAACCATGGCTCCATCGTATTAAGTGGTATTGCGTAGATCAATGGGCTCAAGCTCCGACATCAAAGGTATTAGGTTGCCCCCCATTAGGGTAGTGCTTTGCCTCCTTCTCGTTCCTCGGCAGCATCCTGCAGCTCAGCTTGATGCATCCATTTCAGGTGACAGCGGAAGAGTATTGTTGGTCCAGTTTATTGATCATGTGGTGTTTCTCTTCCAGTTAGATATAGCCTCGTTGGGGAACCTTGGGTGAAATTGGAGGCCACACAGTGGAGAATGAGATGTTGTGGGTGGTGTTTTGATTTTCTGAAAAATGCATCAATACTTAATCTTCTGCTCTCTGAGTGGTTTTACATTAAACCCAATTGAATTTCAGTTATTTTCACAGCCAGACAACCGTGATGTGTTCACGAAGGACAGGGGGTGGGGGGTCTCCCATTTTGACTAAACCAGCAAAAAATGTAATTAGAACAATAAAGTCCCTCTCAAAATCACATTTTTAGCTCGAGATTAACAACAGTAAAAACCATTGTTCCACACGAAAACATATATAATACATATCTCGGGCTAAGTTGTGTACTCGACCACGCTGTAGCTGCTGTATTTCATCCCAGCCTGCCACACCACACAGTAGGTAAACTCACAACCTTGAAGCGGCAAGCATCTGTTTGTGGTGAACCACGCCACAGCTATCTAAACTGCAGGTACTTGTATATGAGTTGAACTCATAATTCATCAGCATCTGTGCTCTTGATAAATTGCCACCCCTCCTCCCCTCACACAACCCTCTTTGTGCCGGGAGCAGTGACTGTGATGGTGATTAATAAAGAACGCCTCATGAAAATTACATTATCTTAGGATTCATAATTAATGCCAAAATATGACTATAGAAACTTTTAGTTCATATAGTTTTTATTTATTTATTTTTTGCATGAGTCATGTTTGCATGTTCCGCCTCTCCATGTCATCCCGGCTATTAATTGCCGTCTTTGTGTTGTTCCAATAATGTTCCAGTAATGACTCTGGCTTGTAATACTGCAGTTGCTTTTCATCTTTGAAGAATTGACGCCAAACCTGTCACGTGACCGTTGTTGCGTGAGCTGCAGATTTATTTTGTCCTACCGTCTAAACATGATCATATTAAAGAAAATGTGCTTTGTCTCCCCAGACCCCTCTGCAGTTCAGTATTTCCCAGGGTATAATTAGCAAGGTTAATGATCTCGTTGCATAATGTATTTCTCATGATCTTGAAGGCGTCCTCCGCGCGTTTCACCTTGTCCAGCCTCCCCCCTTCTCTCTTTTATCATCCACTCTATTACAATTACGGCGGTATTAACTGTGATCATTATAGGAATAAGGTGAGCTTTTGATCAGTTTGTATGAAACCTCTCCACCGCACCACTTCCAAGGTTGTCCGCATATTGTTATCATGGTTGATCAGCTGCTCCTGATGTAGATAGTGTTGAGAATAGGTCTATCACCCTTTGTATTTTAATGTGAATAGTCCTGAGACAACCAGTCAAGTTATAAGTTACAGTGCACTAATAAACAATTTTGATTAAGAAATGAATTAAGCAAATGCAACACAATGGCTGGCTTCCAATCTTAATTTAGTTACTTGTCTTAATTGTGGCCATATCCCTCTCGAACATCGTGCTGCAAAGAGCGAATATTGTTTCTCTAATGCACTTTGTCATTGTGAGCTGCTGCACACTCTGCCAGGACTGAGGGGGAGTTAAAAGCAGCACGGCAAATGATTAGAAGACATATCCTGATTAAATTCTATAGAAATGCCGAGTGGTAGGTGGCATTTGTGCCTCTGGTGGAGCACTTTCATTGTTTGGATGGACACGAAACAACAGATAAACAGATTTAAAATTTAGGGTTCAACATGGGTTCAACAAGTTGTTTTCAGCAAGAAGTAGACCTACAACGCATGTTCACGTGCAGCATGAAGTTTATGGTGACGTTTATGGTGAAAACACGATTCACCCTTGGATCCGGGTCAGTTTTTTTGGATGTATTTTGCTCTGAACTGCAACCAGGCTTGGACCGGCACAACCAGAGTGCTGGTAGAATTCCTGGTGGTGAGGCCAGCTGATTGGCCCAGGATGTCAGTGTTAAAATGACAAGAAGAAGTGGACAAATCCAAACAAAAGAACAAAAAAACTGCCTTTACTCTGATCTGCTGCTTTAGTTTATTTTACTTTAACTTTACGTATATACCAGAGTTCTTTAAGTAGGGGCTGAAATGTGACTTTGACTCAATTACAGGTTTGAAGTACATGAACACACATACACACTCTCAGACTCACACTTTCCATGCCCCCTTGACATGGGCTTTATGCCAATATCAGCTTCTTCACAGGAGCCAATCACCCACAGGGACCCCTGTGGAGCCCACTCAGCATATCATCCTGGTGTGTCAGCAGCTTCCAGCCCCTACAGAGGAAAAGATGTTGTCGTTCTCCCACTGTCTCTGTGGCAGATCACATTCCCTCACGCTACATGCTGCACTTGTCTGCAGGGTTTGGCTGTAGTCTTTTGTGCAGCATCCACTGAAACCTGAGAGTGGTTGATGGAGCTGTCGTAGCGACTGCAGACACCATCCAACCGCACTCACCAGAAACTTGCTGGTTTCTCTCGAGCGCCACTTGACCATAAAACAAATACTGCGAGCAGCGTTCGTTGACTATAGCTTATTGAATCGACGCCCTTTGTCCTTTAATCATTTGGCTCAACGCTCGCTGCATAAACTGTGCAGAAATCAACCACTTGACTCTGGGAAAGAAAAGCACTGCATACCTAAGGACGCTCACTGACTGCACTAGAAAAATCCATCCATCATCTATAACTGCTTACACTTTAAAAGGTTGTGTGTGTGTGGGGTGGGGGTGGGGGGGGACTCATTCACTGTCACATTCACGTCAATGAGCAATTTAGAGATCACAGTTAACCTGAATGTCTTTGGACTAGGGTTGGAAACCAGGCTCATTCCCCACACCCAGAACCTGTGCTCACCACCGTGCTACCTGCGACTAGAGCTGAGAAAAAGAGAAGCATTGAAATGCAGTTCGGCGGTTATTCACTCAGGATTTGTTAAGAGCATTTATTAAAGAGAAAGACTCAAGCTCCAGATGATGGCTGTCAAGGCCGGCATTGAACAATAAGCCATTTGTGCTGCTCATTGACTGAGCTGCAAGCACTTCACCTCGTCTGTCGGATTTCACTGGTCAGTCAGTCCACAGACGCACCGTTGTGTGATGTAAGTCAGTGTAAAGCTTGTATGACATGAAAGACCTATACTGCCTGCCTCATATGTCTTCCTCCCAGCATGTGGGAGCCAGCCTGAGTCACTGATGCTGAAGTGGTGGTTACAGGAAATGCTGTGCCTGCTCTAATTATCCCCTCAGAATGGAACAAGGCCCAAATCTCTTTTGCCCCTTAATCTGAAGAGCAGCTCCTTTCACCAGGCCAGTTAATGGTGGGGATGGGGGGTACTTTTGTTTTGCTTCGCATTACCTGATGACTCATACTTCGAGGAAGTGCTGTGAAACTGGGGACATCGATTGACGGCTTGAAAAAAAGAAACGTTGAGGTGGATTTGTGTTATCAGTCACTTAGAATCGGATTCCAAGGCTTTGATAGTGAGTTCACATTTCTTTGGTTTCATTTATTTTAATATAGCAAATGTTGGCCTAGATTCATTCCATCTGACTCATCCATACTGACAACTGTGCATCAAGAAGGTTGGATTTATCATGTTTAAGTCGAGATCAGAGTGCCAGTTAAATAACACACTTTCAGAAGTGTGACAGCATAGATGAGAGACAGATTTCTGTCAGAAGTTGCAGATAATATAATTTGTTTCTCGAGGCTGATGGATGTCACGTAATAACGTCTGTTAAACTGTGATCAGATTCACAACACCAGTAGCTGATTCGGCTGTGAAAGCACCAACTCACTCAGCTCACTGATTTCACTTTGCTCCAACTTTTCACTCTTGTTACTGCTGACTTTGTGCCGACTGCTGCCGGTCTTTCTTCCAGCATGGACCGCCAGGTCGTGCTGCCATGAAACCTGTGGCTTAGACTTTAAACTAAAAGCAAAGATGCCACATTGGTGCTAGAGCCTCTTTATAAAGGCATTTAGAGTATTGCATCATTTACCACACAATTTACATTTGAATTACTATTGTCAGGCTTGCAAATGGATACACTCAGCCAAATGCTACAAATATCTCATTCATGTACTGTTGTACTCACACAAATTGTTGAGTAAAGAATGGAAGGAAGTGGCTGAGAGATAAACCCAGCTTACTTACTCACCTCCTCACACCTGGCCAATCACTGTGTAAAGTGGGTGTGAATATTGGATTGCTTCTCCCCAATTCCAGTGTCAGAGAGGTGTTTGGAGAGTGGGTTTCTGAAGCTGTTTAACTACCCGTAAAGCACTTCTGTTGGATTATACTAGCACTCAACACACGCTGCTCATTGTAACCAGTGTTAATGTTTGGCTAATGTCTGCATGGGAGCCTGAGGGAAACGCACCGTCACTCTCACGCTCATGTGACAGAGGAACTGCTGAATCTATGAACTCTCCATGCTGGATATACAATTTTCCTCACATTCCTCTTCATCCCTTTTAATACTTCACGGATCGCTCTGTTCATGGTACAGTGTCTCTGTGTGTCGGCACCGGGTTGCAGTCAGAGCCGTGCCATATGAGAGGATTAGCCATGTACAAAAGACTGAGCAGGGAGAATCCACACTGGATTAGTCTATCTTCCAGACAAAACATGCAAACCACACCTTGTGCCTTTTCTCTGGAAGCACAAAGCATTGTGGGCTTTACCGTCATCATTTGGCCTGGGGTGCATAGGTCAGCTGGCAGCGGGTCTGCCTGGAGGAGCCCCAGCGTGTGCTTTCTTCTCTCATGATTGCTCCTTGTCTACACGGACAGGGGGCTGAGCAGATCAGGATGTGAGCTTCAGAAGCTGACTGACTTTTAAGGAGGAGCTGCGTGAGTTAGCGTCGTACCTGCTGTGCTCACATCTGCCTGCGGCACTGGCACACACAGACACACACACGGAACAGAAGCAAGTCTCAATCAGAGCACAGATGACTAGGAGGAGGCTGGTCAGTGGTCGGCCATCAGCTCATCAGCCCACATTTCTACCTTGTAGTACGTGCAGTACATAGTAACATGGTGACTGATTTCTCTGGCCTAAATCAGTACCAAAGACCTTTGAAGAAACCCTTTACTATATCAGTGTGAACCACTTATGTTGTTATTATTTTTAATATTATTAGTCTTTTTTTAACTTTGACCAAAAAAAAACACCAAACCTCAAAATGAGAAGAGATGTTTTTTTCCAGATTTAGCTATAAGCTAAATCTAAATTGTGCATAAGTTTAACATACTGTGAATGTAAATGATCTAAATTCAGTATATAGGCAAAAAGCTTGAATTTTGACACCTTTGATAGAAGCATTGGATGATTCACTGTGTCGGCTTTCTGCAGAGAGAGAGAGAAGCGCTGCTCCTACCGCACTCCTTTATCTGATTTAGTTGATTACTTTCAAGAAGTAGCAACACAGAGGCTTGCCAGAATAATTAGTAATCTAAACTGCATAGGGTGGGGTAGACCTTTGTTGTTAAGATTTGACACCAGCTGTTCTGCAGCTGCCACTTTAGAAACAACAGGTACACTGATGGGTGTGTAACTACTGACTTGTTTTTTGTCACCACATTTATATACCAGGGTTACCATTAATTGCCATTGGGCATTGATGTGCTAAACCAAGGTAACACTTGTCTACTCATCACCTCTGAGGCATTGTTTTGTATATTTAGCTGTAGTTCTTTGTAATGTAGACTATAAGTTCTCATAAGCACACTCAAATTTCCAACATGCATAATTCAAACCAGTCATTTTGCCTTATTTTATTATCCCATACTCTCAGATGCTGCTGTAGAATATATGGAATCTTTTTTGCCCTTGTGCTATATTAAGATTTTGTTGCTTTGAAATCTAAAAGTAATTCTCTTCAACTTTTTTCTGCTTTTTTTTTTACTTTAAAATTACACGTTACAGTTGCTTCTTTTCCACTATTTTTCACACTATTTAGGGAATCCTAGTCAAATGGTCAAAGAAATCATCCATTGCAGACAGGGGTTGATACAAAAGAATTATATTAACATACATTTCTGGGGAAAGGTGTAATGGCCGGACCACAAAAATTGACTCAAATGCAAGGATCACACAAAAATGCCAAAAGTAATGAGTCACAACCGACTGTCAACAGAGCAAATGAGGTAGACGAGCAGCAGTCAAGCGGGCAAGGTACAAAAACAGTCCAATTTACACACAACACACAGGCTTCAAGCTGTGACTGTGAATCAGGCAATAATGAACAGGGTGAGGTCATACACTGTGGAACAACTATAAAGGTTGGAAAGCTAGTCTGTGAGGAGAACTAAGACAAACTGTTAAGTCAAGTAGTCAACAACTGAAAGCATAAAGTGCTGAGAAAACTGATTGGATAAGAGAAAACAGGTGATGGATACCATTAGCTGGGAAACTGAACAGTGGCAGGAAGTAAAGCAAACTGGAACGCACTGAGGTACATGAATACAAAATAAAACAGGAAGTTAACTTGAACATACTAGCCTCTATTGCTGTTCCAACACGTTCGAGAGTATCAGGAGACAATGTAAAAACCCCAAAAACACACCTCGATTCTAAATGAACAATTGCAGATTGAACTATCGGGTGCGTCCAGTGTCAGAAAATGGTTTGAGCAACTGTTCATTACGTTCCACACCTTTGAATGATTTACTGTTTTGTTGTGATTATGCTGCAAATGGTGCCGTTCAAAAGAGTTGAGTAGGTAAAATCTTGGCTGCATGAGGAAACCAGCTGGCTTCCTTGGCCTCTCAGGGTGTCTTAGAGAGCATGTTGAGGCTGCAAACCAGCTGCTCCACGCAGAGCAGTCAAACAGGGGACTTGTTATTACAAGTATAAAATATACGTATCAGCTCACAGTCCCTCCTCAGACGAGACGACCACGATCATATTTTTATTCCAACTGTGGACTTCACTGACCGTAATGCGAACTGTGGTTGGTGAATTTACTTGGCTGCAGCTAATCACAGTTAATTCTGTGAACTGGTGGATGCTGTGTCTCTGTAGTATCAGTATTAGCACACTGTCCGAGGGTTGTCTAGTTGAAGAAGAAACATCACCAAAACGCTCAACAAAAACAACAAAAATATACATATTCTTTTGCTCACTGAGACGGTTTCCTCTTTGCAGGGCTTTAAAACTCCCTCTCAAGCCTCCTCCTCGGGACTTGGTTTAAACTCTTTACCAAACACACACAGACAGGCAGGACACTTCTATCAATCAGCAGAACACACATCCACTGGAGAAGGCAATGAGCCAAAACCTCTAACAGTGCCATTAAACATATTGGTATAGCAAAATAAAAGATGAATGATTGCAAAGCAGTGAGCTGGGGGGTTGTCTCAGATAAGACTCCTATGCTCTTCCCACTAGATTCTTTGGAATTCCAAATGAAGCTTTTGCACGTAAAGATCATCGTACTTTTTCATTTCTTTCTTATTTTTGGGTTGGATTCAAATGCGTCACCACCTGTTCAATGGATTGCCATGAAATTTTACAAGCAGCTGTAGTAACTTTACCTTACATCCAGTACCGTAATCAAATTAAACAATTATTGACATGTATTTTTTGCTAATCAGCATCTGTTTGCATGTTAGCATGCCAACTAATGGTGAATATTCAACATTTTACTAAACTCTGGTATTGTCATTGAGTATTTTAGCATACTAATGTTAGCATTTCTGTCTTAGGCACAACCCCCTGAATAGCATATGTTAGCATGCCAACATGCGAAACTGATACGGTGAATATAAACGTCATTGTACCAGCCCATTGGTATTGTCATTGAGCATCTTAGCATGCTAATGTAAGCATTTCTGTCTTAAGTACAGCCCTCTAATTAGCATATGTTAGCATGCTAACACACTGAACTAAAATGGTGAATATAACATTTTGCCACCCCAATGCTATTGTTATTGAGCATTTTAGCATGCTAAGGTTAGCATTAATGTCTTAAGTAAAGCCCCCTAATTAGCATATGTTAACCTGCCAACTTGCTAACTAATATGGTGAATATAATCAGCATTTTACCAGCCCATTGGTATTGTCATTGTTAGCCTTTTAGCATGCTATTAGCGCTTTTCTCTACATGCAGCCCCAGTGAGTTTTATTTCAGACTAGACTAGACAGAAAGTGATGTAGCTTCAGACAAGACAGGAAAGGCTTTTTTTTAGGCCAGATAGAATATTCTTGCCAGTCTCCTGACCTCAATCCACTTGAGCAAGCGTTGCCAAAGACAAAACAAAGCCCTCAATGCAAGCAGGAGGTGAGCATCATCCGAAAAGTCTCTGCTGATATGTGTCAGCCAGGTATTGATTGCAAAGGATTTGCAGCCTACCATTAAATGTTAAGTCGTCCATATATTTTCTGTTCCAAAAAAATGAGTCGGACCGACTGGAGATCCAGAATCAACAGCACAGGTGTCACTGTGGAATACTTTATAATTGTTACCTGAAATGTAGCTCAACTCTTGCTGATAGATTCCTTCTCTCTCTGCCTCTCTTTTTCTTCACAGTGAACTTTGACCACTTCCAGATATTGCGGGCCATTGGGAAAGGGAGCTTCGGAAAGGTAACGTAACCTCCATGTTTCATGCAGTTAGTGTGTGTGTGTGTGCTCTGTACCTTCAATTACCCTGCACGGTCATTATCTCGGCGAAAGAATCAGACAGGGCCAGGCGGCGCGGGCGTTGAGAGATTACGCCTTAGTTCGCATGTTATTATGATGCTTAGCAGATAAATAATTTTTCTATTTTAATAATAGTTATAAATACAGCTTATGTAATTCTTTCAGTAAAGTCACTTTGAGGGGAGCCAATTTGCTTTTCACATCATGTCAGCCAACCTGTTGGGAGTTTTGACCCCACGTCTCCATTTAATTACAGAGCTGCACAATACTGTGGCTGCATTTGTCACCGTGCTCAATGGTTGGGCTGAGTACAGCAGCGAGGACAACTTGGCGCGCGTGTCTGTGTGTGCATGCTGCATATTGTGAAACCAAATTACCGCAGTCCTTTTCAACCAAGTCTCAGGTGCCAATATCATCATTGGTGGCCATTGTTGATGAAACAGACATTTTGGATTAACTTGTGGCCCATTTGTTAGTTGAAGAATTCCTTTGTGTGCGTATTGAATGCCTGTATGAGACTTCAGTAATGAATTCAGGGCATAGTGACTGTGTGCAAGTGTGTGTGTGTGTGTGTGTGTGTGTGTGTGTGTGTGCCTACATACAATTGGGCTCCAGAGATTGGAATAGTTTATCTTCATTTTGAATCCCAAATATCATGGCTAATATTTGTTCATTATACTCGTGTCTATGCGCGACTTTGCAAATTCTCTCTGCTTCTGAAAACACAATCTTTTTTTTTTTCAAAAACATGTCCCTCTGTTACACGGAGAGTCATTGCCCGATGCTGAATACATTACCATGTGAATTTATGTTAATTTTTACTTATTGCTTTGTTCCCTCAAGCTGCTGTCACTTCCCCTATGATACTGAGGGGAATCTGCAGTAAGTCGGGAAATACACAGCATGCAGGTCTAGCTGCAGAGACTGAAGCAGGGCAACCCAGATGTTTTGAATAAGGACTTACACTCACTCCTAAATGCTACATTTGTATTTTTGCTTTTAAAATTCTTAAACTTGAGGTAAACTACTGTTTTCTTGTCAGACATATGCCTTTCTTCTGCATCAAACGAGAGAAGCCTGCTGCTGGGGAAATAGCCTGAGTGCTGAGAGCTTCTAGTTACGCAACATCTGTAACGCGGTGATGTCTGCACGCACTTTCACGAGACACGTGTGTGCACATACAGACGAGCTCCACTCGCGCAGTCAGACGGATGCTCGCCGAGACATCCAGATAAAGTTTGTCCTTGTCTGAGGTCGTTCCTGTCTGTGTTTCTTTGGCCCACTGTTGACTCTCTGTGCTCCCGCTGTCTCTGAATACCTAACAGCATGAGTCTTTAGCTTCCCACTGAACACAATGAGGCCTGTGTAAGCACAAATGTTGTTAGAAATGAAGAAGATGGGTAAACTGTGACCTCCAGTCAGCATTCATTACAGAATAGGCTGTAATTTAAAAAAAAAAAAAGATCACAGAGGGTTTTAAGATTTGCATTAATTCCTGCTCCGAAAAGTATAGCAAGAACTGCTATTATACTATCATTTACTGAATTAAATGTGGCTATAATGATTTAAAATGGTGGTGTGTGATCCTGTCTTAAAAAAAAAAACTAAACAAAAATCACAACATAAAGACATGGTTGTGTCTTTGAGAGCGTGTGGTTTAGAGAAATGCCGAGAGCCAAGGACAGAATCACCCACAAACACGGAGAGGTATTTACCTCACGCTGCGAAACCTGATCTGTATGTTCCACCGTGTGTAGGTGCTCCAAAACGGGCTCTTTGGCGCGCGGTAATGTCGGCGTACGTGTTTGTGTGAAAATGAGCGAATGTGTGTTGCGGGGCTCGTTCTCGCGCAGCGGGGAGTCGCGGGGAAGTTTGAGCGGAGACGAGGCGGAGGCTGCCAGAGGGGACGCAGAGGAAACCTCCTCCACTAAAAGCCGTCTGCAAACACGTTTGACACTGGTTTAATCTGCTCTTCATCTCTCTCTCTGTCTGTTTCTGCCTCTCCTCTTTGATACACAAGCCGTATTAGTCTTTTCTCTACCATTCTTTTGGCTCTCTGTCAACACGAGAGCTTCCCCCAGTCGGCTGTCCTTGAAAAAAAGTTGTCAGTGGTTTGGGAGACATGTTGCTGCTAGATATGATATGAACTCACACTGGCAGTTGCTGTTAGTATATATGAACCGTATATTGGTGCCACGGCTGCCGGCACACCTAAACTGCTGGTTGTAGATGTGTAAACTCCGGATGTAGGCTAATTAGTAGGTTACACTTCTGCTCCTCCTCCGCATATTTGGAGCCGTGGGGCTCAACCATGACAAAGTCCGCTATGTCTCGGAACCACTCAGCCTACCGCACATGGCCTGTCACAGTCACATTTACGTTCCAACTCCAGGGTTTATGTCTTAGAAATCAAATCCGGAAAAGTGTGGAAAAGAGAAGTCACGGCTAAAGTTGTAAAGTAGTTTGCACAAGGTTTTTAGACCGATCTCACTTCTTCCTTTGCCTACAGTTGAATCTCACTCTATTTTCCCCTTATCCTGGGACAAAACATTCCCCTGTTCCCTCTTTTGATATATATCAGCACAGGTACCTCTCCCCCTCCCATCTCCTCCTTTTAATCTATCAGGCCTAGATTCTCTCTCTGTTCCCTCCCCTGTTCCTCTCGCAATTCAATCCAAAGGTGTTTTATGGGCTCGACAGTAAAGAAACCTGTGTTGGCAAAGCAATACAGTATTATTAAAAATAAAATATTACATTAATATTGTTTGAATTCCCACTCTAGGCGCCGGTCTCACTGTACTTCTCCCTCTGATGTTTTGGAGCATCTGTCCTCTACCAGGTGGCGGTGAAGAGTGATGGTAGCTAGTTGCGATTATTTCCACAGCACTGGAGGATATGGCTCATTTGTAAAATGCCTGCTCGAGGCCTGGATGGCCATATACAGCACCAGAGTCGGGATAATTGCCCGCTCCCCTGTTGCTCTCTCCTCCTATACCTGTTCCCCAGGAGCGTCACACTTTTGCCCCCCCACTGTCACTCCATCTTCTCGCCTCTGGCTGTATGGGAGTGTCGTTTCCGCCGCAGGGCTCATTAGGGCCTGTACAGAGAGAGCTCGAGGGGGGAATTGACACTCGGGGGAGACATGACAGTCATTGGCACTGACAGAGGTTCAGTGACAGCTCCTTAATGCCAGCAGTCAGATGGACAGGTAAACATCTAAATGGGGGGGGGGGGGCACGAAGGGAGGCGGATGGAGAGAGACAAGGAAGGTCAGAGGTAGAGCAGGAGCTCAGCTGGTGGCGTCTATACCCTCAGTACTGCGCGCACACTTCAGTGGGAATAAATGTCCTCATTAGGACAGAGTGTGATGGGAGTAGAGAGACAGAGGAATAGAGACAGGCGCTGGAAATAAGTGAGAGAGGAGGAGATGATACAGCGAGAGAGGCTGTGACACCCTCATCATATCGGGGAAAGCTACCAGCGTCTGGAAAGGTCAGGAGATGCTGACGCCTTTGTTAGCATTTTCTCTCACTGTTAGCCGTGCAGGGCCTGCAGGCAGCAGAGCCCTACCGCCTTTAAAGACTGACAGCCGAGCCTCACGCTGCTCACGAGGACTTCCCCCCCCTCCTCTTTACCTCCTAGCTGCAGGTGTGAGGAGAGCTCAGATGAGAGTTGGTTTTGCAGAGTGCAGCTTTGCAGCAAAAGCCCAGCCGCAGCGTAGCCCTCGGCAACCTATTAGCCTAGAAATGTGTGCTCTTCCATTACGTTACACATCTATAGGCCGTAGAGCACAAAGCTCCGCTGCATAGCTGCCACAAGAATCGAGGGCCATATGGATAAAATAGCTTCAGGACTCAAAGAGCTGCTTGAGCGCAACCCCCAGAGAGCTCAGAACTCATGAAACGCCCCATTTTCGTTTGTTTGGCTTAAAGTGTTTAATATTTCCAGTCTTTTTTTTTTTTTTTTTTTTAAATTCAGAATCTAGAAAGAAATTAGAGCAGTTGGAGGCGTTAATATCAACATTCCTGCCAAGAAAGTATAATGTACGTGGTAGGAAACAAGAATGGCAGCAACGCTGTGAGCCAGAAAGCTGCCATGACCTCAGTCTGCATCTTATTTTATCATCATCCAAGTCATGCCGGAACGTCTTTCTGCACAGACATAACTACACGCATTAATTAGCTATGCATCTGAAGTATTGAAGCTTGTCCACTAATAAGACTAAATTCTTGTCTCCAGTATCATTCCAAGCACACTTCCCCAGGGTATACCACATAATATTCACATGTACCGTGGTCATTATTTAACTTTGCGTCCTCTGTGAGCCAGAAACAGAGGAGAGAGTTTTGTTCCACCTCCACGTTTCTTAAATCCGTGCAGCTCCATGGAGAATGACCTGCGAACATGTAACCGCGTCCAGCATTTATCTTAGCGTACATTTTCAGATTAATATCAGATACAGAAATATGATAAAAATTACTCTGACTTATCTTTCAAAGTTCAGATAAGATTTCCATCAGCGCGCAAACTCAAAATCCTTTCATCATGATTGCAACTGCCCCTCAGCTAGACATCAGGACGGATCACTGACAGATCAGTGACTTCTGAAAACAGTCCACACAGGCAGGTAACAGGTCTCCAGACAGCGGACGAACAGAATTCATGACCAAAGGCAAGCGTGCGTGACGCAAAGCACAAACCACGATTTGACTTAAAATCAGGCAGGGAGCACAGGAAATGAACCAGTGTATATGTTGGTAAGAGTGGCTGATTGTGGAATTAGATGCAGGTGTGGAGGCGTGCAGGTGGACTCAGGTGAGGGGACTTGCGGGGCAGAAATCGTCATTTAAGATTCTTAAAACAGGAAATGACTGAATTAAAACCTCAAACTATCACGCTAGCATTACTTCCAAGGCCAAGAGTTAGCATGTAATATAAAATGCATTTGTTTGTGAGGCTACAGGTTACACATTTAGGACACACACTCTCTAGCACGTCTTTCTATTAGTTCCTCATCTTGATGATCTTGGAGTTTTGTCAAATGTCATAGTTTTCTGGTCCAGCAGCCTCAACCACCTGTACCTGAGATAGTTTGTCACGCTGCAATGCAAGAACAATGCAGTTTCTTTATGTCTGTGTCTCCTACATGGATCTGTTACTGGTGAGGGTGCTAACAATTTGACTTGGACATGCAGATTTAGCCTCAGCCTTTTAGCACATTTTCCACAGGGTTCCCATTTTAATTGGAATAAGCATTAAACGTTAAAATGTCAGCTAATGTTAATGACCCAGCTAACTGTAGTGGAGAATATCTGTGTGACTTCAACTGGTAAAACTGACTGTCAACCGCAGATAATGGTAAGTCTAGCCGTGTTTGAAGTCAAGGACCACAATTTAGAAGAGTTGTGTTTGGTAAATCCTCCACCGTTTGATAGTAGGCTGTCTAATTAAGGGGGAGGCAGGGCTAAGTGAATCACTCAATCAGCTGTGAAAGCGAAAGTGCTCTTACACTTGACAGAGCAAATGTATGTATGTCAGGGTTGGTCCAGCGGGGATTTGAATGGCGGATTGAGTGACGTTGCCTTTAACTGAGAGCTCAGGTAATGAAACAGGGAAATGAGCGAGCTGTCAAGGCAGAGATCAAGGTAACAGTCGAGGTGTCAGTCACTGTGACGGTCAGTTTTACGCCTCACCGATTTATCGTGTTTAATTTTAAAAGAAGACGCGCCATATCATGCGGTATATGTTACACCATGCTGAGTTATCAAACGGCATATACCTCCATTATGATAATACAGAACAAGATATCAAATAACAGCCTCCAAATTCTGTCATGTTGATGAATATGTATGAGATATTCCACCTTTAATGAAACACGCTGCTACACCACTAACACGTTCAGTAAACCCTAAAGAGAATATGCTTGAGATGAGCCTTCAGGCCCTTTCCGGTGCATCCTTAGCCTCCTTTACATTCTGTGATGCATGTAATCCTCATTATGCCAACCTTATACTTACCCACCTTCACACACGAGTGACTTCAAAGTCTTTTTGTGTGTTTTCATCCAAACTGGAGGCAGGCACATACTCGAGGCAAGCTTGCATTTGAGCTTTGAGAACAATCTTCTGCAATTTGTAGCTTTTCCCGGGTGCATTTTGGAATTTTTACATCACTTGAATCACGTTCTGAGCTTTTCCTTTGTTGTTGACATGCAACACAATATCCAGCAGGCTTCTTTATGCTCTCATCCAGAATAACCAATAGTTCAAATTAAAAGTCACTTAGGGAACATTAGTTGGAGATGCACCAATGGTGTGCTGGATTGGCACCAGGGCTAATTATGACCTTATTAAGTGGATTGGGTATGAACCGTGCAGCCCGATCTGTGAACAAACAACATGACTTCAGACTTTCACACTGCATGCAGCGCACACACCAAAGTCCAATTTTACATATACAATACAACATATACTTTTTGTTACCATGACGATCAAGGTCACCCAACTAAATCTGCTCTGCACAGAAGTCGGTGGGAAGGATTGATGTAGCACCTATAGGCTGAATTGGAGTTTGCCATAGGGGCAGCTAGGGCTGGGCGATATGGCTGAAATCTGTATCACGATATAAGTGTTTCATATCGGTCGATATCGATAATTATTGAAAGATTGTATGACCTATTTAAAATTAGGACCAGGAGGGAAAAATACTAAATTTAAACATTTTTATTTTAAACTTAACCTTCCTTTGACAGGCAATGAGCATTCAAAGAAAAGGATTGTCAACACACATGTTCAACGTTATGATTACCAAAAAAAAAAAGAACAATTATCAATAATAAAGTGCTTAACAAAACTAAAGTGTTATAAAAACATGTGCAAAGTGTTAAACGTGAACATAGCAAAAACTGATATCTGAGAAGAACTATCATATACATTTTTTACTGCAAGTTTAGTGCAAAAAAAAGTTCACCTTCTGGTGAATAACATTTTTTTAAATAAATAAATAAAAGTATGCAGTGTTTTATAAACATAAAAAATATTATAGTAAAACTGAGGTGGACATAGGCTTTACATCCGGACTATTCAAGTATATTTTCACTCAAGGTTTAGTAAAATAAAAATATGGAGTGTTTTGTAAACATAGAAGAAATTAAAGTAAAACTGAGGTAGACTTAGGCTTTACATCTGTAACATCTGAACTATTCAAGTAGCCTATATTTTCACTCAAGGTTTTGTGCTAGGAACACCAGCTGGTTTACCTTCTCTGGTTTTAAAGCTGCCCTGGTGCATGTAACAACATTACCCCCAGTACTAAAAAAAAAAAGTCAAGCTAATGTATGGTTCTGATGTACGGCTTGACCACAGGTCAGAGGTTGTGGCAAAGTACTTGGCTGACAATATTTCCTGTTGCACAGATTCTTTGCACATCAGGTAAAGTTTAGGGATGGCAGTTTTGGAAAAGTACTTCCGCCCTGGAAGTACATACCGTGGGTCGAGCACGTTGAGTAGATTTTTAAAACCGGGCTTCTCTACTGTACTGAGAGGAAGCATGTCCTTGGCTATATAATATGCCACTGCCTGAGTTATGTCTTTATGGCGTTTGGATGATTTGTCATAAGGCTGTAATGTCGAGTACCTCTCCATGGTGGTCTGCTTTTTTTGTTGTGCTGGTTGTGGTTGCTTGATGCGGCTGTGCTCCAAAGGGTGAGCGCGGCTAAGATGGTGAAACAAATTGGTGGTATTACCACCCTTGGTGGGGACCACGGTGTTGCATATTTTGCAGACAACATTTGTCTGACTACAATCCGACTTATAGAATCCAAAAAATTCCCATACTGGCGAGCTGACCTTTCCTTTTTTGTCCACAATTTCCTCGCTCGTTGCAGCGGCACTCATCTTTTCTTTTCTTCACCACGCTGTTTCTGGAAAAAAACACGACCACGAGACAAGGAGATGACGCAACCAAACACGATACTGTTACATGATTGGCTATTAGCGTGTGTCTCGGGTGTCTCTCCATAGGTTGCTAGGCACAAGAGGACGAGTGCCTTTGCTCATGCAACCAAGCTTGCTTCGCAACAAAGTGGAACTAAACCAGAGAGGGCTCTGGCTAAACTTTCGCCGGTTTCTTAAAAAAACCCCCAAAAAAACACTCATATCGAAATGTTTTATCGAACGCATTTTGTATTGATATCGAGTACGTGTCTATCGCGATACATATCGTTATCGTTTTATCGCCCAGCCCTAGGCGCAGCACACAATGTGAATGTGTGTGTTAGTTGTGTTATTCATACACAGGTACAACAGTTAAGGCCAGAGCTGCAGTGGTATGAGTTGTTGCAGCATGGTAACCATTGTAGACTCTATCAAGGTTTGTTGATACATCAGGGACGTGATACACGATGACCCTCGAAGGAACGAGTTTCTTTATTTTTTGCTTGAATAAACACTTTTTACAAAATAATATGTCCTGCCTTCTGATAAAATTGAATGCCTTTATTTTTTCAGTTCTGTAGATTAGCAAATCAGACCACGGTATGATCATTGCCAGTTAGCAAATGATGGGATACAATAAAAGCAGTATATCGCTGCAACCCTAGCCACAGCGGTCTGAAATACTCAGTCAATCTCATGGCATTCCACGCAGAAATACCAAACGTTTACTGCCTCGTGCTTCTCAGATGTGAGGAGTAGCTGTGGTTTTTTTTGTCAGTTATGACAAAATAGTAAATGATTTATCAAGGAAATTGCAGCGAAATGAGTAGATGAAGTAAACAATGGTCACAGGAATTCTCGCCTGTCATTTCACATAAAAACAATCCCACTCTGTCTCACAGTGAGGCAGGCAGAGTCTGAACTGTGGAAAAAAATATTATCGCTCTGATGCCCTGACTTAAGGTATCAGACAGGCACTGGGGGAGAAATAGCCAGATTGGTGCGGCCCTGCTATAGTTTTTTTAGTTTGTAGAGTGTAAACATGGAGCCATTGCTCGTACAGTTTTGGCTTCTCCCTCAGTGACACCAAATCCCTGTACAGTGTTCAGTAATTATCAGCTGAGGCTGCTTCAAAGACTGAAGCGCTCCCAGGCTGTCAGAGAAATGTGTGCCGGTGTGTGTAAAGTCTACGTGAGGTCCTGGTGTGCTTGTATTGTGTGTCAGCATATAATATAACGTAACATCGTTTGGTATTTATCCGTACTTGACGCGATTCTCGCACTGGAAAACCCCCTTTTCTGTCTCACGCACCACAAAGCTTCACTTTGCTCAGTCTTGGAGAAGCCTGATCCATGACTGTGCTTATTAATGGTCATGCCTGCTGTAATAGTGCATCCTGGAGCTGTGCAAATGGACGGCCGAGCTCAGTAAACACTTTCATTTCCTGCAGGCTGACAGCAGCCACTGTGGAGCAGAAGACATCCAGTGGAATGAACCAAACGAAAGAGCAAATTATTCCTTCTTCTCCCCGGATGACATGTTCATCAGACCCTGAAAGTGTGTTTGCCTCGCTCGCCTCTCTCAAAGCACTCTTTCCCAAACGCAGCACTGGCGCGAGTGTGTCTGTGATGTGTGTTTTCCGGGTTATCCTCTACTAGCACAGCTCGTTTCTCAATCAGTGCTCGGCGACGATGAGCGTCAAAGCACCGCCGCAACAATAAACACAGGCTGAAACTTCATCTGGGGGGGATGATGGATGTCAGCACTTAATGTCCAGTATATTTCCGCTGAACCTAAGAGCAAAGACACAGGCAGCTCTCTCTCTCTCGCTCTTTCTCTCCCCTCCTTCAGGCAGTGGTCTTCTATCTGTTCGTGTTTCCCCATGTGTCTCAGTCAGAGGCTTCTGGCCGACTTGGCACTTACCTGACCTAGAAAACAGAAAATCCGCAGCTTCCTGACTGAGTCCGCTAAATTTAACACCCAACCTTTTTCTCCTCTCCGCAAGCCTCGCTGTCCCGGGAGCTTTAAACCTTCTGACAACAATTGATAGGACTGCTAACTATAGCAGAACAGCGAGGGGGGGGGAGTAGGGAAAGGAAGGCGGATTGTAAAGGTAAACAACACGCAGCCATCCCCGGGATTTAACGGTGACGGCTCGCTTTGAAGCGCGACATGAAAGAGCTTTTTTGTGACTGAGTGATATGTTCAGCTAATAAGCATTTAATAAGTGCATGTGTTCAAGGAGCGCGCGACATTGAGATTAACCAGAGGGAGGTCTGGGTAGACCGGAGGAGAGCTGGAGACTGAGGCGGAGGTGCAGACCTATTTCTTCACATATGAAAGATTTAGAGCGGCAGAAAGGGAATTTGGGTTTTTTATTTTTATTTGTTGAGATTCACCTGCCCAGGGGCCGAGCACACAAGAACACAGAGGGAGAGAGAGAGTGGCTACAGGGCAGACTGCTCTGATACCTTATCAGAGTATGAATCCCTGAGATATGATATCAACATACCGCCTGATACTCCATGAAGGTGGCTCAGTGGTAAGAGAGTCTGTCCCGAGACCTTGTGTCAACTATTTTAATCTCACGATCACCCTCTAATTGTGACTAATCATGTCTCGCTACTGTAAATACAAAAGCCCGACCGATGTGGAGTCTCTGAGGCTGATTTAAGAGGGATAGAAATCAGTGACTGCTGATGCGCGGGGCCGATAGCGTGAATTTTCGAGGTGGAATGAAACTAAAGCTTTTCTGTGCAGATTGGGCGCCAATTTTGCGCTGACATGACTATTCAGAGGCACTCAGAAGGCTGTTTTCTGAAAACATCATATCTGCGATAACAATACCAAACAATGTATCTGTTGGGCTCTAGCAAACACTGTGCAGGTGGTTTACATGTTTATGTATAGGTGGCTATTATATGACTTTATAACAGGGATCATGCTGGGGCAAACTATGAATTAGCAACTCTGGTTTTACATGTCAGAGTCAAATTACTAATCACAAAGAGAACTGCTGAGCCCCTGTGAACGGATGTGTTCATTTTCTGTGACACTGTTGGACCTTTCACTCACTCAACCTTACTTATTCGAGCCCAGACAATTTGTGGCAGAAAGCTTTTATTACGTTATTGAGTTTTAAAAGGTGTGGGCGTTGACCGGGTGGTGGTGGGGTGGGGGTCCAGTGAAAGATGCTATCGAGTTGGATCGCACAAAAAGTGGGATTAAAATCGGCCAAGGTGGTCTCTGAATCCAAAACGATTCACGTATTCTTTTTCAAAATGTAACTTGGTGCACTATGCAATGCTTTAACTGAGCATCACGACTACGATCCACCAACCTGTCCCACACCTAGAGCAGACGCACCTTAAAAATACCATAAACACCATAAACCATCCTGTAACGCCTCTACAGTGACCATAAGCCCCCGGGGTTGCCGCTGCCACATCTCAACATTCAGTTGCTGTTGTCTTACATCAGCGTCCTCCAACGAGACGCTCTGACCTGTTAGCCCCTTAAAGGATCTTCTGCCTTGCTGTGAGATAAATGATAATAAATGAAAAATAGATGTAAAAAGCCGTGGGTGGAGCTGTAGTGGTAGGTGGGCTTTAATATTCCCTGGCTGATGGATGAAACACATTACAGGATAGTAATCATCTTCCCGGTTTCCTATTTTCAGCATAGTCTGAGGCGCTTTCCCGTAGGCCTGTCAGTCCAACTCTGCTCCGCTACTTTCCGCATCTCTTCTTTCATAAGTCTGGCAGCGTGATTCTCAATTGTTAGGCATCCATCAGTTAATAAAAGGATATTCCAGGAGTGGCTCATCTTGAACTCTACTTTTAAATACCACCAAACTTATTTTGTATGAGGTACTATTGGTGCCTCCGGTCCAGATGGAGTTTTAATGAAATTGAAGGAGAGAACCTCTTGGGTTTAATTACGCGAAGATAAAGAAATACCTGCGTGACCTACTGGCTTGATGGGTTTTTTTTATTTCTATTTTTTAATTGGCATGCTTCTGTCATACTGGTCACTTTCAGAAACCATTTCTGTTCCCTCCAACAAAATCGGGTTCTTTTTAGTCTAGAGGATTTTTTTTTTTTTTTTTTTTTTTTAATTGTGAATTCTCCAGCGCCCCTGCGGAGTCATTATCCAGTGACCTCCCAAATTAACATCATCCACCCATCCAGCAAACGGGTAAAAAAGGGCTGAAGCTGGACGGAGCATCTCAGTGGAATATATAATTAGTCTCATGATCTGCAGTAGATGGGTCATGCTAGCAGATAGGTCACATTGAGTCGCAGTGAAATCCAGCAAATTCCTCATGCTTTGCAACAAGGGCATAAAAGTTTTCTTGCCGTTTCAGACATAATACCATGAACTAACAGTACGTACGTTTCACTTGTCACTCGTTAGCTCCTGGGTTGCTGTTTTTACTGCAACAGTATCAGTCGCTGCATCTTTGAATAATCTTTACCCTTTCTGTAGGCCGTATGTAGTCGGTATGGTTTACTATGCAGCCTCAGATGGGCTGTGGAATCGGGAGCGCTGAATTATTAATGGATTACTGTTGCTTTCAAACCCGAGTTCACAACTAGCTGCACCCATGACGAGCAGTGAAAGACCATTGTTATTCTGTAATTGCTGCTCGTATTGCCTCATTAGGGATCCTCAGAAGTTTTTAGAACATATGGGTGAATAACTGGTGGCTTTATTTAGAATAGTGGATGTTTTAATGTGCTGTTCAATCGCAGGAACGTGTTTCTGTGCCTGCCAGGCGCCCCTGGCTGACCCTATGGAGATTAACTCCAGGAAACAGCTCCTGGTTATTAGCGCCGCTCTCCTTTCTTAGCACTGATTAAATAATGATTGTGCTGCAGAAAAACAAAGTTAGTTTCACGCTTTGGAGCTCAAAACTATTAGAAGTGAGCAGCGGATGCGAAAGATGGGACACAAAGGAGGGTTTGTCTGAAGATAAGCCCGACAGGTGCTGTCATCTGGATCGTTCCTTCACGTGAGTCCTCCTTTCCTCTGGGTTTCTCTACATTAAATGACTCCGCACTTCCAACACTGTCCACTGAGAAATCAATAGGTCCAACCTTTGCGTTCACTCTGTGTGTGTGTGTGTGTGTGACTGACTGTGTGACCACCTCTAAAAAGCTCTCTTTAGGAGAGATAAACAGGTGCTACGTGCAGCTGGTGGTCAGAGATTGCAGCCAACGTTGTGACAGCGTCTCACCCAGGGCCAGCGCTGTCGTCCTTCCCCGCTGCTTTGAGGCTCGGAATCCGGAGCCAAGTAGAAACGCTGGACGCAACCCCGGTGAACGGCCTCCCCTCAACCTTCAATTGTATTTGCTCATTAACCGCAGCACCATTCAGGTTCCCTGTTGCATGGGGCCAGAGCAGTCTGACAGCTGCACTGCTGAATTCTTTGTCACCTGGACAAGAACCAGGGTTTTACTCACACTCTGTATGCAAATGCAGCTGTCCAGAACACCGGTGTACATTCAGTGCTCCTCATCACGCAAGGCCACATTTGAATTCCGACGGTCATTGTAATGCAGGTTGAAGCGGCAGCAGTGATAGTAATAGTAAATGTCGTCTTACATTCCCACAAAGAGACCAAACCAGCAACAAACTGGTCCCACTTAGCTGATTTACTCCTCTGTGCTATAGAGCTCCGAGTTGTCAATGAGCCACACTGTTGCACTGGATGACGTCTTCCTCCATTACCATAAACACACACTGCAGTTTATTTTGACTCTATTCCACATACGCTGTCTTGCTGCTGTAAATACTCACTAGCACAACAAATGTACAGCTGAAAATAGTCCCCAACAAATACGCTGTTTACTCCAGCGTAGGCACTGTTCGCTGAAAACGACATCGGCCAGCTGTGTGAAAGAATTACTGAGCCTTGGACAAACTCAGTTGGTGTATTGATAAAGTGCAGCAGCAAAATATTTATATTGTACACGAACTGCGTGATTTAAACACCCACTGAAGCTTCAGCTGAGAAGCGTCAGGTCTGTGTGGACCAATTGGAACCTTCCTTGGATGAACGCATGAAACAAACAGGAATGCCATATTTCCACGACAGTGTCCACTCTGTGAAGTTTGACCGCGGACTTTTTCTAATCACATCATCTCAATGAGTCTTGTGCAGTCAATGAATCAGCCCCTAATAGTCATATGATGGAAACGGATGGATGGAAACACTTGAAACTTACTTTTGCATATTTTATGGACATTTTGTTCAAATTTATGCAACATCAATCATTTTTCTCTAAGCTCTCCTGGTTTGAAGTGGGCGGGGATCAGTTTTTAAAAGATGATGTCACATGCCTCCGTGCACCAATCAGCTTTTCGGCTCTTGGTTACTGATCAGAATGCACCAGCGCAGATGAAGCTGACTGATAGATTGTTGTTTTGGGTGTTCAGCTAATAATAAGTAACCCCTAATGGTGTTTTGATTGCAGCTTATTTAGTCACAAATATATCATTTTAGGAATAAATACTCTTGATTAGAGGCCAAGTAAGTTTTATGGGGCTTTCAGCAGAAAGCACCATTAGTTCCTTTTGTCGATGAGTCGCGCTGGCTTCTGGTTAATCTGGTGAATGTGCCAATTTATTAGCCAGCTCTCTCTCCAGATGCGCAGCCAGCCAGCGGAGAAATTTGGCACAATCCTCACACTCGCCCCCCGGCATCCACCCTGCCTGTTGGAAAACAGAGTGACCTTTATCTCTGACAAATATTCAAAGGCAATCTGAATAGCAGGTGTTCCCAAATTAGGATTTAACAATGAAAACCTCGCCAGCTGTGTAATAGCAGGTTGACTCATGCTGACCATTAGCATTTTGGAGATAATGTAACAGAATTAATTAGGGACCCTTTAGTGTCCATTACTGCTCGGAGGGAATTGGTCTCAGGAGCTGTCAGTCAGTCCTGAGCCGGCACGTCACAGCGATAGCCCCGACTCTTCCACCTCGACTGATTTCAATCTAGGTGAAAATGTCTCAATTCATATGCAAATAGCTTGGAAACATTCGGCCTCACACCTCTCGCCTGAATACTGTTACTTCTTTCTGCTCCACACTAAACTGGACTAATGCATTGAATTGCTAATGTGCTCAATGAATATATGAATAAATCCTTTTTAAAAGTCATCATTTCACTCGGCTGACCGGCTCCTGAGGATTCCAGATAAGATGGGACTGGTGGGAGATGACTGACAGTGTGATGTCTGGTCGGTTAAGAAACTCTGTTTTTTACATTCTGCACAGCTGCCAGAAACATTAGTGCCCTTAATAAAAACCTAAAAATAGCTGCGTATGATGCACTGTTCTGTCCTTGCAATGAAAAGCAACATAACGCAGGAAATTATGACTTAAAATGTTTTCACATGCTGTGCAGTGGTTTTAAGTCTGGGAATTGATTTAAAAAAACTCTTCAGATAAACATGTAAACCAGACACGACTGCAGTGTACCTACATATATAATAAATATCAATAATAATCATTTGCAAACCAAGAAAAAAGGGGTGGATTCTTGTGTCAACGTACCCTTTAGAAGAAATCCATGCCGACAGTAAAGATCATGGTTTGTTGAGCCCGTGTACACAACAGTAACTATATTAACAGCAGGAATAGCTGTTGTAAAAAATAATTTTTGATTTGCTCCACTGCACATTTGCCAAAAAAAAAAAAAAAAAAAAGGGCACAGTGGCCCGCAGCTTAGCCTCAAGAGCCACCATGCAGTGCACATCCTGCATTTGAATGAAACCACATAAAAAATTCAAAGGATAAGACAGAAGGAGGCTGAAGGATGATGCCTAATGATGACTGCCGCTAACTGGGAACATGCATACATGCACACGCTTCACTGTGATAATAACATGCTCTAAATTAGACCATACGATTTTAGACTTCCTTCCGACCGTTCGCGTCACTGTGCTATAACTAGCCGCCTGCTTTTAAATACAGTAAACGTTTCCCTTCCCACACTTTGTGTCCTTAAGTTGCATTATGCTCAGAGTGTAATGGAGTTGCGTGTAAGGAGTTTTTTTAACCCACAGTAGTGCTTTCAAGTCAACAGATCACATCTCTTAGAAAATTGTGTTGTGCACCAATAATAGAAAATAAATGTAATGTCCACTGAGCGCTGTAACGCAGCTATAATCCAGAATTATCCAGATAAGGTTCTTGCTTTTATCACTTGTAGGCCTCGTGTTGAACCCCTCGTCCCCAGTAAGTTCACACACATTATGACTGTTTCTCACCTGCAAAAAGGCACCAGGATGTTATCAGGTAATGCACCTGGTAGAGGACTCCTGTGATTGGTCCATTGGTGGTAAGTAAAACTTGACTTGTGGCATGCTCTACCTATTACATACTGCTTTCCCCCCCGGTAGAGCCATAAAGAAATAGATCCCGAGCCAGTGAGATGCCAGAGTGTCTCTAAAAATTGACTCTGACTGTTACTTGTTCCCTCGGCGAGGACGTGGGAAATTGCTGGAACATAAATTGCTTAGGGTGCACGTGGGAAATAGGACTCTTTGTCTTAACAGTAAAAGAAGGATGAATATGTGTTGATGACCTTTGATGGATTCCTGTTTGCGAGATTTAAAGGAATTCTTTGAGTCTACCTTCCAGCACTGTGCAGATGGCGCAGACTGGCCTGGCTAAGAGCAAAGAGAAACTGGGTCTGTGTTAGGCTCAGTGAGGGAGATGGAAAAGGGGAGGGCTGGGAGCTGTGTGTTATCATGCTGAGGGCTAAAAAAAAAGGCTAAAAAGGAGGTATGGGGTATGGTTGAACTGATACGGGAGACTTGAAATCCAAAAGTAGGATTTTAAAATTTAAACTGGAAATGAGAAAGTTTCTGCTGATATTTGACACATTTTTATTTTGAAAAGTGTGTGTTAAGCATATAAGTTTGGCTTTTCCTCCCCAGAATCATATCTTCTCCTCATAGCGAGGAAGGAAGTCATCTGCATTGGTAACTGTCCAATTAAAGCTTAGCAACTGTAACTGCTCATATCAAAAGTAATGGATTATCTGCCAATGTGAGCTGCAGCTGATAGCATGTCCCTATAACAAACTAGTAGTAAGTGAACATTTCTCACAAGGCCGACGATCTGCGTTACATTTGGGGTTACAGATTATGTTGCTGAAATATATATTTACACCAAGCACATCCACAGTGTAGTACTGTATTTACACACTTTGTGAGATGATGCCCTGGGATGCTATCAGAGTATCGCTCAGGCTACAATGAACATGTAACGTACAAGAAGCATTTGCAGTGAAGTGTTGGCACAAAACAAGAAACATAGGAAGTACCACTTACATAAAGGCATTGTGTAGCATTGTGTCTTTGGGCCCAGAACAGTTAAACTGTATGTGGAGCTTCAACAACTAAGTTTGTGCAATGTCAACCAACCACTGATCTGTTATCGTCATGGCAACATGTTTATCAGAGTCACCAGGAAGTTAGATCATGTGAACTCTGAATTTTTTTTTTGAACTTTCTTTAATCAATGCCCCGTAATTCAGTCAGCTATGTCAATCTCTCTTATATGTTGTTGTCAAAGGATGCAGGTAACATGAAATAATAAATGACCAAAACTCCCACATTGCTAATTAGTTAAGGTCATTTCCTGTATACCAGTAGTTTAAGTTACGAAACCTGTTTCTGTGTGGATGGGCTTGCACACCTCACGTAAAAAACATAGGTAGAAGACTGGCGTGTTTTTACATTCGTAGAGCAAATCTGCGGCGCATATACGCCACTTAATTGGCTACAGCAGGTGTTCTGCGCTCACACCTGCTGTAGCCAATTAAATTGATGGAAGATGTGGAACAGTGGAAGCGTACGTCTTTCCAGCAGCAGCTCCACAAATGGTCGAATGGTCTGTTAGAAGTTAAATGTTCAAAGTCTAATGTTTTTTATTTGATTTGGGTTGAAACGCCAGCTAACACAGTGTTGCATATGGTAGCATCACGTGTTGAAATACACTGGTTAGTCCTCATCCTAAAAGCCTCTTTCTGTCGTAATGTTAAAAGTGAAAGCGTACAGCCTTAAGATACACAAAGTAAGTATATGTGCAGTAAAACAGCACAGATGTCTGTATATATTTTCTGTATGCTGACTCCTGACATGCAGCTTTAGCTTCAGTCTTTATCATTAGCAACTTTACCCTACATACGGCAAACGTGATGAAGTTAAGGCTATTCCACATGATTCTCCTTTCAACACGAGTCAACTGAGCACACATTGCAAAGGCTGCAGGGGACGGCGCTTGCAACCAAGTCACAGAGCTAATGTTAGCTTAATTAGCTCGTTAGCTGGAGCTGATGAAATCTCATAGAGGATGTCGCCATTTTAGCTGTAAAATCAACTGCTGCTGGCAAGAAATGAGAAGCAGCTTTTGTCTAATTGTTTGTCTAACCATTGTTCCCAACACTTTTTTTATCACTAATTTAGAGTGGTAAATCACTAGTTTTCATTGTAAACAGCTAATAGAAACTCTTGTGCTGGAAGGTCTAATCTGACACTTCATGAGGGAGGAGGAAGAGGTTTGATGAATTCCAGCTGTGATGAGCTAATGAAAGTGACAGAGGGAGCTTGGAGGAGATCCAGGCGGAGGAAACGGGAGAGAGCTGAATCAGACCTGGCACTCGTTTTGTGCTTGAGGGGGAACCATGAGCACAATTAAATAGATGGTGTTTTACACAGTAATAGATTTCCTCCTGTCACCGTACAGAAAATGTCCATTTTAACACCTCATTTACTTTGGTGATCAGTCACAAAGATCTTTTTCTTTTTTTAAAAAATTTTCATTCAATCAAGTGAAAAAAATCCACCAGTGCAGTAGGAAATCTCTGTCACCAAAGCGCTTCATGATTCCTCGATTTTTAGCATCTGTGTGTAATGCAGAAGTCATTTTAATATAGCAGACAACTTGAAAGTAATCATTTTCAAGAGGGTACGCCATCATATTCCTAAAAACTGTGAAACTATGCTTTTAACCCTCGTTTTTTAAGACTTAAAGGCTGGACAAATGAGAGAACGAGTGGCCGAGATAGGTGTTTTTTGCAGTGCATCAGGGCCAGAGTGCTGTAAAACAGCCATCTGTCTGGATCAGACTGTGATGAGGAGACCTGTGCCTTAGTGGACAATCCAAACCAGCTAAAGCCTTCTGTCTATAACAGAAATAGCAGGGGGCTGTTTAGCTTTTAATGCTTCACAGGATGGTCAAGTGCTGCACTCGGGGCATTGGGGGACACTTTTTGGAAGCAAAACAGCTGCTTAGGATGTGTCCCTGAAGCACGCTGACAGTGAGTAATGATGTGAATTTGCTGTCTTTAGTGGGGGTTTTCGCATCCACCGTGTTTACATGCGCGCAGGAGGCCACGGCACCGGGAGAAATAAAGTTAGTGAGGAAAATCAAAGAGGGTGTTTACATCCAGGTGGCGGGTAATCAGATTCCACCCCGGCCCCCTAGCTTAGCTTAGCCTTAGACCAAGGCTGGCACATTTTAAGTGTATTACAAGGATGAGTAATGATGTTTCCTTCCACACTGCTGCCACAGTCATTCTTTTTTCTGTCTCGAGTCGTCGTTATGTGCACCCAGTCTTGCAAAAACCAACAAAAATACAAACAAGACAAAGACGTCAGCTGATTAGATGTGTTGTTAGAAATCCAGCTGAGTGAATCAGATTTCTCTTACGATAATGAAATACAGCAAAAGACATAAAGGCTGAACAGTAGTTTTGTGCATCTTGTTTGTCGTTTTGCATCTGAAACTACACTGTAAATGTGTGTTTTCCCTCCGGCCCACTTAAGCGTTTTACTGACAGTGTTGAGCGTTGGTGGCATCCCTGCTAAACAGTCATGCAAATTAGATCCTACCACCCTTCAGAGACTGCTGTAAAGCCACATTAAAAGATAGTCTATTTTAATACAATACACACATGCCATATGCACTGCATGCTGACAGAGATGGTTGCCGCATCCCTTCCTCCTCTCCGCACTGGCCATAAAGCAATCGCACTGTAACGCCAGCTAGTCTCTCACCATATTTATGGGATTTATATTAAGATGGACTGGACAGAAATCCAGATTTTCTTTATCTGTCTCCATTTTGTGTGATCACCTTTGATTTAAAATGAATATCTGGTTTGTAGGAGGTTTGCAACAGAAATCATCATGCCATAAGTGTTTTATTTTTTATTATCAGTAACACTGACCCTTAAAGGAATGAAAACAGGTCTGTTTCCTTTGCTGAGCGATAGCTTTTTATTATCATTTCCCCAAATCAACAAGCAACTCTCCAGTTTCGATCCTAATTTTTTGTGTGGCAGTATTTGCAGCGGACACATGATCTGTTTAATGACTGTGGTTGGGCAGTAATGTTACTGTAACGACCTCCCTGGGGTCCACGCGCTGGCCCTGACCTTTCACAGCCACTTCCTGACAAAACCACAAAACTTGTGCTAAATAAATAATGAGGTGATTTGTTTGGAAGTGGTTTTCCGCCGCAAAACTTCTGTGTTTGAAAATGAAGTTCATTAGAGCCGCTCAGCATGTCAGCGTTTTCTGCATCCATCTCAGTGATGGCATTAATCAACAGCTGAAAGATGCTGTGGGCTATTTTGAAAACACATTTGATTTGCATAGCAGCGTGGCCACGTTTGTGCAGCTGAAACTTGGCTTCGACACCTTAACGGAGATGAAAATGTCTTTTCCCTGCCAAATCAATGTTGTACCTAGATCAGCATTCTCATTTATACATGTGCAATTATTATTTTAGAAACTGACATGCATATTTTGTTTGCAAACTGTGTAAATATTTGTTTATTTTGTACTAATATATTTAAATGTGTCTTTCTGCACCCCCCCCTCCCCCGTCTTTGCTTTCTCTTTGCTTGTTGCAGGTATGCATTGTGCAAAAGAGGGACACGGAGAAGATGTACGCCATGAAGTACATGAACAAACAGCAGTGCATAGAGAGAGATGAGGTCCGAAACGTCTTTAGAGAGCTTGAGATCCTACAGGAAATTGAACATGTATTTTTAGTAAATCTATGGTGACTATCCCATGTTTTTACACTTTCAATGTCGTCTGCGCTGCCTGTGTCGGTCGCCTGCTTTGTCTGTTTGTGCATTTTTGTACACTTTACTGAGAGATTCTCAATAGATAAGTGCATGCTCACTTGCAGCCCTAAAATAGATGTTCTCTCTTCATGGAGATTATGTTCCTGGTGTTGCATGCACTTTACTTTCTTTGGCACTTAGAGAGAGAGAAAAAAAAAGTTTTGTTAGTTTCATTGAGGCCTGAAACAAATTTTGCTTAAAACACTATGAACTGAAGAATCAGTTGACACAGAAGAGATATTTTGGGATATTAATTTGGTCTCTGAGCCCATGAAGCACACATTTGATAATTACAGCGCTTTGAGATGACCTTACTCCTCCCTTGAGTCTGAAATGTGGTGAATGGAGGCTGCTTTCATTATTCAACGCTCATCTCCGAGTGGGACACATTTCTAAATGTAATTGGGGACCTGGCACGGCATTCACGGCATATTACACAAAGCACTTTACTCCTCTGTAATTGGTAGAATGATAGCGCACGTGCCTATCGACTGAGCAATCGCCGCTGGAATATTCTGTTATTCACGCATTCCATGAAGGATTGATTATGTGCAGATAGTAAGGAGATGAACCAAGACAAAGCCGCGTCCTGGGCTCATCCCCTCGCCAAGTTGTGAATGATTTAAGTTCTAAATCTACAGGATATATTTGCCTGCTAGAGGAGCCACTCCAGAACAAACTGAGGGCATTTTAATGAGCGTACAGTAGTCGGCCTGTGTATTTTTTATAGTATAATTCCCTGCAGGAGTGCATGGCTGCCAAAGCCTTCTGTGTTCTAGTTTTCCATGTGCTGGGCTGCTCTGCTCTCTCTGCCTCATACTCTGCATCCAGCACTATTTCAAATACCCATTAGTGGCAAAAATGCTAAACTGTATCAGTGCGGCTACGTGGGAATGAGAAGTTTCACACTTCACACCTCCTCTCTTTGCTTATAAAGTCGCCTTCTCAGAGATGCTCCAGAAAGGGCCCGTCCATCTTACCGGGAGAATATAGGAAAGGATGATGTCAGCTTCCTTCAAGCCAGAGTTTTAATGTTCACATACTCAGGAAATAGTTAGTCTGGATAATCCACTTACTCTTTTATGGGACCATTATGTTTGACATGTGTAATTCTATCACTGGAAGAATAAGATCCATGCATGCAAAGAGTTTTTGTTTTATTTGCCAAAGATTTGAGATGTCTGCCTCCTCTCCAGTACAACAGAGGGGAACTCAATTTTGCCACAGCATTGACAAATTACATGGAAAAACATCAACAGCAGCTACTGCGAGTTACTCTTTATAATTCATAGGATGTAATAGCAGTTTTTATAGGAACTATTGCTTTGGTGGAAAGTAGCTTCAGCAACACCTGTGGGATTCTAAAGAGACTGTTGCTGGAGATATTTCTCAAAGGCATCAGACAACAACAGAAAAATCTATTAACTTCCATTGTATCCAATGGTGACAGAGATCTCTGAGATCCACCACCACCTGTAAAACTCCAGGTCTTTACGGCCTTCTCAGCTGCCCAATTTGCTTCAAGTTGATGAGCCTTTCAGCTCTAAATTACACAGGGTGCTGTGTTTGGACCCTGGGATACTTGTTGCTGTATGTTTTTGGGAGGAAAAAAACCTTTGAAAGAAGATAAAATCTCTGTTAGTTCAGTTCTTCAAGATAAAATATCATTGGCGTGAAGGCTTAATAAAGCATCTTATGATATAAATGCCCATAGGACCTTATTGGTGCCTCAATGGTTCATACTTATTGCGAAAAGCATCACTTAAGCAGTTATGGGCCTTCAGATGACTTCTGTTAACAGAAGTGTCCCTCCCTTGTCTTGCTCAGAGCTCGCCTGCTTCTATTTGGCTGGCCTTCTTGAAAAGCATAGGGAAGCTGTCAAATCTGCATAACAAATAAAGCATCATAGTGACAGGTTGCAGGAAAAAAAAAAGTAAAAGCACATCCTCAACAGGCTGCTGCCATTGCCATCAGATTGTGTGACAAGAGAGGGAGATGCCATGTAAAAACAGCTGTGCGATAGTGTGAATACAGCTGTTGCAGAACAAGTCTGTTGCTGGTTGCTCCCTGAACTTGTGCAGCTGTGTTGATGTTTTTGTAATGTTAAGACTGGTCCCGTTCAAATAAATATATATCTGGACTATGTTTGCTCCAGAGTACCATTTTTGGTACTCTCCTTATGCAAACCTACGCTGAGAAGCCAACTGTAGTGAATGGCATCACACAGGACTCCTCCAAAGATCATCCTTGTTGACTGAGTCCTTCCTGTGTTGCGCTTTCAATGTGCACACAAATGTAGAATTCAAGCAATGTTTTGCTCTAGAGAGGAGAAGTTTAGCTGGAGAGAGGAGAACACAGTGAGACATAATGGAGATCAGTTTGTATCTTGAGTTTATGGTAAGTTTGTTGCTTCTGCCCTGGTTTATGCAGACACTTTGCGAGTACAGTGTTGTAATGTGTTGTACCTGTACGCATTTCATAAACTGTCTGCTTCATTTAGCTGCTGCTTGAGACAGCATCTCAGCCGGGCAAGTAATGAGACAGGACTGATGAGAGCACTTCTTTGTCTTCCCATCGTCCCCTTTACTGTATAACAACGAGGAACCTAATTGGTTCACTGTGTGGGTATGCTGTTTAACCAATTACCTGTAGATCAGACAGTTGCCGGTGTGCATAGGCTTGTCAAACGGACCGGTACGGTTTCTGGTGCCTGGCATTTCGGCACTTGAATACATTATTAATGGAATTGCAACGGACCAGCCGGGGATTTTCGGAAACTGCCTATTCTCAAAAGCAAACAACAACAAAAAAAAGAAAGATGCAAGTCACGAGAAACGCCAGCTTTGATGAAGCTTCATAGGAGTGTTTTTATTGATACAGTGCCAGGAGGGAGCCAAAGAGACAGCCGAAGTCAGAGAGAATGCAGGAAACACACCAAACAGCTGTCAGAGGAAGTAATGATTCCTACAATCACAGGGAGGGAAGGGGGTGCGCAAGACAGCTAAGAAAGAACGTATTTGGCATTGATTTGTTTTGTCAAAAAAGAGGAGATGTGCAGACTAAGAGGATTTGTGATTTGTTTCCACCAGCTCTTACCTACACACACAAGCACACTTTCTGTCTTGAAGCGGGGTTCTGCTTTCATTGAGACATCCTGAATTCCACTGTGCTTTTGAACAGCACCGTCCGCAGCTTCAGAGGAAATTCATTAGGAAGCAACCTTGTGAAAGCCCACACTGAATCCCATCAGCTCGGCAAAGGCTGCCTTAAGCTGGGCGGATGTCAAGTTTGCAGCCCACAGTAATTGCTGCGACCATTCCCTCGCTGCATAGATATGATGTGTAGGAGTCGAGGGTACACTGAATGGATTACCTTGGAGGAGGAAAAATTAACTATCATCTGCTGCACACAGCAAATCCACAGCAAATCCTTGTAAGGATTTGTGACACATGAGAAGGAGCTACCTTCGTCTTTCCCTCACATCTGTCTGAAACCTCAGAGTGCAGAGGTCACCTCACCCCCACCCAGGATGGGAGAAGAAGCAGCATTAGGGCATAACAGTGAATTTGATCCCCTGGTCTATGGAGTTTAGTACTTCATTATAAAAGCAAGGTTTCGCCTTAAGCGTTACATCACAACAGATCGCCTTCAAACAGCATCACCCGTTCTCCCCGAGGGCCCCAGAGACGCAGCAGTGAATCATGACCAAGTGGACGCTGCCACAGTGAAGTTGAAAACAGCGTTGCAGAGCAGCGAGGGTAGCCGGGGTTGTCGCAGCAACTGTCGTTAGAGCTTTAAACACAGTCCCCGGGGATCAACTTAAGGATTTTAAGGGTTTCAAAACCAAAACAGTGGTGAGTCATCTGGTGGAGCGCTGTGTGGTGCTTTTTTTTTCCCTCTGACTCTCCATGCCTTCATCAGAGTCAGAACGAGAGCAGGACGAGCGGGGAGGATGGATGGGCTGCGCTCAGCCTCCATTAGGAATATTGATTTAAGACCTGGATGGAACAAGGCCTTGGGAGATTGTGGAACAAATTAGCCTCTACACCCAGAGTCAGCAGTTATAACAAGCCCGGTGAGGGGGCTTAGCCTTAAATCATCCTCATAAAAAGCGAAATATGGGATAATTTCCAAAAGCACAGGAGTCTGTCTCTCTAATGCAGCCCTGTGAATCCATGGATTATTTTGCCCTGGAATTTCAGCCTTAAAGGACTTTGGTACTTGTACTGAAACTGCCCCGCAAATTCTTTTAAAGAAGAACTTTTTTTTTTTGTAGGACATGGAAAGTGCACCTTGTGAAAGCAGGTCAGTGGAGGTCTTGTGTCTTCAGGCGACTGGTTGAAGGCAGCAGAGAGGAGAGGGAGCGTTCCCTCACGCCATTGTCGCAGGTATCCTCAGAGGAGCGTGCGAGTGTCTTGTGATTGAGTCATGCAGCCAGTTCGTCCGGCATCCAGCACACCTCGATCATCAACTTTATGTAGGCCACTGAAACTTTGCAGACCAACTCGAGCCAACAGAATCACAAGCTCTTGTTTCTCTCTCGCTTTTTTCCCCTCAAAACTGGTCTCCTCTTCCACTGTCCCTCTATTTCCCTCCCGCCTCCCTGCCTCCCAGGGCTCATTTGTCATTGTGGCCTGATTATTTCAGCCTGTTCCTTGTACTCCTTCCAGCCGGCTAACCTTCCTCTCTTAGTTGCTTTGACTGTCGCAGCCTAGTCCTGTCCTGGCCTTTCCACATGGCCTCCTCCTGGTTTTGGACAGTAACAGCTCCCCCCAGACCCAAGATTACTGCCAGGCATTCGCTCACAGTCAAACATTTGACCCACAGCTCCTCTGTGCTCATTGTAAGGCACTGCTCAATAAATTGTACTCGTGTTATGAAAAGCAGCAGGAGGGACATAATATGAGATTGGAAGTAAAACATTATATTGACCCATTACAATGCCCAGGTATGTAAAGCTATGTGCTAGAGATATAACACACTTATAGACACTCTAATCAACATTTTTAAATGAACAATAGATGAAATGACTTGGTGGAATGGTGTCCTTTTTAGTGACCGAGACTACAGCTCATCACTTTGCTCTTATCAACCATTTTTCAACCAAGTAGTTCTGATAAATAAATTGTACGCTACCTGCATAGAACTAAACAACTACTGGTTTACATACTCAAGCGCTAAGCAGCTTGAAAGCCAGGTATTTCTCTTGGGAAGGGGCGGAAATCAACTTTGAAGTGATAGGAGAGTGAACGTTGGACTTACTTCAGCTAGACAGAAAAGCTATATCTCTGCTGATCATGTAAAAAGTCAACTGTTTGCTTAAATGTTAGCAATATCAACCGCCCTGGAGTGACTAACAAATCAATTCATCTGTTTAACCAATTACCATAAATTCAAATGTAGGTTTTATGCATTTGTTCTTATTGTGCCTGACAAGTTCCAGTATAAATCACACATCGTGTATCCTTCTGTATATCCGTCCCCAGTATTATACTGTCCTTAAAGTGGACAAGTATTTGAGTAGAAGCTTCTGAAATGATCTATCCTTACCCTACAGGATCAGATGAGGGACATCTGGAAACTCTCTCCTGTAGTAAAAGGAGCCATGTGGTGGTTTTGGTATCTGATCACGATTCTTCTTTGACACCTGACTGTAAATGTATTCAGGGCATGTCCACCTGGGTGTTGACCCAGGGGGAGACCCTGAGCATGCTGAATGGAATCTATATTTTACTTTGCCTTCAAACTCCTCAGGATCCCCCAAAGAACCTGCTGGAAGTTGTTGAGAGGGGGATGCCTGGCTAAACGCCAGAGTATGCAAGCTAGTTCGTACAACATTAATGTTGCTGGTACTTGGTTGTGAAAAGTGTTGAAAGTAGCGGGGGGAAGAAGGGAAAAAGAGATCTTTAGAGGGATCTTCAAACGCTTTATAAATTCCACTTCTATCTTCCACCGCATCTTGGCAAGCGCTACTCTTTTCAATGATTGACATGGACGAGAAATGTAAACATGTGTTTTATATATTTGTTCTTATTGCCACTGCCAAATGCAGAGAAACCACTGATGTGTTGGATTTTCACACCGGGCACTTCAGCTCAAACATTCTGACCCCGTTTACCTGCTGACATCTTGACCAAGACCCGACTAAGAGCCAGAAATTATAAGTTGGGGTCAGTGGATGTCTTAAAATAATCTTCACCCAATGCTGCGCCGGTCACTTCCCTTTTTTATTGCTTAACCACTACTCCTTTCCTCTCCCAGATAGAGTTCTTTTTTGATTTTTAGGTCTGTCAAATGTAGATTTCATATTGTGCTTGTTTGGAGTGAAGTAAAGCACTTTTGAGTGCACCCCCCCCCCACCCAAAAAATGGGGAATAAAATGGTTTGTGTTCCTTCTCTGTCCCATCCTTGGCGAGAGTCTTAAAGGTGACAGGGCTTGTCAGCGCCAGAGCTTTCATATGCTCCAGTTGTCGGCCCTTATCTGACATCTCCTTGTCACCTCAGTGAAAGCGGGGTATGGAAGTGACAACCAGGCCGAGCCGCTGCAGTGTCTCTCTCTCTCTCTTAGGAGCCCAGATATTTTGGCGGCGGATTGGGAAGGCTGTTTTGTGGAACGCTGAGATAGCGCGCGTCGCCTCAGAGGAGGCTCATCTGTCAACTGGATACTGGGAATCAGACTGTGACAATGAGGTGATAAAAAGGTGACGGCGAGGAATCCCTGCCAACGGCAAACAACATCCTGGGGCCGGCCATCTGCTGAGGCTGCTCTGTGTTTTAATAGTGAGGCTGATCTTTGAGGGGTCAGGGCAGGTTGGATTGCTGTGTCTGATGTAGGTGGCTCCACTGTCATTTCCTATTGAGTGCACGCTGCAGGACAGTCTTGCTGCAGCGGTGGCGGGGAATGTGAGAGTGGAAGCTTGGTAGTCTTGTCCAAGAAACATTTTGCTGGTATTACAAAGCTGATGTAGTGCAGCATTTAAAGTTTTGTCTTTTCATTGTAGTCGAGTGGTAATTCTCACATATAATGCATCAAAGGAAAATGCTATGCGTGTTGTTTTTGTGTCTGCTGAGTCGGTAGGGTGTGCTTTTCTTCCATTACCCATGCTATTGTATGAAAGTTGAGGCCAATTCGTCAGTTAATCTCTGCTGTGTTTTAAGAGAGGAGAAAGACCCAACACTATTGCAAATGCTTTTTTTTTTCTTCTGTGGCAGCACCACCAATCTGTAGATGGAATGATTTTGCTCTGAAGCTAACACGGGCCCCATTTCTGACTTATAGACAGGCAGGAAATTACACCTGAATAGCACCAATCAGAATGTCCCCCCGGGTGTTCAGGGCCAAGCCTGAAGATACAGACGGAACCTGCAGCTATAAAAAGAAGTAATACCGCCACAGCATCAGAATTTTAATGGGAAAATAAAGAATTGGCTCACATTAAACCGAGTTTGATAGAAGAAATCACCGAGGCTCAGTTTGTTTTCCCTCCTCCGCTGCAAATTGACATGGGGGCCTATTAAGATATTAATCTGCCTTTTTTAGACGAGAAATTCGATTTTGTACAAAAACAGTTTGCTCACCCGAGTGGCTCGATGTTTTGTTCGGTGTCTGGGGCGTAAATCGTGAAGGGGAGTGTTTAACATCCCCACCCAGATCACTGAGAGGCTGTGTTTTAATTTGATGTGCATGATTAGTAAGCCTGATTGACAAAAATGTTTAGCAGACCACGAGCAGCCTTCAATTAAGTCACATCAGGCAAAGATGGGGCTGTTTTCAAGCTTTAATTCGACAATGACTTCCTCCCTTTTTGGATTCCTTCAAATAAGTGGCATGTCATTAGCATAATGATGGGGGTTAATCTGTCACTGTCCAGTGTGCATGTTCAGAGGCTGCCTGCAGCATACATGGACATATGTAAATATGCAGTAGACATAAAACGTTGCTTATGCGGAGGTATTTAATGAGAAAATAGACCAAGACAGATGCATGAATGAAGCATGTTTTCCTGTGGTTGCACATGGATTGGACTCTTTACCACGTTTGTCAGTGTGTGTTTCTATAAACATGCATGTGTGTCTGTGGATGTTTACTGTGCACGCTTTGCACATGTCATGCACTTGCATGCAATAGCATACAAGCCCCTATACTGTATGTGTTGGTCGTTTGTGTGCTCAGTCATTGTTTGTGTAGTACATGTCTTCTTTTCCATGCTGGACACTGAGTGAGCACTGTGTCCTCCCCCCTTGCTCCCAGGTACTCATTCCAGGATGAGGAGGACATGTTCATGGTGGTGGACCTGCTGCTGGGAGGAGATCTGCGCTACCACCTGCAGCAGAGTGTCCAGTTCAGCGAGGATGCTGTCAAACTCTACCTCTGTGAGATGACACTGGCACTCGACTACCTGCAGAGCCAGCACATCATCCACAGGTACACCTTGATCTTTTTTTTACTTCCTCAACTCAAGGCCTCCTACAGCTTCCATGCCTTTTGTGGACAGCTTTGGAGAGAAGCACATCCTTCCTGTCTTCACTGTCAAAAATGACAAATGGAATTTTAAAAACTACCACACAAAACACAACAACAACACAAAAGTATGTGATTATGAAAAGAATTATGTTTTGTGTACACAACAGATCTAAGTCAGCCATCTAGTTGCAATACTCAGAAGCCATCAGCTGTCATCTCATCATGCACCGACTGATATTTTGGGGTTTCCTGTTTAGCCAGCGGATGTCTGGATAACAGATATCCGGACCAAGACATCCACCTCCACACACTGGTCACTGTTTTCAGTCTGGTTAGCATTAATGTTGATCCAGATGACATATCAGCTAATCACTATAAACAGATATCTGCATACTCAACAACAAAGCTCGGTTTTGTTGGGCTAACAGTCCCACTGTGGGACCAGATGTCTTATTTTCTGGATTTTGATTCAGTCATGGGTGCTTTTGTTTTACAGTATTTTCCAAATAAACTCAGTCACTGGTATCAGCCCAATACATCATTACATTTTGTTTCCACAAAGTTTCAGTTTCAGCTAAAAACCTTGAATTTTCATCTGCATTGAAAGAACTGTGAAGATCAACTCAAGGTTGCGTCTTTCACTTTTAGTATGCAAGAGGCTTTGTTCATAGTCTTCTGCTTCTCCAGCTTGCTGCATTAGTATTGGCGATTTAGAAATGTAATGATTATCAGACTGCAGCTCAAACGCCAAAATGAATTTAAGTAAAGACTGAATGTCTTTTTCTTTACATCCAGATTTGTGCAAGTGCATCATCTCCTATCTGTTCAATAGGGAATACTGTAATAATAGTTTGCATATGTGTATATAGTTTGTCCGAATCAGAAAGTCAGAGCGCCTTTCAAACTCGCTTTATCTGCACTTTCTTTAGGCTGTAAACATGACTCAAGCACATCACCATAGATTTATTTATATTCACACTCTCCATCATGTCCTGTAACTAATCTCACCTGCTCCCACTTCGATCTCACCGGTTAGGACCAGATCCTGCCTGATGACCCTAATAAGGCTGGCATCCGTTTTTTTTAAAGGGTTCTAAGATGTAACATAGTGGAATATAAAAGTAGAGATATCAAATGATTGTTATATTGAATATACCACGCAAGCAAAAGCAGCCTCACGCAAATGCGCTGTCGAAAGGCTTTTTCATGCGGCTGATGGTATTGCCTTATCTCCGCATTTGGGTTTCCCTGTTTCTATTTACGTTACTTTACATGTATAAAGATAGCCCTCACGCGTGTTCCCATAATTGTTACCATCCATCATCTTCAACCAGGGTGCACTCGCTGTCCGCAGCTTTTTGTCCAAATATGCTGAGCGCAGCAGGATGTGTCTGTGCAGTCCAGTAAGTGGAGGAGATGGATCCCAGCAGACTGCAGATTTAGTGCCACAGATGGCTGAAAAACTGTTTGAACCTTGTTCAAAACCTCATCGGGGCGCCATTTCTTCCTTCAAACAGTTTACTGTCTGTGTGCGTAAGAGTTTGTGTTTGTGTGTGTCTGGTCGTGCAGTCTTGCGATGTCTGTGAACAGTGAAGCAGACTTCTGGCTTAGTTACATGTTAAAAACAGAAACAGTTCAAAAATCTATATCTCATGAAGCACCTTGCCTGCAAATGTGTAAGTAAATGTGTTTTCCAGAATGAAACAAATAATAAAGAATAAAACATCAGTGTATGACACAGTAAGATTTGGAGTTTTTGTGAAGGCATCATATTTTCACTCCAAAAAATAAAAACTGGTTGGAAAGTCGCACAAGGGAGATCGGTCAAGTGTGGTCAAGGTCTGAGGTCAAAGATGGTTAGCTTAGCATAACAGCAGGAAAAAGAGGGAACCAGCTTGGTTCAGTCCAAAGGTAAAAAAAATAATAAATAATAATAAAATTACATCTGCCAGCTTCTCTTATCTAATCTCATCATTTTCTTTTTAAATCTGATTTGTATAAAAATGAGAAAAAAGGTATGAAAACAACAGAAAGTATTTCTTGGCTATGCTGCCCAATAACTTGGAATCCCAATAACTGGTTGCCTAGCAACCTTGGGATGATGACAAGGCTCTATCAAGACTTACTGGTAGTAAGTGCTGCTGATCTTGTCATCTAACAATAAAGTGAATAAATGTATGTCCCTAATCAAAGATTCAGGTTCCAGTATAGAATCATACACATTACACGTTGTATACAATACATACTCTATAAATATTTGCATATGAATTTCATCTTACAAATGTATATCTAAACAGGTGTAAATCCCAGGCATGTGTGATGTCTTCTGATTTCCACAAGTCAGTAACTCTCCCACGTTTCACTACATGACAGGTAGCCAGTGTCTCTTTTTTCCCCCTTGTCTTGCTGGCGAGGACGTCAGAGCTGTACATTTCAGAGCTGTCGTTAGGAATAGGTGACAGATGCTGCGTATCTGTGTTTCTCTTCTTTCTCCAATGGTTTCCCACCCTCTCCTTGACATCAACTGTTGTGCCTTTGACACAATTGTGTCTACTCTCGGAGCCGTAATCTAATCCCTGGGTATCCATGGCCGTCCTCAGCTCTACAATTTTGTTCCACCCTGTAAGTTTTTGACAGGAGAATACTATACAATTATTTTGTTGCACCAACTGAAGGAAGAAGGGTCTCTGGTCTCCTAGCAACAGTCAGCTGCCACCATGCCCAAGGAGGTAAAATTGGTCCTATGAGAAGAAGGGAAGAAATAGTAGAGAGCCCTTTTCTTTTCTGCTCTTTTTGTTTACTGTTTCGTCTCCGAACAAACCACCAGCTTGCTTCATTTGTCTTCATCGGTCGCTCGACACTCCTCGCTGTTAGATCTCCTCCCACAGTTGGTCTGTTTCCGCATGAAATAAGAATTCACTTGACATGCCTGTTTAAGGTTGGGTTGGTGTTTCTGTGCCGGCTGAATGAAATGAATTCAACGTTAAACTGAATTTTATACATCAAACACGATGGCACGGCATTGTAGCTGGCGCTCGCATCAGGAGTCCTCCTGTGAATATGTATTTCCCTCCAGCCTTGTACTGCTGGATCCATCAGACCCCCGCACCACCACCTCCACCACTCCCCTCAAAGAGTTTTGGCAGATGATATTAGCATCAGCTTGGGGTTGCATAGCTGGGGCGAACAAATGCGTCCTATGGGAGGTGTAGATGCTCTCTGTGGACCGTGTGTATTCTCCACACCAGCGTGACGTGTGGCATAATTAAATAAGCTGTGTGCGCTCCGTTAATTGCCTGTGGAGGGCTTGGAGGAAATGCCATTATGTGTTTTTGTGTGCACGGGTGTGAGTGCGCGCCTGAATGTGTCCGCTGCATGGGTGCCCAGTGTAATAAGCATGTGCAGACAAACCTGCGAGAGCCTCCGGGGGGATCGGTGACGGTTGTGTTCTCATGTGCTCCGGCAACGTGTGAAATGCAGGGAATGAGAGTTTTTGCTCTCTCGTTCTCTCACTGAGCACACACATATTTACATGTTGCTCCAACATGTAATTCACACATACATCAGCCTACAAGTACCTCCTACACACTTTCACATCCACACGTACTGTACACATCCAATCCCGTTCATTCCCACCTGACCCAAGCTATTCTGTTACAGTCTGTGTTTGTAATTTAACTGTGAATAATGACAACAGATTAAACCTTTAGCGAATGACCTGAATCTGAGCACTTTTATTGAGAGCAACAACTCAGTAAATATGTTTTAAACCACATGCTTATATGCCTATTTTCAGTGAACATAAATATCTTGAGCTTTGAAACTAAATTAAAAACATGGAAACACTGAGAGCGTGGAAGAAATTGTCTAAATATTACCCAAAAAAAGTCCTATATATAATATACCAGCAAAATTCAAAATCACTGAACCAAATCATCAGACCTGTGCGGACCAGTGAAGAGACTCTGGCATTGTTCAAATTATAAATATAACAGATTTGTCATGTTTCCATCACATTTTCTACAGTCTTTTCCTCAGTTTGGTGTTACTACTGATGCTCTTTCAGTTACGTTATCTTCTTACACCGTCTTGTTCTGCTACTGTTTAAGTGCACCTGACTAGAGAATTAGTACCACCTGCTGTATTTCATGCAGCCATTTATTAACAGACACGTGTATGGCTATTCTTTTCTGTATTAAGGTTCTTTACGTGACAAATGTATGTTTGATATGTGTCTCTTTTAGAGATGTCAAGCCAGACAATATCCTGTTGGATGAGCAAGGTAAGGGTGTGATTTGTGTGATTTGTTAGTGTGATGTGTTTGCTTTGTGTATGACTATGTGTGGGAGATATCAGTCAAATAATATTTAGCAATTATGGTGGTTTTAAATCAACCCCCCTTTCATGACCAAGAGGGTCCCGCAAGGCTCAGTCCATGATTATTTGTAAACTACATAAACAATAATGCTACTCCAGCACATTGAATTAAAATATACATTTTTATGCAGATGATACATTCTTCTACATGGATATGGTTCCACCTTAAGCCATGATTACAGTCTGCTTTTAATGTTCCTCAGATATCTCTGCAGAATATACTATATATACTGAATGCTGAGAACCTGTAACTCCACCTGAAACCTTCCATCCATCCATACACATCCACCTTACAAAGAGTTTTTATAGTTAGCCACGATGTTACCAAATCACAATCACTGCTGCTCCAGTAGATCACATCTCTTCTCAAGTTTAAAACTAGTTAGTGGGTCAGATCCCACAACTAGGTAACTCTTGATATCCCACTAGTAAATAATAAGCTTGGGTTTTTACACCATATATACATGCAATTTTCAGCATCTTATCCCATCAACATGCTTATTTGTAACTCTTTGGGGACTTCTTATATTGTTTCTGATTTTGTTTATATGAGGATGTGTGTGGATAGCTGTGCATCTTATCTTTGTCCATATATCCCCTGCTGTAATTAAGTTTTCCTGCAAAGCAGATCTTGATTTCTGAATGAGATTACCCGATTTAATTAAGGTTATACACAAAAATGTCCATAGAGCATCCTGACAGTTTGAGCAGTCGTATCTGCCTGTGGCTAGCTATGTTTTTAACTGTCTGTGTGATCAGGAAAAGGTTACATAATAGCCCAAACCTTTTAAGTGCACAGTATACAGACAGCAGTGACAAGTAGGACACAAAAATGACCCTGCAAGCTGCTAATGAGTCACAACGGTAACAGGGTCAGAGGAGTCAGGGACGTGTGCCTGACACAAACCACAAGGAAGCAGTGATCCGGTTTAGTGAAATGTCAGATTTTGTTGTCAGCTCATTTCATTTCCTTCTTCCACAGTAAAATAATCCCATCTTAGTTCTAATAATCTTAGAAATGGCAAAGTTTTGATCGATTTTGTTCTGATCAATTTTGTGCGGCTGCCTCCTCTCAGGTCACGCTCACCTGACGGACTTCAACATAGCAACGATAATAAAGGACGGGGAGAGAGCCACAGCCTTAGCTGGAACCAAGCCCTACATGGGTAACTGTGTTTCGCATCACAGCCACATCTGGGGACATCCTTTCCAATTGCATTGTGCAAAAAAAGTCTGTATGGCACAAAAAAGGTTCTGAAAAAGGTTCTCAGTTGTCAGCTCAGAAGATTTGAGATATGTTACATTTAAAATAGTGAGTCATATAAGAAATAATGATCTCTTAATTTACCTTTATGTGAGACAGCTGGGTTCAATTCAATGCACAAACTTGCATTTATGGGGGTGGGGGGGGGCGTGACATGTTAATTGTAAGCATGTGACAAGCTTCTAGTAGATACACTGTGCTCGAATTAGACTCTCTGATAGGCAGTTGTGTGAAATAAATGATCTCGCGTCTGCTTGTGAAAAGCTCCGGCAAAAAATGCAAAAATGTCTTGCGATAATGTCGGACAGCTGCGGAGAAATGAACAGTGTCTGCTGACATTTTGCAAAGGGACACTTGCTCCTTCAGCACACATGCAGGCAGCAGTGGAATCAAGCTTTTCTCTGCTCTGCTCTGTTTGTGCTCTCAGCCCCAGAGATCTTCCAGTCTTTTGTAAGTGGAGGGACGGGCTACGCCTTTGAAGTAGACTGGTGGTCACTAGGGGTGACAGTCTTCGAAGTGCTGCGTGGATGGGTAAGGCACGATGGGAATTTGAGTTTTGATGTCTCAGGATTGCACAAGTGAACTTGCCTCCATTCCCTCACTGGTCTTTCACCTCCTCATCTTTTTATTTGTCTTCTATATGTCACCTTGTTTCCATACCAGAGGCCCTATGACATCCATGCCAGTAACTCAGTGGAGTCCCTGATTCAGCTCTTCAGTACAGTCAGTGTCCAGTACAGCCCCACCTGGCCCAAGGACCTGGTTTCCCTCTTGAGGAAGGTGAGCTGGACACAACTGGACATCATTTACTATCAGCTCACTTAATGTAAACAAATGTACCTCATCATTTAAAACCTCAGAATGACACTGAGAGGTAAAACTGGAAGAGGCAATGGAAGAAGGTAGTGATTGTGATGTTTTATGTTGCCAGTATATAGAGATGTAAGATTAAGGAGGACTGCCTCAATTCATCTGAAGATGCCCCTGAACGTTAAACTTGTGATTGCACCTGTGATCTTTAGGTGTTAGATTTTTTTAATCATAGTGTAAGTCTTTTAATTTTTTGAATTCTATTTTTTGGAAGCAGCAACCTATTCATTCTTCTTCTTCTTTCATTCAATACAAGTTTAATTTGATAATTGACAAGTGGTTACCTTATATTTTACAATATTTTGGCATTTTCATACCAAAAAAAAAAAATTAATCAAAAGATATAATCTGCAGATTGATTTATATAGAAATTAATTGAGTTTTATTTTAGCCGGAAATGTGGTTTAGTATACGGCTGGACACTGGTTCTTCTCTGGACAGTGGAGCAGGTGGGCCGAGAGAACAGGGTTATAGAGGTGATATTGGGTTTCATATTGACGTGAAGAGCACTGAAACCACAGGAAGAGAGGATGCAGGTACTGTGGGGAGACTAGAGCTGGAGGGAGGGAGTGGGGGGGGGGGTGAGCTGAGACCCTCAGGGCAAAGGAGAAGAAAAAACGACAGATGGGAATCTGAGGGATGGAAGCACAGAAACACAGCAAGTGGGTGAGAGGAGGCAGTGGGTGGGTCGCTGTGTGTGTAGTATTCATCATAACACGTAATCAAACCTCATATAAAGGCTCAAATTGTCCTTTTCTTATCAGTGACAATTTGCCAGTTGGATGATAATCTAAGATGAATCAATACTTTTCTTTAATCAGACTCATTTTCTATATAATGGTCAGCGTAATACTGGTTTGTGTCAGCGTGTTGTCTTCTGAACAAGTTCAACAAACGATGTCACCCCCGCCAGCTGTATTTTTGTCGTCATTTTAAGACAGGATTGCAGAGTGATGATGAAAAGCCACGACTTGTTAAGCAGGATATTTTTTGGCAGAGTGTGATCGTGAGCATGAGTGCGTGCATGTGTTGTGTGTCTGAGTGACTGAGTGTTTTGGACGGAGCGTTGGTCTCTTCCGCTCTGCTGCTGATCGATTACCGTGTCTGGACTCCACCGAGACAGATCTAACCGGCCCTGCAGGAGAAAACTGAATCAACCTGTGACCAAAGGAAGAAAATAAAGCACAGGGAGAGAGTTAACATGACAACACGAGCCACATCCCATTATCATTCCCAGCGCTTGCCCTGCGGAGGAAGAAGAAACAGATGGCGTTCCATTAAAAACACAACTGTATCAGCACCAGGTTTTATTTCCACTCTAGAATCGGTGACTCCGCTCGTGTGTGGCGCTCATCTGTCCTTATCAGAGCAACAATTTTGTTTCAAACCTGATGAGTGTCTGGTTTGATTAACAGTGCCCCCTGTTGGTTATTACATCAGTGAGGGCTTGAATTCATCTGGTATTGCTCTTAGTTTGGTGGCAACATTGTTATATAGATATTAAACAATAACAAAAAAACCATAAAACACATAATCACATTAACAAATTGTGAAATAATAATAAACGAGTCATTTGTAAAATGATTAAAGACCGTAAAACTTAATTCATCATTATTAAATGCTTTCCATTATTAACGTGGTTTCCTGCATTTTTATTTAATTATAGATTATTTTTATTAAAAATCTAATTTCTAAAAGCTATTTTTATATTAAAATGGCATTTTACCTAATTAGACTTCCAGTTTATGTCTTTTTTACTTTCACAGTGTGACGTTTTAGCGACAGCGCCCCCTGCCTCTTAAACAGGCAAGCTCAACAACTGCTACGAAACCTAGCCAGTTAGCTCCTGTCAGCCAGAACAAGTAACTGTGAATCGACCAGGTGACTGTTGCAGTAAACTAACATTGTACATAGACACAATAACTCCAGCTCCGTAGCTTTGAGGAATCACCCTAGCAAGGTAGCACATGCTACATAGCTAGCAATCTAACTAGCCACGTAGCTTGGGTTTGTCAGCATGGTGCTATGTCAGTATAAAGATGAAGGTGTGTCTCTGCAGCTCGCTCTCCACTAAACCAGTTAGCCAAACTTCCTTTTCTTCCCAACTAAACAGCATTTTTTCTGCGACATCAGTCCAATCCAGCTTTACTCTTGTCTGGAGGGGAGCTCACTGACTCTCTTTTCCTATTCTCAGCCTCCTCCATCAACATCCTCTTCTTTGTCTTTGCCACGGTACCTGTACTGAGAATGAAATTCACAATGAAGAGAAACAATGTAGCTTCATTAATCAAGACGTCTGTATTTATACAGCGTTTGTTGGTCAAAAGCTTAAGTTGCAAATATGGAGGCGTTCACTCCGTGTTATGTTCACTTCACGCAGCTCAGCCTCACGCGCTGTGGCTACACATGGCTTTTGTTAACTGCTCTTTCAGGCTGCACAATAAAAAGGAAAGAAACCATCAAATTGAATTCTATTTTTCACCCACGATTCGTCGAGTTTATTTCACCTCCGAGAGAAAAGAGCCTGGCTGTGAGTGAGGAGAGAAGTTGTGAAGGTGATATTGCGACTCAGAAGGTGACATGATGGAGGTGACATTGCTGTGTGTGTATGTGTGTGTGTGCTTGTGTGCGCCTTCCTTCCAGCTACTGACAGTGAACCCAGAGCATCGTTTCTCCGGCCTGTCTGACATGCAGACATCTCCCTACCTCGCTGACGTCAACTGGGACGCTGTGTACGAGAAGAAGATGGAGGCCGGATTTGTTCCTAATGTTTGTGTGAAGCCATCACTCTCTGACACACACACACACACACACACATACAATAAACATTTTAAAGCACACACAGGCACTCCTTATTGTTTGCTAATTGTAATGAGCATGTGTAGCAACTAAATAATGCAGAAGAAAGTGAATGCAGCAGCTTGGTGGTATTTCACTATAGTGTGTGTACACATGGACTTACAGTACATTACTGCGTGCATGCAAGCGCATTCATGTGTGTCATGCAGTACATTAAGATCAGTGTGTGCTCTATGCGTTTGTGCACTCAGCGGCTGTGCGTATACCCCCAGCTGATTTATGATCCTGCGTGTGAGTGTTTGTGTCGCTAATTATCTCGTGCGCGTCTCCCTCCTGCAGAAAGGTCGCCTCCACTGCGACCCCACCTTTGAGCTGGAGGAGATGATCCTGGAGTCACGCCCCCTTCACAAGAAGAAGAAGAGGTTGGCCAAGAACCGATCCAGAGACAACAGCAAGGATTCGCAGTCTGTGAGTGACTAATGGAGATGTCTGGATGTAATAACAGTGCCTGGCTGCTCATTGACAGCAAACACTGCATCAGGCAAAAACACATTTCTCGTGCATTTACATAGTGGATTCTGATGTTTTCACAACAAAGCAACCTTTATCAAGATGGAGGCAGGTATTGCACGTCAGGCCAGAGATATATTGCAAAGAAAAAACATGGAAAATGTTTAAGACAGTGTTGATATTCTAGACACACACATAAAAATGACGCCTGAAAACCCAATACCGCAGGAGCGATGGGCTCTGTGTGAGCACGCATGTGCGTCTCTTAGAGAAATATTTAAGAAGAGAGGGTCACATCCCTCATCTTAGATAATAATCTGCACCATCTTTCATATTTTGACTTTAATACAGCAGATAAAATACCGAAACGCTGCATAACCCCAGCTTTAAAAACATTATGTTCAGTCGAGGAGGAGGATTCAGGAGCCGTGAGGATGAAGGTGGAATACAAGATGTCACTGCATCTGTTAAAAGGCCTTTATTTGCTTTGATGGTAGAAAGAGCTATTTTTAACCTTTTTCCCACATTTTTAAAGGTTATTTTCCAGCATGCAGTGCTGTGATTTACCGTTTTCCTCTTAATTTGATCTTTGTATCCTTGTGCAGATTGGATTAGTGTGATTTTCAGTATGTAGGTGCTAAAAGCAAATGATTATAAAGGACACCGGCAGGCGTGAGTGTGCGTTTGAGTAAATTATAACCTGCCGCATCAGAGCGCTCCTCATATACACTGCACACATGAAGAGGCAGGGCCAGTCCTGGATAACAATGCAGCTCAGGTTTACCTTGGTCTCCGCTCTGTCAGTTCCTGTCAAAAGTGCGTATTTTTAGATTGGAGGTGAGCCAAACCCCAGCATCTTTTTTTTTTTTTTTTTTTGCTGTGTATTATCTCTGTTCTCCGCTCAGCAGACAAAATGAATAACGCTGCGCTTGTGAACACAAAGAGAGACTTACTGTACGAGCGTGCTAGCTGCAGGCAGTCTGTAAGTACGCTGATGAGTTGTATCTTTTGAGATCATGTATATTCCCAAACAGGAAATAATCTCTCCCTCACTGTCACACTATATTATACTCCTACTTTGAAACAGACTTTACACTGAACAGGAGGCAATGAGATTATCACAGCAGGGTGTTACATGGGGAAATTACCATACCAAAACTAATGAGTTTTGAAATTTATGGAGAACTTCAGCATTTTGGTAAATACACATTTCCACCTAAAGTTGATGAGCACACTGATGATATCACTCTCATATCTGCCAGTTTGATATGTAGCTGGAGCTAGTACACGTTAGCTTAGCTTAGCATTAAGACATTTATTAAAGTTCTTCTCCTGGCATTGATGAGGCCTAAAGTAAAAACTCAAAAAACCTTTCATACACATTAAAATGCTTTAAGCGAAACAGATCTTAGTGCATGCAAATATGACCTTTCACCTCTATCTCCAGCCACACCTCCTGCAGGCATACGTTGCTTTTTGTTTGTTTGCCGTAGCATTGATATGGCGGGACTGGTTCCTCGGTGATGCAAGAAACACCGTCTGTCTGAATCTGTGACGTCGAGACCCTCTGCCACAGAGTTGACTGATTATTTTGCTCCTGATAGGTCATTAAGCACATCTGATATGTTGTTATTACAAAGCCACTCTTACTGTTTCACCCTGTGTTCAAGTCTTTAGCTAAGCTAACCGTCTGCCACATGCTGACCATAAAGAGTTAAAGTGACATCCACTGTCTCATTTAGAAGTTTCCAAAAATGTCTTTGAGATCCTGAACATTTGCAGGTTTTAGTTTCTGTCACTTCTGTCTAAAGGTTTAGTTGATGTTAATTAATACATGACAAAGCCTGGATGAGTCCTGATGTTCTCTGTGTGCCCGAACCAGGATCATATTGTATGAACACTTCTGGAGCCTCTTTGTCTCCTCTGCCTTGTTACGTTTGATTGAGACATTATTTACCACAGACAGGAGATATCCCCTCTGTATTTATGAGAAACAGCCTGTTCCCATCAGACAGTCATCATGACATCAGTGTTATTAACGTCAGTCCTGTGTATGTGTGTGTGTGTGTGTGTGTGTGTCATGTGTTATCAACGCTGATCAGCTCTTGGAAGGAGTGTGCACCTCAAAACAATAGCAGGGTTATGAGACTCTGCGCTTGTGTGCGTCTGTGTGTGCAGCACATACGTGTGTGCGCCGGCTTGTGCGTGCTCATACTGCGTTATTACCGAGATTATTAAATTATGAAGCCTTCACTGCTGTTGTCATGGCCTCAAGTGCTTTCGGAAATATGAGCTTCTATTTTTGTCTTGGGCCAAACATCCAATTTGAGGAGGGCTCACAAACAATTCATGACTTGTTTAAAAAGAGCAACGGAGGATACGAAGGAAACGAGGAAAAAGACATTTTCGCCTCAGACGTCACGCAGATGACGACGTGAAGTTTAAAAACGGTTGTGCTTAATGATGCTAACGAGGCCGATGTGGCTGTGGGAGATGATGACGATGTCGGTGATGTTTTGTGTGTCTGCCGCCTGCAGGAGAATGACTACCTACAGGAGTGCCTTGAAGTGGTGCAGCAAGAGTTCATGATCTTCAACCGTGAGAAGTAAGAGCACACAAGAGCAGCAGACCATCTCTAACACGGGCTAAAAACAGAGGTTTCTCCTCCGTCATTCAGCAGTGATGCACGCTGTCATCCTGCTGGAACAAATGCAAAAGGCCAAAATATAATAATACTTTTCATTTTAACAAAAGAAATGTGGCTGTGTTTGTGACCGACAGATGTTCTTTATAGATGAATGACATCCTTAACTTAATGTTTAAGTTTTAATTTTGTAAATGCTGAGACATCATAATGCGGCGATGCCTCTTATACATAAACATGTTCAGCTAATCTGTCATGTTTACTAGTTTGCTTCCCCTTTATCTGGAGGTAAAGCCAAAAGTGTGCACACCTCTGTCACTAATAACACTTCATTGCACAAGAAAACTGTGTCTCCATTTCCACGCAACATAATCACTGAATACACCATATGGTAATCCTTCTAGTGCACTGTTTGGCAGTTACTATGCAAGACATCTACATATGTTACCGTTATGCTAAATGGCGATGACGAAGACCTGCAGAGGCACAGAGGTTTGCTCTGAGACCTTCCTGGACCTTTTTCATTACCACCCACAGAAACTCAAGAAACTCCTCCGTCATCAACTGTGGATAAAATGCATACACAGAATTTTTAACCTGCTTGGAGGGAGCGTCCAGTTTAGATTATGAGTAAATATCATACAACACACCGTTTGTGTTGTTTTATCTTCCAAATAAGTCTGTCTGACCTGGTTGATTACAACCCGCGTGTCCCTCTGACCGCTCATGTTCCTGGTCCCGTCCCGACTTGCTGTGTTCAGAGAAAAATTACTTTGAGAAGTAAAATGTTATCAAAACGGCTAGAAATGCTGGGACCCGCTCCGAAGGTTTGCAATCGATGCTTTCACAGCGATGAAGAGGTCAAAGACAGTGAAGAGAAAGAGTGAACATGCCCCGCAGCGTCAGTGAACTTGTATCAGCTGTGAGACGCACAGCAAATGCTCATTCAGGCCCGCTATAAAACAAACCAGAGCATGCAGTGTATCTCTAATCCTGATATATGAAGACACGCAGCTCATAGGAGCTGACTGCACATTACTCCAAACTTGTGTGACAGCCAGGCCTCTCTAACGAAGTGACGTGAATATTTAGATTTTAAGATGATCGAAGGCTTTTCCAGAGCCCACCTCTGCTGTGGCTAAACATTATGCATCTATTGTGTATGTCAGTATGATGCACAGAGTATATCATCAATAAAGTGTATGAAGCCCATTTATCTTTGAAACTGTGTCCTCTCTGCAGTGTAGGGGAGGAATATTGGTTCAGTGCTGCTCTAAATTATTGCCTCATTTATTATTGACCAGGTCCTGCCAGTGCAGCGTTACTGAAATCCTTCTGTTTGGCAAATGTCTTATTATATCCTATTGCTCTAATTAATGGCAATCTACTTCTATTTATAATGGAGGGCATAATATCTAGAATTATCCACTGCAGAGATGAGGACTGTATAATAGACCCCAGGCCCCTCATTCTGTTCTACTTCTAGAGTCTGTGTTTCATTTTACTACTTCTCTGAGGTCCAAATGTGCTCACAAGGATAGACAAATAAGGAAGAAGAAGAGATTAAAGGTATAAATTGGAATTAGCTGAAGGTGTTTGCACGTGGTGTATGTGTGCATGCACTGTGCACTCATGTTTCTCCACCTGTCTCAGGTTGAAAAGGCGTCAGGAGGAGGGTCAGTCAGAGGCAGGGGGGGATGATGCCAGTGGTGACGGGGACGGAGAGGCCGAAGCAGGGGCCACCGACGACGATGCTCCCGAGCCAGAACCGGAACCCGACCCGGAGCCCGAGTCCTCCTCCAAGCTGAGCATGTGCGGCTCAGTCTGCTCCTCCCCCGGCAGCTGCTAGCGCCAGATCGCCTCACAGTGACGATGGCAGGTCTCTCTGGCCGCTGCAGTGTTTGTGCCATGCCAATAGATACGTTCTCACCTCTCTCCTCTGTTGTAGCCAGGAGCGGAGGAAACGCACAGCAGGTTCGACTCGACGCACAGCAGGACCCAAAATGGCTCCCACCATTTCCCCTCCTTTTTGTTTTCTTTTTGGTTTTTTTTCTCTGTAGCATCCTTCCGGTAAGGCATGAATGAAGCAGATTTCCAGAGAGTCCCCGCCTACTGTACCCGTCCGCCCTAGAGTAAGCTCTAACTTCTATGCAATGTTACAGTATAGCATGACAAATAAGGCATCACTAACTAGGAGGTGTTGTTCACGAGCGGAGCGCCGCACGAGCATGATGACATCCCGAGCAATAGCAGTTTTTGGAGGGTCGGTGGTTCTGGTGGAGACGCCCTCTCAGCCTTCCTGTTCAAAATCTGATGGGGACGACTGAATTATTCAGCACACGCAGGCACTCACTTTATATTATTGCCTGTGTCTTCAGTTCACTCTCTCGGCCTCTTTCATGTTGCGTGCGCCCTAATTCGGAACAGTTGTTTTTCAGTTTCTCCTGGAGCACCTTCCTCCTGTTGCAACACCTCTCCGAGACACGTTTACAGTAAGTGTTCATGGGCTGTTTGCAGTCGGCCAAGAAAGCGTGGCTGTTCTCATCTCGTAAAGCTGTTTAAAGTGGTGCCTGTCGACGATAATCAGTATTCGTTAATCGCGTTGTAGCCATGGATGCGTTATAGGTGAAAATGCTAGTTTGAAGTGTTAGCCAACTACTGTTCCTACAAGCTTTTTTTTAGGATGATAAGGTACTGTTCATGGGGAAGCAGTACAGCAATCAGGATGGGAGGTTTTGCTTGTCACTGTGTCTGTAATGTTACCAAGATTTAGCATTTTAGCCCCGCCCCGTGCTCTGAGTCAAACAGCAGTCAGACACTCTTCTCTGGGGAGCTAAAACCAATCACCAACAACAACCACATCTCTTAAGAACTTTAGAAAGCTCTGTTTACTTCACCAGACACCATCATCTCTTTAAGTGCTTGGTTAGTATAAAGATCATCTCCCTGTAGAGCTTGTTTTCGGGCCGTACTTAAATGTGTAGCTGTGCCCTGTTGGTACTTCAAGTTGTATAGATGAGCTAGTCTATTACTGTCATAGTGATAGTGGTACATTTAAGGTGGCACCGTTAATCTCAGTCTGAACACCTGGGAACATGTAGCAAAGGTCCACCTTAAAACCCTAAGGCCTAATAAAATGAAACCCATGTAAATAGCAAACAGTGTAGGTAATTAAACTCACCACAGTTTTATGTGGGACTGCGAACTCGACATATAAACTAAAGGAAGAGCCGTGTGAAGCTTCATACTGCTTCGTTCTGCTCTTCTTTCCAAGTGTGCAGGCACAACTTGTAGGCAAAATATGCCAAAGCTTTTCTACCATTTGCATAACCATTTCTAAGGAACTTTGAGTGTGTGAATGTATGTCTCTTTTTCCCGGTATAACATAAAGTCAATGTTCCTTCTGCAATTGAAAAAAACTATCATTTATACAATCATATTGTGATTATGTATAACGTATCTATTTCAGGTAAGGGGGGGGGGGCTTGGTTTGAAATAATAGTTAGACGTTTTGAGGAATGCACCTATTCCTGGTCTTAAATTAGAAGACTGATACCGCCCTCGTGCCTCATGAGGTTTGGAGCTGGAGTCAAGTGCCGATAACTTAATAAAGACGGGGAGCAGCCAGTCTGGTTGTCTGTCCAAAAATCCATTTCGGACATCCAAAAGCTCACTAATTAATACATTGTGTCTTGTGAGTTTAATCCAGACGCAAACAGCAATATAAAAATGATATTTCCTTTTAGTAAAAATTATAGGCTTTAAACGGAACAGCCAGAATCTGTGAATTTCCGAAAAAAGGCTTCATGGAAGTCCTGAATGGATGCAATAAGTATTGTATCTCAAGACGTCATCACATCAGTTTATCTGCTGTAAAGCCCCAAATGACTGTGTTTTTGCAGAGATTCATGAGTGAGTCAGAGGTGTGCTGGGTGGATGCTGAACTTAAGAGAACTGCTCAGGAGACTGCTGACAGGCTGCAGGGTGCCGGTCACATGAAAGATGGAGACAACCGGTGGCACCGGGTTACTTGGAGTTCTTATTTGCCAGACGACATGTAAAACGCTTACAGTTAAGAATCCCTTCAGTAGCCCACATGAGTTTCTATATTTCTGTATTACTGTTCAACACTGTGTCACAGAGGTTTTCACAGGACGGCTGCTTAGCACAAGACTGAAAGATAAAGACAATGGAAAAAGCACGACTCCTATACATTGTTACAAGATGATAACTCCATTTTAATAATTACACCACAGCATAGTGTACAATTTATATTTTTAATGAAAACTCCTGAATAGCATTAACAAATACAGTTCAAATGGTGATCTATGCTGTAATCAGAAGAGGTGGAGACCGACTCCTTGTGCTTCAAAGCTGTCTCATTCCCATGTTGTGTGTTCTTAGCCAGCTTGCCGATGTTAGGCGTTGGAAAGTCAACATTCAGTTATCACCAGTATGCAAGCAGTCAAATGCAAACTATTAACAGCTAGCTCCATGAAGTAGATGATGAGATGTGTTTGCAGGGTTTGGAGTTGGAAGGGACCTTGACTAGAGGATTTTAATAGATTATTGCTTTCTACAGGGTACATTTTCATTGAGTAATATGTAATGAGTCATTTATAACAGTCTAAGTAGCAACACCAGTTACAATAGTTCCTAGTTGAGCTTGCTAGCAGCAGCGCTAGCTCGGCTTCCTCTGTTGGCCACGTGATCCTCGTCTTGTAGGCTGTAGCTGGCCCTGGAGAGTCCCCCACCTGTTTGCCTCTGCTTCCTGTCTTTATGCTAAGCTAGGCTAATCGCCTCCTCGCTGAAGCTTCATACGTAACACCCAGACACGATGGTGGTATCCATCTTCTCACGTCGCTCTCAGAAAGAAAGCAAATAAGTGCATTTCCCAAAATGTTTGACGTTGTCTTTAAACACTATACGTTACGATTAGATTAAGTCGCTTCTTTAAAGGGACATAAAGTGGCATCTTCCAAGTCTGCCAAAATATATGATGAATTGAATAGTCTCAAGCCCTGTGCTTTTTCTTTTGCATGTACCTTTACAGTATAAGCTTGTTTTTGCCAAAGCCTGGAGCTTGAGCCTTACTGGCCGACTTGTGCATGTACAAGCTTTTGGTAATAGCATACCTCAGTGCTCACCTGATTATAGACACAGTCCGAATCAGAGTATAACTGGCCTGCGTAAATGTTTCTGGACAGTGAGTTTTGTGAACTTTAAACTGTACAAAATCGTATAATTCCAGTGTTATATGGACGGCATGATACTTTTAGATGATATGCAGTACCTTTTTGGCATCCCGTAGATTGTCTTAACGCTTCGGTCAAGTATACAGGCTCGTACCCTTGCTGGATGAGTGGAATGAGGTCAGCAGTTGTGTGTGATGCTCTGTTGTGGGTTTAAGTGTTGCGTTATTGTCTGTGCAGCAAAGGAAGAAGATGTGGAACTGGGGCAGGTTTTCACTTCACCCCGACACAGAATTTCGCTGCATTATTAAAACACTGAATGTCTCCATTTGTGGAAAAGGAAGCTCAGTTTTTTCTAAGACTCGTTAAACCAGTCCACACTCCATCAGAAACAACATAGGCCTGAAGTAGGTGTGTGATTTATGTTAATCATTTGTAAACGGCTAATGACTGATTTTGACAGTTAATTTAAGTGCAGCTTTCCTAAACGCTGCCATACTAATCTGCAGTTTTGGCATTTGTTCCTTGATATCAGTGATCATTCCTAATTGGACTGTGCTTGCAAACCCTCCTGACATGTTTCTTTCTGTGTTAATGTTCTGGATGCTGTTAGGTGTTTGTTTTTTTTTATTTTTAAAAAGGCATTGTGCTAGTGTTTGACCAGCAGCAGCATGTCTCTTAATCAGCCGTTTTCCGATGGATGCTCTCGAGGTGTACCATATACTGTAGATGTCTTAACTCCGTGGATACAGTTTGAAATTCAGTGCCCGGTTGAGAAAACGAATCAAGAAGAAGAAAATGTGATTTATGCCACTCTTTTCCTCCTTGTGATCCTATTTTGCATAATGTTCTTGTGCTGCAGGATTTTTACGGGGAGTCAGTGAAAAGCCTTGTTACTGTACCAACTGGAACTGCTCCGTGTGTTTAAAAAAATGCTGCTTTAACTGCTTTGATAAAGAAATAAATCTCCTTCCAGTAATTCAGTGCCTCCGTGTCTTTGTCATTCGCACTCAGATACAGCATCAAGGGCAAAGTTTGCGTGCAGACGGTAGAGGGCGATGAAGAGCAGGGGTATGAACTAACTGGGCAGGGAAGTCCAAAGTGAATGCGTCACTTTGAGTAGCGTTGTAAACACGAACTGTGCCACTGTTGGCTGCAGCAGGAAGAATGTGGCACTTAAAAAAAAAGAGATGAGGCTGTCACTGGATTAGGAAGAGTAAATATTGCAGAACAGCTCTGCTGCTGTGCTTCCTCTTTTAAAAACTTCATTTTAACATACAGATACATGAAACGCATACACACTATTTAAGGTTTGCATCAAAGTCATGGAAACATTTAATCCTTCAAAGACCAAGTTCAAGACATTTCCTTGGTGCTGCCGCAATGGATGTCTGGTTAGTTTAAGACTGGCCCCCCTGCTTGGGGTCCTCCAGGATATCCACAGTTGTCCTTCCCCTGTTGTCCAACAGGGGGTTCCACCTTAGGTCTTCAATGGCATCCAGAAGCGCCGCCAGCTCAGCCTCCAAATTCTCAACTGTGCCCTCCACTTTCTGCAGGAGACAAAGTTGTGCGGTTGACATATGAATAATACATTAATAAGTTGTAGTATGAATAATAGAATCATTACTCATGAATTATACAATCACTTATTCGTATAAATAATACAGCTGCCCAAAACAGCTAGTAAAGTACGATCAGAGTAAGTGTGGGGTTTGTCAGATGAGATGAATGTAGAGTAACTCATCAGCGTTTTGGAAAAAGTTGAGCCATCGTGGTTTTTGCGCAGTGGTGGATGTGGATGTGGCAGCGAGCCACAGCTTTGTCTGCATTTTATCCCTTAAAGGAAATGCTGAGGATTTTTTTTCAGCAGCCTGAGATGGAGAGAAAGCTGACGTCTAATAATGAAGTTGACAGCACACGGGGGTAAAAACATCCCAAATCCTGCTGGTTTCAAATACGTGAGGGCTGTGAATGTGAAGTTGGTTTGGGAACGGCACCTTCTCCACCACGTCCAGGCGGCTGTGGAGGTTCATGTGCTCTTGACAGGCGCTTGAACGCACCGCTTGAGGCCGCGGGTCAGGCTCAGGTCCTGAAAAAGGAAAATATGCATGTCTGAGTGTGTGTGATTCTCAGATAAGCTGATTAACGCCATAATAGAACAGAAACTATTGATCATACATTAAACACTGAGTGATTTAAACACTTTATCCTCACATATAAACAGGTATTAGCACCCGGAATGAGGAGACATGAAAGGAAAAGAGCTAACGCTTAAGCCAGAAACTAACTTTTCACACACCAAAGCAAGGATATAAACTCTAATACTAAATGTTGAGGAATAGTTTTAGGAAATCTTATAATTAATTTACATACTTGCTGAATGTTTGATGAGAGGATATACATCAAACAGCTCGTCAGACTTTATCCAGTGGACACAAAATCCACTGTAAAGTACTTTTCCTCATCGGGAGATAGGGGAAATGATGTTGTGCGGGGCCTATAGTGCTAACTGTGCTGTGTCTTCAGACAGAATGCAAGGTAAATCTTAGAGACAGCACGGTTACACGCAAAGTTAGATTAAAGAAAAAAAGGTGACATGAATTCAGCTGGGGCGGCGCGACCTGACAGGAAGACGTGTTTTCATTTGTGCTATAACGTGCTTTAAAAACGTGCAGAGATGAGGAAAAAGAAGAGAGGCTAAAGGGAAAAGCTGGAGCTCCTGGTGTGTTCTGAGTTCAGTCACAGGTTGAGCTGTCTGACACGCACACACACAGACACACACACTCACTCCCACACAGTGGTCGGTGGCCAGGCTGACAGGTCTGTGTGTCCAAACCCAATTAAAACCTGCCCAAAAATCAGCTGCCAGGCGGTGGGGAGCAGTTACGGCATGCCATTTGTGTGTTGTGTGCTGATCTGGAGCCAGTTTGGTAGGATTCGAGTATAAATAATGAATTTAATTTAAAATATGGATTTTTATTTTTAAATTATTCCTAAAACTTGCATGAAAATTAGGTGTCATAAGCAATTCAGCTTTCAAAGCACTTTAGAAAACATGGTTAACATGGACCTGGTGACCCTGCTCGGACTAGCGTCGTCTGCTGCTTTGCTTGTTCAGCTGGTGCACTGGCTCTCTGTGGGCGAACGTACTGGACTGCACAAAAAGGTTCGGTGATCAAATTTAATAAAAAGTCAAGACATGGTTTTGCTGCCCTTGGATAGCCCCTGTTTCCACTGTTAAAGCTAGGCTAAGCTAACTGGTGCACAATATCAGACGTGAGAGTCTTCGGTGCTATAATACAAAGCATTTCTGCAATACCACATTAATGTAACAGCTAACATGAGGAAAATGGATTTGTTGTCGTTTTTATGGTGCAGCTCCTTCAGAGGAGAGACAGGTTACTCATATTAGCAGGAGAGCGCGCGTCCTTTCTCGTGCGGAGTCTGAAATGAGGATAAAAACCGTGTGATACTCGGCGCACCGCGGAAGGCCATCGTGCTCTCGGTGTGAATTCACTCCAGCGGGGCGGGCAGGGCCACATTCTTGCTGCCATTTTCTCCTCGCAGTTATGTTTCCAATTATCTGTTTCTCTTTGAAGCCGACATATTTGAGGGGAAGGCTGCATTCTCTCGCAGGACTCTGCTTCCATTTCCTAACACCTTCTTAGCGGCTGCAGGCCAAGCTCTCAATGATAGCATTTATAGGTTATAAATGAACTTCTCATTCATTTACTCAAAGCTGGCAGCGGTGCCGTAGCTGCTGCTCAGATGAACGATTGGAGTGGATGTGGACAGCTAATGCTTGTGTGTTGTTGTCGAGCATAAGTGATACTAAGGCAGTGTCAGGTTGCCTCTGCAGAGTGGGCTTTGTCAATATCATTCCTCTCATACTGTGGCTGCTTGCCAATGACCAAACAAGGGTGTGCTTTCACCTTTTCTCCTGGAAAAATACAGTTAAGAGCTTACTGAAAAAAAAAACTTTAGGTCTCCTCTTGAAGGTAATGAGCTGGTGACATCCAGTGAGCCAAAATACCTTGAGCCCTTTCCAACTGCAAAAACTTATAACCCTTCTCCTCCAAACTGTCTTTGGTTTTCTTGGCTAATCACATCAACGCTTATTTGAGAACTCTGAGAAAGATCGTTTCGGGGTCATTTCCCACAGTTTAATACCTTTATATTACCCATTTTGTCTCCTCTAGGGTGTCTCCGGGGCTTGCTATCCTTATTGGAAAACAGAGCCTCACATGTGCACACTTTAGAGGAGAAACACCAGACATTCAGTCCACTGTCAAATAAACACAGACCTGGGCTTTATTCAGGATCCCGTCTTCTTCGCTTCTCTGCAGCAAATTCACCATACTCGCATCTGGCATGAACTAAATAAGGTGAAGACAAAATGAGTCATGAGTGGACATTTATAGTCCACATTTTTCATCTTCTGCTAACCTGCAGGGTGGATAAAGGGATTGCTTTTCTGCCGATCCCACTCCGCAAACAGTACCCATCCTAACAAGTCATTTAGTCCACCACTGACCCTTAAAATGCTTTCTTCCATGAGCAATAGAGGCTGCGCCAGCGGAGTCAGCCAAAAATGATTCCCATATCTTATTCTGCACATTGTCCTCCCATGCACAGCCGTGCCTTAGCATCGGGCTGCCTTGATTTCGCAGAGATATCCCATGGAAACGTTTTACAAGCTTCATTACGCCGACCGGAGGGGTGCCAGGTTCAGTACAAGCAGGAAACAGGCCAAGGAAGAGCGATGGACCGGTGGAAGGTACAACAAGTTCATTAGATTTTGTCACCAAGCAGTCAAAGCAGATGCCTGCCCTGGTGTGTCCTGCATGATGAAGGAGGATTGCTGAACTGACTTCGGGGGCATGAGGAATTGGCAAACCCGGGCTGCTTTGGTTCGACTGTGACAGATGAATTATCAGCAGTCTGCTAAAGACATGAGTATTTCCTACACAGGATCTGGAGGTAGAAGTCATTAAAGTGGCTTTTTTTTTGTGCATTTCCAAACAACCGCAATCTTCAGCTGTGACAGAATGTGCTGCTGGTTTCACAATCACCAAAACAAAACACACAACCACCCCCCAAAACCACAGCTGTGCTTCCATCCTAGTGTCAGTGTGATCAATGTGTACACAGCAGAGCCTGCTCTCTACGAGGGGAAAACGGAGAGCTACACGCCGATGCTCATGATGAACGCCGTTAGGAGGAGGAAGAAGTGTCTGGGATGAATGCAATAAACTACAGATGGGATTAATGTGGCTGATGCAAAGCTGGCTGGCTGAGATGTAATATTATCACCGCTCTGTGTTTTGTTCCTGTTTGTGTTGGCTTTTGCTGTTGTCCAGCTCATAGAAAGACTTTTTTTCCCCTGTCAGAAGCTTTCCAGGAGGTTGAGAAATCACATAGTAACCCCCCCCCCCCCACAAACACACACACACAGACACACACAAACACACACACTCCAAGGAAACACACCACAGGAAAAGCAAACACAGATATGATGATCTAACTCACTGACTCCACCCGAGGACAAAGGTGAATGACTGCATGCTGCTGTGTGTGTGTGTGTGTGTGTGTGTCTGTGTGTGTAGAGGTTTTTTTTTTTCCCCAGCTCTGTGGGTTTGTGCACTGACACGGCTCTCTACAGGAGGAGAGGGAGTTCACTCGAGTGCAAAATTGAGAAGTCAGTGCAGGTCAGAGCGCCAGTTCACAACAGTGTTGGTGCAAGCCGAGCTGTGGCCTGACAGGCGCCCATGGAAAACATTAAGGTGGTTTGGAGGCACCGTCACTGAAGACTGTACAGAGATGCTTGTGCTACCCAAGACTTGAATATTTATGTTAAAGTACTGCATAATCTGCCCTGACACTTAAAATGCACCAATCACGTTTGAGCTTGGGTTGCATGTAGGTAAAACAAAAGAGGCAGAATGCATTGAAGTGCAATGCAAAGAAAAAGGATGTCAGCTGTCAACAATGACGTCTTAGCCTTTATCTGTTATCTGTTGAATGGATTTCTGCTGGCTACACCACAACTGGTAAGATATTGGCTGTTGTCTCCAGGGAGACAGCCGGTAGGTTCTGAGATTATCTCCAGCACTTCAATTTGATCTTGCTGTTAAACTGCAAATAACATCTCAGCTGATGTCAGAGCTAACGTGCCAACTGTCACCTCAACTGCTTCAAATGCACACGCTTCAACTTTCTTCAGTGCATCAACTTCACCTGACACTCAACTGCCTCGGAGCTTTAAGCGTCAACTTCTCGAGCACCAAATTAAACTTTATTTAAACTGTTTTCCACAGAGCACTTCTGTTTTTTCCATGTGTTTCCATTGCAAATGTACTTTTCTGGACTCACTTTTCATTTTTTGATGGGAATAGACTATAAAGCTCTTTTCTGCAATAGTGATCCTTGAACCATAACAAAATACTTCAAACAGGAACTTTTCTACCCACACTGACTTCTTTTCATGATCTAAATTTAAAGTGAAATCAAGCATTTGAGATCAAATGCTGCGTGCGTTTGTCAGGGACTGTGTGCGCTTGCTTGTTGCATGAATGTTCTTTTTGCCGTACCCTTCCTGCAGTTGGCCATTCTTGCAGTATGAAGTCAGTGTAATTCACACTTGAGGCCGTCAGTCACAGATTTGGCTCCGGAGGATTGGCCCACATTTTTGTGAATTTCCATTGGATTTTAGCAACTCTGGTAAACAAGGCTGAGTGCTCTGGTTAGAAGGCGGCAGATGAACGCAGTGGATGAAGGAAAGAGTGGTCGCTTGAAACTTTGCTGACAGAATATTAGATTAAGTGTTGCCAGAGCTGCAGTGAAATTAGGAACAGATGTGCTGGCAATCCCTGAACGCACACAAAAACACTCACATGTATGTGTATGTACACCCATGATGTCAGTACACTCATACATATCTGTCAGATATAAATGATGTATTGCACCATGCAGCAAGGACATAAAGTCTGGAATAAACATGATTGGCATCATAACTTGTATTTTGTATCTATTTTGGTAAATCAACACACCATGCACTGACCTGCCGGCTGTGTGTCCTCTGCCCTTTCCTGTCTGACCTGTGACCCCTCAGCCCTGAGCTACATCCCTTACCTGCCACAGTGCAGCCTATCAGAAGAAGGATGAGTCCAACGGAGGAGGTGGAGGGGCAGGCCATGGTGAAACCTGGCGAGCAGCTGGTGACGAAGCGTGAAGAGTGTGTGAGAGGAAAGACAGAACCAGAAAGAGAAAGAGAGAGAGAGAGAGAGAAAGGTAGGGAGAGTAGCAGGCTGAAAACAAAAAGACCTCTTCTCCTGCACAACTCTTCCTCTCTCCCTCTTTGCCCTGCGATCGCTTGCTCTCTTGCTCTCTAATCCTTCCCTCGTTGACTTGGTTGCGCCCAGTTTCCTAATGAAAACATTAGATGCAGAACAAAAAGCTCAGTATCTGGGAAGGGGCGGGAGGGCTGTACTGGGGAGGGGACTCAGATCTCAGTTCAGCCACAGTGGAGTGGAGTGGATCTTAAAGACGGGACCTCTGGATTCACTTTTCGTGTGGTGTAAGGTTTGTGTCGCATGATCACTGGTATGTTCATGCTCATAATAATAATAATAATAAAAAATATGAACATCCGTTCTGGTGAGTTACCTTTCTGGAGTAACATTCCAGTGTTCATGTTCATAATGAGCTCACACTCACACCATCTTTTGATTAATGCTACGATGGAGCAGAGATTGTTTGTTTCAAGCTGTACTCAAGGCAAGATTAAAGTAGACAACCTCATATTTGTCTTTGTTGCATTATTTAAGCTGTTTATTTCCATTAAAATCAATAAAACTCCAAAAGGACTGAGGCTTGATGAATCTTTCTGGGAAAATCAGTGAGCGTTTCAGTTCAGCAGGAAGTCAGAGAAATCAAAATCAATCCAGCAGCAGAGAATGCCCTTTATAATCGCATTGATCGGTTCCTGTTATTCTCACTGAATTGACTTCTTTCTCTTTCTGTCTGTGTGACTCACACGTCTTCCCACACACACACAAACACACAGCCAAGACTATTACGTAGCAAACATGGTTATCTTCATTAAGCCAGACGGTCCTCAGCCTCGTGCTCTGCTCTCTTGTCTGGCCTGTTAAGCAGATCTACAGGTTAAGCAGCAGAAATCAAAACTGGAGGAAAAGTGAGCGAAGGGATGAAAGGAGGGAAGAGAGTCGGACGACATCTCTGTCTGTCTGTCTGTAAAAACCAGAGATACAGATACGAGCCAAGGACACATGGAAAAGAATTTGGTAGTATACCAAGAACCACAGCATATATCTCAGGCATATAAAGCCTTCATGGTCACAGATTTCCACAACAGTTTGATCAAAGACAGTAGAAACTCATAGATCCTCTTAGGCAAAGTGAAAAAAGATTAAACTTCCCATTTGAAAGGACAAAACACAAGAAACAGGATGATTTGAAACTGTCAGAATGAATTTCATGCGTTAAACACACAAGAGAGAAACACTCTTGTCATATGACTTATTCAGAAGTTAAATGATATTTTAATATTTAATTTAAAAAAATGAAGGTGCTGGTTTTTCCTCAGCAGACGGAATTTCTCTCTTGTTTTTGCCTCATGAGCTATTCATAAAATATTTGGGTTACACTACATTTTTTTAGTTTTGTGATTAAAATACATAAAACAGGAGTATGTAACACATGCAAAGCCATAAAAAATACATATACATATAACATTTATATGCTAACAATGGGGGTGTTAATGTTACATAATTATTCTGATTCATATATCAATATATACATTGTGATATGAAAACTAGTTCATGGAAAGAAAGGATTCAAATAGAAAATTATGCATTTAGACACATTTGTTATTTATAAGAATGTATCATGAATGTGTATCACATGTGGCTTGAGACCCCTATGAGTCATAGATCAGACAGTGTGATATTGAATGTAAAATGTATGTCAAAGTTCATCCTGTGACCCGTCTTTCAGGTAGTGAATGTTAGTCTAAGTCCTGCCAGCAGACACATGGTGAAGCACAGAGCGTCTACACGAACACAGAGCCAGAGGATCATGGCATCCATGTGGCCGACGTCACACTGATCTGTGGTGTGACAGGCTGCTGGAGGCGGGGTCACCTTCTCACAGGCTATTTCTGTCCCCCGCTCCCCTTTGCGCTCTCTAGACGTCTGTTTGTTTTGCTCCATGTTGGGCCTGCCAGTCATTAGCATGACCAAATGTCCTCACAGACATGGGAAGACAGAGACCCTCGATGCTTTCCCTCAGCATTATATCCAGTCAAACAGTTATCCTCACCTGAACACGGAGCTCGCTAAACCTTGTTGTTGCCAAGAAGCGAGCTCAGCTCCCCGTCCCTCCCTGCCGCCTGGCCCCTGGCACACACCGCCTTCCTGCCACTTTTTATGGAGCTAAATCTTTAATTGGGTGAGGTGTGTGGTTGTGTGTGTGAAGTCTGTGACTCTATCAAAAGAAACAAAGCTCCACCGTCATTAGTTGACCTTTGGTTTCCCTTCACCGTGTCCTAATCCTATTGTAGATTTGCTGTACTTACAGAAACTATCAGCAGCTTGACTGAAAAGATGACTTCAAGTTTTTGGAGGTTTGATAGATGCAGCAACTGTGTTTAATGAACATTTCACTATACAGTAGATTAATATTCAAAGTAAAAAGATAAATCTTTCAGCTACTCATGATGATATTGCTTTTCCCTCCATGGTCTCCGTATTTAAAACTATAATCTTCATCTGTTGGTTTAATGCTTTGGGACATTTCCCATGTGATAAGAACTTCAGCTGTCTTAACACATTTGTAATATTAAAAATCATGCAGAGTTCTTCCGCCACATAAAGTTCCTGTGATCTGTTTTTCTGATCTTTGTTTATGTCTTTGATGAGTAAAAGCGGCTTTACCCAAACCAAAGTCAAAAGCATAGTTTTACAGGCAGTCTCTCATGGAAGACATTCGATGTTTTGCACTTGGTCGTTCATATGAAAAGTGACAGAATACAGTGGTCGTGTGAAGAATATAAAAAAAGATGTGTGTAAATGTCAGATCATTGGTTTTGGAGATATACTGACATTTGTGGACACAACACCCCCAAGAAATGATCCCAAACCCTAATGATAGGGGGTTTGGTAAACTTGGAATGAACAACGTTACACTGCAACTCATATAAACTCATGTTTACATCAGTTCCAAACCAAACTTCAAGGTGAAGCTCGCTGACATACAAATGTGAATAACTAGCCACACATCCTCAGGGGCCTCAGACATAGTAAAATGTCTCTATGAAGTTGTAGTGTTAGTGTTCCCTTTGGAACCTTACAGTGTGTGAATTAGTGCATTTCTGCAGGTGTCAGTGGGGCTGCTTTATCTTACCAATAAACAATAAACAAAATGTCAGATGGTATGGCACCAATTCATATTCCAGATGATATAATCACTAACAGACTCAACAGAAAACCTATTTGTTTCCTTCGTTGTGGGTGACACCGCACTTCACCCTATCTGTGCTATGCTGAGGCACCAAACTCCACCCATCTCACACTCCATTCAGCAGCTCACACTTACCTGCAAATACAGTTTGAACCATGTCTGCTAACAAGACTGTGTGTGATTGTACACATTCCTGCAGTGGTCAGACTTTGGATACAATAATAATGTGTCCAGCAGAGGCTGACATCGCTTGGCTCCTCAGTTCACATTTGAGGGGCACGTTGGACATCCGATCAGAGCTGAATAGGATCTGGTCTCCCCGCTGAGTGCTGGCAGCAGCCAATTTACCTCTTCTCCGTTTTCCCTAAAGTCTCCGTTATCTGTCTGGCTGGCAGCCTGTCTCTCTCTACAGCTGTACTACATGTTCTGTTCGATTGTGCTGTTCAAATTTATCCATGGAAGCCTTGTTCCTCTGCAGCAACATCCTGCTTCAGTTGAACAGAGAATTGACTACTGTTGCCCTCTATGTATCTCACTGAGAGCAGTTTGGGGTGAAGTGCAATGCACATGGATTCTCAATATGAAAAATGGAGATGTGAGAGTTACTTGTGGCTCTATTTCACTGATTTTGCAAGTATTAGATGCTATATTTCACTGGAACAAGCCTGTGTTTCCACCCTTTGGGGCACCCAACACCCCACTTTCTTTCATTTCTGATCCTCCATCCATAGCCTTCTCCTCTATGTGGTTGAGCCTCCAGATCACTGCTCCCTAGATAACCCTAAGTCTGAATCTATCTCCTTAGACTGTCTGATTAGCACTACGTCATAGAAAGTGGAAGTAATCCCGGTCTGGGCCCAGGAATAGAGCCCTGGGAGGGGCTAGGCCTCTGGAGAGACGCTGCAGAGCCACAGAGCATGTGTCCCTGGGTAATCTCTTCTTAAATAGCCCCTGGGCAGGGAAAGAGGGAGGGTGCTGGGGCAGGGGACGTTACACTGTGAGAGCAGCTCCAGTCAGTGTCCTCTTATCCCTCGGACACACCACAGCAACAGGAAGAGGAGAGGGATTGCATTACAGAGACTTGTTGGACTGTAGGACGGTGCTTCAACCAGGATGAACTTTGCTGCCCAGTTGTTCTACTCAAGCTACTTGAGCGAGCGACTTGAGCGTTTGTACTCACCCAGGCCTGCACTTAAAGACAGCGAGGAGAATGACCCCTTCTGGCAGAGGTGGGAAATTACAACATGTAGCCCCCTGGAACCTCCAGACCTCTCCCCTGACCAGCTCGGCCCTGTAGTGACAGATTTACCTTCTGCCCGGAGTTTGGAGTTAGCTCCTACCTCCACAACCTCAGTGCCTCTTTCCTCACTTACTCCCAATTCTTCTCCTCATCTACCTTCGTTGGTGCCTACCCTGACCAACACCCCTTCAAATCTCCAACCTATTCCTCCACCTCCTTCTTGCCTTAATCACAAAAGGAAATCCATAGAAGCATCTACCTGTCTTGCAAATCCATGTTTGGCTCCTGCGATCCCCAAACCAAGGTTGAACGAACAACAATCTTCCAACGATCTCTCCTCTCAGATGGTTCTCTCCAAACCTTCTCCTGCTCCACCCAGATCCCCAGTAGAAATGGCCTCCTCCTCCTCCATCTGCCAGTGTTATTCATCCTCCTCTTCCTCAGCTCCTGCTCCTTTTAGAAGAAAGCTACACCCAACCTTCCAAGACCTGGTAGACTTGCTCCTTCGCTTGGTCCTCTACCTTATTCTCCTCTTAATCACCCCCAGGTAATTGTGACAGATTTAGAGAAAGACAGAGAGAAATCAAAGAGGGCCACAGGATGAAAGCTGTACAGTTATGAATTATTTTACTGAGCCACTGCTCTGTGCAATATGTAAATGATATCACATCAAAGGTCAAAAAGGATGTGCAGTTACTTCCTCTGTGTTTGTCTAAGCCAACATGTGAAACCATGATTACCAGGATTTGGACATACATGTCTTAAATCATGAAAGAAAATTAGAAAAACGTAACTCTACCTTGGTGTGAGTATCCAAACCCTCTGCAGCTACTTGTGGTACATAAGTAGGCTAAAACAAACCAGACAAAGAACGAGACAGAAAGTTTTCGACCCGGCCTGAACAACAGAACTGCACTTACAGCAGTGCAGCATCAACAATCAGGGTCATACAGCGCTAAGAGACATTTTCTTTTCCCAAATGAACATCGCTCCAGCAGGAAAAGGAAGTGCTGCAGCAGCCAGCTCGGGCATTTAGTCTTTAAAAGGACATAAAGAAGCTGAGATGGTGCAATGATGAAAGCCTGGTGGGCTGAAATGTCTCCTTCACTTTTTGCTTTGTTCTCACTTTTTGTTTTTTTACCATTTGGAATTAAAAGAGCCCATTTCTACCATCTCAGCTCTTGATCTGCTCTTTTAAGGCGGCTTTTTGAGGCCTGATACTGGCTGCCGTGTTGCTCTTTCCCCCCACTTTGATGTTGTTTTTGAACTCTGCTTTTGAACCAAAGCACCGTAATCACAGGTGCAGCCACAGACCTCCTCTATTCACGGCTGTGTTAAGAGTGCACTGTGTGCCTGAATAACACGCAGAAAGTGACAGACAAGTGGGGCAAAGGGCAGTAATGGACCCCCAGGATGAGGTGAAAGGTCACACTATTGTTTATGGTAGATCATTGTGATAAAAATAGACTGGGATGTTCTCTGCAGGGCGCTGGCAGATTCAGACAGTTGTTTTGGAGAACTGCTCCACCTGGTGGCCTCTTGGTATTTTGGCTGACCAAAAGCTCCTTAAAGCACTGTAATCACTGGGTTCTGTGTTATTTAACTCTTCTTGAGTCACTTGGCTCTGTCTGGAATGTTGTGATTTAGCCCCACCTATCTGGCAGGTTATAAAAAACCACAAACCCACCACTTTATGCTTTTTCCTTTAGATCTGAGTATAACTGGCATGACTCCACTGCACCACCTTGCTCAAAGTTTCAAACTTAGCTATTAACCCATTGCGATCTGCTTTAATAGCTAAGTGACAGGGTTAATCTCCACTGGGTGTAATCCTATTATTATGTTTATACTGCGTAAAGGGCCGACTGATTAACTACCTGGTTAGAGAAACGTCCACAGTGGAGCCTGATGTTTAATCCACTTTTGTGCAATGTCATTTGAGAAATGAAAGCACATTCAGTAGATTTTGGGATAAATTGAAGCATTTAAATAAATTGCACTGTTTTATTATATTTAATGCCCATTTACTGAGCTGTTATAAATCAAACTGTCTCCCCTTTTGGCCCCAAATTGCCACTTTAATCGTTTGTGTGTCTCCTAAAAAGAAGAGCTGAATGACCCGATGAATCATACACTGACTTATAGATGTAATCTGTCACAGTGAGTGGAAGCTGGGTTGACATGAAAGGTGAATCAATTCATCTTAGACTGAAGGATTAGTGTGTGTGTATGTGAATCAGGGTGTGTGTGTGTGTGTGTGTGTCCACGGGGTACATTTACGTACATTACCTTCATGCCAGAGTTGAGGTCTGTTCAATTTTAATTTAATCAGTTCGGGAATTTTTCTCTAAAGTTGTTAAAAAGTTAGTGAATCTGAAATGTTCGGAGGGCTGCTGCCTCTAACAGGAATGTCTAAATTACACTTTCACTGTATAATCTGAATTCGGTCCTGTGTGTGGGATGGGTACGCAGGTTATTATGGTATCCTGCAGCTCTAACACTGTGCCTGTAATGATGAAACTGGATATAATATCAGAATCTCTTTTCTCAGGAAACACTTTCACCGATATTGTCTGCTGCAAGCCGCACATTACAACATCACTACTTTCTGCTCTGGCTCGACAAAGTCTGTCAAACCGACATGATTTTGCACTTTCTCCCTCACTCCATCCTGCTTAAAGTTTACATTTGCTTCAGTGCTTCTGCTCCTGCAAATGTTTCATCAAACAGCTGAGTGTGTTATATCTTTCAATTAGCAGTTTTAATTTAGTTTGTTTCCAAAAGACCAAAAGAAGGTCACTGATTTAGTAAAATAACAAACTGTAGTTATTCGCTTTATATAAACACTGGGGATAAGAGACTGGTATATTCTCAAACTTAAGTTATTTCTACTGAGTCATGGCAGTTTAATACAAAGCAAATACACAACAAACCAAAGGATACCACAGTGTTTTAACATGTCCTTCCTAGATTTGGATAGCTGCTGGGCTCCTTTCTTATGTGCAGTAAAAAGCACAACTCGATTTGAAAAGCATACATTCATGCGTTTTGGGGAAATTCCAACTTCATGACTATAGAGCTGGGTGCTGAACAGCAAGGATTTCATTTCGAGAAGCTGTAAAGCTCATGTGATCTTTTTCACAGCGTCCGTGTTTGTTTGTGAATTGTTTATCATCTGGGATTAATTTCTGTGGTGCAAATTGAATCTAGAATCTCAGCTGCCTCACCACAAATTACCCAGCTGTGACTTTTTAAAGTGACTCGTGCCTTAGCTGAAAACAAGAACATGAGTCTGAAAAATAAAACTGAGTTCATCATGATGGATCAGAATTCTGGCAAATTTCAAGTATCTTTAGATATAGATTTTTGTTCTGCAGCGAAATGAAAGGAAATCCATCTAAAGTTTACTGCTGAAACTTGAGATAAACCTATTAAAGATGCAAAAACAGTAATATGATCCCTCAGAGTTCCCAAATCATACTGTGACAGTGAAAGATTCACGGGGCTCAGGTCTAGTTTGGTAAAATGTTTTAAATGATTTAAGTAGAAAAGTGTTGATTTACTTTGAAAGTAGAAACTTAACTTCTGTGTGTTCTGTCCTCAGAGATGAGCTGCGTCTGGGCCCCAGTCAGCCTGGCAGCTCGTATAAATGCGGCCCCGTCAGTAATGGCACTGCATGCCGCAGACCCACCCTCATTGAACCAGAGCGGCTGAAGGACTTTGGTGAGGAGGAGCTTCTCAATGGGGACGTCAAGGTCTTTGACACCAAGGTGGTGGGAGCTCCTGAGATCATGCTCATGGACCCCCCCAAAACCAGACGCGTCAGCGAGTTCAGGATCATCCCCAGACCCCAGTACCTCCGCTTTGAGGACATCAGTGCTGCTGCCTTCAGAATCCAGTCAGGGATACAGAAGACACCCTGCACGGTACACAAGTGTAGCTTGACGTTACATTATATAAGGTGATGTGAAGCGTGACCTCTGACCTCTAACCAAACATCTTCCCTACTTCTGGACACAAATAAGAGAAGCTCAGTTTCAATTCTAACAGGACTGATGTCATTTGAAACATTTGATAAGAACCTAATTTAAATACGTACATTTCTAAATTACCTGAAACGTAAATTTTCAAAAATGTATGAATAGCTCCATAACCTCATTTAAGTAAGAATGAATAAATGGCGCTACTTTCATTTCACAGAGAAACATACTGGATACCCTCACTGAAAAATAAATAGAGGGACAGTGATGTTCTGCAAATGCAGCATGCATGCTGACATCCATGTATTATCATTTTCTCACACTTCCATTCAATATCCTGTCAATTTGCTTTCTTTTTACAATATTTGTTGCTGTAAGGACAGTTTTCATGCTGTGATCGATCAACTATTCTCAAATTACATCAGTGTAAACAAAAGCTGTGAACACAGAGAGGTGTGGATTCATTTTTGATTACCACATTAATGATGGTTGGTGCATAAACTCAGTTTCCTAATTTAATTTGAGGAGATTAACTGAATTAATTGTTTTTGACCTCCAATGCAGTGCACTCAGATACACTAAGATTAAACATGTTGCTACAGCGCTGTTTCTTTTCTGTGCGCAGTACTCCAGACTGTCCAAACAGTACGGCATGGAGATCTACCTGAAGAAGGAGCACCTGCACTACACGGGCTCTGTGAAGGAGAGGGGAGTGCTGTACCTGCTCAACTCGCTCACACAGGTAAATCGAGGCAACGAGAGAGAGAGAGAGAGAGAGGGGATGATCCCTTCCTGTCAGGTCACAGTGTGATCTACTGTCTGTGTGTTCGTGCAGACACATATGTGTTAACTGACCTTTTCTGACCTGTGAGGACAAAAATAGTCTGAGTGCAGCTTTAATGGACAAATGCCTGGAAATATATCTCTTTGCCTGTGTGCACTGTGAATCTCTGAGTGAGTCTGCTCATTCTCAGGCAGGTAGGGAACTAAGATTTCAATCATTGTCAGCAGTACAAATGAACCAATGGCAGACTTTTGTTTTCAAGTTTCCTACAAATTCTGTGGTTTAAGCTAGTTTGAGTTTCCAGTGAAGACAAGAAGTGATGGATTGAGTCCCGGATGGAAAACAATCCTCTTCGGTAAAGCCATGGGAAGATCTTCTTTGTGACAGGAAGCATCAGGGATTATGGGAATTGTGCTCTAAATTTCCCTCATATCTGTCAGTTAAATAAATACTTAGCTTCGTGTTACAGACTGGAACCAGGGGGAAACAGCAAGCTCTGTCAGAACGCACCAAAATCAAGCTAACGGTGTCTCTAAAGCTCATTAAATAACATGTGATATCTTTTTAATTTTTTAAAAAACAGAAGTGAAAAAGGAAAATTTACCAAGAAATAGTCCTGAACATAAACTCCCAAGTGTTTTTACACTGGAAATGCGCTTTTTAATTTACACTGTAAAGTATTTTTTATTAACTTCCACCTGATCTATTGATTTTTGCTGTTCTGACATATACATGATGTATGCATGTATGACAAGCATGTGTTTATGTCCCTCCAGGAGCAGCAGAGGAAGGGTGTGATCGTGGCCACCGACTGTAACTTCTCCATGGCCGTGGCTCACCATGCAGTGGAGCTGAAGATCCCGGTGTTTGTCATCATGCCGTCCTGCTGCTCCTCACCCCGCCTCAGGACCTACAGAGACTACGGTGCTATGGTCATCTCCTACGGCAGCACCGGCCACGACTCCCAGAACCACGCCCGCCATTTGGCTAAAGAGAACGGATACCTCTACCTGGAAGAGTCAGTCCCACTGATGCTCACTTTAACATTTCACACACATTTCACCATGTGTCTGTCAGTGATGCAGCCAGTAAGCTACTGCAGTAACAGCAGCACTGATACAGTGCTAAAATACAGAATTATTAAATGTATGCTTAGTTACAACCTGCTTACATACTGTTCCCAGCCCCTCCAGGTCTATGGAGCAGTTGTCCTTATTGGATTAATTACACCCAACTGGCCCTCAACTCCACTTGAGGCTATGTTAGCTGCTCCTAGCATAACACATACAAATCTCCACCTAGGACTTGAGAAGTCTGAATGTGCAGGACCGAAGCAAGACAAGATAACTGTAAACATACCAGATAGTCTAGCTAACAATAGCATAATTGGAGAAAAGCCATGAAGTCTGCAACACAAAGCCAGTTACGCTGCAGTACAAGGTGCAAATCAAAATGTTCTCTCACTGCTCCTAGAAACCACGCCAGATTTAAATTGAAAGTTGTCACTGCTCCCAGCACTCCTGTTACACTCTAATCGCTCCCTGTGAGTCCCATCTGCAATGTGCGCTTAATGTGATGCACGTTCAGCTTGAATTTTAGTTTGGAGGAGAAGAAGAAGAAGAAGAAGAAGAAGAAGTTGCCATCACTGGATAGTAGTACGCATAGGGAGTGACGCTGTATTGGTGCAGCCTGAGAAACCCGATGTTTTTGATGCACTGCAAGCCCTTGCTCACCATGATGTTCCTGATCTAACATACCGACCTCCCTCTTTAACTCTGCAGCTTCTCAGGCTGCTCTTTGGTCTCTGAGTCATAGCTGGTTGTGATCCTCCACAGGAAACCTGTGTTTGACACAGATTTAAATGTTTGATCTCCTCTAAAGTTTGAGGTCCGTGGCTACAATGTGCAATGCACGGGGGGAGGATCGCTTAACTTGGTGTACTGACCCACAGCAGTTATTGCTAAGCACTGCTTCATGCTTGTTACTGGGGAATGCTGCATTTAGGAACAGCAGAAACAATAAGGTAATTTCTTGAATTCACCAATCTGGTCATACCAGACCAAGGTAGGCTGTAGCAGACAAAATCTGTGTATTAACGGAGGAAAGTGCATTTTTTTTCCACTGAATTCAACTTTTTATTTCCAACATTTTGTAACATGTAACATTTGTTATTTACTTTCACAAATGTTTCACTTAAAAATCTAATCTTTCCATTGAAAAGTACATCATTTAAATAGTTTAAATATTTCATACAAACACATCCAAAGCTTACACTGGACTTCAGGACATGTGAAAGACTAGAAATACTTTTTGCACGCTGTAATTCAAATTCATCATGAAACGAAATCAATGGCAGTCATTTCATTTTGTTTTTATACCAAAGAAGAGTGGATTATTCAAGTCACGTGTTGAGCTAACCGCTGTCTGCTCTCTTTGTGCTGTTTTCTGATGTCCAGGGACGAGAGTCCAGCGTACCTGGCAGGACTGGGCACCGTGGGCATGGAGATCTATGAGCAAGTGCCCAAACTGGATGCAGTGGTCATTCCTGCAGCTGGACAGTACGGTCTGCTGGCTGGTGCCGCTGCAGCCGTCAAACACCTCAACTCACAAGTTCTTGTCATAGTAAGTTGGGCTGTAGTAATTCGTGGAGGCAGAGCACCACGGGAAACTTAAGAAGTCGAAGATGAGTTAGTTTGTAGCCTCTGTCTCACCTCATCACTTGTTAGTGCTGTTTCTTAAAATGAGGTCACATTTCCCATGAACCCTCACTTCTTATTGCAAAACTGAGATAGCTTCTTGCCTCCTACATGTCCCTGGTGTCGATCCAAGTGTGTTTCTCATTCTGCTTGGGTTTCCTTAACGAGATAAATGTATTTGAAGTGTTTTCCCTTGTTCCAATATCTGCCCACAGCTGAAAGCCTTCACTGTGTTTACACTGGAGGAGCAGAACAGCCCTGCGCTTCTATTTCCAACCATAAACAAATATCCCTGCCTGTGATGAAGCAATCAATCAAATTTACTGCTGTGTTTGACCCATTAGTGATCACTATGAAGTCAAACATAGAGGTTTATTGATGCCACCGATTTTCCCATATATTTCTGTAGATCTGCACTTGACAATAACAGGAATAATCTCTGGGGTCCACAGAGCGTATTTACAATAGATCAGGGACACAGATGCCGTAAGACTGAAAAACCTCTCTGGTATGAGATAGCTCTATGTGATTGTATTACCTGTCAGAGCAATCAATAAAGCAACAGACATCCTTTAATTACAAATAAATCAGGATGTTTAGCTCTCTCCATTGATATCACTTCTTTAGGAGCAAAACCAGGACCATGTTTCTTCTCAGATTCCATCCTCCATCCACCAGATTGTCCTGTTTTCATTAGGGTGATCATATAAATGTTCACACTATATCAATGCTGATATCGAAGATGCAGCACCTGTAATTACAATAGGCAGGAAGCTGAATGATGAATTTCATTTTCAACCGCATTTTGTATTTGGTTCTTACTAGCATGCTAGCATACTAGCTGCTACATGTGGTCACACAGTGAAAATATAGTACAGTAATATAAAACATTGAATCTGAACAACATGGACTCTCCTCATCAGGGAATCGAACCGGAAGGATTCCCTCTGCTGCTACAATCTCTGAAAACTGACGGTCCAATCAAAGACATGCACAGCAACCCCAACAAGAAACTCTACGGAGGTAACTTCATTTGTCATATGTGGCTCCAGACATGTAGCACAGAGCTGCCAGTGATGAATAAACTTCCTCACCATCTGCATATTCATCAGGTAGCAGCTCACATGGATTTTTAGTTTCTCTCATGCACGAACATATGCGGATCTTCTGTTTGTCCTCAGATCTTATGGAGCGTTCGCTGGGTGTTAACACCTTCCAGCTGGCAAAGAAACTAGTAGACAAAGTCATCTCAGTCAGGTACTGCAACTCAACGGCACATTTACGCTCACAAGCTTCATTTGAATGTTTTCACTAAGGAATGAGATATGAGATATCTGATATGTGTGAGGAAATATGGCCCTCATGCTAACTGTCAGGAACCAGCTTTCCATTTTTTGCCATTTCTGCACATCTTTTGAATCATCCTCTCATATCAAACCAGATTTTTAAAAGTCACAAACTACAGAAATGCTCTCTGAGTTTACTGATTATGGGATTTATTTGACTTCTTGTCTGTACTGTGCCTCACAGCGAGGAGGACTCTTTGGTGGCGATGCTGCGGTTTCAGGAGTTTGAACGCTCCACTGTGGACACAGAGGGAGCCATGGGACTGGCTGCCATCTTGGCTGGACAACTACCAGAGCTGAGAGGCAAAAAGTGGGTCAGACACACTGATCTTCATGAACCTGCAGGGAAAAAAATCAGGAACAACCAGCTCCAAAAGTATATTACTTGTTTATAGAAGAACCTGACCGTTCCTGTTTGAGGCCTCATTTCTTTTTAAAAAGTTGTTAAAAATAAAACTTTGCATCATTTTAAATATAGTCCTAGCTGTGAGCGCTGGGATTTCTGTTGAAAATATGACATATTGGCAATAAAGTGTTACGATCAGAGCTAATCCGTCTGGCTGCAGATGAAACAAGACTCCCTGTGTGTGTGTGTGTGCTGTAGGGTCGCTGTGGTGGTGAGCAGTGCTAACATGGAGCTGGAGCTGGTGAGGCAGTGTGTGGACCGAGCCCTGGTGCTGGACGATCGGGTCAGTAAGTTCTCGGTGCAGCTGGGAGAATGGCCCGGAGACATGGCTAAGCTGCTGGACGTCCTGTCCAGAGAGGATGTCAGGTGAGGTCAACACCCATCCATTGAAAGACCTTTCACTCCACTGCTTCATACTGAGCTTCAACCTGTTTCATGTTAAATGTCCCTCAATGCCACCTTTAATTCCTTCTTTGCTCTCTGTGTTTTCCCTCTCAGGTTGTTGGATGTCTGCCATCGGAGACAAAGCAACAAGTCGGACCTCTTCAAAGCAAAGGTAGGCGACTAATCTCTCCTCTTCATCTCATTCTTATTCCTCCTCCTCTTCAATCCCCTCACCCACTTTCCCTTCATCATTGTGGAACCTATGGCTTTGAGTTTCCGGACATAAATGTGTTGAGAAGACGGCCAAAAAGTCAAACACAGAGATATTTAAGCTATATTTAAAGATCTGGGAAGAACCTTTTTAATAAGCCAGCCGTTGTAAAGTTGTAACTCTATTAATAACTGCTGCTTAATAAATCAGTTATAATACATTTATCAAAAACTGCTCCCTGCCTGTGTGTTGACAGGTGGAGTGTGTGGTGGAGACCAGGGATAAGACACAGAGCGCTCAGCTGCGCAAGACACTGAGTGAGCGCTACCCCTCTATATGCTGGCTGGACCGGTGATCACAACAACAACAACAACAACAACAACAACATGAACACAAACTATTGTAATAGAAAAACTATAAAAAAAAAGGAAATGACATATTCATAAAGGTGACGTGCAAACACATCCTGTAACTTCTATGATATATGACCTCTGTTATAGGAATCTCATTAAGACAATGGCTGTTAAAGCAACACTAAGTGTAAACAGAAAAGCCTTGAGATTATAGAGCAAAATACTATTCATATTACTTCTAATGCTTATGCTGCTATTGTTCTTTAATCATGGCACGCTGTAATTACAGTAAAGTGGTTAGGCTGCGTGCAGAAGATGAATATAGTTCTTCTAGTTTAATACCAATACCTCATACGCAGAGTATGAGTGACACCCCGTAGATTCAGGCTTACTCCTCTCCTCTTTCTACAGTAAGTACACACTATACACCTCCCACAACCAGCATGAAAGATGTATTTTTCAATCCATATTGTTTTTAAACTCTTGTATATATTTCTGTATTTATACTGTCTGAGATGGTAGAGTCGACCCGAGTGAGTGTTCTCCAAATAAAACTGGTTTAACTCTACCTGTTCTGATGGTTTTGTGGTAGGAAGTAAAGGAACAGCTATCATCTCAAATATTCACTCATTGTTTCGCTCTCACGCTTCACACAAGACGATGACGGCTGCTGTCGTTTCACGAGAGTAAAAGTGAGGCAGGATGGGGGTTTGCATACGAGCCGTCCCTGATTAATGTCTGGAGACAGCTCTAGTGGAGACTGGGCTGTTTAAGACGGGCTAATGCTCTTAAGTTCATAAGCAGAGGACACGGTGACCCTGAGCTACTGGTTCAGCCTCACTGCGACGACGTCACACTGTTTACCTGTGTGACTCTGACGCCTTTATCTGTAATCAAGACCGAAGAATCGAGACCGAGAGACCGAGTTAAACTGACACCATGTCAGTTAGGGTTTCCAACAGCAGTTTAAGCTGCTATAATCAATATGCTGATTTCACAGAGGGTCTGGACATATTTGAATGTGTTATTTTGTTCCTAAAGCCACAGCTTCTCTGTGCGTCACCTATCTCATCTGTGACCTTTACCCTCTGTGCACTAACTGCCAAATGAGACCCATAGTTAGGAGGTAGCTGGAGAGTGTTTAGCAGCTAACGGGCCACATATTTCCCCCAAGACCATATATTTAACATTTAGGAACACATTTCCCAAATCAACATAGCAGTTTTGAATCTATGAGTGTTGTCTTTTTGTTCTTGTGGCAGAACGATAAGGTTAGCATTTGTGGTTTTACTTCTTTTTTTAAAAACCACTGAATGGATTGCTCTGAAATTTGGTACAAATAGTCATGACCACCTCAGGAGAGACTGAAATAACTCTGGTGATGCCTTAATCTTATGCCAGAATTTGATTTATGACCAAATACCTGCAAAACATGTGATGACGAACCCATCAAGCTCAACTACACTATGCTATGAAAGCCAGTAACAAAGTTAAGGTAAGCTAATGTGCTAAAGTTGAAGGCTTTCCAAGATAAAATTCAAACCTGCCAATCATTAGTGTGACAGCATGTTAAATTACTCAAATGATGATGTTAGCATTTAGCTCGTGTGTAGCTGATGTGAGTGAAGCTGGATTTTTCAGTAAAATTCATTAAAATGTATGAATATATGACATAAATTGAAGAGCATGTTGAGACTGAAACATTATTCAGCAAAAGACATTTCACACAGTCTGTAAGTCAATCTTTATTTTGCACTGTTAAGAAATTCCAGTCTGTAGTTTAAAAAGCAGCACTCAAAGCGCTTCAGCATAAGAAAGGCAACTGTGATTTTCAAATGCACACGGCAGCTCTCTCTGTTCTCATCTCGGAGAACTTTAGAAGCTGGTGGCGGCGGGCCATCTGCAGCCGAACTGGTCTGACGTTACCTTCGTCGCAGCAGCTGAGGAAATATCCCTGTTGCCGTCAGGCAGGCTGATTGTAAACATCAAGAGCATGAAACCGGTTCAGAAAAAGAATCCCCCTGCATTGCACTAAATATTCAGCCCAGGGCAGATTCAGCAAGAGAACTCTGGTGCTGAGAATATCTCTGTTAATATCAGTATCAGTAAAAACATTACATCATTATGTACGAAGGTTCAACTGTGCTTTCCTATGGTTATTTAATTAACACCCTATGGAATGAAAAGGAGGTGAATGTTTATCATAGAAACAAGGAAGTAGTGTAAACTGAGTAAGAACATTTGTAGTGTAGTTCACTTCATTAGTTTCATATTAAAAGGACCAGCATCAAAGAAAAGGCTCAGGTGTCTTCCTCCACTTGTCCACTGTTTCATATCAAAGACAAAGACGAAGAGGAACGAGGAAGCGAAGGATTTCCTGGATGTTCAGCAGCGTTGCTCCGTGGGCTCCTCCTGCCGGCGTCAGTGCTGCTTGGGACGCTCGGGGTCGTACTTGAGGAGCAGGCCGAGGGAAGCGAAGCCAAACAGAAAGGTCTGGACGAACCACAGGCAGCGAGTGGACGTGCTGGTGATGCCTTTGTTACTGAGTGGTGGAGGAAAAACAATGAGCAGAAGCTGAGAGGGCCCGTACCCACTAAAATGCATGATAAATTACCCATGAGGATGCTGATCATTAAGCATTTCTAACGTACTTTGGGCTCTTCTTCTAGTTTATCCATATATATGATGCGAGCGGTGTGTTTGACATTAGTCTGGAGGACTTTGGTTGATTTTAAACTTTTGTCGAAGCCCGATTTCACACAGGGAGGAACATGTTTGTAAAGGGAAAGAGATTAGAGCACCATCTAGTGGACATGCAGCGTCTTGTCACTCTTACCTGCACACCTTCAGCGCAACAATGGCCTCAAAAACATGCACAGCCCAGGCGGCCCACCACCTGTGACAAAGAGGAACCTGTTAAACTCTCTGTTGAACTCAATAATAACAATCTACGCGTTATATTAATTCAGATATTAGTTGAGTCTGACATCATGGTGAAACCTCACGCCCATTGTGTGGCTGCTGCTGAATTAACCCAAGTCACATGACCACCTAAAAAAGATTAGCCATCAAAGACTGAATGGTTTCTGGGAAAACTCCTAACGGCTGCCTTCGTGTGTCACATGACTTCAGCAACAACAAAACATCATCTTTTGATTGCCATTCAAACACTTCAGTGCTGGTACAGCTGCCATGTGACTTAAACGACTAATTAGCAAAGTGCTCCACCTGTGGAGGTGGTGGTAACGAGCTGTAAATGAGGAAAGCATTAAGGCGGCAGTTGATTAAACAGTGTATTTGAGCCTGGTGAGGGTGCTTTACACATCATCTGATCCTTGCTGATGCTGTAAAGACAATCTGGGGAAGTGGCTGCTTTTTGCTCCTAATTAGGGTGAGTCTCAGCACTTCTTGCGCGAATTACCTAACTGGTGTCTTTCAGTGCTGTCGTGGAGGACTGTCAAACTCAAGCTTGTGTCCTTTTGACTCTTAGGAGGGGGCCTGACAAGAATATTTCCCATGACAGCAGGAGGCAGTGTTGCAAATCATCATTTATACGCACTTACCCTTTGTACATAGTGCCAGCATAGTTATCCACCAGGTATCTGCAGAAGGTGCCAAAAGCACCGAGACAGTCAAACGGGATTTTCTCAGGCACAAACACGATGCACTGCAAAACACGGACAGGAGAGTTCAACTTTAATACAGATACTTACAAATATGAAAACGTGTCTTTTGTAAAACTGTTATAACACATTTAATACTCTGAATTAGAGCCCAGACAGTAAGAATAAGTGATTTAATGAGTGAAATTCACAGATTTCCAATGTGGAGGCTGATGTAATGATTACAGTGATATCACACTACAAATGAAATCAGAGGATATCTCTGAGACATGACCTTTTCAAAACCTCCTTCACCCCAAAACGCGTTTCTCAGAATTTAGAGGCTGTTCAACACAAAATTCAAATCAAAGGACTGTTAGTGTTGATGTCTGCGCCACACATTTCAAAGCAGAGTGAGCGGTTCTCCCCTTGAACTCTGTGGTGCCTAATCACACTGGAAAGTGATGATCTGTGCGCTCTTTTCCATCAGGAGATACACAGCGACAATAAAGAACTCCTTGAATGGCTTTTTGCTGCGGTCTGGATCACGACCGCGCCAGCTGTAGCTACCACAAATGGCAGCCTTGTTGAGAGATATACCACTGAAATGAAATCCGACACAGTTCTGGAGGAGAATCAGTTCTGCGCCATGTTGGGATAATTGGCGGGTTGGCATTTTAAAGTCCCGTCATGTGGAACCAAATGAAAGTGTGTATTTTAGGCTCTGAACCTGACGCTGGCTGAACTGTATTGTGCCGTTCTGCTGTTGTCTTCTCCCGTCCACCACAGGTGTGTGTCTATATGGACCATGACTGCTGCATGGAAAACACAAAGGGACATTGCTGGAAGAGCCCCGGTGCCCACGGGCTGCAGCCCATTCATGGTTCTCCACTAAACTCCTTACTTCCGTTACTGTGTACGTGGCAAGCGGCGGAGGGAACCTATCCACAGCATTTGACCACTTCTATGAAGAATAGCACCAAACTCAATTTAAAAAGTGACATGTTGGCATGTGTTGTCTTCCTGTACAACACAAAAACCCGCTTGAACTCTGGAGACATTTTACAAGACTATTTAATTGTTTTATTCGGTTAAACACATACATACATATATATATATATAACACCTCTGTGTTTCGTCAATGTGAACGCTTGCTCGAGAATCGGGGAACATTGAGCATTGAACATTGAACATTGAATTGAGTTTGGTACGTGGATATTTGCTTGCATGTTGCAAGACATGAGCTGGAGTTAGCCGGGTGGCAAACAGCTGGATTGTCCAGTGGACTTTACACCAAAGTCTGTTTGACCTGTGCTCCTCCAGAGGTCTGAGTGAATCCAGATTGGATTAGCTTTTAACAAATCAGTGACTTGGTAATGACCTCGAAGGCTACTTTGCATCTTTAATAAAACGTCGAGTGATAAATGGCAATAAATATAAATAAAAACGTAAAAAAGGGATTTAATGACAGTAACGTTTAAATAAATTCGAGAAAAACACAGGACCCGGAAGGCATTTTACGCAACAACATGGTGGCACTCACGCAATTTATGGATTCAACTGCTTTTTCTGGCAGCGCTTGAATGCACCACAGGCGTGTGTTGCCATAAACAACAGTGGGATCATAATAACGCATTATTAAGCATTAAGAGTTAAGCGAGAGAAATTACGACAAAGACTTTATTCCGCATTGTATCTGGCTCCAGTGTGGCTGATTTAATGAACTCACTGTGAAATATCCCATGGCGAGCGTCACAGTGACGATCCAAAACAGGCTGCTTCTTTTAAAGTAGTCGCATCCATCACTTTTAGCCATAACTGCTGCTGCCGCTGCCGCTGCTGCTGCTCCGCGTCGGTCCCTCTGTCAAATGAGGCCGTGTGGAAACAGCAGCAAGAGGAAACCACAGGGCACCACAGGGCACAGCGCCTGTGTTAACAAGAATGTGAGTGATCGGTTTAACAGTAAAATATACAACTCATAACTTATATATATTATAATGTTACAGCTGGTACTTACTTAAAAACAAAGACCAGTTTTGAGTGAACCTTCATTTTTTTTTGCTATGTCCCAGTAAAAAATGTTGTCTCCTAGTGCATAAAGTACCACATTATAAACTAAAAAATGTATAATAACTATATAAGACTATATATTGTAGAGTCTATTCCCCATACTGTATTGTTTGGGGTAATAATAGGCTATACATTAAATCAACATCAGTAACAATCAGCACCATTTCCACGCAGTAAGAAATAACACATAAATATCTTTTTGCAAATAGAAAGCTGCTGCTAATGTCACAATTTTGACATTTAAACAGGGGAAGTGCCTTTAATACTACAACTAAGAAATATTATTTTTGTTTTCTGAGACATTTCTGGCACTGTCTCACCTCTGTTTCTGTGACCGTGTTCATCATCATCATATTGAAAAACAAATCATCTGAGTTTTATTTTCAAGATTGAATATATATTGCTGTGGGACACAAGTGTGATGCATTAAACCATTATCTTATATGAATAAAGCTGTTATTTATCAGAGACACTGTTACAGCATAACTCATAGACTGTATATAAAGACATCTCCTCAGATATGTTAGTTTAAAGATATATTTCTTTAGCATGCAGCTTGAACATTTTACAAACATCAGTGTATCCTACCAGTTATGTAAGACATTTACATGCCTATATACATTCACTACCTAATACTCCATGTTGTTTTAATCACATCTCTTACTACACACAACAAAACCACCATTAACTAAAAATTTACCAAATTTCATGCCTAGTACTGGAGTAACATTTCATAAAATGTGTTAAATAAATGAAATGTTAAATCACATACCTTCCATTCACCTTGTAAACAGCAGGACTGCTTCCGCACCATAATGTATAAGTTGTTAATAGCCGCGCTGACAGCACCACGGGTCTTCTGTTTGGAGGATTTTGCTTTGCAATTTACACAAAGAGATAAGCTGATCAGATGCCTTTTTGCTTTTTCAAATGTGCAAATCTCTACAGTGGCAGGATCAAACCAAACAAAGGTCTTTATAGTGATTTTGCATTAGCTGAATAGCCTGTAGTATATGCTGAACCAATGTATAGTTATCTTTAATCACTTGATCATTGTATGTAAACTTGACCGCAGCAAGTGCTTAATCTGCTGCAACATTTTATTGATAGAGCTCTTTCCAATGTTATTATTTTATCAGACTAATTTTAGATAATGAAACACATGCTACACCTTTTTTAAAATATTAATATCCAGAATTCCTCAAAATCATTATTTCACATTAGTGTCTTTGACAGCCTCCACGCTTGGCAGAGTGGTGTGCATAACGTCTGATAGGATTTGGATAAAGCGTAGAGAGAGTTGGTGGGACTTTCAGGAGCCGTCTCCACACGTGGAGACATTGATTCTGCCAGTTGTCCAGATAAAGATAAGAAGCGAGGTCTTCGCTTGTTTTGCTGCATTAGATAATGCAGGTAGACTTCAAGCTGCATTGTTTTCTAATGCATCTACAAATACTGTAAATCTGTCTCTGCACTTTGCCCTTTTGTACTTTATGACTTTAGATTCAGTATGTAAGCATTTGCATTTTCAGTGCATTAGACATGGAGCTGCTGCTCAGAAATCATTAGTACCAAGAGGCCATAGGTCAAGACATTATGTGAATAAGCCATACCAACTATACACACATACAGAGAAATATAAATATCTAACCTAACTAATTACACAGCTCTTTTCCAGCTGCATGTCAGAGCACAGGAGACAGATCTGACATATTGAGGTTAAAGGTCACATCATCTGCATACAGCTTGGTCAAGGCCTGGACATGTTAAACAATCTGACAAGCTTGCCACTCGCTTTGACGCACCTATTCAGCGTAATGTGTAACGGTCCAATTCATCACTGAATAATTAGCCAGCTTTGTTTTTCCTCCTCTGATAGCAGGGAGCTGCCCCGCATTTGAAAAGACAACAGGAGCTGCTGATAGGCTTCGGCTCAGAATGCTGTTTTGCATTTTGCTAAGATCCGTGAGTTAAATATTTCTCTAAGGCTATTGTTGATTGATCAGCGCTCAACAGTTTGCAAAGCTGCCTATGTTTGTGCTTAGTACTAATCAAATGACCCACATGTAGCCACATTTGAATAAAAGGGCAACCTTGAAATATTAAGAAAGATGAGGTTTTAATCTGTCTTTAGATGAAAAGTTTTCATTTTTCCTTTGTGCTCTGCAACTTCACATTTTAAAACATGTGTGGCATGAAGAATACAGGCAGAATACATATTTATATTCATTGTATTAATGTATATCGATACCATGGCACTTGACACAAACCACAGACCCCCAAAATAGATTTTAAACTTGTTTTTTATCAATGGATTATTAGCAAAAGAGACAAATTAATGAAGAATCTGTATATGTATGTATGAATACCAGATGATGATGATAGGCCACATATTCAGCAGCACAAAAACACAAATAATCACATGCATGTCGTCTTTTAGTTAAGTGGTATTGATGAGCCTAACAATCACCTAGCGACTTTCTTTTGTTTCCCAGAATCATCCTGCAGTGCACCATATTTTCTATTGACCTTGCCACTACTTTGATAGGGAATTGAGAGGGTGGGGGGTGGGGGTCTTGTGTTAAACACCCATCCTCAGAGGAAAACAACACCCCACCCCAACACTCAGTTCTTTGGCTTTGCCATGGCCTTCTGGGGTCTCAGGTGATCAATATAAAAGGTGCCCTGACACAAGCAGGAGACACAACCACAGACTCTCAGTGGAGGAACACACTGTCATACTGAACCCTGTCACACCAGAGGTCACTGAGATACCCATTTGTTTTCTGAGCTCCATTCATTCAACTGCTGCTATGTGGAAGGACTCCAGCAACGGTAAGAAATGCTTTACAATCTATACACTAAACTGTTTAGTGTTGAGAACATGAAGAAGGAAGTCTGTGTGGTCCGTTCGGCCTCACTTAGTCACTTAGTCTCCGTGTCTTCGTTTTTAAGATTAAGATTAAGAAACCTTTATTGTCCCACAATGGGGAAATTGCATTGTTGCAACAGCAAGGTAAGAGCAGTAGGTAAGAGCAGCAATAGTACAGTAAAGATGTTTGTGAGATGCTGCATGATTTAGTTGTGAATGAAACAGAGCAGTGTTTGCAGAGCCAGGTGGGGGAGTTTTACTGCACCAGGATGACTCAGGCAGGTAGGGTTAAGCATCACGCCAATACCAGAGAGGCCTCCTGGAATTAACTTTAGATTTTGCAGGTACGCAAACAGAAAAGGGCAGGGCAGTTAATCACTGTATGTATTTAGCTTTTTTTAGCATTTAGCTGTATCTGTGCACTGCGGCAGTGATATCCACTGTTGTAGAGTATGAAAGCAGCACTTGGTGCAAAACACAAAAAGGAATCTCTGCAGAAATGATGGGGATATAATAAAAGAGGGCTTATTAGGGGTCATGTCTGATGTGGAACCTGCTGTCTGCACCTCCCCCAGATGATGCCAGACCCTCCAGCGGCAGCTCCTCTCGCAGCGCCAGCCGCAGGAAGAGGACCAGCTTCTCCAAAGAGCATGTGGAGCTCCTGCGCACCACCTTCGAGACCAACCCATACCCTGGCATCAGCCTCAGAGAGAGCCTGTCCCAGACCACAGGCCTGCCCGAGTCACGCATCCAGGTACACTGTCGCCCAAGATATACTATATCGCAGAATCCTTGTCTCTTTCTGGTGTTTAGGAATCACCTTTTGTTAGGGAATTAGATTCAATACATCCATATATACTTTTCACATAAGAGCATGCAGTAGACCCAAACACAGAGAGATGTATAGGTGTGTTGCACTGTGGTTTCTTATCATGAAGCCTCTGTTTTCAAATGCATCCTGCATAGAACTGTAGATAGCGCTATCCCTCTATCACTTTATTTCTCTATCTTTTAAGATGACACAGGCTGTTTTTATCAGAATGTTGTTTGAGCTGACAGATAGACTGTACAACAGCCTGTGACAGCTGACCGCTGTGAGATCTGCTCTCCCCTGAAGCTACTGTTGCCTGTTTGCCCACAGAATGATTAACAGGACAGAATGTGTTGTTTGACCGTGCAGATTTGAATCTAAGCGCCTTTCTTCTCTCTTTCCTGTCCAGGTGTGGTTTCAGAACAGAAGAGCTCGCACCCTGAAGTGCAAAGGAGCCAAGAAAGCTCTGTGGCAGTCCGACAGTCCCGTCCATGACGCTCTACCTTCACCTCACGCTGTGGCAGGCAGGGGCGCGCAGGTTGGCTCAGTCCATCTGCCGCTTCAAGGCCCTCCACCAGCCTACCCAGCCCAAGTGAAGGAGGAGATGGAGGAAGCCTGCTACTATGGACAATGTCCTCCAGCCTACTCCACTATCGAGGAGCATGGACACTATGGCTCCACATATGGACTCCAGCAGGGCAGGCAACTGGGAAGCAGCTCCAGCCCACCCTTGAGGGGCTTCTGGTCCCACGGAGGCAGCCAGGCCTCCCCTGTCCCGCCTCTGTGGTGCCACAGTCCCCTGGAGATGAGAAACTACAGCTCAAACTCCAGCCAGGCAGCCTTCATGTATCCAGGATCAGCAGAGCAGCAAATGTATATGCCCTGCTCCACCTCTCACTCCTCAACTCCAGACACCCCCGATTCTGGATACTGGGATGCCAGTCTGGAGAACAGCCCACCACTGGAGGCCCAGTACTCACAGCTGGAGGAATCTTGGAGTGGTACTGCTCTGCAGGGCTGCAGGGAGGCTGCACACCCAGGGCTGGTCCAGCACGCCCCCCTGCCTGAGCTGTCGCTGCAGGAGATTCTGGGAGAGCTGGATGAAGACTGGCTTGGAGGAGAGGGACTGGACAACCAAGCTACTGGGGACAAAATGTCTTTCTGCTAATGATGGACAATTAGAAATGACATGTATTATTTGATTTGACTTTTTGTGAATGGCTTTGCAGATGTGTACATATAAAAGCTCTGTTGGGCTGGGATTCATGTTTTAAAAATGCCATAATCCCTGACTGATGATTTGTATTTATTCCACACTGACAACAGTTTCTTTTGGTTCATACTATTCTTCATTATTTATAACCTCTATTTATGATTTTCTGCACTTTTATACAAATAAATCAGTAGTAATAAACCATAAAATGGTTTTATTTGTCCTTTTTTCCAGAATAATTTACTTTTAATTAACAACCGATTTGATTTGGGTCTGTTAATGCCACATGCCATGTGTTCCCCTGGTATCCAGATGTGACAGATTTACTATGTATGTGGGAGAGAATGTGTGTCATACACAACAACCAGCAGATGGTGCCTGTGAGCTGGCAGAGAGGCGCTTATCTTTCTGGGCTACACCTCCACAAGATCAAAAATGAAGGCTCTGCCTCCAAATTAACAAAGTCCCATTACTAGACATCCATCTTCTCCTCTTGTAATGATGAAATGACTATGCATCAGGTATTCATTCAAACCTAATGCAGACCTGTGCCATCAGTGAGGGGAGACCCTACATACAATGACACAGTCACAAAAGCTGAAAGGACGAAGAACAAAAGGCAAAACAAGAAAACATAAATTGCACATGGATGAAAGTTTTCATTTTTATGTACTGTCACAGAGACAGAAACATTTAAAGGAGCCCACCTATTTTAAACATAAGACCAATGACTGTTCCCATCAGAGCAAAAGCATTTCAGGGCTTACATTACAGACATACATTATAGATACCACTGCTGACAACATGCAGTTAAAGGTGATCAGACAATGTAAATGTAAAACTCAACTGTGCTCTTTCATACAGACAAGATACCGCCATGCCGAGACAGATTAAACCACAGTGTCTGGCCTTGTTAATCACCCACGCTGTGAACTTCCAAATAGCAAGTTGACTGCGTCCTCACTGCTGAGCTTTAGCCACTGTCACAAGAGTTATACAGTGATGATACAGCAGTATGACAATGCAGCGTACAGTGCGTGTATGATGAATATCACGAGCAAGTTAGCTGCAGCTCGTTGGCGCTACGTGTGTTTGGTTTTAGCTAATATAGTTAGCAGACATACACACACATCAGTAATCAGTAACATCTGTGACTTGTCTCTCCTTTACTACATTTTGCCAACATCAGGACAATATTCTGCAGAGCTTAATTTCTCTGGTAATGTAACACTTATTAAATGGACTCTCTCTTCTTACTTCCCCTTACTGAACCTCAGCTGGTCTCACGTTGGTTACTGAGGGTTAAATTGTCAGGTCAAGATTAAAGGAAATCTTATCTTTATACCATCTGCCAACACCCCCCCCGCCCGTGTGTCTCAGCCCCACGTTTCACCGTGACCCCTGACGGTCGACCACAACACATATTTCTTTATCAAACACGAAATGGAAAAAGCCCAGAACAGTACACAGGATGTTGAGCTTGAGGCTTGCTACTGTTACTCCCTCAACAATGAAATGTGCTTATGTTGTTTATACTGTTTTGGCCTCCTGCCTTCATCCTCAAGATGAGAGGAAGGGTGTTGTCCTTTTGTTAAGAGTCTGGCGTGGGTTCCTGTCACCAGAACAAACGCACAACAGGCCGGGGACGTGGCTCTTCAGCCTCCCGTACTCGCTAAAGATAGATCAGCAGAGGAAATGTCGCAGACTGTCGGCGTCTGACGTGTGTTGGGCAGGTGTTCACCAGCACATGATGCAGAATAAACAAGATGCAGACAGCTGAGTGTAAAGAATACTGGCAATAAACCAAAGCAGAACTTGATTGATTAGGGATTTGAGAGTGGCTGGTGACAGTAACTTCTCTCTTTTTAGCAGCCTGGGGAATAACCGAGGAGCATGAGGCATAGAGACCTATTTTATGTGATATTTAAAGAGATGTTGACACATTTTTATTTTCATTTTATCTGTGTCTTTTATTAGGTTGTTTACAGACAGTTAGCACATACAGTATATAACAATATTCAACCATGTAATAATACCCGTATCAGTCATTAGACACATCGATGGCTAAATGAATTCATCAGCAGATCAGAATACAGGAAATAATCTCAACTAGACTTAAAGTCATATTCAGCATCATGATTTGACTCTGCAGATCAGCTCAGCTCTAATACGTTTTAACGTGTTAGCTCAGTGTTTTGGTTTTACAGCTTTACTGTTTTTTTTAGTTCGCTCTTGCTGGTCTCATCTGCCCTGTCGTCGGCCTCAGCTGTTTGAAGCAGAACAGGCCGAGATAAGTCACCGAACACGACCTGCCCAGCACCAAACAGCAGGCAGTGATTTGAGCTAAATGCTAACGCTAACGTTTAAACGTCTAAATTGCTCATAATGACAATGACAATAACAGCGTGTTTGGCTTAGCTTAGCTAGTATGTCAAAGGCTCTGGTTTGTATTGTTAGTTTTGCAGGTACTGAGTAATAAATACATTATGACTGAAGATCTGATGATGGTGCTGGATGAAAAGTCACGGATCATTAAAGTCATTGGGTACCCTGAGTTCTGCAAATATACCACATTACCACAACATACCACAACAGTTTGTGTCTTAAAGGTCATTGACATGATGTCACGACACAGATGATTTCCCATTCAGAAACTTTGGGGGGGTGTAAATTAAACAGTGGAGGGCATGGTTTCATCTGCGCATACACACACACACACACACACGCAAGATTAAATCTGTAACAGATGACTCGCACTCAACGTGGGCAACCGTGATCTGTTTCATCATTCCACCTCAAAGTGTCAACAGCTCTTGAAAACTGTGAAACAGGAAATATGTGATGGCTGCCATTTTGTCCTTTATCAAATACAAGTGGGAAATGTTGTTGATGTTTGTTTGCCTTCATGAGAAAACCAAAGTACAACACAGGCCTTTGACAGCTCCCACGCCGAAAATAAGTGTATGAGTCAACCATGAAAAACAGTATTAACAGTCAGACCTTTGGATGTTGGCTGCAAATGGGACCTTCTCCATTATGCATGCTTGAGAGGAGCATGCACGATGCTAATCAGTTGTCTCTGTTTAATGTAAATGGTTTAGCCCGTGTCTCCTCATCGTGACCTTGCCATGCTCAGCAGTGATTGCGTAACAGGACGCTTTCTCTAAGATCACACTCAGTGGAACCGGCGTTCACCATGCAGCGTGTAACATCATGTGGTTTATCATGCGTTTCAGGGTTGCTGAATAATACAAATGTCCATCTCCTTCACCCACTGGTCCACACATGTTGTTGTACACCAGTAATCAGCTGAGTATTCCATGTGATGACGGTTGTGTATGTGTGTGTGTGTGTGTGTGTGTGGTTGGAGGTGTCCGGTGTCATTTTGGCATGACCAGCATGTCTGGCATGGCTCACGTTCTCCCACAGACAGTGTCTATAGACATCAGCTTGTCTGCACCTGTCACACAAAGAAAGCATGATTATCAATCTCCCGAGCTCGTCCACTGGAGGTGAATTATTATTTGTAATTACATTCAAGTGTGCACGCACAAAGCGATATAGCTGTTCCATTTACTCCCGCTCGCCAAAGACACACACACACAAGTGTTAACAAGCTCTGTGTTGAGAAAACTGGGGGCAGACAGGCGTGTGAGTGATGGTCCTCAGCTGCTGGCTTTTCCAGGGATGAAGCCTAGCCTTCACTAAAAATATGGCCTGTAATTTAACCAAACCCTCCCAGGGAGTCCACACCGGCCACACGCTCTAATTTAGGAGCTCATCTGAGCGCTTTGTGATTGCACTGCGCCACTCTCTCCCGTCTACCGCCTCATCCTCAGTTTACACGTTCAGACTGTGATTGATGTTGGGTGGTGACGGGGAGGAAGTGTGTGTGTGTGTGTGTGTGTGTGTGTGTGTGTGTGTGTGTGTGTGTCTGGCTACATGCTCATATGTGCGTACTATACGATCTAGAAGATATTATCTGGAAACTGGATAGGAGACATGAGAGCGAAGAGCTCTTGCGTTTGTTTGCCTTTCCTTAAATAGAACAGCAAACCACTTGGCGGCCAGACTGCAGTTCACTGCAAACACACTGATGAAATACTATATGAATATGTTTACTTCCCTTCACATCCGTTCAGCGCGTGTAATGTACACATAAACACAATTTCGTTTGCATCCAAACAACATCGCTTCTGTTGAGAACGCATGAAGTGAATGGGCGTGTGCTGTGTTTATTGTTTACAGGTGAATATGCTGAGATGTAGATTGCTGCAGCCAGCGTATTTTATTGAAGCCTCCACCTTCAAACTTAGCTCCATACAGAAATAGACAGTTGATATTAAATGTCATCCACATGGGAAATAAGGTCAGCAGCTCACTAATGAACTCCTGGGTGGCTAAGTCTTCTGGTATACACCAGTGCTAACCTGCACTACAGCAACCTAATAAACCTGATGCACTGCATGAACGCAATATGTGCTCTTTAACAAAACCTCCTTATAAAAGTAATGAAAGTTTTACACATATAGGTCCCTACAGGAATATAATAGCAGTGTTCTTGTGACAGCTAGGAGATAAAACATGTGTGAATGGGTAAGGTGACACCAGAATGTCTTGATAAAATGAAAGTCACAGTATCGAACATTATATGAAGGAGCACTGAAAGATGTCTGTGTTTGCAGAGCACGGCTAAATTTAGGTACATTAGCACTGGAAACAGGAAACTTTGCTGGTCCTGAGCTTGTTATGTGGTTTTGGTGAGACTGAAGATACAGTCCATTTAATGGCTTATTGGTCAGTATTCAACAAGGTGAAGGTTATACTTTTTGGTGAAATGCTACAATGTGTCACTTCAGGAAAATCTAATAAAGTGAAAAAACGATAAATGATACTGAACATCACTGATTGTTAAATGTAGAAGAAGCCAAGTTAACATAACTAGCATTAAATTCTCACATTCTCTTCACAGACATGACATGTTTTCTATTTGACAGCACATACACCCACCTTGTTGGTCAAGTGCCTCAGCGACATCATATCACAGTGAGTGAAATATTCAGATCCTGGATCCATTTTTAATGGATGTGTCCGCACATCAGATGGCAAAATCTGGAAGTCTTATCATCTATAAAAAACATTATTTCCTCAGGGATGTCTCATGTCCCTGTGGATTGTTACATCATTTTCAGATCTTGACTGGAATTTAAAATAAAGCTCTTTAGGTTTGCACAGCACTGATTTTACGCAGCACCAGCACAGTGATGGACGTGCCAAATGCAAAAATCAAATATGGTATTTACTGTTCAATCAGTCATGATCAAAGTAAACAGAAATAGCATTACATTTATGGAGGCCAGTGAAATGGACCAGGATATTATCAGGATATACAGCAGACTGGTTGTTTGCCTTGTGATCAGCATTGACTTGAAGTTCCAGGCGACCCACCTTTCCATTTAACGACACACCAACACGGTGATCAGTGTGAGGTGCGTCCATCAGACGTCAGGGAGTCGCTCGCGTGCCCAGCCCAGTGCAGAGAGCGGTGTCTCCAATGCAACACCTTCAGCAGGAGTACTACATGTATGAGGTAATTGTTGTTTGGTCATGTGAGCTGCTGCAGCAGCTGTCAAATGTGATGATAGCAGGAGAATCCTCGGCACCGCCCCCCGCAGCTGATTGGACGGCTCACAGTCGCCTAGGGACCATCAGCCTATACAGCGATACAGAGGTTCGTTTCAGGCAGGGAAGAAGAGAGTGGGTGAAGAAGAGAGGCAGGATATGATTTTATCAGACAAAATTAAAATATTTGTAAATTTAAAAATGTATATTAAAAATAAATAGCGTCAATAATAACAACATTCAGCACAGCAGTGTAAAAATGTATATTAATTTCACATTTTTGATATACTGTCACATGGTTTCCTTTCTTTTCACAGAACCAGTGGTCAGTAATGAGAAGGAGCCCAGTATAAATACATGTGGAGTTACTGTTTTGTTTAGCTTCTTCTGCATCTGTGTGATTTAAACACTGACTTATCCGGAGTCACAAAACATAAAAATTACATGTCATTACATTTGTATCAGTGAAAGACACAGCAAACACTAATAGTACATGAACAAAGACCAAACTTTGCACAACAGGGATATACATGTAATGTTGGGATGTTTATGAAGTTGGCTTTCTAGCAACAACATGTAAGTAGTCCTGCATTTGCCTCTCCGGGGTATTTATTGTTTTTTATTATATGATGGCTATGTTTAAAAGAGGTGGCTGCTGAATGAGGACTACGGCGCATCACATGGCTAACAACATATTCTTACCACGGTGTTTAAATCACAAAGAGTTGGTGTAAAAGTCACCAAAAGTTTACATAAAGTTGCTTTGTACTTGTGAACAGACATGTTTTAAAAAGCTGGCTTATGATTGGTGTGATTTATCACTGTATCATTACCTAACATAATCATTTGTTAACTGACATCAGAACCACCTGGAGCTTTGTTAGGACCACTTGGAGATCCAGGCCCTCACTCTAGTCAACATTTGGCCTGTGGAGCAGTGATAGAGAAAGAGACTAATAGGAAAATAATAGTGTGTGTGTGTGTGTGTGCATGCTCATTCCTTTGCATTGGCTTTATTAAGATGGTTACGAGTGCACTAATTCAAGGAGACAGCCCACACCTGGCCAACTGCACCACAGAGGTCAAATCTCTGTATCTCCCCTCCTTCTTTCACAAACACATACCTCCTCCTGTGGTGACTCCATCTGCAGCTCTCCGGTCCCATCTCACATATCCCATCCATCCACATCCACATCCACACACACACACACACACACAGTAGCACGGTACGAGTGGATCTATTCATCTCCTCAACCACAAAGTCATGTGAGAAGCAAACAGAGACTTCCCTAAATTTAGAACCTTGAACGTTTATGACTTCGAAGTTGGAATTAAGTTACAGCATTTCAGTGACTAAACAAACAGGTGGGGTGTATCCTTACATGTTATGTTCGACTGTGTGGTGGGACAGATGCATGTCTAGCCAGTGTGAAATCAATATCAGCACTATTGTTATTTAGGGACTGAGTGAAAGCCTACTTATAGTGGCTGTCAGTACCATATGATACTGCCACGTTTAATATGACACCCTTATAATGTCCTTAAAATATTCCTGTATTGACTCAAACACAGCAGCCTCTATCAGTATGTGTTAATAGTCCAACAGAGACATATGATGTGTATCACAGTGCTACTCACTGGCAGGTATATTTCAGGATATTGTTCTATTTCCTGTGGGGATGCCTATAGTACTTTACAATATTCCTATCAGTCTATATATGGACTAGTATATATGGTATCTTCACAATGTATATGATGTAATTTCTTACAGTCCTTGGACCATACATCCCCGCCAGGCGGAGTGTACTTTATCCAGAGCCCCTTGCCTTCAAACCCAAGCTCCGCCTCTCCAGCAAGCGCACCCACCTTGTCCACCAGCAGCACAGTGCGCCAGGCAGCGAGAGCACAGGCGTGGAGCTCACCGGGGAGCGGGCACGACGGAGCGGCAGCAGTGCCGAGTGGCAGCGGCGGTACTTCGCGCAGACAAGGCGGTCGACTTTAGGCTCGTGGGAGAAACCGTTTAAGAGTCGGTAGGACTTCAAGTGCCCTTTTTATTTTGTCAGCTGTGGAAGGCAAACTCTTCCGCGGTTAAATTTGGGAGTACCGAGGTGGGGAGGAAGGGAGAAAGATGCAGTTCCAGTCCGACTCGGTGCGCCGAGCCGTCCGCCTCCGACGCTGGTGATGCCCGCCGTGCGGGGATCACCGCCCAGCAGCAGCAGCAGCAGCAGCAGGAGTAGAGGGAGGAGGAGGTCAGGACAACAGGGCGTCGGGGGGCCGGTGATGATGGTGGTGAAGTCGGGATCATGGCAAACGGAACCGGCACTATCATGTTAAAATGCGTCGTGGTTGGAGACGGTGCAGTGGGTAAAACGTGTCTTCTGATGAGCTATGCCAATGACGCCTTTCCTGAGGAGTATGTACCCACAGTCTTTGATCATTATGCAGGTAGGGAGACAATGTTTCTATGATTCTGTCTGGCACGAGCGTCTGAGAATAACATCGTGACATGCTGAACTGCTGCTAATCTGTGTTTTGTAATAATTAGTCAGATTAACATCTGATGAGAGTCAGCATAACGTTGCCTGGGTGAATTCTCTGTCTCCCCTGCCACTCTTTCTCCAACTGCATTGGCTTGCATCTGTTGCTATAATCAAAACCACTTGTTTGCCTTCTTCATAGCAGAGAGGGGTTGGGGACTCTGATCCCCCCCCTCCTCCTCTCTCCCTGGCTGCCTCCCCTCCCCACCCTCACCCTCTCTCCTTCCTCCTCTCAACTGCTCTTTGTCATTTTCTTGCAGTGAGTGTCAACGTCGGTGGAAAGCAGTATTTGCTGGGACTGTATGACACAGCTGGCCAGGTACAGTTTATTTTTTACCTCTGGCCAGGTGCCAAACGTGTCAAGGACACGCTCTCACATCCACTCTCTGTGTCTCTCACTCTATCTCTATCTCGGTCTCCACATGTGCTCCTGGGACCAATAACTATCCGACGGTGCCTCCAACACGCCCACAGGCTACATATTCAGGCCAGACACTAAGCTGCAACAGGTGATGGCTTTTGCACATGGGTTCACTGCCAGAGTCTGGTGTGCCATGGACATGATGGTAGTGAAGGGGCTTTCAATAGTTCTATTATGTGGAGAACAGGGCTCCTATGTCAAGTAGTGATGTCACAGGTTTGTTAATAGGGCCGCCTAATGCCTGGGCTTTTTCTTTACAATGTGCCATTCACTGTGTGAGAGTTAAAACTGTACTGGAAATGCAAAATGCACTGCGCCCCCAAACACACACACACACACACACACACACACACACTCACAGACAATAATGTTTCTACTCAGCAGAAAAGCCAGTGTAAACACACAGAGGACAGAGGAAACCATGCGAACACACACGACAGACACAGACGGGCTCATTTAGGGGATCAGCACAAGATACGGGACAGAGTCTGTGTTGTTTCCCATTAGAACTTCCACCCTAATGTTTCTGGGCAAAGATAATCATAATTAGAGAATAGCCGAACTAAATGTTGAATATTAAAGGCACCCTGTGATGTTGTTGGCCAGTAGGAGTTCTGTTTTTAAGAGTGGGCCCGGATTTTGTTTGCATCTTGCTTGTGCTCAGCGTGGGGGCTGGATTTGACGCTATTCCACTAACTGACAGTTGGCAGCGGTACATATGCTGGCGGGAATAAGCCTACACACGGTGTGTTTAGGTGAGAGGTACTGAATATAAACACGACTTTTGTTTGTTTACATGAAAATCCACACGGCACCTTTAAGCGTTTGGACTCCCGTCAGGCCTTTAACCTCCTGTCTGTGCGGCGATCTCAAACCGTGCGCTCGTCAAATGTTGAATAGTTAACGCTTTCCTCGCGGCCAGATTTAACTGCGTGAAGTCAGAATGAGTCACAGCCTGAAATCTGATCGGCTCATCGGGAACAGACAAAAACTCGGCACTGGAAAGGTCAACCCAGGGATACTCAGCCGTTTCTCCGTTCTGCTCATTCATGAATGCTAAATGCACCAGTCCAGGAATAGAGAATCACAGCCCGCCTCCCTCCTCCTTCCTACCCAGACAGCTACCTGTAGCTGCGTTATGTTGGGTTTTTTTTCTCGAGAAAACAGATGGTAGAAGTGTTACTACTCGGTTGTAAAAAGAGGAACACAACCTTATTGTCTATTCTGGCGTGTTTGATAGGGTGTCTGTGTCGGTGGAGGGCTTGTTTTTAGCTGATTCAGAGCGTCTCTGAAATGGAGAAGTCCTCCCAGATGTCTGCTGCGGGTGCTGCCGGCCACCGAGAGTAGAGTTACGGCGCTTCAAAACGCGCCCCTCCACCGCCCCCGACTCGGCTGACCTCTTTATGCGGAGCGCAAGGCCAGCTGGTAATGTTTATAGCTTCAGGATCTGATCAAAGACCCGGCGCCCCAAAGAGAGAGGGAGAGAGAGAGTGAAAGGAAGACAGAAAGAGGAAGAGAGAGAGAGACAGATGTGGGGGGGGGGGTGCATATTGAATGAGGAAGGAGGAGGAAGGGGGTGGAATTGCCCAGAAAGTGGTTAAATTCAGTCTTATTAGTTTTAGTTTCTCTCTCCTTCTCTTCTTTACTTTTTAATTGAAAACTCTCCCTTCATCATCTCCACTTCTGGCCTGTGCTACACATGTTCAACTGGCTTCAGGCTCCCTGTAATATTTATATTCCCGGCATGGCTGGGGCTCCCACAATGCTTCGCTCTTCCACGAGGCTGTCGGCAGCATTACAGATACACATCGCCGTTGCGCCCCTCGTTGGATGCGATTCCGCGCTGTCACGTCGGCGTGACATATCAGGGCCTCGTGATCGCGGCTCGGCATTGAGTTGAGTGCCACTGTGCTCTGTCTGCTGGTGATACTGCCTCGCTGCCTGCTTATTGTCTGAGCGCTGCCACGTCGCTCCCCCAGCCGCTGCCTATTGAATTATTCCATATGGAAGGTCTGCGAAGTCTGTTTTGCTGAATGTGACGAGGGAACAGAGGGGGGAAAGTCTTTACTTATTCATTCATTCTCCTGCTGCTGCTCCTGCACTCAAGAAAACCTAGCATCGCTGCCCGAGGAGGAGCAGGAGGAAACAGGAAGTGGATGTTAAGTGCTGTGGTACCCATGGAAACGCTTTAGGCAGAGGAGCTCCAGGAGTTGCGACCCTGTGGGGTGTGTGCCCTGCTGCCCTATTAACCCCCACTTTGTTGTTGGACTGTTCCTCATTTGCTCAGCCCTTCACGTGCTCTCACACTCAACTGCACATCCTGTAATCACTTTTACCACTTCACTTCACCCATTATGAAACCCCTCTGTCCTCACTGTTTGGTACAGTCTGATGAGTCTCTTTTGACTCAGCAGCCCAAACTGGCCCAGTGACCCCCAGACGTCGCAGCAGGGGAGGGAGGGTGGCAGGTGGGGGTAGGGTTGAGGGGGAGGGGGGCACTGGAAATGGTTTTACCCAGCTGGTAGCCTGTCGCCGCTCAGCAGGAATACTCTAGCCATGCATTTTGGAGTAGCTGTAGGAGTTGTTCTTCTCCTGTATGGAGGGCAGAAGGAGGGGGGGATGAAGGCTTTAAGCTTTACATTTCAGTCATATCATGCTGCGCGTTTGGAATATACATTAGTAATATGGATCAATCAAAGTGTGATACAGGGAACTTGTAACCAAATGGTGTTCTGCCATTTGTAATGGCAGTTTGATTTGGCCTGTACCTGATGGGCGTGGAAACACGTACTGCAGAGAAAATCAGAGAAAGTGGGGTGTCAGTAGACCTCTGGCTTCCTTTTCGTCTGAGATAAATGATTTAGACACGCAAAGAGGCACTCCAGTGATGTAGTATTGTGTTTCCATAAAGTTGGCACGTTTACAAGAGACTGATTTGTAAAAGATTGGTCAACCTACAGTCCTCTGTATGGGTTCATCTCAAAAGCAGTGGATCCTACACCTCCCATGATGCAACCAAAAGCAGCTTATCTGCTTTGTAAATGTACACATTTAACATAAACTCATAACACAAACTGTATTTTTCTCCTAGCAAACAAATGCAAATCCGTCCCAACCTCACCGGAACCAAAGGCAAACTTAAACAGGAGCAAACAGTGCATGGTGGGGACTATTTTCAGCTGCGGATTCATACACACGGTCCTTTAGTAGGTATTTCTGGAACCAGGACAGTGTTTGTTAGATTGAGTCAACATAAACTACAGTGTGTGTTTGGTCATGGTTGAAGAAGGAACATGTTGCCAAGTGCAACAGTGTGGCTGCTGATGTGATTTTTATAGTTTTTGGACAACAATGGAGCTCTGTGGCACCGAAGAGTAACAGACATCAGGCTCTGACCACACAGACAATACTCAGTAGCAGGGTCAGTTCATTGATAGTTGATCTGCTAACGATAGATCAGTAAAATCAGAGGAATTCCCCTTAGGATGTGTCCCAAAATTGTTGGTAATTGACTTTGTGTCAATGAACTGGTTAATTTACCAAGTAATACAATCTTTAGAATTAGTATATTTTGATTTTGCAGGAAAAATAGGTGAGTCAGTGTTAAAAGGAAGAGATCCTTCAAATGATTCATAAAAGCTCTTAATTTATGTTTTACCATGCACAGTTTATGTTCCCCCGCCATTAACTGCCATTAAAGGCAACATTAAACTGTCAGATGTTTGAATGGAGTAGGGCAGGATGTTCTCACCATGCAGGCATGAATAGACAGAGCGCATCAGCGCCAGAGCTATGATTAATGATCATTAATCACCATTAAAGGAGCAGTAAAAAAGAAATATCCATAAATAGCTTCTTTTTTTTATTCCTGAGGTTAAATCCAGTTGTGCAAAATGTGCAGATTTTCAGATCAGAGGCGGAACTTTGTGAAAAGAAGCGTCAAAGTCTGGGCTTGCGTTCCCGCCCGGCGGCCATGTTAGAGCAGGCGTCTCTGACTCTGTTGACACAGCCAGCATATATAGCCCCGAGGAGGCGACAGGAGTAGAAAAGGAGAAAGATAGAAAAGAGAGAGTGGAGGGAGAGAGGGGCGGAGGAGGGGATGACTCACTGATATCATAGCACTCATATGTCACTGAGTCAACAGAGCACAGTAGTCACACAGCGACGCTCGCATGCTGGCCAAATGAAGATGCCGAGTCTTGCCCTGATGGAAATGTATGGACATGTATGGAGACAAGTTGGTGTTAATAGATCACACACACGCGGAGCCGCACTTGTTTCCTTTATTTCTCCCCCGTTGTTCCTTTCCTCCCTTTCCACTGATCATAATATTTATTGTATCCTCCTGACTACCTTGGAAAGAGTCTTAGAGATGTATTCATGAACCGTTGAACTAACCCAATAAAACCCTTTGATATACTTCTGCTGGAAACTTTTATCCAAAGCACCTTAGCGGCAGCCTGAGTGTAAACATTTCTGGACCCAGCGCTGATCAAACTGAAGATTGAGTATTAGAGCTACGTGGGAGTATGCACTTTGCTTCTGTGTGTCTATGTACACTCTGAGAGGCTAGCGGGCCTGCTGTCTTTGGTAATGTGTCAGGGGTGCACTGAGGAAACAGTTCGAGAGGCAGAGATGGGTGTCAGAGAAGCTCGGGGCCTGTTTACAGTAAACTGCTGAGTGGCTTACACTGCGTTCCTTTATGTCTGTTGCTCACCGGGGGGGGGTCCAGAGGATTCAAGCAAAAGCAAAGGTCACGAGCACACAGAGGCACGTAAACACAGACGGTGTACTTGATCCCATGTGACAGATATAGTATATCTATGGAGGCTGAGGGAATCACAGAATGCACAAGTGCAAAAGCAGTATGTGCTGTTACAGGTTCACCAAGAGAGGGTAAAATGAGCTGGATAGAGTCCGTATCAGACAGTGAGCACTGGTATGATGATTGGCCTTAGATGTGGCTAGTCCTTCAGTATATTGGGACGTGTCACACTGTGATATGAAATATTGCCAATCAATGAACAAGATTGCTTTGTGGTAATATATAGTTTACAGACTGTTGATTGTTAGACCAATCTGATACATAAATATATGTGTGTGGATATATGTGAATCTTTTTCATCAGCATTAAACAGACTTCTTAATTAACTGCATGTGAACGTTTACTTGCTAACTGCTAATTAAAGACCCACTGATTAGCTTTTACCTCCACGTTCCATCTTTAACCTAGCAAAAGCGTCTACAGCCATCCACTTAATCTGTGAGGCCACACTTAGGTACTAAATGCTAATGTCAGCGCTCTCAAGAGCATTGCTAACATGGTGATGTTTTACAAGTATAATGGTTACCATGTTCACCGCCTTAGCGGTAGTGTGTCAGCATGCTAACGCTTGCTAAGTAGGGCAAAATATGATGATACAGTTAAAATCGACATTTTTAATTACAGTGTAAATACATTTATCGCAGTATAGCATATTTCCTGCAAAATCAATTGAGTTACTTCATCACAAATCAATTGAGGTACTTCATCACATTAATGCAAATATAAGTTAAAAGTCCAATAGTTCCATTAAGCTGTGCTGCTCATTGACTCGCTACACTGCCAGCACCTCCAACATATCAAAGGGATGGGCAGCCCGTTGTGTAGAATGCCAAAATCTGAGGTGCTTCACAAAAGTCTATTGTCTCACTGTAAATGACATTACATTGGCCATCCCTAGTGTTATCCATACCTAGTGTTAGGGTCAGTTTGGGACTGTTTCAGGACTTTCACAATTAAAATTGAGTCCTATCCATCTTCAGCTTTTGGCACGGAGCACCAGTTGGTTTGCATTCATAACTGATTTATCACACCAGGAGAGTGTCAGGTAAGCTGACGATCACCGTCAAGTTACTTAAACCGCTGTGATTGTCGAAACAATCAGTCGTCTCATGTGACGAACCCAAACCCACTCAAAGGTTCAGAATAGTCACTAAGAATGATTTGTGCTCCCTGCGTGAGTCCGGTATGTGAAAACTTGTGAAATACTGAACTAATCTGGGAGTAAGAGAATGAACAAATCATACGTTTTTGAATTATATCCACTCCTGTGAAGCGTAGCTGAGTCATCTACAATACGAGCACTGGAGTGAAGATTTGTACGCTGCTTTCATCATCGACTCCAATCTAACATAGAGTCAGTGTATCTTAAATTCATTACACAGGCAACAAAAGATGACACAGTTGCCTGGCTGATCTACTACTGTTTGCAGAATCCTCTGACATTCAGCTCATTTACATAACCATTTCCTTCAATGCATTTGTGTGAGAAGGACTTGTCTCTGGGGCCGTAGCAGTGTGATTGTATTGGACTGTGCCGTGTGTGCTGGGCAGAGAATGGGACTCGCTGAAGGCATCAGAATAGGAAACTGTCATGCCAGTGCTCAGTTGTCCCATTGCAACTCTCTCCGGCTCAGTGGGACGCTACATCCAATGCGCTTTGATTTCGGGGATAGGGACTATAAATTCCCCAGACTGGAGAGTGAGATTGATTCGCTTGGTCTGAGTTGGTCTGGTTGAGTCATATCTAATTACTAGAGATCCATTGATCGCCCGCGTCTTCAAGCTAGCAGCAGAAAACCATCCCAATGTGTGCCATCAGAAGAAGAAGTGAGACGGGTCATGAATATTCATATGTGTGCAAGTCGGACACTCTGTCAAAAGGGTTTATCTTTGGTGAGGACAAGAGAGCGCTTGATCTGGCGCACAAAGGGCAGCCTTGCTTCTGTGAATTAACCATTTTCAGCACAGAAATATCTGAGATGGCAGTGTGTCTGGTTCTCAGTGTCTTGTGGCGATGCCTTGTGCTCTGTAAAATAATCCTTAATTGTGTCTGTCAGAAGGGGAAGACATAAAAAAGGGGCAACTCTCATGTGAAGGTCATCTTCTTCATAGATCCTTCTCCTCCAAACTCATTTCAAAATGCCTCTTTATACCATCCCTGCCCTGATAATCAACGTCATTTCTGTAAAACACCCAAGGAGCTAGCTGAGCATAGTGTAAAGTTAGCTCTCCTGGCTCCAGTGAGGAGTAAAAGTCTGTCTGCATTCAGAGCTGCTTTTTTAAATAATTCATGAGTATCATTTCTCAGATGTTAAGAAACGGAAATGAATCATGTCTGTTCATTGGTTCCTTTCTCCTCCCGCCACCCTGACCTCTCATCTCACCCTGAACGTTAACCAATACCTCCCCAACTTCCTCCAGGAGGACTATGACCGCCTAAGGCCGTTGTCCTACCCGATGACCGATGTCTTCCTCATCTGCTTCTCGGTGGTAAACCCTGCCAGTTTCCAGAATGTGCGTGAAGAATGGGTGCCCGAGTTGCAGGAGTATGCACCAAGTGTCCCCTACCTGCTCATTGGTACCCAGGTTAGTGTTTTAATGCTCTGGTCAAACCACAGGTGAACACACTCGGGATATTGTGGGATGCAATAACACATTCAAGATAAACAAAACAAGATAAAACTAAACATTCACAGTTTGAGGCCGATTTTTGATCCAGATTGTGAAGAAAAAACATTTGACTTGGTCGGTCATTTTTGCTGCAGCTGAGAAACCTGCCTCACACCTTCAGATGTTAATTTAAACACACAAAGCCAGAGTGGCCAACAGCTGCAAGTGGCATCTGTTCAAATCATCGACAAATATGTACTATTAGGATCCTGTGCTTTGAATCCACCTGTGCTGTGTTCCCAAATGTATGTATATTTCTAAAAATAAGCACATCGACAAAAGCTCATCTGGTCACAACTGTTCTGTTGGACTGGATTGGCATAGTACTTTGACTCACCTAGTTATTGTTTAGCCTGCAGACTGCTGTTGAGAGTGTCGGGTGATAGCATCATCTCCGATGCAGAGGCATGCTACCAAATATTGTCAATATCCTACAAGGAAGATTTAAAAAAAGCAGAACGTAGTAATCGTGGCATCAGTGAGCACATAATGCAAGTCATGGTGAATCACTTGAAGACACATGAAGCTGCATACCCTGCAAGACTGAACTGATACTGGGGAGAAGAGTTACATCTCTTGCACAACATAGATTCATGACAAAGATTAGATTTCTGAGCGTGCAGTGCAAGAGACAGCACAGCAAAGGGTTAATATTAGCAAGGCCCCTCGCTCTGCTTCTGTATCTTTTATACAGAGCATGAGGCAGAATAAGACGCAACATTCCCGTTTTGAACAAGCAGTGTAAACGGGGCTAACGCTGACATATTCTTACCTTACAAGGTCGTTATGGATAGCATGTTAGCTGCAGTTACCTGTTAACACACCCAGCATACAAGGAGCAACATCAGCATTCATCTAGTTTTAACAGATTAGCTTGTTGCTAACTGTGTCTTTCTGTTGTTGTGTGTTGCACAGTTTTGAATTGATTTGAATTTTAATTTAAAAAAACATCTTCTGGCCGTGGACAGGAGCAAGGCTGATGAGAGATGCGAGACTGAACGAAAACCGCAAACTTTTGGGTGCATTTAACAGAAACTAAGAGCTGACAGTTGCTCAAATGTGTCATAGAGCTGAGGGGAAGTGCAGAGTTAGGTGATAATTTCCTAAGGTTTACTATGATCTGCTTTTTCAAATGATATATTGTCACATTGTTTGTTGTTGAATTGAAAGTGTCGGTTAGTGCAGCTTTAAGTATAGGTGATAATAAACCAGGTGGCCATAAGCATTGGCAAAGAGGAGTTGGCCAGAGCAAACCCGGCTGTAGACCTCAGGCTGATCCGGCTCAGGTGGGGTTAAACTGTCTGTGTTGGAGCTGCAGGCCTCCCTGCATTAAGGTTAATCATTAAATCAAAACGATTTAAACCAGCAATTAACTTATGCAAAGATGCTAAAGCTGGTCTAATGTCTTGTGATCTTAAATACAAAACTGATGTAGATGTTAAGAGATGACACTAATCCTAAGTATTAGCTTATTTCTTAAGCCTTAAAACCCACTGCCAATACCATATGTCCTCTTAAAAGTGAGTGCTGACTTGTGGGTGATTTTTGGTCTGTGTTCCCTGGCAACCAAATGGCAGTGCAGCCAGGCCCCAGCGGTGAGGAGGATGGAGTGGGTGTCTGATTTATCTCGTGTCAGCTGATGTTTACTGCCCTTTTATCAGTTCCTGTCATAACTCGCTCGCTGCTCTTCGGCTGGATGCTGATATGCACGCGCGAGCTTCATGACGGCGAGCCACGCTGCCGCGAATCACACCAATCAAGAAACGGGTTAATGAAGGTTGCTCTCAGTGAGATCGTGCAGGTGGATGCGTTTATCCTAATTGGTTATTACTGAGATGGGGATGAGTTGTGTGTGTGCTGAGCATTGTAATGAATCAAAGAAGAGGAACCTTGTGGTTGGGCTGTGAAATCGCTTTGCACAAGAGCAGGAAGTGTGGGCCAACATGACTATGTTTCAAAATGAGAGAACAGTTATACAGTTCAGCTCTCCTGGCTATGTTTAGAAACATGTAGCAAGACCTAATCTGACCTTCACAAATCAGATAATTCAATAAGAAATCATGAATTAATTCATTAGTAAGTGTTTGGTTAATATTCATATCATGACAGCCATACTAATGTTGACACAGCTCAAAGGAAGTCCCTTATCTTTCAGATTGATCTTCGTGATGACCCCAAGACCATCGCCAAGCTGAATGACATGAAGGAGAAGCCCATCGCCACCGAGCAAGGACAGAAGCTAGCAAAGGAGGTCAGTATGTGTGTCTGAGCCTGAACAAGTGATATGTAGCGGATGAAAGAGAGCTGAAGCTTGCATTTTCATTTCAAGGCTTCAGGTCCATTTAGATTCCTGTGTGTTGATTTCGTCCAAGAATGTCTCAGTAGGAATTTAATTTCTTCAGTGAAATGCCTGGAAACAGAGCTCTGTACATTCTTTGCCTGGAAATGAATCCAGGAATACATTCTGGGTCAACATAGATGTCCAGAGGAACTCAAGGCTGCGTGACGTAGACACCAAATGTGGTGTGTGATTAATCGCTCCTGTCAGGCCGAGACTGTGAGTAAAAGTCAACCGTTCAAAAATTACAATCTAGGCTCATTTAAAAGTTGACATCTATGCGGTTTTGGCAGCGCAAGATAGGATTTCAATGGAATCATGTCTTGTGGGAGTCATCGAGTTTTGCGGGGCCACCAGGGTTCATGTGCGATAATTTCAAGTTCTTTGATAATCGCTCAAATTACAGCCACTCGATGTGAGTAGTATTTTACCTTGGACATTCTGTGACCTCCAACTCTCTCTCACTGTTGTAGATGATCCATCAAGATCAGTGATACTGAAAACTGCTTCAGTTAGATGGAAGAAGGAACAACTTAGTCTTAGTCTTTGACAAAAGAAACAAAGGGTTGTTTTAACAGCATATGGTGATTTGCAACACGCAAAATCTTTTAATAGGATATAATACATGAGCTATAGAGATATAAAACATGAGCTACTGCCATGAGCCTTAGCTTAGCTTAGCAAAAAGAGCTGGAAACAGGTAAAAGGTAGCAGAAACTGCCTGCTTGCACCTCTACAGCTCATCAGTGTTCATTAGGTTTATCCAAATGCAACGGTGTGGTGAAAAATGTTAAAATGACTGTATCTCGGCCAGAAGGTCATTGCTCAGGTCCAAGAAATAGTCCCCGTTAATTGCTAAACTGAAAAAAAGCAATGTTTAACATGACAGGCAGATCCAGGGCTTAAATATGACATGACTGCGCACAGGTGAGCCCAGAAAAACCCCAAGACACATTGTTAAGTGTAGGTATTCTTGTATTTCATGTTCAAAAGCAAAATGTTACCTGTGAGAGCATCCGGTCTCTGGTGAACGGTGGTGAATCTAGTTTATTAAAACTACAAACGACTGGATACCGTTCCATAGAGACGGTGCAGCAGCCCGGTTCAGAAAGCCAACTCCTCCGCAGAGCAGCCTCTGGCGGTATTTTTAGCAACCAGCTAGCCAACGACCATGTCATTCAGTCATTGGTGTCCATCATGTAAATGTTCATTATGGCTTCACGTGACATAATGGTCATGGTAATGATGGGTACTTAGTTTAGAGACGAGATTACTGTGTCAAATAGCCATCATGCTCCTGTAATGAGCTGCATGTCAGAAAGGGGCTATTGGCATACACAGAGTGATATTCTATTGGCTGCAGACACCAAAGAGGTATTTCAAGTACAGAACGTTAATAATGGCCAGTGTTTCTTGGTTTGAGACGGCGCCGTGAAAAACAATGATGGTCCCCACATTAGCTCCACTCCTCACTCACCGTCAGCAGCTAAAGTTACCCCATAATACCGTAAAAACCATCGCCAAAGTAAATGATATATTAGGACACTGCTGGCTATACAATCATAGCATTAGGTTACACATCCATACTCAGTATTCCAAGCTAGCAGTGGTGCTGCCTGAGCCTCTGCTTTCCTTGGTGGTGTCTCCTCAGTGGTGGAGAAGAGTAATGTATGCTGTCGATCGGGTGTGTTAAAAACTGTAAAGTCACCCGCAGTAGAAGCATTTGTAACATAGAATCGGTTTCAGCTGTTAAAGAGGCCGTCCCCATTCAGTGACATCTTATGGGGCATATGATATACCAGTAACTTAACTTACCAGTAACTCAGATTTAGTATGTATTAGAAAAATAGGAATCACATACTGATTAGTGAGATTCTATTACTTCTGGATAGGGCCCAGCTAGCTGTTTCCCTCTGTTTCCAGTCTTTATGCTAAGCTAAGCTAATCAGCTTCTGGCCAATTCCTATTTAGTGTAAAGAAATGAGAGTGGAATTGATCTTCCCATAGATGTACACAGCCAGACTTTAACTAAAATGTCTGTTATTGGACCATTGTATTGTATGGGATTTGTTTGACTGGTCCGTCCTTTGTTTTGTTCTCCTCAGATTGGTGCATGTTGCTATGTGGAATGTTCAGCGTTGACCCAGAAGGGCCTGAAGACTGTGTTCGACGAGGCCATCATTGCAATCTTGGCTCCCAAGAAAAAGAAGGGTGCTCTGAAGAGAAGACTGGGACCCCGCTGCATCAACTGCTGCCTGATCACGTGATACAAAAACCGGGAGATCATTCAGCAACCAACCATAAACCAAACCTGAACCGAAGGCAAAAGTTACAAAAGAAAAATGCACAACGGAGAGGACTGAAAAGGACAAAACAAGAGCTACTTTTAAGCTGCAAGGCTCTTGAAAGGCCATAACTCTCCCCTGCTGTCCAACACGAGTTGAGGATGCAGTTTACTACCAAAGGAGCACAAAACCCAAGTCAGTCTCTTCTTCAAAAAGACTTTTTGCCTCAAAAGTACCTTCTTTTGTAACCATTTTTAATCATTTTTCCTGTACAAAATTGTTGTAAGCTGTCATACAAAAGAAAAACACATAATGACATTACAGTTTTAAGAGAAAATGCTACATTTTAAGAAGTTCTTATAATTTCTATGGTTTAGAAAGTTTAGATTATCGATTTGGGAATCTCTCAGTATATGAGCTGATGTTCAAGTCAGGAGGGAAAGCCTGCAGCTGAGAAGTGATGAGAGGCTGACTAAAGCGACACTGTGACAGTGTCCAGGATTCATTTCTGGACCGAAGGTTCCAGCTTTTTTATTTAAAACTTGTGCTACTTAGACTCTGATGGCCCATAAAGTCCGTCTGCAATTATTTGTCAGTTGTGGACCACACAAGGTGCTCTGCGTTGTGTGGGGGTGACACAAAAGAGTGAAGTGGTGTTCAGTCAACACATTTTGGACCTGGAACTGTATTATTTCAAAGCTTGATTGTCTTTTTTTGCCTTATGAAAACCCCATTATTTTATTGTGTGGCATGCCAAAACATACTGTAAGTTCGGCCCTGGGCTGAGGTCTTCATCAGGAACTGAAGAGGTCTATTATCCATTTCTAAAATATATATGATCCAGAGTTTAAGAGTATATATCTCTAAAATAGAGATAATCTAGTAAATATGATTTTGTCAGGTGATAGCTTAACTTTTCTTGTTTTCATTTTGTTATCCTGCAATAATGTGTTATCCTGTCATCACCTTCAAGAAGGTTCCGGAGAGAGAAGAAGAGCGATCTCATTTTAGAAATGAAACTCTGATTCACGCCCAACGCCCAAAGAATCGAATGCACACTTTCATCAGAATCAGGTGGCTGAGGTGACCCGATACTGTATATCTGATGCACAACACGAAGTGCAGTCAGCGCCACTTCATTTCACGGCACAACAAAGCACATTCCTCTGCTTTGAAACACTGTCCCTCTCCCAGAAAAAGGCTGATTGAAGCACAGAAGATGCACACTGTTCCAACAGGCACACATATGAGCAGAGCACATCCATCTTACCATGCACAATACAAAATCCCCTTTTCATGAGATACGGGACACTGACTGAGAGGATACGAGAAGGGGTTGCAGCCGTTTGCACCAGCTGTTCCTAAGTTCAAACTTGGCCTAGATTTAGTGTTTACTGCTGGAGATTTACACTTGACTGAATTGAAATGAGCTGCTCGACAGACGCTAGTTTTGACTCTGAGACACTGTTGTTAATAGATCTTAACATAGAGTCACTCTGCTGTTGTTAGCTGAGTGAACCAGCTCACAAAGGCAGCTTTAGCTTGCAGACACGTGAACCGGGAAAGAGGTATTTGACCTGACACTAGGAAATTATGTCTCATAATTATTTGAACGGGGAAGGTTTCAAATCACAGAAGGCTTAGCCAAAAGTGTCAGACTGAGACTAGCTGAATAACATCGCTTAGGCGTCATTGGGTTTGCATATTTGGCCATTTACCGGTCATTCTAAACAAATTCTGACAAACACATCCCTCCTTGTTTAGATACATTAATAAAACTAAGCTGTACCAGCATTTACATAGCATCATGTATATTTGATATGTCACTTTCTCCCCTTAAAATCGACTTTGGCAGCAATGTTTTAGCCCTTTATACTATAGTTTGTCCAGATGTTTAAAGATGCAGTCTGGTTCAGTGTATCATGTAAAACAAGCTGGAGTTGCTTAAGAGTTAAAGGGTTTATGAATAGCTGGTGCAACACAGAGAGTTAATCCCTCAATGGAGTCTAAAATCAAAATAACTGCCATGTTTGAGGCTAAGAGGTCGTCACGTCGCAGCGGTGAAAGGGTTTTTTATTTATGAAGCATGGGAGCAACCTAAGTATGACCACTACTCGTAACAGTCCAGGATGTCCCATTAGAAAAGTCTAATAAAGTCACATTCTACACCAGAACAATATAGTTTGAGACGAGATATGACGTTTAAAGGATTTAAACAGTTGCTTGCGACAAAGGTTCCAGACCTGTCAACTAAAGGTGAGGTGGTGCCTGAACGTTTCCTGCGACACAACCATCCAAAAAATACTGTCTCTTCTTGTTTTGATGCATTTGTTATTGGCTTTTTCCAACTTTGTTTTTTAAAAAAAAGATATTAATCAAAGGTGCCAATTCTTGCTAAATGACTTCATTTTCTGTTCACAGTCATGTATGATGATTGATTAAAGCTTTAATGTAAATGGTGCTCCTCCTCTCTGTCCCAGCCTGCGTCGTACAAACTCTCTCTCTGAGCAGCAGCAGTGGATTTGCAGGGTGAACAGCCTTCTCTCTCGGACAGTTTTGCTTGCTTACTTGTGTGAAGGTCCGCCCTCAGGATCCAGGACCGAAGTGCCGCAGCCACCAAATGCATTCTCCCATTGATGCTCCTCTCTTCTCAATAAATGTGTTTACTGTGTTAATAAGCCGGCTTGGAGGGTTTAACATGCAGTGCGTCGGATGTGCTGTGGAACGCATTTGTGAAATTAACTTTTGCTGTGTTTATTCCTGGAAGTGAGGGCGTGTTTCGTTATGGGTCAGAAGTCGCCGGGTCGACTTTGATAAGCAGGTCAACAGAATTAAACTCCGAGTCCTGTTTGAGTGAATACACACAAATCCTGTATGCTCATTCATGTGTGCTTGGGTTCAACCTCTTCAAGTCAGTGACATTTCATTCATTTACCCTTTAAGCCACTACTCAGTCTGTCCAAAGATGAATGGCGTTGATCTCTGGAGCATTGGCGCCACTTGCTGACCGCTTTTTTTCCCCCAGCTTTCTGCTCTGTGCTCACATATCATGGAGCACTTTAACATGCATTGCTTCTCATGTGCATAGCGTCCCCTCTGAGAGGTGCTTCAGCCATCACACATTCACTGATGCTACCTGCCCATGTGAAACAGTTTAATTAAGCATCTAAAAGAATTTCTTTAATTTAAGCATCAAAAATGATATATTTCATCTTGAGTGAGCTATGACTCCACGCTGGAGAATACAGCTGGCATTAGGGACGGGCCACAGCATGAAATGTTTGACCCATAATTACACAAAACTAGGATGTGCAATACAGATACCACTGCTTTTTATTAGGAAAGCAGTTAATCAATAATTGCATGTCGCAATTCATTAGGTCATAGCGTGTTTGAAAAGCTACCATTTCACTCCCCCTAAACTCCATTTGTACTATATTTATGTTTCCTAATTAGACGTAAGTTAAAATACAAGACTGATGTCAATATCAGCACAGCTTAATTATGTTAAACTTACATCTCACGTACCAACAACAATGTATATTATGCAGAAACGTTGTATGTGCAGATTCAAAGCTGTGTCAAAGAAGCTTCACTGACAACCATGACAGTCACATGCACGGGATCATAGTTTGTTGTGGCTTCACAGCAGGAGGATCCTGTGCTTGAGGCACATCATCACTCTCTCGGTGTGGAGTTTCCAATTTTATTGCCACCGTTTAAAAACACATCATGTCAAATGAACCGAGAACCTCCTTCTAAATCCAATATGCTCTTAAATGTCACTGGACTGCAGCCAGTCCTGCTCAGTAATGCCTGCATCAAAAAGAATTTAAAGGAATAACAAAGTGACAGGAAAATCAAAAACAGTAATAATAGTATCAGTTTTCTTGTTTTGTACAGGTAAATAAATACCTTGCACCGATATATCAAAATATTTTTAAATTTTAATAAGTTGCAAACAACAGACAGCATTCTGAAATATAAACTATGTGTTTAAATCTGTAATTAGGAATAAAGGCAGTAGTGAAATGTGTCTTCATATTCCAAAGATTTTTGAAATAAATTCCTTGTATCTGATAGTTCAAATGTCTTAGAGAGCTCAACGGTTGCAAAAAGGGTATCAGCTGAAGTAAGACCACCACCAGATGCATGAAACTGGCAGATACACACATAGAACGATCCCCAAAGTGTGGCATGTTTGATAAAGAAGTGGACACTTTCCTCTGTGAGGCTGCTTGCTGAAATCAGAGCTTCTCATTTCCCCAGTGTCAGAGAAAGAAACTCCTCCCGGGCCTTGGGATCCTTTTTGAATGCCCCCAGCATGATGCTTGTGACAGTGCTGGTGTTCATCTTCTGCACACCTCTCATCACCATGCACATGTGACTGAAATTCAGACAGACGGCTTAATTTAGCATATAAGGTGAAGTGCACTTGATTTACACAAAGGAAGTTTGTGTTGCAGCAAACAGTGTTGAATTTAAGGGATTTTCTGAAAAGCGTGTTGTTAGGTAAGGCAAAGAGTGAGCACTCACGCAGCCTCAATCACCACTGCCACTCCAGCCGGCTCCAGCGCCTCATCGATGGCTGTTGCTATCTGTTTGGTGAGACGCTCCTGTACTGTGGAGAAAATACACACACACTGAATGTAACACAGGGAGGAAAGACATGATGGACTGATACATGAAAGACTGGAATTAGACATATTTTACCTTGAAGCCTCCTGCTGTAGATCTCTACAATTCTGGAGTAAATTTAAAAAAAGGTGTTTATTTAATGGTTTGTGTGTAAAAGGTGTGTCTATTGACAACATTTACCTGGCAAGCTTGCTCAGACCAACAACTTTCTTGTTTGGTAGGTATGCTATGTGTGCCTGACACAATGGAACAAAGTGTACAATTAGAACAGCAAGAAAAAGATGACAACAATGAGAAAAAGATGACAATGACTGTATTTAAGTTACCTTGCCAAAGAAGGGCACCAGATGATGTTCGCAAAGAGAGAACAAATCAATGTCCTTGACGAGCACCACCTCATCATGGTTTTCATCAAAGATTGCATTGTTCAGGATAGCTGTGGAGATGAAATACCCGTTTGCATTCTTTCTTAATGCACCAAATAGCCCCAAACATCAAAAATCAAATGCGTCCACAAGGACAGCAAAGCTTCAGTATATAATAAAAATGGTGCGTGAAGTTGCACGTACAGAATCTATAACTCACTTAAAATAATTGCAAAATGTATAAACTGTACCATGAAGACCTGCATTGTTTGCCCCTTTGCATCTGTCGTGTTAAATGAGCGTACTCACACTGCGTGGTCTCCTGGTAGCCTTTCGTGAGAAACTGCATGGCTTTGGCTGCGCGTAAAGGTGTGCGTAACAGCCCCTCGCGCTCAGTGTTTTCTCCAAGCTCGCTTAGTATGGTTCTATAAGCGTTCTCTACGCAAAGAAACTTGGTCAAATCTGCAGCTTCCCTCGAGTCTCTCTCCTCTTTGCCAGCATCACCCGGTTCAGACTCACTGCACTTGCTCAGCTTCGTAACCATGGGCACTTTTCCGTTCATCTCCGTGGCGCATTGAAACTCCATTCTAGCCCTTGGTTCCTTTGAATGAAAGACGCTGCAAGACGCTGGTGAGCTGTTCGATCACTGGTCCCGGCAGGAAGATCCCGTGTGCTTAAAAAGCCGATCAGAGGCCCTCTGGCGATGCCGCAACTCATCAAGCATGCATGAGTTTTCAGGATTAAATGACAAGTGCGCAATTGCCCTATATCCAATTGCGAAAGTGGGTGACTGTGACGGGAGAAGAATCTTTGTTTCAGCTGAAGAAAACCCTCTCTGATTACCTGGACCGGTGTTTATTGGAAAGAGTGTGGGAAGGGTTTGATGTACGTTATAATGTACGTGCAAAGCCAAGCGCGAGGACTTTTCACATGATGACTCAGGATTACAGTAGTTCGGGCTGCCAGGGGTATCCCTGATTCATCTCGTGCCAGTTGTGGACGCTTGCAAGAACTCTGCACAAGCGCTGTATTTGTTTTAACCCTGACGATTATCACAGTTCGGCTGACAAAGATCTAGATTAATTATAACCCTACAATTTCCTTACAGGCACCTGATCAACACGCAAATCAATTTCAAATGATCTCACAGCTGATGTTAAGCACCAACTGATCGTGTGACATCAGTGTAAATAATCAAGGGTCCCATGATCCAAGCTGAGGTCAGATCCGGGGACCTCGACTGGAGATTTAAGATGGAGAGTTTGAATCAAGCCTCAATCCAAAGACAATCCGTAACCTTCCGTGGCCCCTGTCTGCAGTGTGATCATAAGGTGCCATCAAGCAATCACATGACTACAAGAGCGCCATTCAGAAATCAAATGAAGTAAAGTGTCAGTTAGTAAGCATGTGTCATCTTGAAAGCACAAATCTTGTTCTACGTCAGATCAGAATAGTTGAAATAGAGAGGCTCGCAACAAATGTTGTCTGCATGACCTCCGGATTCCTGACATCACCTCATCAGACACAGAGAAAAGGGATTGTATAATGACTTCCTTCCTTCTGCAGCATGCAAGCTCCATAAAACAGGAACAAAAACTGGACTGTGATAGTCAGGGGGTTTCAAACGTTCAAATCATTACCCTTAACCCTCCTTATGTTCAATCGTCATCAGTCCTGTCAATAAAAACTATCAGACAGTGTTTCACCCTTCACAGAAACAATGAAGACTTGAAGCCTGGTGGAGTTAAAGAGGGAGACAGATGAGACAGGAGGTCAGGAGACAGAAGCTGGAGGTGAGGGTAAATGCATGCACAGGGGCACAGGCATCCGTGAAAAGTGGAATACTTGTACTGATATTGATCAGTAATTGGATTTGGTTCTTGTCTCAAGAAGTTGCTAGATTTTGTCAGAATAAAAATCAGAAAGTGGATTTTTTGGGGATTTAATCAGTGTTTATAGAAGTTGCTCTGGAGGGGATGAACCTGCAGAGCAAAGAAAACTCAGCATCAAAGCTCTGGAATGCCAAAATACTAAATCTTCAAGAAAGACTGGCAAGCAAAGACGAACTAAATCAAAGCTCCTGTTCATTCTACAAAGAATTTATTGCCAATGACAATGGTATTGAACACTTACAATGTATGAATTTAATATTATTTGATGATGCAATGCTACAATATGAAGTAGTGTGTCCCTTCCTTCCTGAAGAGGAACTAGAAAGACAGGAATGGATGGTTTACACGCATTAGGAGACCTAATGCGTGTAGACGCACTTGGGAGACCTTTTCCTGAGAACATTCATGTGAATACAGGACCTAGTCTCATAAAACTCATCAATACTCAACATAGAAAATTAAATGAGATGACGGTGTATAAAATGTTAAATGTAGAAAATCAGGCAGACATTTCCAGTTCCAATAGCCTTCATGGCTGAAGAGGATGTTCTCAGAAGGTCTTCTCCTCCAAATATCACATCATCAACATCTAAGAACATGGAAACAAAAGAGAAAGAAAGCCCTCAGTGCTAGTGGTTCATTTTTGCCTTGTACAGGATAGACAAATTCTCCTAGCAGCTGGCAACGCTCTCCCTCACCTAATGTGAGCAACATCTAAGGATAGAAATGGAAGAGTTTAAGCTCGAACCACACCATTGGTGAAAATATTACAACAAAAACACTAGGATACATCACAAAGCACCAAAGTAGACATTCCTTTCCAGACTATAGTCTCCCACAGTAGTGAAATGGTGTCAGGAAGCAGCGATCAGAAACCTGTACTTGTTTGTTTCTGCTGTAACTGGATGAAATACACACCTTTACGCTAATGACACTATTTTGTAAAATACTTAAACACCGCTTTGCTGATTTTAATCACAATTTAGTTCTGAATTCACAAAAACTTAAATATGTGTCTTTCACTGGAGCCAAAATCATCTCTACGGTAACTTCATAATGTCATATTGACTAACTATGTTACACCTAATAAAATAGTCATTGAGTATCATGAAATTCAGATAAATGTGAAGATTTTTAAATACTGTGCGAGTAAACTGGTGAGCAAATTAAGACTTAAATGGGGACATTCTGTCCAGATTTAGCTACTACTCTGATGTAGCTAAATCTGATACTCAACATTTTAAGCAGTATGCTATGAGTGAGTGGCCCTCTCTCTCTAGTAAGGTGAGACCGTCTTTCAATCCAGGTCCTCAGAAACATTCTTGAATGATTGCGTTTAATTGGATCCAGTTCTTCTTGCTATGGACCTCCAACATGACATATTGAACAACCCAAACCTTGCTGTTCTTTTGTCCCAGGCAGAATGTGCCACTTTGACAAAACAGCTGGCCCCAACCTGGCCCCCCTCCCTAGTCAAACTGCTCTAGAAGCACCACTGGACACAGACTGTGTTCTTTAAACTCTGGAAAATAGCCTGATGTACAAACTTCACCCTGTGCGCATAGAAAGCCAAATAATGTATATGATCATAATTTTCATGGAGGAGAGGCTTTGAGGTTTCCTCTTATTTGCTGTGAGATTTGTTCAGAAAGCTTGAGAGCATGTTGGCAACTCTGTATGTTGCCAACCAAAAAATGTTGCATTACTAGAATTCAGCAGCGAGGTAGCCTGCAATTATGTACATGGCATAGTAACCTAAACAGCCTTTATTGGGAATTGTGACATTCTGAAGTTCCTAATCTGTTTTCTAGTGCATGAGAAAATTGAGGGAGCGTGTAAAGGGTCAGTTGTGAGTCTGTGGTTGGCAGCTCTGGTAAAATAATGACAAAGCAATCCACGATGTATACTTTGATCAAATAGCCTGTTGTACACTGTTAATTTATGACAACTGGAGGGTGTTTACGTATGAGAAGGTAGTTGTTGGGCAATGAGATTCAAGATTCACTTAAGCTACACTACACAGAAAGCTGGCACATGACTTTTGACTGTCACTTTGTTTTATTGTTAATTACCCAGAGGTCAGAATGTCCCCAGCATCTTTGGTTAACCCTGATTTAGTAAATGGGTAGCAAATGAGGTCAGTTTGTGAAACTGGTCAACTTCCTTTAAACAACTAGCAGCTTCATGACACCAGACGTGCAGCTTGGTGTGTTGGTGTGTTCATGTTTGTCTGATACTTAACTAAACTTTACTTACTTTACTTTTTCATTGGTTATGTTATTTTTTAATTTTCTCTCTGCTTTTCCTTGCCTTTCCTTTTTCTACAATACAGAAGAGCAGAAAATAGACACCATTAAGGAATGGTTTATGTGCGATGGCCATCACAATGCTGCCATGACTTATGATGCAGTAAACCCAGGAAACTCTTGATGCATGTCCAGTATTTGCTTGTAATAAGGTAATTCCTTTAGAGGAGATTGTTTTGGGGTCATTAATTTAACAACACATACAAATAAATTGAGACAATCATAAAACAATTTTAGCATTGATGCTATCATTGTGGTATATTGATTTCATGCTGTGAACTGAGACTGTCATCAGACACGCTGTACACTTGAGAGGAATGTAAAGAAATGTTTCTTTCATTTGGCTTTTTCTAAAGGTCAGAACTTTGCTGGATAGGCTCGACCCTAATTCACAAGGTCCTGCACTGACTGAGCTCTGGTCGCACTGATGAGTTTATATAGAAGTGAATAGTTAAATTGCGGATTTTTAAAAAAATCTTTTGCGAATGTTGAAAGTTACCGAGTCATTACGCTTACTAGATTTTCTCTTCCCTCCTGCTTCCACAGTCTGCTGTCCCACTCTTGTGTTTGCCAGTTCTGCAAACATTTCCTTGGACTTCATGTCTTGATTTTCACATTGTTGATTGTTTAGATTTTTATTAAAAGCGCAGACATAGTACTTCCAAAAGGCCCTACTTTTTAAAATGTTAGTGTATATCACTGCTGAAAATCACATGATTCGGATAACTGAATCTTTCAGGGAGCCTCTCAACAGTACTGCTTACTGTAGTACTGTTGTAAGAGTGCCACATTAGAGAATATTTATTTTACATCACACTATGTAGAGGTAGAGATTTAGATTTTGTTATTTTGTATTAGCAGCAAATACAATACAATAGATGTAAGCATGGAATTACAGCCAGGAAAATAATCATAGTAACAATCACGATAATTATGATGAACCATATTTTAGACTTGGATTACAGGGGTGGTGATGCATTTTTGTTGATTCCTCTCTGCTGCCACAAGGTGGCGACCTTCTCTTTGTAGCTACATGAACAACTTCCAAAGACTCGCTACATACATTCAAAACACAAGCTAAAATAAAGTAATAATTAATAATAAAAAAAATAATAATGATTTCATTAGATAAATGATTTCATTTTAAAATTATTTGTCAGTGTGATCATTTTTTGTATTTGAAACAATGTCTGTCTTTATATGTATATGGATATTAGGTATTACTTTCTGCAGTACTACCTATTGCCAATCTGCTCTTGGCATGAAAGTCAGTTTTGTCCTGAATTTACTACGTTTATTTTCTTTTAAGGCATGCTAGTGTACTTCTAACATCCAAGAGAACAGGAAAATGAGTTCCAATTACCATACATGTGGCTCCAAGATTAAAAAAAAGTTGGATCCATACATTATCTGTCACAGCCAGAAAATCAAGAGTGAAGCGAGAATTATCATAAGAACTGCACTCCAATGGGAACTGGAATAAAGTCAGAAAAGGGCTGATTAAAAGATGAGTTAATAAAAGTTACAAGAGCTAACATGGTTAAATAAGTTGTCAATTATTCAGTAATTTTCCTCCCTATTTTTCAGTGGACTGTTGGACCAAACAATGCCTTTCTTCACCTTTAGTGCACCATAACCTTTTTACTATTTTACTTACACCACCAGACCACTACATCATTTATTGAACACTTTTGAGGTGCGACTGCTTAAGTGAAACAATGATTTGGATATGAAATATGGCCAATGTACACACAAAGTAATCCTCATGTATGTTTCTCAGACACTTTGCGGAGAAATGAAATATCAACACCCCATCGAGTGCCTGCATCTTTTCACGATCACGACTGATGTGCATCCAAATCTATTTCTGTTCTGAGCGACTGCCCATGCCCAAGCATTATCTGTCAGCACTTATGATTTGTTTCAGTTTATTTGGATGTCAGACTAGTAGCTTGCTGCCATAACTTTAAATTTACTACACTTCAACCATATTCTTCTCTGTGAGTGACGCCTCACCTGAACCTTTCACAATGATCCTGGTAGAATGAACTCCACCACCTATTGCTTTCATTATTAGCAAATAAAATGTGCTAGTTGTTTGATTGTAAATATATAAACTTTCTCAATCAGGTGTGGGTGCTTAAGTGCTTCATTATCCTTAGTTTAAAGACATAACTGATGGAACTGATGTGAGACCATTGTCACCAGGCTTCTTTCTTTCAGATCCAAGTGAATCACACTCGCTCACCCCGGACAGATTAGTAAATTATCATATCCACATTGTGGATTGCTTGCAGATGACACAGCATAGACCTGGTAGGAGAGGTCCACGTTGACTAAAATAGTGTGAATCACTCCTGGCAGAGGAATCAGTGCTAATGCAATTCTCTTTCATTTCCTTTCATAAGCACAAATTAGATCAGCATCTCGGAGATGTAAAAGCTAATGTGTTCGGACTGCTGGTGATTTCCCCCGAACTCAACCTCAGCTCCAGCTAACTACTACATTACTCACACCACTTCCACTTCCCATTACGCCTTGTGTCATGTGCTCATGAATGATCCGACTCCAGGAGATGACCTCATGTGTGGGTGCGAGTGACTGTGAATGCTCCTTTGAGACATTTTGATTGTTCTAAGATTTACTTTGGTACAAGCTATGACACATATTCATTGGTCTGGGCAATCTAATGCGACATCTCATTTTCCAGCACTTGGGGCCTTAAAAGGGTTGCTGTACTAAATGTTTGACCCCCCCCCACAACCACCACCAGCACACACACACACAAAATAAATGCTTTTATTACATTTTTTTAGACTTTGACTTTGTTATGAACTAAAATAATTAACATTTCCGGGTGAGTTTGCAGGTATGTGGTAATTTGCCTGACACTGAATCACAATTATCATTAACAGGGACCATCTCATGGGCTTTATCATGTCTGATAGTACTGTGCTCCTTTATGGTGCCCATTCCCAAAAACATTTCATCTAAATTAGAAGCAACCGCGAGGCAAGGGGCACCAATACCCATGTCTTGAGCAATGTGTGATTTAACCGTGGATATAATGACAATAAAAGTGGAAAGAGGGGGCATTTAATGGGAGCATTATGGTTATTTTAATTACTTTTATACTTTCATTATTTCTCAATCTCTAGAGAATAAAATAATTGCGGGATTACACTTCTCCTCTCTTATTTGGGTTTCCCCTCACATCTGCTGCAGAGCTCTGCTGCTGCTCTTCTTACCTGGATGACATCAGTGAGTCTGTGGTCCGGCCTGGCTCTAACACAACCAGCATCCCTTCACCTCTCCACGTTTCCAAGTAGCTGCCAGTGGAGATCCCCATCCTCCTCTCTCCTTTCATTGGTGACACGAGACGCCCATCACGCGGAGCCAGCTCCGGGTCATTCCCTATCCGCGTGCTCCATCGGAAATGGTCGTCCATTCCCTCTCCTCCATTGGATTGAGCCGCTGTCAGTCGCTTTCCCTCACGCTGAACACCGTCCGCCTCTCCGGCTCTCTTGTCTGCTGAGACCGCCGTCATATTGGCTGCTCGGAGCAGCAGCGACCACGGCAGAAAAGAAGACCCCCACCATGATGAAGAACGGGTTTTCGCGGTGCTCAAAGAATAATTTAGCCTTTTAATCATTTTTATTACTATTTAACTAATTAGTTTAAAAATATTCGGGATGATACCATCAAGTATCCAAGTACCTTTCGTGCTTTCATCCGACACCGTGGTCCGCAAGGGGGATGTATGCCTGACTTCTCTTAATAGCCATTTTTTGCAGACAAAGAGAGCTTTTGAATAGGGCTTTCAAAAGGCACACGGGTAAGATATGTATTCGAGAAAGAAACCATTACTTGTTAAGCATGTCACATTTGTCTACACTGTATATTGGGGCCATACAGCATCACTAAGTTTATTTGTGTAATTTTTTATGTCGATTTTTCACAAGCTAACACGCTAACCCCGCTAGCTGGCTGGTTAGCTAGCCAGGGCTAGCTAAAATGCTAGAAACTCCCACTCTAGGGAATGCTAACAGTTAGCATTTTTGACAGCTCGCGAGCCCGAACAGCTAGCTAGCTAGCTAAGCAGGCTGCATGTAAAGCTGTATCCGTTGCCAGCCAAAGGAAAGCAGTTTAAAGTGCATTACACGGGAGTTTAAAACATGTATCTGTCTGAAGTCCCCGAGCCTATCAAGCAAATGTGAGCGTGGCTAACGCTATCTTCGCGGCTCTAGCTTCATGTAGCGGTATAGCGTTTTGGTTAACGTGCTAGCAAGTCCTCCAACTTGGCTGGGACCAGGGAAAAGTGGGGCCTCCAGTAACCTAAAGGCCTTCAAACCATTTCAGTATACCAGCTATAATAGCGTTAAAGCTCGATAGTTGCGTGTCTTCTGCTGACATTCCTAATGAAACATATCTGTAATCTGCTAAGGGAGCTAACGCTGGTATAACGGAACCTCAGTGTCCACGTTAATCTGTATGACAAGATCATATTCAACGGGGACAGCTTTGGTAACTTAAGGTGGTTGACATTAACGCTAAAGCGCGTTTGTCTTAAATTCAAGATACTGTATGTTTTTCCTGTTAACTGTAACTTGATTGTTAATTTTCTATCGGTCTTGATTGTTTTTTTTTTTATTACTGACTGCAATCTACTACCACAACTGCCCAAGGGCAGAAAAGTTGTTATACAAACACTGTTGATATGTTGCTGAACAGCAATACATCATCAAGTTTCAGGAATATGTTTTACATTGCATTCTCCATCTGTGAAAAAGGTTTAATCTAAATCAAAAAGTAGACTCTGCATCTTTTTGTGGAAGTATGTAGTGAACTAGTATTTTGATTTAGTAATTTGCCATATCAACATTTCTATTAAATATTTCAGTATTTGTTGAGATTTAAAAGATAAGAAGATTCCGTGTGATTTATCAGTCATTTACAGACCCTGTATGGCTTTCTGCCATCCCACATATCTTTCAGAATGCAAGACGTTGCAAATATCTCATTAACTCTGGTCTGAGCATAGAAGGCGTCCTCCCTTAATCTTGTCTTCTCTCCAGCCCTCTCTTAGATCAGTATGATCCCAGGAGAATGGGTGTGTTGGGCTGCCGGAGAGCAAAAGTAGCCTAGTTCTGTTTCAGGGTGGCTTTAAATGGTTGTGGACTGTGGTGGATTGCACCATTGGTGTGGCTATTGTTATCAATAGCAACGGTCATAGATAATTACATTAGACAATCATAGTCTAAGTAATCGATCTTGAATTAGCTGAGTAGAGTTCATTCTAGACAGATATCTGCAATATGAGATACCCTAGTCTTGTGTATCCTGCTGTAGACACAAATTTTAGGTTTTAATGTTGTATAAATGATAAGAACACATTGGAACTAAACTTGAATATCTTTGACATGTCACATGTTGGAGGCATGTCTATTTTTCAGTGTTTTTCTGCCAAATGTCTAAGCACTAGTATAGCTTTATTGGGGTTTGTTTGGATAGCTCCAAGGCTCTCTTTGATGTCTGATTAGAACAGAGTCTTGTTGATGAGGACAGAGGTTAGATTTGTTAACTATTATTGTAGCACAGACTGATTTGAGATTGTGGTTTTCAGTGGTCGTTCCCTCACATTAGGAGTAATTCATAAATGCCAGTTTTCATGGCACTAGTCCCAGCATTTTGTCTCCTGACTTGTCATTTTAATCTTGTAAATTATTTATTATCAGTTGTAAGTGAAGCTGTCTCAGTACATTAAAGTGGACCTGGCTTTAAACAAACAGACAAATAAAGGGAGTGCAATTTTTACAATGAGTGTGTAATCCGATCCAGCATGTTGAGGAGGAGGGTATGTTAACTGGCGGGATCTTTGCATAATATTAATATTTGCCCCGATCATTGACATAATGTTAAATTGTGTCAGCAGTACCGTTAGAGGGGTGTTTCAGCAATACTTGTGCACTAATAACAAAGTTTCGGAGATACTGGCCCTCTTTTGCCACATTGTCTTGGCAACTACAACTTTTCATTGTTTGTACTTTTGAAGCAATTAGCAAGCTGAGGGATAAAACACACCAACCCAGATGGAAAGTCCAGCATCAAGATGAAGCTGATATAACATTAGCCTCACCATTCCAGTTCATCTTGGAGAGACAGCAGGGTGTTTTAGTTTTGAGCTCAGTGTTTTCATTTTGGCTGTACAGTTACAGAATCAAGACAAATTCTGGTAAATTAAGGTTGTGGCCGGTAAGACTTTGTGCTCCAATGAAAAATTTGATGAATGAGAGACAGTAGTGTGCATGTTCTGCTTTCTAAAGTCGAGTTGGCTGGACAAATAGTTCAAGTGCATTTTGAGCCTGTTGATGAAACCTCTGGATCGCCTCTCAGAGTCAGGCAGTTCCAAGGATTTTATTAGGAAGAGTCAAGACAATCTGTGTGTTACTGAAACCTTAAATTAATTTAGTTAACTGCAGTTAATATGCATTGTTTGGTGTTGGATGTATAGATGCATGCTTTAGTTGTAGTTTAGAAGGTTGTAGTTATGTTGTTCCAAATGTTTTATAAAATTATACTGTTACACATTTGTTATGACTCAACTATCTAACAATGAAAAGTAAAAGGTAAGAATTATTTACTGTAGATCAGTAATTACTGGCTGTTAAGACAAGGCCAGTATCAGTGTATGATGAAGTGGATTGGGGCATCACTAATTATGAGATATATAGAATAATTTTTTTAAATAAAAGGCTTCACTCAATGGGCAATATGGACGAGATTGAATAATGCAATATTTCTTACGAGGTACCTCTTTTGATATTAGTACATTATATTTGCTATACCGTAAGGAGGCTAATTTTCACAGTTGAGTTTTTTTCAGGATCTAAATAGTTGGCATTTAATTTTCTATTTGATTGACTAATTGACTAAATCACTGCAGGTGTAGTTAAGACTTAACTAAATCAAGATTTGTGTGTCACTGGGCCAGCTAAATTTCCATACAGTGTGGATGCTTACCATAACATAAGGAACTGGAACTATGGTCGGAGCCTGTGCTGTGGGCGCATTGCCAGTGATTTTCCATACAACAGAAATGGCACAGTAAAAGATGTTGCTCACCATGATCATGTGTTGTAGGTTTCTGCTCACCCAAACTAGTGATATCTTTATCCAACCAGTTTACAGTGGCTGCTGCTTTTACAGTTATAAAATATCTCATTACAATTACAGCTATTAACGTTTACCAGCGTAAATATACTGTCATTGTTGAATAAAACAAATGGAACAATGTTATCAGGAGAATGGTCAGATTAGTCAGATAAACTAATAATGTGATTTTAAAAAAACAAGATTAAAGACCCTTTGAATTCATGAGGCCATATGCTGACTAATATGCAAATTAAATAAAATGATATATAAGTCTTTAAGTTAAATGATCTGAGGTTTCATCCCTGATATTAATGATCATGCAATTCTGAATGCAAGATGAAATCTGAAAATAAAATTTCAGATGAATGAAGAATGAGCACACGCTGCATTTCAGTGAAACCGGCTTTACTCTCTCTAACTCATGAAAATGTGACTGCATCTTCAATCCTTTCGAAGCAAGTTTGGAGTTTAGAATTTGTACACAATGTATATTTAACATTTAACATTTCAGCTTTAAATAGCAGCATACAGCATACACCATTACAAGTCCACCATGGAATTATCATCAGTTAAGACTCTGCTGAATTGTCATTTGAAGTTGAAAAGCACGTGGGTGCTTAGATTTGGACAATATTAAGATCATCAGTGGAACTCCATCTCAAGTGAGTGATAATCTGATTGGAAGTTTGTCGTTTGTTGTCAGTCACTGTGGATTTTTTGCACTTGCACTACCCCTGGAGAGAATGATCTGACAATGCACAGAAGAGCACCTGCTGAGATTTATAATGCAGGCATGTATGGAGCACAGAATAGTAGATAAACCATGACAAATGAGAGATGTCACATTTGGTGATGTAGCTTAGCCCTGTGAATAAAATTTTTTTTCATAGCAACAAATTTATTGCAGGCTGTTTGTAGGCGCTTGTATCACAAACATGTATTGACTGTCAAGTGGAAAGATGTTGTCATCTTTTGTGAGTACAAAGTAAATTGCTCTGATGTCATGAGTTTGTTGGTGGCTTGGAACTGATTGGTTTGTTTGGCTTTGGAACTGCCCTCAAAACAAATCAACTTAATCAGTCATATGTTGACAACCGGCTGGTTTCCTGTACATCACAGAACTCTTGTCTATCACAGCTGACTGTGCAAATCCATGATGTCTTCATCAGTGTTGATTGTCCAACTTCACTTTGCACGCAGGTCGACATTTTCATTTTTAGCCCCAAAGCAGATGGAAAGCACGAGAATTTGGAGAGAGGGTGACGACCAGCTATGGAGAGACTAATATTCTGTTATTCTATGCTGTGATTTTGTAAATGACACAACTTCAAATGTTCATCAAGAACTCCTGTAAATAACATGCATATTCAAAGTACTGCAAGATGTGCTTACAGCTTGTAATAATGGATGAAGTCAGTGTTATCAGTCACAGTACACTTAACTTTACTTCAGATGATCAAGAATGGAATGAAACTTGCTTGAGTGCTAAAAGTCTGAACAGTGTTGTAATTCATTTTTTGGAACAGAGTCTCAGAAATGTTTGGTTTTTGATGTTTTATATTGGCATGGTATTTCAATATCTGTTTGCAGTAGTGATTTGGAAATTCCAGCATCAAAATATGTTCTTTTTATTTTTTGAAGAAATCCACAAAGTCGAGAAACGGCCTGAAACAGAAGGAAATGCTGCATGATGGAATCCTTTTGAGGTTTTCCGTTTGGCAGGCCACCTACAGTACCTGTGGTGACTTTTCTCATAGTAAAGTTTGCATCATCCGAAGCAGTTTGTGGTTACAACTTCCAAATCCCTGTCAAATTCTAGAAGAGCGATAAATCAGTGACATATATGAGTGTGTATGTGCATGTACATGTGCCCTGTCTGCTGCTGTTACAGGGAAAGTTTTTGGTCAGGTCTAGACTGGCTCTGTAATACAGTACATACCAGCAGATCAGCTGTGAGCAGATCCTGGGTTCATTTATAGCTGTGGCCTTGTGTCCCTGCACGTCTGCCTGGCAACTCCTAACTCTGCTGTTCCAGCTACTCAAACTCACCCACCTCTCAGACACTTTGGCCCCGTTATACTCTCACCATGTCTAATTACTAGATACACAGTAGTCTGGGGAATTTAAATGTAGGACATTCTTTATGCAGCCTGCACCTCAGTGTTAAATGTAGGCGTCATTACTGTTGCTCGCAAGATTTCTCCACTCTTGATTTCTCCACTCTTTAATCAGTTTTGTCTCCTGTTATCGTCAGGTCCCAGGGGCTCCGATTGATGAAGAAAGTGGGCAACATGTGGAGCAACCTGAAGAGCAAATGCCAGACACTTTTTCACACCAACAGTTCAGGCCCCAGTGAAAACAGGGTTGAGGCCGATGCCGTCCACTGCGTGTTGGATCTTGGCCAAGGAGGCAGCTCAGGTGAGGCTCAGGCATCAGGAGCCTCTAGCCCTTCACGGAGCCTCCTGCCAGTGCCAATGGTAACATCAGGACGCCGCCATCATAACTGTGTGTCAGACATCCCTCAGATAGTAGAGATCACCATTGACAAGGACACTGAGGATGTACGGGCAGGATCAGGGGGTGTTCCCCTGGCTCGGAGAGACTCGTATTCCCGTCATGCTCCATGGGGCGGCAAGAAAAAACACTCATGTTCCACCAAAACCCAGAGCTCTCTGGAGGCAGATAGGCGGCCTGGACGTTTGCGGGGTAGTGGGAACCGTAGGGACAGACGTTATGGAGTCTGCTCCATCCAGGAGATCACTGACTCTGTATCAGGAGGACGTAGTCTGAATGCTCGGTCTTTGCGCCAGCGGCTAAGTGATACAGTAGGACTGTGCTTACCCCTGCCTGCTCGCAGACGCTCTCGCTCATCTAAGAACCCTGTCGCCTCCAAACGCAAGATTCACCTGACAGAGCTCATGCTGGAGACCTGCCCCTTCCCACCAGGCTCGGACCTTGCACACAAGTGGCACTTGATCAAGCAACACACAGCACCGGTCAGCCCGCATTCCTCCACTGCCCTGCTGGATGCCTTTGACCCGGCCCACCCTTCTCCTGAGGATGAGGAGGAACGTCTGCGTGAGCGCCGCAGGCTTAGCATCGAGGAAGGTGTGGACCCACCACCTAATGCACAGATCCACACCCTGGAGGCCTCAGTGCCAGGCTCCTCTCTCTACAAACTGGGACCAAAGATGGCTCCTGGCATGGGAGAGGCCTCTGGGGAGAGCCGGGCCTCGGGGGCTGGCAGCTCTGTGGGTGCTGGATCATCAGGGGCCTGTGGGCAGGGGTTAGGGGTTGCAGCATCAGCCCAGGACTGTGACTCTGAGGAGGATTCGACCACCCTCTGTCTGCAGGCCAGGAGACCCAAGCAGAGGCACGCCTCTGGAGACGGTCACCTGAGCCGGCAGCAACCGGGGCCCTGGAAGGTTCACACCCAGATAGACTTCATCCACTGCCTGGTGCCGGACCTATTGCAGATCACAGCTCTGCCCTGCTATTGGGGCGTGATGGACCGTTACGAGGCTGAGGCGTTGCTGGACGGACGGCCAGAGGGCACCTTCCTGCTGCGCGATTCAGCCCAGGAGGACTACCTCTTCTCCGTTAGCTTCCGCCGTTACAACCGCTCACTGCACGCCCGCATTGAGCAATGGAACCACAACTTCAGCTTTGATGCCCATGATCCTTGCGTTTTCCACTCTTCCACCGTCACAGGACTGCTGGAGCACTACAAGGACCCCAGCGCCTGCATGTTTTTCGAACCGCTGCTCACAGCACCTCTCCATCGGACCTTTCCTTTTGGTCTGCAGCATTTGGCAAGAGCTGCCATCTGCCGCTGGACCACTTACGATGGTATAGGGTCTCTGCCGTTGCCCCCTGCCCTGCAGGACTTCCTCAAGGAGTATCACTATAAACAGAAAGTACGAGTTCGCTGGCTGGAGAGGGAACCACCACTCAAGGTCAAATAGGGTGGCCTTCTCCATTGCCTGTACACACACTGCAGGAGGATTACAGAACTTGAGAAATTCCTCATTAGCCAATTAGAGGCTGACATAGCTCTCTTTCTGGTGGGGGATTGAAATTAAATGTAACAAGCTATACAAGATTCATTCTAATCTTTGTTTTAGTTATTACTTACATCACAGAAAATACATATGATTATATTCAGTATAACGCTGTCTGGCAAGCACATGTTTTTGTGTTGAACAGGTTGTTTTGACAGGGAGGGAAGGCACAAATATCACTGCTTTGTGTCTTTGCTCTCCTGCATTGTGCTAAATGTCTGCCTGATCCCACAACATCACCCTGCCTGTAGACCTGCCTGCATGCCTCCCTTGTTCATCCCAAATTGCTATTTAGGCCCACATGGGTACATTGTACAGTTCACTTTGTGCTTTCTCTATTTTTTTTCTTCCTTAGCTTGTCTGCACCTACCCAAGAGGGTTTAAAGGTGTGTGTGTGTGTGTGTGTGCGTGTGTGTGGGTTGAGAGGGCAACTGGATGTGCTATTGGTTTATTGCAGTCAGAGCTTGTCCTATGGATAAAGCTACGTAAGGCACATTCTTTGCCATCTCTTTGCACGCATGAGCATCAGCTAAGCCAGAGATGGGCAGATTCTAGGGGGGTCCATAGATTTTAGGACAGCACATCAGGGAAGTTACATGCTCTCTAAGGACTATAGATTAGTCCTTTAAAAATACTAGTCTCTCCTTAAGCAGCAGTGATGAATAATCGGTTTACTGTGTCCTGTTTAGTGAGCAAGCTGAACTTGTCAACTTTATTCCCACTGTGCAGCACTACTTTGAGAAACAGGGGTCACATATTGTATAAAAATAGTATTAAAATGTTTTTAACATTGTTACAGATGTCAAAGCAGTCTGTCAGTTCCTCACTGTCCACAGACACTTCAGTTCCGTGCACAGTATTGGGCATAGATGCACACAGTTCATCTCTTCTGTATAAAATTCAGCTTCTTCTTCAAAGCAGTCTATTGTCTTAAAGACTTGAGTTACAGCTTTAAAGTGTTGAGTTGAACACCCACTTCCTTCATTTAGCATCTTTTGATGGCACTTGGCCTACGGAAAGCTTTCGCCCTGCATATCCCAGTTGGATTAGTTTTCTTTACAAAATACTTGCAGTGTTGGTGCAGATAGCTCTGCACTTTGGTCACAGAAAGGAATGCTAAAGCAGTGTTTGCAGAGGAACTGTAGGGAAGAAGTGAAACGTGGTCAGTGAAGGCAAACAATGAAAATTTAAATGTTCTGTAAAGATCATTTACTCACACTAGTGGTTTGTTTCCCACCACATATAGTCAAAGATCTTCGGGAGGCTAGCTCACACAAGTTCACACGATTCATAAACTCAACAAAATTCTGCGGGTTTCAGTTATGAACTACAAATCATCTACGTTCATTTGTCCTGAATATCTTTCTGTACAATAGCCTTTAGTGGTAAAGTCAGTCATTTCCCTCCTGTCTGTCTCCTTTGTCCCCTCTCCTCTGTGTGCTCATCAAGTTAACTACCTTTCCACTCAAGTCAACACGGATATAGACAAACTAACAACCAGATGGGTTGAGAAGCAACTTGAAGATGGATCGGTTTTTAATCCCAAAAGTTAAAAAAATAAAACGGGAAAAAATAAACTGTCAGTTCTCCTCTCACCAGTAAACCGAATCAAGTGTGACTCGAGGTGTCTGTTCTGGTTCTCCCAAGCAGCGACCCTGTCCCTGCACTCTACATTGTCCCAGCCACATGATATGATCACAACATAAGATCTCAGCCCCAATAAATGCCCCTATTGGCCATTGCATTTATGGTAATTACATTGCAGGAAACACTCAGCTCTTGAGAGGCTGGCATGTCTTTGAGAGCTTAAGTTATGGAATCTGAATGATTTGGGGTTTGTGACTTGGGACGTAAACACTGCCGGCCAACTGGCATTACAAAGACAAAAGGACTGTACCCTGTGTGAGAGAGCCGTGTTTCTTGTTCCAAAATCAGTTGTTGTGCAGTTAAACAAGACAGGAGTGAATAATGATGTTCTAAGCTCATTCGCTCATGGCACACATAAAAGCTATTATAACAGATTTGCAGAGGTGCTGTGTTGGTTAAGCTATGACAGATTCTTGAAAATAGAAGCTGTACATAAGTTACAGCTGTTCCCATTCATGCATTAATCTCTATGGTAGTGTGGGGTTGTTAGTGGGTCCAATGCCAGCCCCACTGTTGCAAATTTCAGTGGGAAACGCCGACATCCATCTTTTGTATAGGTTCCATACTGTAACATGTCTGGGTCCTACTGAGGGCATCAGGGTTAACTTCTGATCTCAGTAATCCAACGTCTGACTCATTGCTCATTTAGCCATCATCAACAATGTTTGCTCTAACTTCAAATTGTAGTAAATACCTTATCTTACATTTTTATATTTATATACTTTACCTGGCTTTTAAAGTTATAAAAATGACTATTGCTGAACTCTGAAAAGAACTCATGCAAATGACAGTGGACAGAGGAGATGGGAGGAGACATGCAGAGTGGTTCCCCTGAGCTATTTAGAGAAACCTTTTCAAACATAAATATAAGAAATTCCAAAGAATGAGGATGAAAGCCCCGCAGGTGACGTGGAAAGCTAAAATATTAAAGCTGATGCAGGCATTATGATGCCAAGAAAGGTTCATTCGTAAGCCTCTCAAACTATTTCTTATTTTAGTTTGTGTGTATTTGCATTCATGTGGCTAGCAGCCCACACGTCAAAGGTTATTGCATTTCCTTCAGTGAGGAAGACTCATGAACAAATGTCTGTTCTTTGCCTGTGAATCTCTGAGTCTGTGACCAAAGCTGTTGTGCACAGCTGTGTGTACTAACTTGCAGGCAGATAATTTAACAAAGTCATTGGTGTTAAATGACGGCTGAACTATGTTTCAGCTCAGTGATCACCTGTGTGTGTCAGGTGGCAGGAGTGTGTGCTGAGCAGAGGGGAGTAAGGTTGACGCTTTGAGTTAGCTGTATGTGCACTTTGATTTTTCAGGATGTTTAGCCTCCACACTGTCAAAGAGAAGAAAATGCATATCCATTCGAAACCCCACACACATCACACCATCTCGCTCACTGTCACCTGTCCATCATACTACTTCCTAGCCACAGCATACAACTCGTTACAGAGCCCCACCCCTCTCAGAGGCACTAATCACAGGCTAATTTTACCATGTTGGGATATAAATTTCCTGGGTACTAAAAGGGCCACTCTGTGTTGCCTTATGGCTGCTGTGTGGCTGAGGGAGGCCTTTTTTGTTATTATTATATCCAACTGCTCTCTCTCCATCTGGCCACATCCCTAACATCCCTGTGCTGATGTGGAGGTGACTGTGGTGTAGAGTGAACTAAGGCCTGCTTGTCCTCCCCACTGCTCTCTATCCAACCCTGTTAGGCTGAAGTTCACATTACGGAGCAGGAGGAGGAGGAAAGATGGAGCTGGCTCACCGAGAGCCTTGGTTTCCTGTTGTGGCAACGGCGTGCTCACGGAGAGGGCTGGGGATTTGTTGAAGTAAATAGCACTTTAATTGTGTATTTGTGTTCTACAGCACTGTCGGCAAATGTTGGGGCAGTCACCTTTTCTGTTGTTCTCTCTTGACTCCAGCATATCGGATTTGAAATGACATTTGGGCTTAGTGACAACTTGGCATCCATATTGGGTGGACAGGGTAGGAACTGTACCACTGTTTGCACAGAGGCCCCCATCTTTGGAAACGGTACAAATTCATCATCATATTAATCATGTGATTGAACACTTTCTGTAATCAGTCACTGCTGAATTCAGTGACATACGCATGTAAGTTGGATGACCCTTGGTCCATTGTGATGTCTCGAAAGGCCTTTAACTGCCACCATCTATTTTCTGGCTTCTTTTACAATTTTTTTGCCCTCTTGGCCCTCATTGGTTGCCTTGTCTGTATGTTTAGGATCATTGTTCACTTGCTTTGACCCAAAATTCAGCGCTACAGTTCCTGCCCTGTCCATCCAGTCTGAATTTAAACACTCTCAAACATACTCAGAGCTGAGAGTTAGCACTTTAACTTGTTACCGTCTTTGTTTCGTTACCTTTATGCTGCACCACAAAGGCAGAACAACAGAAACTGTCCTGCTGTCCAACATTTCTGGACGGCACTGTTTGTGTTTTGAGCTGAAGATGGAGAGACTTGTGTGCGTGTAAAGAAAAAGTCGGCGGTCCTGAAATGTCTTTGTTGCATTCAGGAGTTGTAAGATGTGTTCATGGAGTCCACCATGCTGCAGACTCGGTGCATGCGTGCGCGTGTGTGTGTGTGTTAGGTGGGAGTATAAAAGTGTATGGACAGAGCCACACGGCGGGTTCCAGTGGAGGGGATGCAGAGTTGACTGTGAGGGGTGATGACAGTGACTCCTATGAACAATGCCTCTTTGCCCCCGTCCCACCCCCCTCCCCCCACCCCCTTAATCTCAGGCAGGCCCATTGCAAGGAGAGTCCCAGGACCCTCTCAACCCAGTTTTCCCCATGGGAAATATCTGACATTAACCCTAGCACATGTTTGCCATATAACCTGTAGATTTAGGAGAAAAAAACATTGTATGTATGATGAATGATGGAGTTATATAATAGGAGCCTGATGAAAAGAAGTTTTATTCTTCTGTGGTGCATTAACTGTCTGGAACACACATACATTTGCACACACTTGCTATCACACTTCCTCTGACACCTGCACTACCCCAGGTATTGACACACATCCACACCCTCCCCACCACCCCCACCCTAAGCCAGGGATGTGTAAACATGGACCACATTTAGCCAGCACCACCTCTCTGTGTTACTCCCCCCAAAAAGGGAAAGCAAAGATGGGTGTTTACGTGTATATTCTATGTTCTTAAGAAAAAAAAAACAAAACGCCGTGAATTGAACTATTTTGACCTTATATTGTCATTAGTATGACACTATTTAGCTGCACTATGAGAGCCTCGTTTGTGGCAAGAAACCACTGGGTCCGGTCTGGATGAGACAGGCTGGTTGTGTTGCTAGCTGTCCCATGAAACTACAGCAACAGCCCTCGATTAAGGACTCCAACACCCCCACCTCGGTACGACTCATGGTTTTAGCTCTGAGAGGACAAACAAAACAAAAAAAAAGATATTTTAAACATTTTTTTCTGTCATGTTCCCATATATATTTTAGAAAGCTGGGTTAAGTGCTATATGCAAACAGAAAAAGATGTATGAAAGAATTATTTTTCATTATTACTTCTCCCTAATATGCAATGGAGTGTAGTGTAACAATGGTTGCAATCCTCTGTCACTTTAATGCTGTATGTGCACATTGGTTGCTGTGTGGATGTGGGTGCCGAGGCAACAGGACTTGACAATGATGGGAACTAATGGTTGTCACTCTGCAGCACCGCCGTGTTCCCAGACTGCCTTATTCGTTCTGACCAATCATAAGAGCCCTTTAAATCGCGGGCCACAGCCACTGCCACAGGCTGACCAAGCTGTCGTCAAACGAATATCGCTGTTCCATTTTCTTCTGCTTTTCCTCGCTTTTTCTTTTCCTTTCCTGTTTTTTTTTTTCTTTCTTGCTGTCAGGTAGGATTTGGAGCGTGTAAATTGCATAATCATGTTCACATTTCACTGTCTGTTCTGTGTATCTGCTTCATCACTCAAAGAGAAGAAAACAGTCATTTTCCAGTATAACCTGTTCATTTTTAAGAGCCGTATGATGCGACACTTGTAGCTGTCACTCTTGGTGCTTGGCTTATGCTTCATTGTCTTAATATTCCAAATAAAACTGTTAAGTGTAATCCACACTGGCCCATGATATGATATTGAGTATGGGTTTTTTTTCTTCATCACACACTCTTTGTAGTAAACAGTGAGTCAGAGTTTAGGATGTGTAGGTGTTTGATTTCACTTAATGTTCAAGAGACAGTGCTGGTGGAGGCTCTGCGTTCAGTACATACCGAATATAGTTTTCTAAACTGTGCCTCCAACAAGTGTGTTCAAGTTGCCCACTAGCATGTTGGGAACATTATTGACTGGTGCCAGCAAATCGTCAGAATAACAAACCTTTATTCATTTTAGACCTTTTTCAAAAAGCAGTGACTTTATAAAATCAAATATGAAACAATAATGCATAATTTAAATGTAGGGAAACCACAAACGTGGTTTACCACATATAAAATCTAAATTTAGAATTATTTGAAGGCCATGAAGATATAAAATGACCTCGGTTTCAGATGTAGTCCAATGTAAAATGAAACGCAAATACAAGCGCATCAGAGCTAAAGGAAATGTTTTAATGAAATAAAAATACACTGCTGCAGGTCTGAGTTGCCAGCTGCTCAGGTCATTGTTATAAATTGATGGAATGTTACCTGGGCTGCAAGTCTCACTGGGAAACCCAATGGGAAGAGTGGGATTTCAGCCTTTGGACCAAAAAAAGGCCTTCACCAAATTGTATAACACAAAGGTGTGATGATGCTGTGGTTTGCTATTGTGTCATACCTTTGTGTTTTTACTTTAGGTCCATATTTAACCTGATGTTAATGAGTCTTTGCATCACAATTTCTCCAGCATGCAGCTGCTGGTTCAGCCTTTCTCCTCAACAGACAGATGACCAACCCTCACGCAAGCACAAACCAAACACACACACACTCCTCCCTCACACACTCAGCCATACCTTCAGTCTAACTCCCCCACCGGGCCCATGCAGACAGACACGACCAAGCTGCCTGGAACTTCACAGTTAAGTATTTGTTCATTTGAAATGAAGTATAAATAGCATGTGGGTTATCGGTTTCAAGTTAGCTACCCAAGGCATATGAATAATTGACACTCACCCAGGAGGAGGGTGAGGGTAGGCTACCATACAGGGCAGGAAACTTTCTATGTGCTCGAAGAGAGGACAGGAAACCATCCAAACTGAGTAACAAACAAATTTACTGCAGCACTCTCGCATCCGTGCTCTCAAAACATACCTCCTGTTGAACCTTCTGGCACAACCAGAATAGATACAAAGCAACAACTCTCCAGCAATAAGCTGTGGAATCTAGAGTTGGATGTGGGTCACTGATGAGAGGAGGAGCAGGATAGCGCAGATGATGAAGGTCTTGTCAGTTTATCAGCAGGCCAAACCCTGCAGATTTCATCTGAGTGTGGCCCAGTCATCTCTGTCTGAGACGCCTCCTTATCAGCCTGGCGTGCTGGCCTCCGCTGTACTCTGCTCTATCTCTGCTTGGCACATTGAGCTGCAATAAGCAGTTGTTGTTGGCAGCTACATCAAAAGACATGTCAAGGGTGAAAACCATCACACTGCTATCAAGATAAAAAAAAAAAAATGTCTGGTGCTCCTTGCCAAGAGCGTTATTTTGTGTTTTTATGTCATTTGATAATGAGGGTTCACACTAAAATACAGCACTTTCTTTGTAAGACGCGCTTATTCAACGCACTTAAATAGCCTGGTTCCACATAGCTTGGCTGTGCACAAAGGTAACAGAATCTGCCTGCCAGCACCTCTGAAGCTGACTAATACATTACAGAGAGCTGAAGTGAAACAAGAACTTTTATGATCTGCTCCAGAAGTAGGAAAACCTCATTTAAAGTCTTAGTGATGTTTGTGATATGTAAAGAACTTAAAGTCCAGCCATGAAACATGGTTTACACTGTCACGAGTGGCAGATCATCGCTGTGAGGGGTAGAGAAAGAACAGGTGTCATCTTCTAACAGGGAGTGCTGTGGTGGATGGCAGTTTGAAACCAGGAGAACATGCTTCATTCTTCAAAAAGAGGAATAACACAATTTTATGTCACAAAAGTTAGCGAAACAGAAACATGAAAGAAAAGTCAACTTTGACCAAGAGTCAGTAGGTGGTTAGCTTAGCTTAGCACAAAGACTGGAAACAAGGGGAAAAAAGCTAGCCAGGCTCTGTCAAAGATAAAAACCAGAACCTCTGAAGCTCGTGTTTACTATTAACATGTCCATCTTGTTTGCTTAATCTCTACAAAAACTGAATTTACTGAATTTGTGACGTTTTGGAGGTCACGCGCCAGATATTTTGTTCAGGGTTTTGTACAGATTAAACAAATGACAGATAAGTTAGTGAGAGTTTGTTACAGTCAGGGTAGCTGCTTCTTGTCTTAATGCTAGGCTAAGCTAACCAGATGCTGCAGACATCAAAGTGCTGATATTCTTATCACCTCCGAACAGGAGAGCAAATGAGCGTGTTTCATAAAATGCTCAACTATTTCATTAAGTTGCAACATATTTGGTAATCAGGTCAGTGTTATTCTGTATTTTTAGCCTTAGCAGTAAGGTCAGTTTTACAGCCCCGTTTTCTGAAACCATCAGCAGTGAATGAGGAAGTTTCCTCCTGTTCCTAAGCTCATCTGACTCCCGTCTCACTTGTGAACTAGTTAGGCTTTTCATTTCCTTCACTTCTCGTACTCTGAGCCCACATTTCTCCCAGCTCCCACAGTGCTAAGCCCAGAGCTCAACACAGATACACACCACATGGCTCCCTGCGTGTTATCTGCACGCAAACTACAGTAAGACTGGCGAGAAGACAAGGACGAGGAGGAAGAGCACATAGTGAGGGACAGGACAGGGAGTGAGCAAGAGACACTGCTGCTGCTTTTCCAACGCTGGAGTGCCGCCAAGTCTGTGGCGGCAAAGTGAGCGTTGACCTCCAGTTAACCTTACGCGGACGCATGTAAATAGACAGGCGCGCGCTCACACAAGGCTTACATCCATATTTCATTGCAGAAATATATCCGCCCGACAGTATTTTACACCCACTGTGGAGCTCACCTCCCAGTGGCTGAGAAGGCCGAGGAGGGCCGGGCCTGGAGGCTGCTCCTCTTCCACTGACTGAGCCAAGAGCAACAGGGCCAATCGCACAATCATGTGGAGCAGGAGAGCGGAGGCAGCTACAGGGGCTCAAAGAGGAAGATCCATCAGTCCGTTTTCCAGCTTTGCCTTGGCTTGCTGCTTGTCAAATTTATTGATGAATAACTCCGCTAGCTCGAACTGGATCTTGCCACAGCTGGATCTTCATCCCAAAAGCTTCTAGACTGGTTACAGTAAGTGGTCGCTTCACCTCACGACCTCGGGCCCCCTGCAGACCTCCTGGAAAGTTAACTCCCCACCTGTCCAACACCTGCTGGTAAAATGAAGTCCAGGTTCTGCGCCGCATAATCTGATTAAAGACATACCCTCGTTCCTGCACCACCCCCCATCCCCCACCCCCCCACTGTCGGAACCATGCTTAATCTCCTTCTTCGACATCCCTTTTCTTCGTCAGCCTCCCCACCCCTCCGCTCCAGAGAAGTTGGACCACATGTGAACAGTCAGTGAACAGCATCTGGACTGACCTCTTTTTTTTGTTGTTCTCTGGCAGAGACACTGGAAAATTTCAGTGGGCATGTCCTGTTAATTCCTCTGTCTTTCCCCCCTCGTACACTCTTTCTCATTCTCCTCAAAAGCCTCCCTCCCTGATTGTATCTCAAGTCTCATTCTATATATATTATCCGCATATGTATAAGGGGAATGTTTTGACTCTGGACATATCCAGCTCAGATTGCAGGGGTTTAGTGCATCTTATCTATCCTCTTCTTCCCCTTTCTTTCTGCTTTTCTGCTCTCGTTTCATACCACTTTTCTTCTCTCCCATTCCCCTGTGTCCTTCTCCTCCAGTGCAGTGTATCATTGCTGCTTGGCTGGCCTCTGCGTAAACCCTGGGCTCGTTCAGCAGCCCTGCTTACTCTCACCCTCGGCCTCACCGTCAGCTCAGCAAGCCTCCGGAAAGTTCTCCTCGCTCGCAGCGCTGGCATCAGGAGCCGAATCCATGTATGTGTTTATGGAGTTCTGACAAATTCCTTCCTCCTCGCTTTCTCTGTTGCATTGCAGACTTGACATGCGAGCATTATATTTAATCCCTCATTCCCCATGCAGGCAGAGGCAGTGTGGTGGAGGAGCTATGGGGCCTGGAGCTGGAGCAGTGGTCTCTGTGGTGACTGGTGCACCATTATGGAGGCAGCAGGACAGGCGAGCGATGGCTTCAGATAGGCCTTGTGGTAGAGCTATGGGATATGTGGTGGGGCTGTATTTTCTTATGTCAGGGTACTGCCTGGGTCATTGGCATTGGGAATACTGGTCACTCTTTAATTAATTGAATTATGAATAAGCTGCTCCAATCCACTGAGTATTAGGTTCTGCAGTAGATGTTGGAAAAAAAAACAACTGGGGCTGCGCCCGCTCTTGTGTTAACTAGGCCCAGTTGTAGCGAGCCACATTACTGCTGAAGTAAAACATAAAATGCATGGTAAAGTCACCACACATAATGGTATACCACATATGGTGCTATAAGTATAAATCAGTCCCATTACAACCCAGTTAGCAGACAGCTTTGCCTTCAACTGGGGGTCAACGAAACGCTTTGAGGGCTACATCAGTAGTTTACCATATTGACTTAATTCAAAGATGTCACATGACTTCTGAAAATGCAACAAACTGAATTAAATTGACTTTTAAACGGCAATTAAACCTCTTTAAACCTCAGCTACACCCAGCGAATCTGGTGCACCACATAGTTTGAAACAAGGCTATGGGCCTCAGTATGCCTCAATCAAAGTGCAAGCTGGATCATATAACAGCATCTGAAACCCCATTTCCGACGGCCGGATCGGGTGGAGGTGCGTTGGAAAAGTAACTTCCGAAACAATCAGACAAGCTCACCCACTTAAGGAATGGCTGACCAGGTGTGGAAAGGTGTGAACGTACATTTCCCTCTCTAGTTGTCTTTCTTTATTTGCTAACACAACTACTTTTTCCTTTGAAAGGCCAAAACTGAAACTGAATGGTTAGGTGGCGATGGCTCACAGCATATTGAGACCTTGAGTTTAAGAGGGAAATGTGTGGATCTTTAGCCGCTAAACGCTCCATTATGCTCACTAACTACTTGCTCCCTTTGTCTGCTGTTTGAGCAGGTAGGTCGCAGTGTTTATCAGGCTGCTTCTGAACTGGATGCTGATACATGCGGCGAGGGTGAACCGAAAAAATTAAGTTGTGGGCGTCGAAACCAAAACAATGAGCTAAGACGCTAAAAAGGTCTGCAGAGCTCAGAGGAAGTGTCTGTGAGTTTGTCACTACGAGCGATACCATTCACATGACTCATAGTCATGTGACCCAGTAGAAATATAAAAATAGTAATTAGAGTAGCTTTAGAGCAGCTGATTACCTACAGCCATTGTGAAAGCCTCTCTTCTGTGGCTAAAAATGCAGATTCATCATTTGTTAATAACTGTAACTGCACTCTGTCCTTCTGCTGTGGTGGTGTCTGCCAGGCATGGAGCAAAACAACAAGGAAGACAAAGGGAAAGAGAGGAGATCAAGACAAGACAGTGAGAAACGAGGCTGTTTTGCGGTTTCCTCTGTGAGCCGGCTTTCCCAGAAGAGTAATCAGCCACAAAGAAGCCCGAAGGCTTTTCATCCAGGCCCAAGGGTGTCTTTTAGGATGAGTGACGGGGAGGTGTTGGGGGTCTGAACTATCACACTGGCCCCTCTCTGTTTCCCAGTGACTCACGCCGATGTTGTCACACCACTGGGCACCAGCTCTATGACCGCAACCCACCCAGGTTGTGGAGGGGTTTACTTGCTTTGTTACTGTGTTGACGTATTTGCTGGGGCAGATCTGGTCTCCATACGCTGTTTACACGCTGCTGACATGTTTTATTTTGTCCGGCCACTATGACACATGTGACTCTGCTGCAGGGGCATAAACACGATATACAAGCTCCTGTGGTGGTGAATGATCTTTGACATAGTGTGGCTGTTGAAGGGACGTTGTAAAGGAACGCTTACATAAAACCGCACTGGGCCGAATACGTCTTTACTTTTATTTTTTAGTTTCTTTTGGGGAATATTTTCACTTCTCTGAATCTTGTACACAACCTCGTTCTTATCTGAGTTACATAAATGCTGTTTGTTTTCAAGAAAAACGGTTCCAACCAACTGACTCTACCAGGAGGTTCTGTGGACCACATCCAGTACTTTTGCTCTCGACAGAACCTTTGTTATCAGGCATGGCAATCGTTTGCTGCAGTGGAATTTTAAAGTCATTTTAGCTACTGCTTTTTTGTAATCTTTGTTTCGCTAGAGAAGATTCCTGGAGCTCCCTGCTCTTTTCTCAGCAAGGCTCTGCCTCACATCCTGCATGGGAACTGCCCGAAACGACCGCAGGTCATTGAGCAACTCCACTGGAGCTGTCGCTTGTTGAGTAACTTGCTCAAGGGCTTCTGAGGCTCTGAACCTGTGACCTCTGGTCACAACTTCCATCTACCCAGTTATTCCAGAGGAATCCGACTCCAGCATTTGCTTTGTCCAATTCTGTAAGCACATTTCCAGACATCATGCTGTTTCCCTGGAGCTTTACAATTTAAGGAGTAATAATGTGGGATAAGTCAGGGTTTTTGCATGTTGGAACTTATTTTTGTGCTTTTGGCCGGTACAATAACATTGTTATTATTCCTAATAATAACAATTTGGTACTCACCAAGTTACTGTATTTGCTGAGAGCATGTCGACATTGCTACAAAGAAGTCCAAGAGGCAAAAAACAGGAGTCAGGTGAAAGGCCACGTTCTCAATTTCTATCAACCATCAGTGATTGTATCCTACGAGCAAGTATTGTGCTTGTATCCAGACCCTGATATATGTTATTCCTCTGTGCCATCGAGCTCCATTGTTGTTCAGAAAATATTAAAACCACATGTTCCTTCAGTGCCATGAACACACACATTGTAGTTTGTTTTGACTCAGTCCTATGTACACTATCCCGAGCAACAATTGCGCTCATTATGCAAAGCTGGAAATAGTCCCCAGCAAATGCGATAATATTTACTTCAGTTTGAGTAAAGCTTAAACTGTCCAGCAAGCCTCCATCACAGCTGAAAGACTGACTTCATGTTCCAGATTTGACCTACTCACCTCATCTGTGCAATGCAGTATCAATACAGACATACCCCCGATGTATGTTAACCCCAAAACTTTGAAAAAGAGACCCAAGCTGATGAAGAGGTAATCCCTTTACCTGCGCTGTACTTACTTTATCTCTCCCAAACCTATCAGACACAATACATGCATCACTTTCTGAAGAACAATGTGTTTGGAGAAGTAAATGTGCACCTATTAAAAAATGTCATAGACTGAAATAGAGATCAGAGATAGAAATCACATTAGGTTGCTGGAGAACATTAACCTGAAGAGATGAGATGTCCCCGCTCTCCACACACTGTTTCCAGTCTTAAATATTATAATACAACCATGTGTACAGTTTACTTCAGCTGAAGCACAACATGGACACAAACATGGATCACCCACACACAGCATTCATATTACTGTATTGTATTCAGTCCCCGATGATCTGCCGGGTCAGTGCACAGGTCAGTCACTGCCCTCTCCTCTGCAGCTGCAGCCGTGATATGAGACACACTGCTTGAATGCACGCAGCCACTCTGACTGACTGTTGAATGTATATTTGTAGAGCGATCTGTATAGTCTACTGTCCAAACTTTATCCTGCACTGCATGTGAGGTCTCATGTGTTACTGTACAACATATCTCCTTACCAGTGTCAAGTTAGATTTCTGTATAAAGCTGCTTCTGAATCTAAAATGGCTGTAAAAAATGACAGTGAAAGGGATTGTGGGTAACTTGCTTCGTCGAGGAAAGAAATGATACAAAGCCTTTGAGGAGAAACGTTAAATTCTCTGTTAAAAGAATCAAAACAGTGATGCTTTGTTTTCTGAGCTGCTGATCTGCATTAGGAACATGTGAAATGATTTTGACCAGACAATTTTAGTTGTCGGTCTGAAATTAAATGCATTTTGATTTATCTCGGGCGGATGTCGCGTGAAGACACGGACAGTTGATGAGCTTGGGTGTGTAAGAAAGGGTGTGATGGTGGAGGCAAAGTGCAGAGTGTTTTAAGCCTGCTTGTGGTCAAAAGCACAGCGAGCTCTGCAACAGGAAATGACAGAACCCGGCGCAGAGGCTAAAAATAATGCCCGTTGTTAAGGGAGAATAGAGCTGGGGAGGCAGCGGAGTACAGCAAATATTATTTCAATTAAACCGCAGGCCCAAAACCACGGCCTTCTTTTCAGAGAAAAACCCAGGTGGCTGCCAGGGGAAAAAATAAAGTGAGGAGCGGGAGAGGTGAGGAGTTGAAGCTCTCACAAACGGAGTCAAACGCTGGGTGTTGGTGACGGTGATGGGCGGGGTGAGGGGGGTTTCTGAGTAAAATTCCTGTGAAGTTATGCCACAGCGCACTGACTCAGAGGGGACAACATGCGCCTTTTTTTTTTTTTTTTTTCAGGATCTTTTCGCAATGGCTTCCACCACCTCCTCCCCTGACTCCACCATTGTTACCAAGAGAAGGAGAGGGAAGGAGCAGGAGAGGGGTGGGCACCGGGAGCTGTAATGTTGGCATCAAACTGACGGTAACGCCACTCCAGTTCACCTCCCCCTTTCCTAACCCCACTCACACACACACACACACACACACGCACGCATGCACACTGGCAAGCTCAACACACCCTGGCACTCAGCGGTGCCGAGCTAAGAATGGAGCACTCCTTCGGCTCACGCAATGTGGTGTGCTGAAATTTCCTGCAATAAAAACGTGATTGGGAAGATACCCATTAAAAAGTGTGAGGAGAGAGCCGAGAGCCTGCCAGCCAGCAAAGAATTACAAAGCAGAGAAGAAGAGGTGGAGGGCAGGAGAGTTTGATGGAGACGGGGGAGCGGTGGAGAGAGAAGTTAGAGGAAGAGAGGGATCAGGGAGGGGGCGGTTGAGGGATATTCTCCTCGCTGACCACTGGATATACCCTGCCACCGTCCTGCAGGGGAAAAAAAAAGCCGTCTGGCTTCTTTTGCGCTCTCTCTCACCCCTCTCTTTCTCCTTTTTTTTTTTTCAAATCCTGTTTTCATTTAGCACATGGCAGCGCTCCCTCAAACTCTTGAGTTTCCCAAACCAAAAGCTATTTCCTGATTCACTCCCTCTCTCATATAATTATTCTGCTGGACCGTGTTTCTCAGTTCTTTTTTCAGGGCTTCTTTTCCAGCACTGCCTGTTCTGTACTCGGGGTGACATCACAGCCTCAATGGGGCAAAGTACTCTGTAGGTCAGAGGTCAGGGCTGCTCCTACTCGTTCACACATACTTAATCCTTATTTTTTACGTGTGGACCTGATGTAATTTTATGAAACACTTTTCCATGAGAGACTAACATTTGCCTGGATCACATCACATGTCCTTGAATCCAGTCGTTTCAGGTTATGGGTTTGATTTTAGGGAAGAATATCGAAACATGCGCGATTGTATACTCTGTTCTGTATGGACGTTTGTGTGTTTTTGGGTGTAGGGGTGTATGAAGGGAGCTCGGGTCGTTACAAGACATTTTCTGAGCTCAAGTGGGTCACATGGTTAATATGTTAAGGGCCCTTGTTAAAGGCTGCGGTATTCACCCTGTAAATGGCCGCATTGTTCCCGTTCACACACACACACACACACACACACACACACGCACACACACACACACATTCGCACATACACTGAGGCTTTTTATGCCATAACTATTCTGAATCACTCGTAATGTGCCCTCAAATCTGCTGTTAAAAGTGCACACTCAGTCACACAGGGCATTAGCAGTGCATTTTTGCTGCTCAACCTGTGGACTGTACGTTTTATATAGCCCCTCTCCCCGTCTCTCTGCTGGTGGTGTTGGCAGCGTAACACTGCACCGACAGTGGGTCTCTCTCTCTCTCTCCCTCCCTCCCAGCTGTGTGCTTCTGTCCTCGTTCCAGTTGTTCGGGTGTGGCTGCCGCTGGCACCATGAGAAGCCTTCATGAACTCAGGGGAAAGTTGTGCTCATTAATTGACTGCTGGAGAGGAGAGGCATGCTGCAGATACTTATTGTATGTGGGTGTTACTGTATGCATGCCAGCACAATGGTTATGTCGGAGAACTTATATGAACTTTAGATTGTAATCTACTGTGATAACAACTGAAACTCAAGACCATGCATCAAACTGCTGACAATTAAGTGAGGATAATGGGATTTAAAGTTAGTATTAAGAATGGGTCATATGGACTGAGAGGTAATCTGATAATACAAATATAATCTCAAAGGCGTCGTTGATAGTGATAAACTCATGAACAATCATCATCCAACTCTGCAGTTCCCCTAAGCTTGATGGATGAGTTTAGTGTCTTTCAGCTCATTGTTTTGGTTTTGTGGCCCAAAACGTTACTCCTTTGGTTAAATCGCCTGCCTCATTCTCAGCAGCAGGCAGCTGTTTGCAGCATGACCCCACCGTATGCTAAGTGTGCTGCAACAGCAGATCAACAAAGGTGGCATCTAGCTTGTTAACATGGTGAATGAAGCATAAAGCATCTCAAGCAGGGGAGCCTGAAATCTTTACCTTGAAGGTCAAAAACTCAGACTTTGGGACACCCTGATCTAAAGAGTCTGATATTTTCCTCAGGAGCTGCTTCAATACAAAACAAAGCTAAGAAGAATGCTCATAACTTGTATTCGCAGGGTGGTCATAAACACAACTCCAGTCAAATGCTAACGTTGCTCTGTGGCTACGGGATGTGTTATTAGCCAACAGTTTGCTAATATGTTTGTATAAAACCCTTTTCTAACAAAAATCAACTAGAAGGCATCATTGCTCGCCTCACATTTGCCAAAATAATGCCAAACAAGTCGAGTATCTGACTCAAGGCAGATGGGGCAAATTACATGTATATCACACAAGTATTTATGACAACAATATTTAACACCAGATTCAACCATTTGAATGGAACCGTAGCATTGCTTTCATGTCATGTTCAACGTTTTACATGCTAATTTATACTTTTGTCCAGTAACTGCTTTGAATTTGTTAACCACATGATGGGTGGTCAAGGTCTGAGTCAAACCGAGTCCAACATGCGAGAAACTATCCAGCGCATTCAGTTTTATAAGAGTGTCTGGCAGAGCGAGGGTTGCAATGTGAAAAGAATAGTGGCATGGTTTGCAGTCAGTTTTGATTCGGGGCCAAATAAATGGCATTAATGAGTGTTCCTCGTTTACTGTGTGCTGTTTTTTTTTTGTTTTGTTTTTGGATTTTCCCTTATGTGGCCCAGCTTTGGGAAGGCCAGTTCCCCCCTCGCACTGCACGCTTCCACTCCTCTCTTCCACAGACACAGCTTTTCAAAACAGCCTGTTTGAGTGTGGTAGCTTCAAGTACTATGATGACAGTAAAGGAGGTTAGTATGCATTGTTGGAAACAAAGTTATGTCTGCCTCTCACTTGGAATGACTTAAGTCAAAATCTGCAAAACCCTCAGTGTGTTTGACAAAAACAAGCGGAAACAGGATAAGACAGCTTCAGAATAGCTCTGTCTTGGTGCATCAGATATCTAAGTTGATGATTTAAAGTATGCTGCATACATATGATCTGCTGCCTTCAAAGACCTTCCAGCTTCCCTCCTCCTGCTTTCACTTATAGCCATGCTAAGAATAGCCTGCAGACTAGACTACAATATGCACTGTAATCGCAGCAGAAATCCTATACCACTTCAGAGGTCGTGCAGTGTGACTGCAAGTGACGATCTGAGTTGCAAGAGCGCATACGAGTTTGTGCTGCAAAATATAGCCCTACATGTGTGTTAAGTCGGGAAGCATGCATGTCTACATGAGTATAAGTATGTGCGTGTGTGACCTCATGGTATATGATTGGCTGGTGATGAACAGGCATGTGCTCTGTGAGGGTTGGTGTAGCATGCCGGCGGGTCAGAGAAGGGCTTAGCACAGATGGCCACGATATAATGGCAAGAGTGTAGTACGGACATGCAGGAGAAGCAGCAAGCAGTTTTTGTAGACCAGCTGCTGTTGCCATGGTTACGACCACCAAGATGCTGACACACCCCGCCTATGAAAAGCAAGTTGTTGCACAAGAGGAAGAGCTTAACAATCAATGCAAATAGATGCTCATAAACAAGGTTGCACAAGTAAAAATGACACATCAGAGAGGTTTAAAGAGCTGGTATTATGGTAATGGTAATTTCATGTTATTATTTTTTTTTTAATTGATTCAGTTTTGCTGCTGTTTTATTGAACTAAATCTATTGATGATTTGCTCAGCACATGTTCAAACACAGTCTAATCGCAGCAACCACTAAGCTTTGCAGGCCTCTCAAGTCTGGGATCGCTCTGCATGCTGCTGAGGAAGCTGTGTGCACTGGGCTGTATAGAGATACTCCACTGCCTGCATAAAGAGTTAAGAGGGTGGTGTCTTTCTATTTTGCCTTTCCAAAACCCAATTTACATGAGCCAGTGTGTAAGAAATTGTTTAGCTGCTCTAACCTTAGCTGCACACATTAGCATACGTGGCTAACTTGTGAGGTTTTCGTTTTCGTTGTTATCTGAGATAGCATTGTGTTCATCAAACACATTAGTCCTAGTTTCAGGTTTCAAGTCCTGTTCAGTTTTCCCAACTGAATACTGAACTGAACTTGAAACTGTATGTCTGCATTTACTATTTGAAAATCAAAATTAAAGTGGGAGTCCTGCTTGTGGTACCTGCATGTGAAGTTGTCAGCGCACAGAAAGATGACAGGTGCAGAGAGCCAAGCTAGGACTTAGCAAATAAGAACAAATTGTAACTATTAATAATATCCTGTCAATAAGTAAGAGCTTTCATTTGTGTGTGGATAATTTGATATAAGCAGGTTTTGCGCTGGTAAAGCACACTACATCTTTACCATAGCTTAGCTGATGCCGCGTTAAGTATGCTGACCCTGTTTAAGGTGCAAGGTTGAGCCATAGAGGTATCACGAGAGATGTTGTGAGGAAACCAAAGTGAAGAGAGAGATGTGGAAGATAATTATACCATGCCACCCTCTTGCTCCCCCGGGCCCTTTCCTCCCCTGTGGCAAGGGTGCGGTGGCAAGGGTGGGCGCAGTGTATCACGCCTGAGTTCGGGGAGTGCCTTTGAGGACCACAGGAGGCCGGTGGAGCCAATAAAAGGCTGTCGGGGAGGGGGGAAAGCGGACACCACCAAGGGAGTCTGGAGCAGGAGGAGGCATCCAGACAACAGCTCTGCAAATCCACTGGCCCTCCCTGCCAAACAGCTGAACCTCGAAAACCTCAGGCAGGGCAAGCTGCCACACGCCACCATTATCTCAATCACTCTACAATAAAGCTGACATTTTCATGGAAGTGCAACAGAAACAGCAAAATTTTTTTAAAAAAAAGCAAAACATAGAATTACATTTAAAGCTACAGTCAGGAAGTACTTCATTTTTACAATATTTGAGGTCGCGAGACTCAAAGCTGCGCTGTGTATAAGTTGCTGAATGAGACGTCTTTGCAGCGCCCAGGACAACCTGTCCGATCCAAACCTGGCGTTCTTGGCTTTATATCTGTGGCTGGGAAAGCTGAGATTCCCACGGCGCAGGGTAATATGACAGCCTGGATGAGTTAAATGTCATTAAAGAACACAGAGTACCACTGCAGACGCATGGGCACTGAGAGGGTGGTACTGCATGCCGCACCATCTGCTGAGTCATAATGGGCACAGTGGTTCTCACTTCACCCTGCTGACTGGCCCAGTAGTCAGAGAGACAGACCTATAACCAGAGGGATTCAGGTTATAACTGCGCTGAGAGCAACAGCCATATTTATCCTCAGTAACCATGCCTTTGCCCAAGTGTAACACATTTTTAAACCTGCCTGAGTAAAAAGACAAGTGGAGACAACCTTTAAAGAACAAAACTGAAATGACTAAAACACCGCCGCGAATGAGACTTTATTGATCAGCTGTACATTAATGACACCTGAGTTGCAAAGAGACTGTAAAGTTCAGTTTGAGGGTTGTTCCAAACCAAAATAATACATTGTTTCCTACTTTAATCAAATCAGCAGACTTCTGTCACCGTCATGGCTCTTTATCTGAAATCATGTGATGTAATGATGAGATGAACCTTAACGACAAGCGATTACGCCACTGGTCACCTCAGGGTGGCCTGTGTTAACACTGAATCACACACTAAATGTCTATTACTGGGTTTCACATTGAAACTCTACATTTAAACCTAAATTAATTCATTTTTGCCACTTGGGGGCAGCACAGCAAGCTGCTAACAGCTCATAAAGCTGCTGAACAACTCAGCAGATCTAGTGTTCAGAGGGTTTATCAGAGGCTTTTCTTCGCTGAAAACAGCTGCCTGCTGCGACTATAAAAGACGCTGATGAGAGCTGTAAGAATGAACCAAAATAGCAAAGTCGGCGGCCGTAAAACCAGGACAATTAGAGTTGTTCGCGGTTGTAACAACAGTACAGTAACAACTGTCAAGTTATACAACGCAATTTGTTTCATTCTACACAACTTTTAAAAAAGCAGCTTCAAACATTTATTTTGAGTCAGTTGCAGGTAAATATAGTTTTTAATATCCGTTCACAAGTTAATTGCAGGCTCGGAGACATGAGCTGCTCTGGGAGCAGCCAGCAGACGCTGGCACATCAGGTAGAGTGGCAGGGGATCATCTGTGGCGGCCGTGACGAAGCTGGAACGTGATGGAGCCGTGTCCAGTGGATTTTGGGACTCACTTCAGTTCTGACGGAGAGACTTTGTCACTTATTGGCTGAAATGTTTCTGTTTTCACAAATCAGCAAGTTGGTGCCGCTTTTACAGCAAAGTAAAGACTTATTTTGATGTTTGGCCCTTTGCTTTATTTCTCCATCACATATTTTATATTGTAACTTTCCCTTGGAACGAATGCAATATTAGGCTAAACATTAGCTATGTGCTGAAGCTAACGTGCTATTTGTGTTACTGTTTCTGTTGTTTATTGGTTGTTAGGAGTCATGAATGATGATGTGGTTGCTTTTATTTCTCTGTGTATTCGCCGTCGGCGCAGCGTGTTTTCTTGCCTTTTGTTGTTTTGATAGTATTTCTGCTGTCCCTGTTTTCACTTCCTCATATTTTGTTGCTGTTTTTGTCCTGTTGTTCCTGTTTTAATTGTTGCCAGTCTTAAGGTTATTGTTTTGGTGGGACTGGAAGTTCTTTCGGAGTTGCACAAGTAAAGCATTAGACCGTCTGATGTCTTTTCAGTGACACTGTGTCAGACTGAGATGAAGCTTTTACATAATGAACACACGCCTCAAGGATGAACACGCACCAAAGTATACTGAGGAATTTCATGAATTGGGAGGAGATAAAAGACATCCTTCTCACCCTACAGTAATGTATATTACTCGCTCTCTGTCCTCACACAGCTGGGCCAGCAGACTGCTGGATGGATGAGGGGGGTGTTGAGGGTGAGGCGGGGGGAGTTGAGTTACATTCCTTCCATCGAGGCTGTGTGTCTGCCAACCAGGTCACTCCCAGTTCAGTCCCGGGAAATTGGGAGGGAAGAATTTCCTCTATGTGTCCATACTGGACACAGCCACAACCACACAGAGGCCTGTGTGCACCCTGGGCACGTGTGTGTGTGTGTGTGTGTGTGTGTGTGTGTGTGTGTGTGTGTGTGTTTAAAACTGAGAAGCCAGTGTAATATAACTTGCATGTTATTTTCTTGCGAGAACATTGTAGGAGAGGTGGGATTGTATGGGGTGTGTAAGTGTGTACATGTGCACACTGTATCAGATTGTGTAGGCGTGTGTGTGTACTGTGCAGCTGATGTGTGTGTGTGCGACGTGCGTCAGGCAGAAACTGAAACTGAGATGTCCTAAAGTTCTCGGACCATGTCAACAATACTTTGCCGCATTTTGCCGACTCTCGTGCAGACTGAGGTACGGTGAGGAGGAACATACCAGCTCACACCTCAGTGATACTTCAATAACACACACCGCCTGTTGCAACCTGTGACCTCCAGTGATCTCTGGAATGATGCAATTTCCTCGGGTCACTGAGACAAACTAACATATATTTATTGTGCTTTGCTATGAAAAGAAATCAGATCCGTGCTCTGAGGCAATGCTTTAGTGTCCCTCCAGACATCTCCAGCCCTGTTCACCACGTACACGCCATGCACAACAACACTCTGATGATAGATGCTACCAGAAGATTCCAGGTCCTCTGGCCCTCGCTGCAGCCTAACAATAGAAAGATGGAAAGATAAACTTACGGGAACAGAAAAGGGCTAAATTTTATTTTCCATATGCTGTTGGTTTTTGTTGCATTACACATAAATTGTTATGGGTCACCAGGGGAAGCTCAGTGTGTGCATTGGAAGGCTTTAGACAGCAGTATGTTATCTGTGTATTCATGTTTCATGTCACGCACTCAAACAGAGGACCTTTGCAGATAAAATGAGGTGCATTAGCCTCCAAAGTAAATCATTTAATAAGCATTCCCCTAATTTCTGACCACAACCTGCTGTACAGTTAAGCATTACTGTGTTGGCGTCATTTCATTTTGCAGTTTATTGCCTCTTTGCACAACTCCACGTACATCCAGAATCCTTACGGGCAAGTGTCACGGACCGGGAGCCAACTTGGCAGTGCTGCTGGGCAGTTATATCAGGCTAACAAGACCAAGAACCTATCTTAATGAACATGGAGATGCCATTAGTTGACTTTCAATGGTCTTACAATGTGCAAGGTTTCACAACATTACATCATATGACTGTCACCTCTAACATTACAGTGGCTTGTCTCCTCTTAGTGCAGTCATCATTTCAAATTTGACTTTCATGGTCCCAAGAGGATGAATCCCACTGACTTTTGTGACTTCGATCGCCTTTTACCCTAGCAACCCCATGTTGATATTTGTGTTTCCGCTATTTGATGAATTTGTCATTTGTCAAAAGTCACACTGATGTCCCCTGATGAATTGTCATAGCTTCTTTTGGCAGCAGAAGTAAGCTGTGAACACGCGGTTAACGTACTGTTAAGCTGACATCTCAAAGTTGTTGGCAGACAGCTGCTTATTTCTACATCCAGGAAATTAGTCAAGTTTCTCACCATCATGTTATTGTAGGTCAGGTCAGATTGGAAACTGCATTAAAGGCATTTACAGTTTGTACACCCTGTATCTTCTTTCAATGCCCTAGATCTAGATAAGGAAACCCCAACCCCCACATTAAGTACAACAGTCACTGACCTTTCAGCTCGGTCTTTTGTCTCCACCAGCTTCTGAGGGAAATGTTTAACTGTTTATCTGACTCATGCTCTGAAGAATAAAATAAATATCTGTGAGTTTGTCACCCCGATCAACACTTTTCTAAAAGTATTGATTATTATCATTCCCAGCTACATTATAATACAGGAGGACTTGCTTCATGGCACCGATCAGCCACCAATCCAAATTTTACATTATTATTCTAATGGCTTTATGCTTTTTGTGCCTTCAACCGAATTCCAGCAGACCGACATCTGGAGTGAAGAGGAGGACATATGGTAACATCCTCTTTGAGAAGGGAAGACAGGAAGTCTGGGGTTTTGAGTAAATATGGTCTTGATTTCAAGATATAAAAATGATATACATTAAAGCAGCCCAGCAGTTGTTGCTCCTTTTTATCCCAAACAGAAAAAATATTAGATTACTTGTTCAAAACCAACTGACAATTCATAAGAAGATTATATATTTTATATACATATCTATATTATATAGTGTTTATTAGGGAGACTAACAGCAGTAGACGTGCAGACTTGAAACACAGACAGGCTCAGTGTGCTTTGCTTTGGGGGGCATGGGAGGGGGGTTTGCGGCTGACTTGTTGTCTGGGACAGGAAACATGTGAGCTGAATATGGGATCTGTAGAGAACTTGGCAGCTGCACACAAACACACACACACACGTGCACACACACACACACACACACACACACACACACACACGTGCGTGCACACACACACAATGCAGGAAAGATAGAAGCTCTTCCAGGACACACAGGAGTTGGCCCTCGCCGACGACGTGTCACAAGGAATCAAATTAGATGTTGCTGCGTAGAGTGCCCAGAACAAGGCCAGGGACTTTTCTCAAGGAAACTACAGTTAAGTTGGTTCAATCTCAGGGGTCGTTTGTAAATTCAGCCAGAGGATTTGTATGTAAAAGACTCTCCTGCAGGACTACTTCTGCAGGGAGGCCGGTGGCATTCAGTCACTGCATTCTGTCTATTACACTTTCCTGGCAAGGATCCTGGACCGAGACGGGTGGGGGGACAATCTACTGTATCAGTGTGACACATCTCCAGTGTGCTTTTGAACTTCTGATTGAGTGTTTCTTGGGAGTCACATGTATCGCTCGGGTCAAATGGCCCATGATATGACAGACATGTTACACAAGCAAGAGACGGGTACTCAGCACCATCAAACACACGCTTCTATAAGAAAGCCCCGTGTGATCTCGTAACCAGCCTGCTTGCTCGAACGCAGGCTGCAACATGTGCTGAGTTTTCCATATACACATTACTGCCACTGTATGGATAAACACACAAGCAAATAGCATTGTTCAACAAATATAGTCCATGATGAATTACTGTCTTGTTTGAGCCCTGATAAATAGCCAGCTGCTGCCCTCCAGCTATGTGAGCTGCCTCCCATGCTGCCCTGTCATGACTCAGTGCTGAGTGGGACATTAGTGGGTCTCTTCCTAGTATCCAGTGCAGAGTGAGAGGGTCAGTTCTGTCAGCTTTGGCCTGGACTGAGTTTAGCATCATGGGAAAAGCTGATAGCAGCTGGGGTCCTGGGAGGTTACACTGGAGTTCAACTGAGTTGATTTACCGCCATGGTGCCCTGTCAGTCAAGATGCAGGGAATCAAATGTAGGGGCTGACCCGAGATGGGGTTGTGTTTGGTGAGTATACCCAGCTGGGTGGTCCCACACCACACCCACCCCCCTGTGTCAAAATATAGACAGATGAGGATTCTTCCTTTTGCATCTGCAGCGTCTTTGACAGTCAGTCTGACATAAGAGAGCCACCTGGTGGCCACATAGGGCAGTTACATCTCACCAGAGTCCAGCCGGTGCTGTATCAATGCAAAGTGCAATGCAAAGTCCACTCAGGCATTTTCCAGCACACAAAGACTCAAGTGTCATCTGAGTTAGTTGAATCAATACAAGGACAACTTTAATTCTTTAAGGTTTAAGTGAAATAAAGGCCTGAACCAACCTAAAGCCGTGAACACAAACATAATATATATGAACATGACGCACTTCTAAACCCATGCGTCAGTGCTTATGCATTGTACAACAGCGGTTCACTCAAACTCTCACTGAAGTATCAGAAAATACTCAGTGTGCATTAGAACACCGGTGTGTTATTATGTATTATGTTATTGCTTAATCTCAGCCTTAGCATTACCAAGTGCTCCAGTCTCCTGCTCAGATGATTCAAGGGAAGTAAATCTTAACTTCTGATAAATGTGACAAAGTAATAAGTACATCATTTCCCACTGAAACATGGGTGTAAGAATAAAGTAGAAGAAACTGGAATCCGTAAAGAGGCTGAAAAGAAACAGGTATAACATGTTGAAAACTTTTGTTAAACTGAAAATGAGCTGGGATCGTGGGGTGGAGCTGGGATCTTGTCTGAGCTGCCTGACGTTGGGAGGCCATAAAACCTGCAAGATCCTCTCGCTCTCCTCCCCCGTCCCTGTGACCAATACTGTCATTGGTTTGTACTTTCACACTCTCTCTCACACGCACACGCTTCACCACTCACTCACACAGCCAGTGCATGCATGCAGATCCACTGAGAGAAACGCCACACTCTATTGTTTGCTTAAACATTTTTGTGTGGGTGATGCGTGTATCCATCTTTTGCCACACATCTCTGAACCAGACTCTGACAGCTGCAACACTGGATTTGTGATATAACTCATGACTGCTCTTTCAGTCCCATTTCTGTGGATTCGATGCCTGATGCTCACGAAGTAAGAAGTGGAGTAGTGTTACAAAACTAGTAAACAAACAGTATCTATACATTTACTTGCAGTATACTTCAAAATACAAGTGGACTAGAAGTCTATAACAAGTACCTGAACTAAGGTTCACAGTAAGTGCTCCAGCTGTGCTTAACTACTTGAGTAAATGCACTTTGTTACTTTCCACCGATAGGTCTCGGAGATGCATCGTCCCAGTAATCACCCCACTGTGCTTCCTGATTCAGACCCTCACACAGGTGAAGGTGAACCAGGTGGGTGGGACGTGACGTGTGATGTGTGTCTTTACGGTGAGCTGTGTCTGTGCATCAGCGAGCAGAGCTGCAGCGATGGCCCAGGTGAAGGCAGCAGGAGACGCAGCGAGGAGCCACCACGACTGTGCAGAGGTTTACTCTGACATGGCTACAGTCAGCTCCAGCGCCGGTGAGTCGATGAGGACGATTTATATAAAAATTAGAGAAATGCACAATGAAAGGGTTCTTTCTTTAAAGTTTATTTACTTTATTTGTGCATCTTTTCTCTGATTTATGCATAAATTGATTATTTCAGTTCATCTGAAGCTGTATTGGTCTCCTACCAATAAACCAGTTATAGTGTTGTATGGTCTAAATGTTTTTTATGGGGTTTTTAAGATAAATACAGTTTTCAGACTTAAAAAATATGGAATTTCATTGATGTTAAAACTGAATACCTGCACAAAATGTGTCTTAGTTGCTTTAGATTTAAAACTTTTATCCCCATATTGCAATCAGCAATAAAACTATTAATACTATAGTATAAATATGTCACCATGTTTGAAAAAAAGAAACCTTAGTCAGTGAGAATACGGTTCTGAGCAGCCATCAGCCAATCAGCTTCATCTGTCTCTTCTCTAACCACCATGATAGGAACAACAAGGTCAGCTCAGTCCACCAATTTGTCAGATTAGTCACTTTGCTGGTGATTGTGCTAATAATCTCGGTCAAATCCCCCAGTTTCTGGTATCGTTTTCTCACCAGCCTGTCTTTGGCAGCTAAAGCTCTGCGGCTCTCAGGTTGCCTGATGGCAGTGGGAACCATAAAGTCAGTCTAATCCTTCTTTTCTCACACAGTCATCGGTGAAATGCTCCTTTACATGTTCAGGCCACTTTTTTTTGTATCATGCCAAGGAGGCCAAGAAACAGGAGCTGGAGAATTGTCTCCAAAAAGTCTTTTCAGCATCCACACAAAGTCGCTGTGTCGCTCCTGAAAACAGATATAGGAGAGTCGGTGAGGAAGGGCTCATTGTGCGAGACCTCCATGGCTGTCAGCCTCGGCAGGCGGAGCAGAGCCTACCCCTCCCCAGCTAGGAGACGCCACCGCACCACTTTCAGCCATAAACAGCTGGAACAGCTGGAGGTGGCCTTTGGGCAAAACCAGTATCCTGACATCTACTACAGAGAGGAGCTGGCCCGTGTCACCAAGCTCAACGAGGCTCGCATCCAGGTGAGACACCTGCCCATCAAAATCCTCCCACAGCCTCCTGACAGCTAGGATGTGCAGCTTTACGGCCACATACAGCCGGCTGTACGTTACATTCGAACTGTGTTAAAGCTGTGTTTACAGGTTTTTTCATTATTTCATTAACTTTTAGAAAAGAGACAACCGAACATATGCATGTGTGCAGCATGTATATCATATTATGCAGGAGCTTATCGTGTGTCAGGTCTGAAGCAGTGCAGTTCACACACTGCCTCTCTTTTCAAATAAAGAGGCCGCAGAAGACGTTGGCACATAGTATGCAATCAAGTAAGCTCAAATTAATTAGGTGATTAATAGAGCCAAAAAAAAAAGGTTTGATCATTGATCACTAATTCATTTTAATTTCCTTTCATCTATCATGTCAAATTTTTATATCATTGCAAAGTTAACTCCTGAGGAGCTTTGGGTTGTTGACTGCAATTTGAAAACATCACAATGTACTTTTATTATCATCATTTGCGCTGTTGTCTGTTACTCAGCGGTGCAGGGGGGTGCTGCACGAGACATGCCACGACGTGTCCCACTTTGCTTGACAGCGGAATAAATATAATATTGTGCATTTTATTTTGAAATGTGAGAGGCAACACATTATTTTATTAAAATACAATGTCTGCAGTAATGGCTTAAAACCTATATATGGAGGTTTAATTTGTCTGTCTGTTCACACACACTGTAAGGGTTTCTCTGTGAATTTGGACACAATGATGACGTCACTCAAAAAGCAACAATTGTTTAACAAGTGTTTGTTGTCTCTGAAAGTGTGTAGCTGAATTACAAAACAAGGTAACACTTAACGCCCACTTTTGCTGAACGCAGCCGATTGAACTGCATTGTGGTGTCAGGCGCTCCTCACATGAAGGGGAACAGGCCGACTAACCTGTCTGTGTCTCAGCAGGTTTGGTTTCAGAACAGAAGAGCCAAACAGCGGAAGCAGGAGCGGGCCTCACAGAAAGTTCTCCCAGTGGGTGTGGTGCCAGGCCACAGGGCGCTCCTGGGGGGCATGCACGTCCAGCCGTCCACCATGGCTCGACAGTACTACCCCCAGCCCCTGGCTCACATACCCCGCCTCTCCCCCATGCTGCCCTCTGGGCCGTACTCCCACCACCCAGGCTCTGTCGCCCAGTGCCCCTGCCCTAGTGTCCCCCCGCCGCCCGCCACCCAGCGGCAGCATGAAGACTGGTACAACCCGCTGAGGGGCAACCTCACCTCACCCATGTTCTCCCTGGCCTCCATGCAGCCTCTGGACCCAGCTTCTCACTGGAGCTAAGCCCAAGATTAGATTAAAAATGACGTTCAATCTATTTAGCTGCAGAAACTGAGTGATTATACACACACACACACACACACAAAATCGAGTTACAAATACAAATTCCGGTCTTGAGTGTCATACACACTGTGGAAATAAATGTTCACAGTACTTTGAGTCTTTGTTTAACCTCACTCATTTAATCTATGCACAGATCTCACTCTGACATTCTCACCAGCTCTTTTCTGGTTTCCCAACATTCAAATCACTGCAGACCATCATCTGAACACATGTATCAAACATGTATTAAAATACACTTTACGAAAGCCTGCAGTACTGTTCTCCTCCATATGACATGCACATGACACAATCAAGGAGAAAGGTTAAATCTCCGGTTTCTGTAGCGACTGACAGTTCTGTTCTGTTCAGCCGACGTAATAAATAAAGTTTTCTGTAAAGCCCTGTGCAAGTGATTTCATGAATGCGATGTATCCCCATCACAATTCACTAAAAGAGTCAAAGTCTGAAGATTACAGTTTTTATTGTTTCACATTCCAGAGCCAACACAGTTGCATCTGTTCATGTTTAAATATTTGCATTCAAACAATCTGAACCGATTGAAGAATCAATACTGATGGCAAAAATAGAGAATTCATACGAAATCATACTTCAGACAGATCACAGATGTTTCAACAGATGTTGACACACACAGGGACCTGACACATGTGATCCATGTCTATTATAAAGGCAGCTAATGATTCGGAGCAAATGTGCTGTGTTCAATGGTTTATAACAAGTGCTTTACTGGAAACTCATGAGGTGAAGTCAGCTTTTAAACAACTGCAGTGGCAGCAGCATCAACCAGTGTGCTATAGGTCTAGTTTATCCAGTGATAAAGGATGAGCAGCAAGGTGCTGCTTTACATTCACTCCATGACGTCAGATTTATGTCAAGTATCTGCTGGCTGACAGACCGCAGTGTCAGCGATGGTGATTGGCTCATATAATCTTCATGAAAACAACAGCAAAGACAGCCTCAGGAAGAAAACACGCGGCGCTGACATGCCACTGTGCGGCACAGAGTCTCTGCTCGCAACATTCAACGCCGTGTTACTCTCCCCTCCAGAATGAACTACATCAGGCTACGGGCTGTACACGTGGACAAGTCAAGGCCACTTTCTAATGTGATGACAACGACCCGTTTGTCTCGTCGTCATCACAAACAGCAAATGAAATGGATTCACGGAAGGAATCATTTGGTCCAACACGCTGAGTCTCAACACAGCAGCGATCACACAGTGAAACAGGTTTCGAGCGCAACCTGTCGTCCACGAAAAGACATTCTGTTTGGACGCTGTGGGGCTACCAGAGCGAATTAAGAGTAGCACCGCTAGAAGAAGAATACACATTATTGAGTGTACTGCACATGTAAAGGGCAATTTCACCAAAAATAAAAAAAGAAAAACGCGTTTGTCGGTGATATAGGGTAAACAAAACAAAATCACGAGGTGCAGAGATGTCACCTCAAGTGTGAGCGCACACTGACACCGGTCCAACTGAAACAGTAGCATTTTCTCCTTTTTGTTGCTTGTTAAATTATTGGCATTGCCAGTTTTGCCGCCACTAAAAACCAGCAGAGAGAACTACAAACATTCCCAAAAGCCTCAGGAATGATGAATTACCCTGATTGAGAGAGAAAGCACAGATTAAACGGGGGGGGGGGGGTTTCACACACAACATGGTGGCAGCTTCTCTTCTGCAGATTCCTTGCTGCGGTTGTTGTGGACATGAAGAATGTCAGTGCCCGGACGGCGTCTCACTCCAGTGATTTGGCGAACTCTGCGTAATCTATGTAACCGTCATTGTTTTTGTCATCGTCCCTCAGAACATCATCGATGAGAGTAATGAGGTCCTCCTCTTTCATTGGCTGGCTGTTCTCCCCTCCCTCCTGAGAAAGACGCAGGATAATGAAACATTCAGTGGATGTGTCGCGCATGTGGGACAGCCACAGATATTACTCATCGGGAACTCACACATAATGACGTGTGGTGTTTATCTGGGTTCCGCAAAATCTTAAACTTTTACAAACTGTGGTAATTCAGCGAATTCTGTTCACATCTAAGACGTGTGCACATCTAAAAGACCCACCTCTCTGTGTACATGTGAGATAGCTGTAGCTAGCTCCAGCCCATCCAGCAGGTTGTTGCCGTCGTAATCATGCATCTTGAAATAGTGCAGCTGAAGCTCCTGGGGCGTCATGTCTTTCTCTGGTTTGTCAATCACTCCCTCTAGATGCTCCATGACGTGGCTGGAAGACAAAAGAAATGTCACGAACCGCAGCTGCTGATTACACAGAGCGTGTGAGCGCTGCTGCTGCTGCTGCTGCTGCTGCTGCTGCTGCTGGTCGTGTTCAAAGTTCACCACTCTGTGCAAGTAAGTGCTGAATCGGGCATTTGGAAGTGGGGAAGCCACTCACTCTTTGTCCTGGACCATGTTTTTATCCAGGCGGCCGTGACCGTGGCCGGATATGTGAGCTGCGCTCTCTACAGCTGGCGGCGGCTGCTGGTGCTGCTGCTGGTGTGGATCCACCTGAGAGTGAACACACAGCAGAGAGGAGCACAGGAGGAGGAGCACACCCCCCCACTGCACACTACACCTGCTACTCCTCATTCTGCTGGCCACAGACACACAGACAGACGGACAAAGAGACAGACAGACAGACAGACAGTTAATTAAACCTTTTTGATTTTATAACTATATGACTGATATCACATATGCATCATACTTCTAAACCCTGGATTTATAAACTTGACTGTACTCTTTAATCCAGTTCTCTCTTACAATCTTCATTCATTTATTAGATCCCATTATGCATGTAACGAAATAACTTGTACATCATAAACATTATAATCATTTTTATAGTTTGCTCCTATTCACAACTTATTAGAGCTACATCAGGTTGAGCAGAGGGCTGCCCCACCTGCGCCATATTGCCAACAGAGAAGCACAATTCAGCAAAGTCAAGACTGTAAATCTAATTTTTGAAGTTATGTACAGTCATACATGTATGTAAAGGTTAAGAACGAATAAACACACGAACAGCTGTTCAGGAAGAATGGGTCAAAAGCGCAAATATCATTTTAAAGCTGCCTATTACACGTGCTTTAAGGTTACATAACTAATCCTGTCTTAGTAAAAAACATGAAATGAAATTTACGTTAGCTAACGGAAACATTCATGTTAGCGTAAAAACCTGGCTGTAACGAGATTTGCTGGAATAAAGCGTCATTTCAGCAATGCGTTCAAATGCCATTTAATGTGCAAACCACGCGAGGCGTCCAGCAGCGCAATTATTTAAAATTATACTTTCAGACTTACGTGAAATCAATTCGTATCTTCACCTGGACCCGTGGACAGTTATGTTGTTGTCTTAGTTGGCTGGCAAAAGTGATTATTCACGGCTTTTTTGGACCGAGTGGCTTCCCGTAGCTGCACTTGGACACGACAGCTCATTATGATTGGTTGTAGTCTTCAGAGAGTATACAACTGGCGCGAGAGCGTGCACCGCATGTACGTCCGTGCTCGGCAAAATCCAGTTAGACTGATTGCATTGTTGCCTTTAGCTGTTCGCAACGGCATTATAATTTATAGCATAATATTTAATATAACGATATTCAATTAACAAGACAATAATAGGGCTATCGAACTGCAAAGTTCCTGTTTCATATGGTGGCTGTTAACCGGGTAATAACACGAGCTAACGTCCAGGCAATTTTCCAGAATATTCACATTCTCATGTATGCAGAAGCAGTACTGACATTTTCCAAGAGACAAAGTATTTAACGACATCACCCATCTTGACAGAGAGAAAACCTTTGAGGCGACTCTCTCAACACGTGACAGGGGGAGTGAAGCAGCCGCTCAGCTGTCAGGTCCACTCTGCACAGGAGCGCGCTGTGTAGAGGAGCTCACTGAGACGAAGGGGAAGCGTCGATTCATGTCAAGCAAATGTCAAGTTTCCAGAGAGAAAATGACGCAGCTAAATCTCTGTTCAGGAGGCTGGAGGTTTTTTGATGTCATAAAGTAGCTGGCATAGACTCTGTAAAACCCCTCAGTAGTCAGTGACCCTTGCCCCCTTCCAGCACCCCGTGGCTGATAGAACAAATGCTAACTGTTGTCCAACTGATTCATGTGAAGTTACCCTTTTCCTTCAGTTTGATCACCAATGTAAGAGCGCTGATTAGGAAAGCAAACTTAGTTGCATTCATTTGGTTGTGCAACACTGTCAGCAAATGCAATAACGTGCAATAGCCACAGGAGTATTTGTAACACAGCAAAGAGGTGAGCTGTCATTCCTGCTGCGCCCAGATCGGGGAGCAGATCGAGTAATCACAAATCGATTTAATACTTGAGATTATAATTAAAATGAAGGAAAAAAAGAAAACATCGCTTTACATTAATGCATCCTGTCTCTTTTGGATTGCACGCTTTGCTGCAGAGGACCACAGCTTTCTTCGCATTGCTGTTTGTTAAGCCCTACCTGATCCAGTTAAAGCGTTAACGGGAAAGATTAGGGACGAGGCTCCTCGGAGCAGGAGACGCTTCCTTTTACTTGCAACGATTGCAGATCAAGCCCTCTCAAGATGCCACACTCACTTCAAGAACAACACACTTACGACCAGACGTCACTTGTGCATTGCCATGTGCTAAGCAAGATCATTTATGCGTAGGCGTAGGCTTTAAAATATATGTTTAATGTCAACTCTGTAAAATGCTGCAAGGTGCAGAAGACAGTGAAAAAGGTTCTAATTGAAAAAAAGTTACATTTGATTTGTTTCCTGTTCTTTCAGATGAGGATTTAGTGCTAGTTTGTTATGTAATGAATTATGTTCCCATAATGTTCCTGTAATGACTATAACAATCTGACACTCAGGCACGTTCCTGCATTAAAAATCCAAATAAAATGTCGTGCGTGTTTACTTGTGCGCTCTGAATTCCGTCTTTGATGAGTAACCCACACCCCACCCCTCCGCACTCACAGATTACACATTTATTTCTCCTGGTAGTCTGCAGTTACTCCCATCGTGTCCGGGGAGTACACTCACCACCGGGACAGGGCGGCGATGGCATCCCGGGTTTCCTTCACCCAAGTCCGCCTGGAAGCGGAGATGGAGCGCTACCGGGCCGAGTGCCAGTGGGACAAGATGCAGGCGATCGTCGACCAGATGCACGCCGCGCGCTTCCACGAGGACGGTGAGTGGTCACAATCCACCTGGAAGATGTGAAGTTGAGGGGTCTCCTGTGTTTTCCTCTGCGCACTGCCAAAAGTGAGCATCAGAACAGTCACAGGGTTTCACAATCAGGATGAATCCACTATCTCTTGTATGATCTGTTGGGCTCTGCCAAAAGTTGTTTCCGTTCGGGAAGTTGTCTCTAGAGTGTCTCTAAGTTGAAAGAACGTTCGTTACGTGCTTTGACAGTGGTTGATTTGCAATGATTGACTGCTGTCTTACTGTCCCCCAACTCATTTACTGATCTGCTGAACTCATTTGAAAAAGGATTCAAGACACACAGTTAAGAATTTAAAGTGTTTGTGAAGGATGCATATTTTTTGCAGTGCTCTGGCTGTACTGTACACAACGTGGACTTTGGACTCTCAGAGAGCTAGAGCTCCTTAAAGGTCTCCTCTGCAGACATATTCCACAAGTATTCATAATGAGTTTCTTAAATCTGCCCCAGTGGGTCAGAGCGGGGTCAGAGAGAGGTTTGCCGGATGGCTCCAACAATAAAATGCCTGGGAGTTTACACTATAAGCAATGAGAGAGTGTATGATCAAAGGTATTGTTAGCCCTCCATATACAGGATGTTGTCAGCTATAGGATCTCATGCAAAACAAGCCTTTTCCTGTGAACTTTCCATTGCCTGCCTTCAGCCCTGAAATCATTCCACACTGTACGTGTGCACAAAGAAATGCAAACACACTTATCACTGTGTGGCTATAAAACGTTACTTTGGTAAGTGGTTAATGCACCTGCCTCCACCTCTCTCCGCCTCGGACGAGTAAATATGGGCTCAGGTGACTCTGACTGCAAGACCGCTGTTATTGTGCCCATAAGTGGCTGATAGTGCAGACCAGCAGTTTCTCCCTGCCTGCACATGCACTGAAGTGGTAAATCAATGTGGTATTACTGTGTGCATGCATGCTTCGCATTAGCTGATCTGACGTTAGGTGCACACGGAGGGCACAGTGTAGTTCAATTTTGTGGTAAAATCCAGCATACTGTACTCAGTGTTTCTTCTCCTGGCTATGTTAAGGTCACAAAAGAACATTTTTTACTCTCGTTTTTTCAGATTTTTTGCCAAAAAAACCCACCTGTCAAGATTAATAAGATCCAGAACTGATGAACTAAATAACCTAAGCACGCTGAAATGATTTTTTTCTTTATAGTAAAAGTGACATTTCTCTGTGTTCATCACTTTGAGCGGCCTCTGTCACAAACAACCACATGATCAGTTGTTAATAAAAAGTCAATGAATAAAGACACTTTTACTTTGTTTTAGTTAGAAAGCTGTCGCTAAACTGATCCCTAAACTTCTCCATAGACAAACAAACCCCTTGATAGCAGCACGTTGATGCCAACGCTCTGGAGAGTTCAAATGTAATTCATCTAAACTGAGAGAGCAAACGGAAGAGGAGGAAACAAATAGCACTGAGCACTGCACTGAGACAAGAATGTGTTATGTCAAACTGTCCAAATGCAGTTAGCTCTTTTTTATTTCATTGCAATACTGAGTCATTCCAAAGTCTGCGTTCCAACTTGTGTGAAATCATTCACTAGGTCTTGCTGCACCTATGGGCTGAGACACGTCCTGCTGTTCATGTCTCACCTTCCCCTGGCTGACTGGGGTTTAGCCTTGGCTCTGCTGATAAAACTAACTGGCAAACATGTTGAGCGTATCAGGACATAAACACTGCTCACAGAGTTGGCGTCAGAACACACACACACACACACACACACACACACACACACACAGGATGAAAAAGCTAAACAGGAAGGCTTTAATCGAGTGTGTGTGTGTGTACACAAAACAGTTTACCACTGGACACTGAAGGCCCGGTCAGAACAGAGTTGGTTTACCGTATGAGTAAACTTCAGTATCTTGATCCAGTGAAGGTGGATGTGGGGGCTTATCATATGATTACAGTATAAAAGCTATTTAAGGAAAGTATGAGCGAAATGGAAACTGTAGCTTCTAAATAGACCACAGGACTGTTGCATATTTGAACTCCTCTCCCCGAGCCGGTGGGAAATGCTGTTTTTAATGGACTGACTGAGGTTTGCTTTGGCTCCACAAACAGACGACCTGTGACCCTGAGCTCAGACCTACTCCAACAAACTCAGCTCACTTTTGTTTTTGGACTTTTTCAATCCCCACCCCACCAGACGACTACGGGGCGCTGATGACGGCCGAGGCGCTGCTTGAGGAGTGCCTGCAGGAAAACACGGACCTGTTACGTGGCTCCATGCCTTTGATGGACAAGACCCAGCCCAAACTGAGCCGGGCCAAAGGCCACCTCAACACCATCCTCAGCCGAGGCCGTCTCACAGTCAGTCCAATTTGGATTCCTTCAGGTCCTCCCATAGTTGTAGATTCCTCTTTGCATCTTCAAAGGGGAACTTCAGAGGCTGTCACCATCATCATCACCCTGTTCCCCATGTGTTTCTGTCTAAATGACTAACTGACACAACAATTGCTCCAGTACTGAGTGAGGGCTCTGTAGCAAACAAGCTGCAAAGTAATCCTTGTGGTCAGTTGCGAGCTCAGATTGTTATTCTAGTGTCAAACAGCATTAGGGAAATGGACCTTTATGTTAAAGCTTAATATCTTTTTTCAACCAGCAACAGCAGTTAAATCTCTCTTCAAATCCACCAGACTATAGTCAAACAGGTGTATTTCAGCATGAATTTATGTTTGTGTCAGAGGACTCTGGTGGGTTTGAACAGACTGATATAATGCCTGTATCTGGTTACGGTGAAGGGTCTTGCTGTTTCACGTAAAGGTCTAAGTCTGTATCTTCTCTGCAATGTTGCCGGACACTAGAATAACAATATTGCCAGCTGCCTCAGAGATTACATCACAGTTGATTGTGCAGCTGACGGCTACGGCGCTCTCACACAGCACTTCATCAGTTTCACAAACTGTCGTCCTCATTAGTCATAGAGACACAAACATCTGTGAGAATAGAGTCCAGGTTTAGAAATATTGGAATTCCCCTTTAAAGCTAATTTGTTTTACATTTTAACGTGTTTGATATTTGTGTTGCTTCAGTCATTGCCAAACATTTACATCCTCTTTTCCTCCAGCCCAGGTATCTGAACGAGGCCCTGCTGCTGATGGCCAAAGTGCACTATGTGCAGGGTCGCTACCGAGACGCCCAGGGAATGTGTGCCAGGGTGGGACTGGAGGAGCTGACAAGGGATGACCAGCCGACCTACCACCTCCGCCTGCTGGCTGAAGCCTTTGTCATTAAAGGTACCTGACAACATCTGTTAAGATTAAAGGGAAATTCCAGTTTTGTATGAGGTTTGTATCTTCTTCCTTTTTTTTAATCACTGGATAAAAACCTCGTACTCACCAAGGCTGTTGCCGAGATCGGCAAACATGGCTGCATCGCTATAAAAGGAAAAACACAAGCCGTTAGATGATCGTTCCAATCGAAAACAAAGGTTAGCCAAAGTTATTTGGAAGAGAAAACTGAGCAGTTATTCCTCTGACTGCAAACATCCATCACAGTCTACAGACCGACCTCAGTTTGACCCTCAGTATCTGATTTATGAAACCACAGTGTTCCTGTTGCCACCAACATTTCAGGGGCACTTAAAACCTTAATGAAGTGGATTAGCTCTGTCGCTAAGCACGTTTCTGTCAAAGCCATGATAAATCCTAATGCCTAATATTTCTTTAAAGCTCATCTAATCAACCCTTTTAAACCAACACGACCACTTGCAGGGAAAGGGAAGCTCGAAGTGACGAACTCACAGTTGACCTTTGTGGTTCCTCTGAGCTCTGTGGAGCCTCGTGGTGCCTTTCAGCCCGTTGTTTTGGTTTTCGTTGATGTACAGTCTCACTGCTCTCATAATAGTCGTCACAGCAGCATCGGGTAGCTGTTTCCCCTTTGATAATGCATCTGCAGACAGACACAGTTACAGACTAGCTGGTGGACATGGTGGGGCGTTTCGCTGCTAAAGAGCCAGTTATTTCAGGAGCTGCTGGAGATTCGAAACAGCTGAAAGGACAGTGACCGCTGAACTTATCACTTGTCAGGCGGCTGGAAACTCCAAATGAATGGTAATGCGAACTGGCATTGTCCGTATCTGTTTGATGTGTCAATACCGAAGCCATTTCGGCTCACCAGGTGATATCATGTCAGTGTTTACAGCCCTCATGACCCCCCCAAAAAATCAGTTAATGCAGGTTTAAAGAATTCTGCTTATTGTGTCTTTACTGCTTTAAATAGATGAGCCGACACGGATATTAGCAACAGTTAGAGGTTAGAGGGTGTTTACTTTCAGCAGAACTGCAGCGCAGACAACTCAGACACACGCACACAAGCACACGCACACAGACACCAATGCCAGTGAATGAAAAGGAGGCAAAGTTGCAATGGCAAACAACAGGTTTCATTTGAGATTAAGTTTTCATTGGGAAAACTCATCGTAATATGAGATTAGAGACCGTCTTTCATTGTGAAAGCACCCATAGGCATCCCAGCAATATTGGTGCTAAAACAATTTCAAGATATTGCGATATTTGACTTCATCCATGTCATTCAGCCTCAATCATTGGTCTTATAAACCTTCTATATGTCAGTCTGACACATGTTAGCTGTCACTGGGATTTCAGACTATTCAGAGATCGCCTGCAGTGCTGCTCATTTCCAGCAGATCTCCTACCTGTCAGCCTCGGCCCTTAATAGGCCGAGGCTGCACTGAGGACTGGCGTGCTTCCCTGAAAAACACCACAGACGAGACCGAACAGGATCTCTGCACACGTTTCCTTGATGATCCCATTCCTAATCCCGTTGCTAGGAGTTATCGCAGTCCTAAAATCACAGTGACCTTGTACGGGGTTTGGAATTGGACGTGGAAGGGAAGTGGGCGGGCCGATGAAATCCAATCTGTGGAAGTGAATGTAAGACGGCTGGAAAACATCATCTTGATTGGACAGATAGCTGTGTCAGTCACCTCCCGTGGTGTTTCATGTGAGTCTTTACCTCAGTTTGTGAAGGACACTGATGATGCGAGAGGAGGAACGTGAAACTCTGCTTGACCTTTGTGTTTCCCCTCTTGCTTTAAACTGTTGTTAGGTCTAAGTAACAAAACATGAGACTGATTCACAGTGAAGTAATGGAAGCAATGTAAAGGGAAGGGATTCAGTGAGACCGGCTGATCTCCGCGCAGATGCTGCTTTAAAAACCCGGTGATTGTGAGTCACATGTGAAGGAAACATTTACTGTTACTAACAGTCACACGAGCTGTCTGACATAGAAAATGCAGCTTTGTCATTGCAGGTTAACCTTTTGGAGGCTGTCTTTTCCAGTCAGATATGATCTTTCAATATTTTACCTATTCAGACACACTGAATACCAACTTTATTAAAGGTCAAAGGTCACATCCACAGAGCATTACACCGCCCACGGCCCTTAGAGCTTTGCATAATCCTGTTATCCTCATAATCATCAGCATCATCATGTCATTACACTCCCCGTTTCCTGATAATCACACATGACCTCATGCTCGTGACACTGAGGACAATGTTATTACAGTAACTGTTAGATTTGGATCTCCTTTTATTGTTTTGAAGCACGCTAACCGATATCCACAGTGGGTTGTTATGACTGACTCTCATATGCTACACACAAGAAAACAGAGCAGGTCCTCTGGGAGGTAGCTTAGCTTAGCTCCTTCCCGCGTGTACATGCTGTAGATTGCTGTGGGAATGAAGTCAGATGTGAATATTTGGATGATGATGTCTTGCCCATTGGCAGCTGCCTGTTTATTTGATTAGTCCTGGCGTCTGGTCTGAGGCTGCTGTCCGTCACAGGCCTCCTGCGGTCTAGAAATGTTCCCGCTCACGTTGTTTATTTGTACCAATAAGTCCACTAACGGACGTCAGACCTGGCATCTGGACCAGGACTGGCCAGCTCCCTTCTTCCTCTCCTCTCACAGCGTCCATCTGCTGAGCACCACACGAGAAAAAAGGGGAAGTACGTAAAGATTCTGTTGTTGTGGAACTGCACCAGTGGGTTTTATCTTCTTTGATCAACTGAAACTATTGTAAATGATGTTTTTCCTTTTTGCCTTTTGCCTTTACACTTACATGTACATTTAATCGTCTACAACACGTGAGACAGAACAGGGAAGGAGCTGGAGCTCAAATTATAAAATGCACAGAGAAAACATTCATTCCACTACCATGAGTAAAGGCATCTGCACTGTAACAAGCACCTTTACCTCTGAGGCGTTTATTCACTCCATTTCACCTACACACTGAGCAACAGGTGTGCGGATGTTTAAATGCACGAGTGTTCCTTCCTTACTATCACTGCTGATCTGTCATCAGTTTATGAACGGGTGAGTGCTAACACGTAGTAGAGAACTGTGAGCGCTCAGAAGACCTAACTTGTATTTTCTGCATCTTCTCTTGGGCTTAATACATCATACGCAGCATTTTTAAACAATGCAATACATTAACTCGCAGGTGGTCTGCCATTGTGTTTCAGGTCTGTCTCTGGACCACCAGACAGTGTCTGCAGTGTCCCGTGTCCGTCTGTCAGAGAGGGAGGAGGAGAGCCTGTCCTGTTTCCTCAGGGCCTGTGACGCCGCTCTGTCCTACCTGCAGGAGCTCGATAAGGTGTGTATGTGCACATGTGGAGTGTGGCGTGAGCAGATGGTTTGTCACCATCAGTTTCCTTCACCAATTAAAGGCACCGAATGGTTCAAATGTAGTGATCATACACTTTGTCGCTCGTGTGTTTTCAGACAGTGATGACACCCCACACCAAGACGGCCAAAGCCAGCCTGCTTCCTCCGCCTGTGGACATCGACCTGGGCTACTTCCTACAGGCTGCGTTACAGAGCGCTTACCTTTGTTTGCTGCAGAGAGGGTGAGTCCACCAACCCTGCACACACACAACACACACACATCCTGTACACAGTGGCTGCTTCCTGCAAAACGTAACTGCGCCTTGATCTGTGTGGTTTTTCAAGCCAACCAAGAACAGCGAGAGAATATAATTGATTTTTGTTCTCTAGATCATCAGCTTAGATCATAGTAGATCATAATTAATCTATTAATAATTAATCCAGTATTTAACAGGGGAAACTTTGGGCTCTTTCACTCAGGCAGTGAGGAGGAGATCAAGGAAAAGCTTTTGCGCACCCCTCACTCTCAGTGCAGCTGTGATGCATTCTTATGTTGTGACCAGCAGGTGTCAGCAGTGCTCTTAGAGTTAAGCAGCACGGCGTTTGAACAAATGTCACACGCACACCCAGTTTCCAGTTTATTAGGTACACCTCGCCAAAGGTAATGCGGCCTGTTTGGGTTAAAGCTGTGGTAGAGCGGTGTTGATTCAGCTCTGTGGTCAGTTTGGAGGTTGCAGTCTGTAGTGTTGTTGAGAGACTCTGAGAGTTGTTTCTAACTGTGTGTATGTTCGGTGCAGTGATGACTGTGGTGACCAGTCAGGATATCAGTGCTGTTGTTCACCAAGACCTCTTTATCAGGCTGTCAGCTTCTTTTTCTATGTAGTTATTTTTTCTGTGTTACACCTTCACAACCTATACATTATATATATATATATAAACGCCTACTGTGTGTGTGTGTTTGTGTGTGTTAGTCATCTTGCTCAGGGTGCTCACCAACTGCGTAGGGTGCTCAGGGTGGTGGAGTCACGAGGGTCTCAGAACTTCAGGAAGGTGAGGTGCCGCTCACAAACAGTATCACTGTCACACACAATAGTCGCTGTAGCCTTCGTTATTGTATAGTGTGTAGCTCAGTAGCTAAATGCTAACACTGCAAACAAGCAGGATGATGGACTGATAGGGACATTTGTATTGTAAGCTCTTTCATTGGCTGTCTTCAGTGATCGTTTCTGCGGTATGATTGGTAAACAACAACAAACCCCATTTTATTATTTATCATGTTGCTGTCCACATTATCATAACTCAGTGAGTCCTCTCATCTGAGCGGCTCTTGTAGTGTTCCACTAATACACTGTGGTTGCCTCCTAGTCTGCAGCGAGGAAGCTGGCAGAGGTGCTGCTGAGCTCGGTGAGTGAGGACAGCTACTGGCCCCCGCTGGGCCCCCCGCCCTCAGCCTGGCTCCACAGAGAGGGAGCCGCCGCCTCCAAAGACGCCATCTACCCCACTGTCAAACCACCGCAACGTTACAGCACCGACTGGTGTGTATCGTTTGTTTGGTTTCTTTGTCACTAGCGTTTTCCTTTTTGCTGTTGTTCTCGTATTTCAATCCGTCTTAATCCTCTTAATTATCTCATTCACTCTCTCCAACCATCAGTGCAGTACGAGGTGCAGTAGCTTTACCAGCATCTAATGTTTAAGATGGACGATGTCTCCTGTGATTGTTTTTTCGGACTCGATTGTGTCAGCTCACCTCCGCGCCCGCACCAGTTATCTCTAGGTGTCGATTTCCTTTGTCAAAGTTGCACTTTTACACCATGTGGGATCGGTTTTGCTCAACACACTGTCCTAACAACTGGAGCATGTGGCATTCCTCTTTGTCTAAGTGTGTTTCTGTACACTCAGCATCACCGTCATCAGATTACAAAGTAAAAAGACGCCTTCTCACGAAGAATGTCAGGTAACAGGCCTTCTTGAGAATGATTAGAAGTCTACTGGTTTGCACAGGGTCGTTCAAGGTGAGGAACCCAGCAGCACACACCTCTCCTCTTATCACTGTTGTGCTCTACATGGAGAGAAGGAAAACGCTGCACAATGAAAACAGCAGTGAATACGTGCAGGGCCGTGAAAGTAAAGCTTACTGTGCACAATCAAAGCCCAGCACTGTAACAAAACAAAAGCAGTGGATGTAAGGTTTAAGGCAGGTTTACGTGGTTTTTATAAGTTTAAGGTTTTGTCCATTTTATGAGATAAGCTTGATAAGAGCCTGGAACCCTCTAAGTGACTATAAAATGATCAAATGATGAAACTCAGGTTGCATATAGCTTGGAAATCCTTTATTTTACCTAAGCCAAGAAGTGTATTCTCACATGGTGAGACTGGAAATCCTAATATGACATAAAATAACGCAATAGCACAAAACATAGCATAACCTGATAAAACGAGACATTACATAGCACGACATAGCATAAAGTGATATGACATAAACATAAACAAAGTGACGTAATATTCACAAGGGTTCACGATGTTGCACGGTCCTGACATGATGAACTGGTTTTTATGTTTGAGCCCATCACGCTAAACTGCACCAGCCCCGTTTTGCAGCCTCGCCTCTGCATCTTCCTCTTTGGGATCCTGCGCTCGTTGCTCAGGCCCTGCGAGCCGTACTTAGTCACCACCACATGACTAATCCTGCCCACGCTATCATAAGTGAAGATCTAAATCCATGTCTGAGATTAGAAGGAGAGTAGGAACAGGAGACCTCACCCTGAGGAATGGCTGTGGTTCAGTATTGTTTGCGGCTTTTGTCATCAGTTAGCGCTTTTGAAAAGGCCACGATGGTGTCTGGTAAATGTGTCTTTTAATGGGACACGCAGCCGACCAGAGAGGGAGGAGAGGCGAAGAAAGTGATGAATGAGAGAGATGGGAGAGGTGGAAAGGGAAGAAATGAAGGAGCCAGTGTGTGTGTGTGTGTGTGTGTGTGAGACATCTGAGACAGTGCTGTGTAGTGATACACCCACTGTGGTCCGTGTTGTATTACAGCAGCAACAATTGAGACAGAAACTGGACCCAGCAATCTGGCAATCTACCTTTGGAGATGTGTGTGTGTGTGTGTGTGTGTTTGTGTGTGTGAGAGGGATAGACTTCCTGTTATTGGTACTATTTCCTGTTTCCTGTGTCCTGGCAGTTGCTTCTGTCCTCAGGACGTGGTGGAGGAGGCCGTGTTGCTGCTGCTCATCACAGAGTCCATGGTGAGACGCACACACATGCACACACATGCACACACATGCACACACACTGACAGCTTCACCTTCTCTAGCGTTCCCTTCACACTCCGCATCCTCAACCTTACTGCTTTCAAAAGGATCTAGGAACTCCCTTTGACAGAGCACCTTCCTGCTGAGACCTTCAGCCCCTCCACCTTTTCCTTCCTCGGTTTCCTTCCTCTCTCTCCTTCCTCGTCCTCTCCCTCACTCAGCCTCTCTGTCGGTCCAGGCCAGTGGCGACGCGGTGATCAGTCGTCTGCCAGACCAGGCCGACGCTCGCCAGGCCAGCCTGCAGGATGCCACCTCTGTCTACGACCTGCTCACCATCGGCATGGCCAGGAGGGGGCAGTATGCCATGCTCTCGGAGGTGCCGCGACACAGACACACACACACACACACAGAGGCACACACTCTATGCTGGAGGTCTAAGGGGAGGAGAGCAAAGGAGTGAGAGATGAGACGTGTTAGTGAGAGCTTTGCCTTTGCCAAACTTTTTAATGAATGTCCTTATCACTTTGAGCGAGGGGATTATGTGTCTTTTTCTCTCACTGTCTCTCAGCGCCCCCCCCCATCTCTCAGCATCCCCCGCACTGTCTGCCTTTTTTACGTCTTCCTCCCTTTTTCCTCTCAGTATCTTGCTCCAAAGTCCTCCTCCGGTTTTTTCACAAGCTCCGTTACCCCCTCCTCGCTAATGTAACCCCTAACCAGATGTGGGAAGAAGAAGGAGTCGGGGAGGTGGAGGTTAGAGGGGTCGTCTCAAATTAGGTTTGTCCACCTGTCTGACTGATTCATAGATAGCATCAGTCATCTTATAAGGGGGACCACACACACACACACACACACACACACACACACACACTCATACACACTGAGGTAGTTCCACCCAGTCCACAGGATCAGTTTGCTGATATATGAGTCCAGTATGAGCCATTTATTAAATATTAGATGTCAGCCAGTCAGTGCCATCCATCTCTGATGTGACGAATAAGATTCACATTGACTGATTACAGACTCACTGAGGCATTTTTCAATCCACGCAGCAAATTGTTATTCTGTATACAGTATTACAATATGCATGGTTTGTGTAGAAAAAAACAGATTCTTGATATTTATGCTAAATAAAATCACATAATGACAATGATTGTATTCAAAAACAGCAAAAATATTCAATTTTGAGTTTAACTCCAGCATTTCCAATAAAAGTACATCCTACTTCCTCCTTCACAGGCATACATTATTATATATGTTAAATGATTGTATTAATATTACCGGCACATTAATGTAGAAGTAGCTGGTGGAGGTGCAGACATTTTTAGTGACAGCAATGAATGAGTTTGGTGAGCGCCACTCTGAGGCTGTGATTAGAAAGATCTGCCATGAACTTTGTTACAGACATTTGTGTTTTCATAGTAACTTTGCCGATCCGCCTCATCGGATCACAATATCTTTACTGATTGCTCTGGTTTAGGAAAACATATCAGCAAAAAGTGCTAATTAGCAAATGACATCATGCAGACATATGATATGATGCTAATCACCAGCATGTTGGCGTTGTCATTGCGAGCGTGTTAGCGTTTAGCTCGCGCACTGCTGAGACAGTAGTTGAGCTGAGCTGAGCTGCTAGCTGTTGATTCATCTGGACAACTTTGTACCACTGAGCAGTTGAACTCTTGAAATGCATCATGTTTTAACACTGGAATCTGTGGTAACACAGCTCTCAAGTACCTGTGGAATAAAAAGTGCAATGTTTTCCATCTGAAATGAAGTCTTTGCACTTGGTTACTACGGGCAAGTGATGGTTTTCTGTTTCCTGGACTCTAGATCTCTGCATATTAACCCCATACCAGGGGTTAAATTGGGACTTTGTTTGTTTGCGCCTGATTTAGCTGGGGTCAGCACTACTACCTATGTAGCAGCAGCAGTGACATCAGCAGTTTCAAAGAAGTCAAACTATGTTTTTAATGGATATTCAGCGTTGTTCAGTCATTGCATCACTTAAGAAATACCCACAGACTGTTCAGTCACACAATTAGCTGCTTAGCTCGCGCTCTCTCAGCTAATCAGGTCCCACACCGGTGGATGTGTTGAGCTCTCTGCAGCGGGACACTCCTTGTCTGCGTGTGTCACGGTCAGCAGCCGCACTCAGAGACGCACATTATTTAATGAGAGACCTTTTTTCCTTGCTTTAGCTCACTCCTGCATGACTGACAACATCTTACTGAGCGGCGCTCCACGCCATCCTCTGCTCGTCCACACACACATCAATCACATCATTATGTACTGAAAGAGCACTGAGTGGGTGGTGAGTGGTGACTGACAGTCATTTCAAGCTGGAAAAATGTAGTCAGGAAGAGTGGCCGCTCGCTTCAGCGACTACGTTCGGTGTTCCTAACCCCGGCTTTCCTCACTTGTTTGTTTTTTCATGCGCTTCACCTCTTTTTCTTGGGTCTCCAGGTTAAACTCTCGGCCTCAGTCTGGACCTACACACCCCCCCTTGAATGAACTGTGTCACTTCAGCATATTTGTGTGTCTCTCCTCGCAGTGTCTGGAGCGAGCCATGAAGTTTTCATTCAACGAGTTCCACCTCTGGCACCAGCTGGGCCTGTCACTCATGGCGGCCGGGAAGGTGAGCTCATTTCTCCTTATATACCAGTATCAGCCCCCCCCCCCAAACACACACACACGCACACACACACCACGCCCAAGGAGGACATTCACCTTCTGCTCATACCTCAGTCCTGTACTCTGCGGAACTCCTCACTTGCCCTTGCATCCAGACGTGCAACAAATAGCCTGCACGGAGAAGTGTCCGGTCTGCTTGGAGAAGCACACGGGTGATGTTTTGCTCAATCTGGGCAAGTAATGAATTAAATGAACTGGACAAAAGGTGCAGCAGGAGGGCATCCAGCTACCTTATTGGTCTAATTTAGATCCTTTGTGTCGACTCACCCTTGTCTGCTACTCCAAAAACAAGAAAAAGAAGGAATTATTGGAATATACTTCTATTAAAATGATTTTCTGTTAAATATTGTTGTGATATTAAAAAACACGATTCAAATGGGAGTCCTCAGAAGGAGCTGGAATAGCTTCCAATCCTCTCTTTCTCTCTCTTGCGTTCTGCTTCTGTGTCCCTCAGTGTGTGTGTGTGTGTGTGTGCACCCATGTGTGTGACAGCAAAATTGATCTGGGTTGCAGGATATAGTGACACTGCAGATCAATGGAGAGCTCTAGAAATAGGCTGCTCCCTAGAAGGAGAAGGGGCCGCCTCAGTGTCGTCAGATCCGCTTCTATTTAGGGCCAGTCGGGGTGTGTGTAGGTGTGCGTGTCCGGGTGCGTGTGTGTGTGCGCGTGTGCGTGTGCGTGTGGTCCATTAATGATTGGCCTACATGTATTAAGTGACTGTGTGTCTAAATGGGTCTATTAGGGCTGTGTAAGGACAGTTGATGTGTGTTTGATACACTTGCTTAAAAGCGATCCGTGTCATCTGTGGTTGCATGATAACTAGCTGGTGCGTGCGCGTGAATCACAAGTTGACGCGAGCGTGTGTCTGTGTGTGTGTGTGTGTGTGTGTGTTTGTGTGTCTGCATGTGCTTGTGTGTGCATGGGTGTGTGTTCCAGGGAGTTGGTGCTGTCTCTGTATTTAAAGAATGTGCCAGGATGAGACCAGAGGACCCCTCGCTGCCTCTACTGGCTGCTAAAGTCTGCATTGGTCAACTACACTGGGTGAATACACACACAAAACATTCACACGCACACGCACACACACACACGCACACACACGCACACACGCACACGCACACGCACACGCACACACACACACACACACACACACACACACAACAATACACATCTACAATACCTGGAACTGAAAGCACAGAGACCGAAGATTATTTTTATGCCATTGTTGTTATTGCTGTGATGTTTTTATGCCCCACATTTCCCAGAGATACTTGTTGCTGTGATACCTTGAAATTTCTAGGGATGACTCTCTGCAGGTGGAGCTGTTTTCCTTGTCTGCTCTGCCATGTGCAGGCTTTGGCTGTTCTTTATTTAGTAGAGTAGATAGAGGGTGGCAGATGTTTACATCCAGATAAAGGTGTCCTGAGATAAATGTGAGGGATCTAAATGATGAAACAGAAAACGTTTATTGCTGCAGCAACATTTAGATCAGTTTGCTCCCTTTTTTGGGGGGGGGTAAAGTTAAAAAAAATATCTGTGGCATAAAATTAGAATTTATTTTCCAACTTTCACCTCATTTTACATGTTACTTACATGCATGTAACAGCTTTAGACCTCTTTAGACTGCAGTGTCAGTCTACTTGTCTGTCTTTTAATTAGCCACTTTGCTCCAGATTAAAATATCTAAACAACTTTTTGGATTAATAACTTAAATAACGGCAACATCATCAGGTCAAAATTCAAAATTTTCCAATACTTTGGTTTAATTATCTTCAGAACTAATGACATCTGCCTCTTAAGCTGCAGCCTAGAGCTAATCTGCAAATGTTAACCTGCTAACATACTAAACTAAGGTATGGTGAACACAATAAACTTTAGCATGGTATCATTCTCATTGTGTGCATGTTAGCAAGTTGACAGTAGCCTTTAGCTCAACAACAACAACACTGTGCCTCAGCACCACCTCACAGAGCGGCCAGCGTGGCTATAGACTCTGAGTTTTGTTAAACACTGAGTAGTTTTACATCTCTGGGCTGGTTCTTGTTTGAGTCTTTAAAGGAGATTCGTCATTAATCATCAGTGTAACTGCCCTCAGCTCATTAACGAGAGGTCAAAAGCAGCAATTGCTTTGCATTAAAAGGTCACTGCAACAAATGTTAGGGTTCAAATTTTGCAGGATTACAGACAGAGGATCCATCACTCATTCATCTGTCACATATGAGACATCACAGATCTGCATGTGACTGCAGTATCGAGTACAGTCAGTACTTTATAATCCATGCATGTTCATTTACCGTGACCTGCCCCCTCAGCTCCAGTGAACACTCACTGCGCGGGCTGCAGCGCTATATTATATTTAGTGTGCGTGCATAGAAAGTCATAACACAGCCGCGCCGTGTCGCTAATGTTTCGAGGTTGACTTCTGGGGTCACTCAGGCAGATAGGCATCACCGTGAAGCCCGGCCAGCTTGCATAGTCCTGCTGTTCACGATCTGGGCAGGAGGGAGGAAGTCACATCAACAGTGGTATTTAGAGTGGAGGGGGAGAGAGAGAGAGAGGGAGAATGAGCGAGGGTAAGTTAGATGGAGAGAGAGAGAGAAAGGGGTCAGAGATTAGAAAAGAGGAGCTAACAGGGGCGAATGGAGAGAGCACATCTGTCAGTGGCTGGAGATCATGGCAGGCCGGAGACACTAAGGAGCTTACAGACTTAATCACAATGGGACACTATGGCCATAGTGCAGTGGGGCATTACATAAATGGGCCACCATTATCCACCATCAGCCCCACTGGACAGTCTGGACTATTATCTAACCAGCAACATTTTTCTTTTTGCTCATTGCATCGGCCTACTAGCCCACAGACCACGCCAAGACTTTCTTCATATTTTATCATGTCTTTGCAGCGCTCCCATACTTGTACATGGTACGGTAAAGGTCCGTGGAGCGCACGAAACCCCCTCCAAACTCACGACGTCACTGCAGACCGCACAATTGGCGATCTGAAAGCAAAGCCGCTTTTATAAATTCCTGAAGAGCAGTTTTTGCAGATGCAAGGTTTTCACCCGGCAGAAGCGACATGTTCTTCTTTCACACAATTCAAGGGTGGGAAAAAAAAACAACTTAATCCTCCTAAGATGTGCATGGACGGGCTGCGTGTTTAAATGACTGGCTATTGTGTGCAGGCTTTGAACTCACTCAAGGGCTGGAATCAGAGAGAGAGAGAGGGAGCGAGAGGGAGAGCAGAGGAGGATGAAGGGAGGAAGAAGAAGAGGAGGAGGGGGAGGGTGTCAGAGCAGTTGGCTTGCTGTTGCGGTGGCGTGTTGTCAAAGGCATTGCCCCCCCCTCTACGCCCACCTACCCACCTGCCCGCCTGCCCGCGACCAGCCATACCTCACACATAGTGACACACTTTTTCCTCGGCTCGGAGCACCTCGGCTCGGCTCCGCCACACACAGCCTGCAGTCTACTGCTGCGTGTGTGGGCGAGCGTGCGCGCGCGCGTGTGTGTGTGTGTGTCCTTCAGCAAACTCTGCGCTGTCCTTCAACTGAGTCTACTAGGACTGTCCTCGCAATAAACTCACGCCAGGCTCAGCCATCAATACTACATCCCCTGCTGCACCTCTGCCACATTTCCGTGTCAGTGCTTCAAAGTTTCTTTCCTCTCACACACTCACGCAGGAGAGGACATTGCAGGTCCTGTTTACAGTATGCCGCAGCTCTCCTCAGAGATTTATGGGTTTCATATTACAGGTTATTGGTTTCATGACATAACAGGATTTGTGGGAGCAGAACGATTCAGTATTTCACTCGTCCGTTGAAGTATATACAACTAAACCCTCATAACCCTCGCGTGTTTATGTGTGTGTCCAGTTCGAGGAGGCTGAGGCTCTGTCGCAGAGCGTGGTGTCCATGGGGGAAGAGGCTGGAGAGTTTCTACCCAGGGCCTACCTGGCTCTGGGACTCTGCTACAGTCTGCAGGCCTCTGAGGGTAAGGACACACAAGCTACCCAACAGACAAACACGCTGAGAATACAGAGATACACAGCATCCGTCCTTTGTTCAAATGCTTAAAATAACAGGGCTAATATGACAAATAACATGCTTTATATGTTTTCTTGCTAACTGTTTCCTGCCTTTATGCTAAGCTAAGTGTCTCCAGGCTTTCTGGAGCGTTATATACAACAAACAGAGAGTGATGGACTTCATGAGAATGATAGGAATCCTCTCATCTAACTCTCTGCAGGAAAGTGTAATTCGAAAAATGCACAACTTTGCCTTCGCATGATTATGGATCCTTTTGGTTGAGCATGACACAGGCCCTTTTTGTTGTTTAGGTGTAAGGACTAGTTGAATCCAATGCGCTTACATATTTCACATAATATACACTTTTGCAGCTCAAATATCACTGATCTGAAAGCGGATCACTTTGCCTTCTTCTCTCCAGCCTCTCTGAAAGCCGATAGGAACGAATTCAACAAAAGAGCTCTGCAAGCTTTGAACAAGTAGGTCCTGCTTCCTCTGTTCTCCATCACGTTTCTGCTGTTATTCAGTCGTTGCACCGTTTCTCTCATCATTGCACGTAGCATTTCATTTTTTAGCCCTACTAGCAACCAATCCAGCTACTGGGCGATATATGGAGCCAGATTTGTGTTCCTCTCAGTTTGAATTAGAATAATTCATATGTTGCCTCTCAGGTGCTTTGGTTTATGACCAAGCACATGCAAAACCAGTGACATTCACATCAACCTCAGCCGCACTTTGTGTTAAGTGCACTTGTTACCATGCTGAGCCACTACGTTGGTTAGCATAGCATTTACATGGCATTCAGTAAGCATTATTGCTTTGTTGTTGCAGGTTAGTATGCAGACATTAGCATTTAGCTCAAAGCATGACTGTACCTAAGTTTAGCATCAAAGACTCTGAGTTTCGCATAAAAGTTTAGAACGTTTATGCGAGCTTCTCTTAAATATGGCATTCAAATGTTTACTCTCCTGCCATGAAACCTTTGCTAACACACCTTGAACCATGTGATTCTCTCTGTCTGCGTCACAGGGCTCATTCCTTGGATCCCCAGGATGCACAGATTGCTATGTATCTGGCTCTGCAGCTGGCACTTGTACGCCAGGTATATGAAAACAAATGGCAGAGGTTTTACGTGATTGTTCATAAACGAGAGACTGTGAGTATTAGAAAGCAGACTGTAAGGTATACCACAGAAATGTGTGTGTGTTTGACAGGTATCAGCAGCCTTCGAGCCCCTGCAGGCAGCTTTATCACTCCGTGGGGATGACTTACACTCCCTCCACCTGCTGACCCTGCTGCTGAGCGCCCAGAAACACCACCGTCATGCTCTGGACACCCTGGGCCTGGCCCTCAGCCAGCACCCCGGCAACTTCAAGTAAAACCCACTGTACCATCCCACTCACACAGGCAACAGAAAATGTTGGTGTTGGTTATTGAGGATAAAGCACCAATCGATAGCTGTACAGATGTACTTTTTAGACTTTGTATGGTGTTTTATGTGTTTGTGAGTGTGTGTGTGTGTGTAAGAGTAGCTCCAGTGAGTGGTGCAGTGAGGCCCTCTCCTAACACCAGTCCTCTCTGTAGGGATAGGGTGTCTCAGCTCTACTTTGTTGGAGGCCAAGCACACACACACACACACACACACACACACACACACACACACACTCGAAGCCTTATTTAGACGTGCCAGAGTGGAGGCCTGCATTGCGGTACCTATGCCCCTCACACACCCTTACCCTTTTAACACTGCGGCTCTGACCCGAGCCCCGGTGCTGCTCCCCTGACAGAGCTCAGTCGCCCGACACATAACCCCACCTGTCTGCTGCACAGAGCAGGTTGAAACACATAAAATCAGACTTGGACATTTTTAGTTTAATCCTTCTGGGGCAGGCAGGGATTCAGTGATTTGCTTTGGGACTCTTTGAAAGGACAGGCAGGGATTGAACCTGTGACCTTCTGGTTATGGGTTGGTATCGCTAACCAATGCATCCACTTCTTCAGCAACCTTTTATGCTGCACTTGACCAAGGTTTGAAATCAGCATTCATGTAATTGTATTTTATTCATTTAATTTTATAGGATTTATACTTAAAATGACATGCAACATGTAGGCTTATGTGCCAAAAGCTTGTAGATACAATATGAATATTTGCACTCTTATGTTGTTTTAATATTTATAATCTTAACTTTATATTTAAATTCTTTGCAAATAATTACTAAGACAATGAGGATTATTCTTTTTAATTTCTTTTTTTTCCACAAAATGTTCTTGTTTAGGCTGAAAAATCACCAAATCTCGTTTTTAATAAGAATTCAGCCTGAAATGATTTTGTTAAGGCAGGGTAGCAGCAACATAGGAACAAAACATTTCGATGCTCCCATTATTGCAGCTTTTCCAAGTTTGTGTGTGCTCCATCGTGCCGTAGGTGGATAACATCAACTATCCAGGCCAGTCTTCTCACACTCACTCTAACATGGAAGCATGTTGCATCATCTTTCTGATGTGTTTTCTCTATTTCCAAGCCCAGTAAAGCATTTCATAATACAGCCATTTGGGGTCAGTGTTGGCCTCCATGGTCCCAGCACAGACAGATGGGGTACATCCATACATCAGGAGGGAGAGGAAGAGAGAGGAAATGCAGAAAAACAAGAACGGTGATGAAACAACCAAGGGAAGGAAGAATGCAAGAGAGAGGCTGACGGGAAAAAGAAAAGCCAGAGACAGAGTGGGCGGATGCAGGAAAGACAATGCTCCTGTATTTACACAAGCTTTACTGATTGATGCCGTACATGCAATTGGAAGATGAAATCTGTTCGCTCTCTTTCTAGATGCACAATCACACACTTAGACGCGCACACACATCCTCCATAGAGACACTTGACTGCTTTGACCCATTTAAGAGCTCTTTTCCGGGCTCAGCCAATCACATTGCTCTCTGCACCAGGAATCCCCATCGCCCCGGTAACCATGAGGTCATATGGGTAGAGCAGGCAGCATCAGTTGTTGTTCCCAAACTGTTGTTATGGAACGGTAGAGATACACTGAGTCAGAGAGAGAGAGGGAGAGGGAGAGCCATAGACTGGTGGTTTACTGAATGAAACAGCTGAATTAAACAGAATCTTAGTGTCCGTTAACTGTATTAATGCCTCTGAGGTTTATTGATTTATGTTTCTAATAATAATTTTACAGTTTTGACGAAACAGTGTGTTGTGCTGGTAGAGCTTGTTTGAAGTGAACTCACTGAAAACTGTGGAGAGACAGACTGTAGAGTTCTGCACAGGCCTGATATATTAGCCCTGGTCTGACCTGGTCCAATTCATTTGGGCCCAACTGGCCTGGGACCAGCAGCTAACACCATTTTTCATCATTCAGTCTCTTTCTCAAAGTGAGAGGTTTGAGTGTAATGCTGCAGCTATATCAATCTGTCCATAATGATTGAATTACTGTGAATATTACTGCAGACATCATATAGTGTTCGCCCCGCTCCCCCCATCAACTGCTTGTACAATCAATCACACAGAAGTACCAATCTCTAATAGAAATATTGTTTCCCTTAGCTCTACAGAGCGTTTTAGTGTCTTCCAGCTTGTTGTTACTTTGTTTTTGTTTTACTTTACAATGGTTGTGTAATTGCTTCATCAATAAGCGTCTCATTTCAGAGAAAAACCCATTTTACACCACCTACCCAGCTCCACACATCAAATGGAGAAAGTCAGGGCCAAATGTGTCCCACAGGCATTGGTGGACACCAAAACAGAGAAAAGAACAGTAGATATGTTTAATGTGTGATAATGGTTCTAATTGACCAGAAGCAAATCTCTGTATTAGAGCTAATGTGGTTCCCTGTCTGCTGTTTGTCTAAATAGGCAAATGGAAGCAATTAGCAATTAATGCAGCTTTTGTAAACCAAAACTGAAACATTGTGTTGATCCGAGAAGAAGTTCTGCAGGATGTTTGCTTACACGTGGACGTAGTTTGGTCCAAATGAGAAAAGGACAGGATTATCAGCATGCGCTGCAAACCATGTGTCATAGAAACTGGAATATTACCATTGAATTATCAGCTGTACTGACCTAAACCCAATTCACCTGGATAATGCACACGAAAATGAATCCAAACCAGGTCCAAATATATCAATGCCCTTGGGCCGAGTCGGGCTGAGGCCAAGTTGCTGACCTCAGAGTCAGAGAGAGAGAGAGAGAGGAGAAGGAGGTGTTTTCTCGGTAACAAGCTTGCTGAATTTCATTTGCTTTGGATGTGTGAGCGGGCATCAGAGATCAAAGCCTGTATCGTGCATGGTGCTGGGCATGCCGTGACAGTTGTGGGGGTGGGGGGGATGCGGGCGTACGTGTGTACAAGATCGTAATCTGGCATGTTTGTGTGTCACTGTCTTTGTGTGTGTGTGTGGTGTGTGTGTGTGCATGCATGTGTGTGATTCTTGTTAGCCACTGCCTCTCTGCACCACAGCAAACTGTCAGCTTGCTGTAGCACACCGAATTCCTCCTTCGTCCTTTTCTCCCACATCCTCCGTCCTCCCCAGCTTCTGTCTGTCTCCGTCCCCGCTCTTCTATGTCTTTGTCTCTCTGTCTCTCTCTCTCTCGTTCTTTCTCACCATCTCTTTCTCTCCTTGCCTCATCTTTTTTATCTCTCTGTCTCCGTTGCTCCCTTTTCTTTGAAATTTTAATCACCCAGTAAACAGGCATGCATTTCAATGTGAAATGGGATTCTGCTACAGATTGAGAGAGCTGAGGCGAGAGAGGGAGAGGTTTGTGTGTGTGTGTGTGTGTGTGTGTGTGTGTGTCTGAGAGTGAGGGTGTGTGTGTGTGGGGGGGTGGGGGTGGGGGGGGTGATCGTGGTCTTGCAGTTTGTACTAAAGAGAATGATTAATCCCAGCCTTTGATTCTGCATTCATCTAACGGGATGCTGCAGCATGAGCAAGTGTGTTTGTGTGTGTGCATGTGTGTGCACGTGTGCAAGCGTGTGTATTAGCACCGTGCACACCATGCATTCCTGGCTTATGCTGTGCTACACAAAGCAAGCATGTCTGCACAGGCTTGTGTCTGTTAATCTCTATGCATGTAGTGCGTGCATATGTATATATACATATATATGTGTGTGTGTGTGTGCGCGCGTGCACGTGTGTGTTTGTGCAGCTGTGTGTCTGCATGCACCCATGTGCCTGTAGAGAATACACACTCTGATCTGTGGGAGTGCAGAATGAGTAATACTGTAGATGTACCACTTTTTCAAGGGAACATTATTAGCTATTTTTATATGGAGTTTACGGCTGGCACTCACCACTCTTAGCTGGCCACCGCGTTTACACTGCGCTGCACCACTCGCTGCCATCCATCCTCAAACATTACGCTTTGCACAAACCAGGCTCATTCCCAGGAGGCTGGAAATGACAGCCTTTGTAATCTCATGTGTAGTTTTGAGTGCTGTAATCTTGATGAAATCTATCTTTTCTGGAGCTGCGAGGGAGACACTGGCTGTGAATAACAAGGTGGAAAACACTCTATCCTTGGATGACTCCAGTCATTTTGATATTACTCGCTGTGACGCACACAGTAAAATCATTCTGGGAAGGGCTCATCGTAGCACAATTGTAACTTAGATCCAAAGAAACAGATGTAACTTGTCAAATAGTGGCCAGACTTGCAGTGAGAATAAGACCTTTATTTGAAACAGGCTCATATTGGGGACATCATCTTATCATATTTTAGTGTGAGGTCCCTCCATTCCCAAAACTAAATGTTCACCTAGCAACACACGACTGTTTACATTGGGTCCACCAGTTTCAGTAATTTCATCTGACATTTTGGCTCAGCAGACGACTCCTAATACTACAACACCCATGAGCCTCAGCTGTTGCCATGGAGAATAATCTAGTCAGAGACAGAAGTCAGAGTAGTAATGAACTCAGAATGCTTTAATGTTGCAGTTTTTAAGAAAACGCAGCACCACATTTACTGAGTTCAACAAAAGTGTCAAGTGTCAAGTCTTTCAAAAGACAATACTCATCTTTCCAGGCAGGCTTTCAATGTGAAAAGCTTAAAAACAACATCCGCCACGTCGTTGTAGACAAAAAGTCACACGGTGGTGCAAAAATAAATTTTAGTTGCATCATTGTTTCACATGTGGATGATATAATATGATATTATTATTTATTTGTCACAGGTATTGCTGTCCGGTGCAAAGTGTTTGTGGTGTTTGGCTGTGCATGCTTTTGTGCACTTTTTGCAAGCAAGTGAAACCAGAGACACCAACATCCATCTGCGTGTTTTCTCACTTGCAGCCTGGTCTTGGCTGTTAAAGCAAAGTGAGGTCGTGAAATTCAACCTTTTCCTGTAAGACGTTTTTCACATTAAAAGCCTTCCTGTGGCTCAGAGGGCACCAACCTTCCCTTTCTTGGCAATGTTGAGTACCTGGCACACTACTTTTAAGCAGATCAACAGTCAGGCTGCTGAAATTTCAAAGTTTTTCAAAGAGGAAAAATAAGAAATATATGCTTTTTTCTTCAAATCAGTAAAACACATTTCAGGAGCTTGCAGCCTTCAGCATGCAGGAAGCTACTCTTCCTCTCCCCTGTAGACTTTTAATGTGAAACATCAGCAGGAAGAGCTGAGCATGGGAAAACGCTATTTGAATTCATTTGTGAATGAGTACTTGTGATGTATACTGGGTTCAGCTGCTTCCTCGTGCTGTGCTCAGTAAGAGGAGCCGGTCTGTACACATGATAAACACCTACACACATACATCCTTCACTTTCCCCACACATTTCAACACTAGGACGGCTTTGCACCCTCACAATGCCTGTAAATGCTTTGCCACACTGGTAATGGGGAGCCTAGAGACACACATAATCTCACACACACACACACACACACACACACACACACTCTGGTGGACCCCTGCTGGCAAGCGTATCCTTAACACAACGTCCCTCGGCAGCACTTGTCATCCACACGTCAGAAAATCCAACCCTCTTCCTCCCACACACATACACTTTCAGTTTTTTTCTTCTTTTCCAACGTCCCTCCATCTTCTCCCCACACCCTGCACGCACACAGACACACACACAGGCACACACACACCCTTCCCCCCGTCGTCCACCGACCCGTGAGTCGGTAACGAGGCGAATTTCACTGAGAGTTTTCTCCCCTGACACAAGCTCGTCTCGCGCTGCTATTGATCCTCACCCTCCCTCCTTCCCTTCATCCATTTTTTTCATCCCTCCCTCCCTCGCCCCCCTCCCTCACCCTCTGACAGGAGAGTACAGAATAACTGGAGGAGCCTTCAACAACAGGGAGGCAGCGCACAGCTAGGCAGGCGTGCGTCAGATGCAGCGAACACCGTGGTCTCTCTGTCTCTCTCGCTTTCTCTCTCTCTCCTCACACTCATGGATGAGTGATGCCCATGACAGACTGCATCCTCTGAGAGCCCCTTCTGGCAATTACTAAACACACACAAGCACACACACACACGCGCACACACACACACAGATAGACACATTCTCATCAGAGACTCCCACATCACTTAACCAGTTGTCTTCAACTAAAAGGGCCGAGCGGAAACACTCTATGTCCTCTACTCATCAAGCTCTCAACACACCACAACACACACACACACACACACACACACACACACTCTTAGAGCTTGTTGTTGATGAGTATCTTTACCCTCTCTCTCTGTTTCTATTGATCCATGTGTGCCTCAGTCAGCACGCATCAGTGAGATGTTGATGGGTTTGAAGCACTTACTCTATCACTTTACTGCAGAAGCTCAAACACTTACACACAGATAGGACTCAGTACATGCATGCATATTTGTATAACATTTGTTCTTTATCTTTATAACCAAATAAGCAGCCGTTTGCTGGATGTTCCCAGTGCTTATCCACTGAGAAGTCTGAGGGCTGGATGTATTTTTCAGCAGAGGACAGGGACAATGGCAAATCCTCTTTTCCCTGAATTCCATGTTGTGTGTTCATGATCAACCCAATGTGGTCAGTGACAATAAGAACAGGTTTGGCCGAGTGTTGCTTAAACTAAACCCTCCTTGCAGTTTAGTTTCCCCAGTTTACGGTTTAATTTCCATAAAGGTACAAAAACAGCTGGGATAATAAGGGCTCGCACGTACGCCGTGTGGTAATACAACACGACCAAGCGGCGTGAGATTAAACAAAGATGAGTAATGTTGTGTGTATGTTTCCTGCTCCAGTCTGCTGTTCACAAAGGTGAAGCTTGAAGAGGCTCTCTTTGGCTCGGCTGCAGCCCTGCAGACCTGCGAAGAGATGCTGCAACACTGGCAAGTCCGCTATGATGTCAGCCGCTCCAGGTGAGTGTGCACGCAGGAGATTCGCTCTTCGTGTACTGCTCATGCAGGGTTTTTTTGTACTGCTGGAATGCATGATGAAACTGGGGGGGGGGGGGGTATTTTGCTTCTATGGTATTGATTACCAATATCTGTTACTGTGTGCGTGTGTGTATTCATGCGCTCCATGGTGACCATGGAATTTTAAGGTTCCATCTGGAATCTGAGCGGTTTTGAGCCTCAGAGCAGTTTCAGAAAGCAGAACGGACACGCAGCAAAGCGCTCTATGAGTTATCATAATAACAACGACCCTAAAGGTGCTTTAAATATATAATACCAACGTCCTCACGTTTTTAATAGTGTTTCCAGGCGGACTGCAGAGCGCACCCATGTTTTACTGGACTGAATGGGTTCCCGCTATTTTTCTTTGTTATAGAGCACAAATGTTTTGGTCCCACAGACAAATTCTGCTACATATTATTGAATTACGACTCTTAAAACATTCAGTTAGTGTTGCTAAGACTGTTTTTCACCTGTTATAAATTTCTGATGATGCTTTAGCTCCACATTCGCCATTTTAAGGCTGCGTCTCTGTCCAGTGTTTTTGTTTTTGGTGTCCTCGTCGTCTCTTTTCTGCTCCCGGATTTGCAAGAAGGCCTCGTCATGCTCTTCTCTGCCTGGCTCCTCCCAGCCAGAATATGTCAAAAATGTGAGGAGGGCAGGTGGGGGCTGGATTGCGAGGAAGCTTGGCAATGTAGAACGTGCAGACGCGTGGGGACAGGTGGGAAGAAGGGGGGGCAGAGACAGACCAAGACCCAAGCCGTCACCGCTGAGCAGCCGCTTTTAGCTAGCATGGATAGGGCTCGCTGTACAGCTACAAACCTACGATCACACCATAGAAATCTGAGGTCATCACATGTTTCTAGTGTTTATCTGCACATGCATTATGGGTGTATTTGTTCTTTATGTTTGTGCAGTATTGCATGTGTCTCAGTTGGTGTGTGCATGTGTGTTGCAGTGAGACAGATGACAGCAGCAGTATACCGATGGCTGAGAGGGCAGAGGTCAGCCCCGGTGCCAGGAAACTCTCCATCCACCTCACCCTGCCCGACTTCCAGGACGCCTCCACCGGTCCGCTCTGCCTTTGGTCTTTCTAATAAGGGACTGCCGCTGTACATATTTGCACTGCAACATGCGGAATCAATTATTTTAAGTCAAACACATCCTCCTTTCTCTCTGGCGTCGGGTAAATACCAGTGAGAAAGGTGAATGTGTAGGTCAGCCCACATCCCTCAGCATTTGACCTATTGGGGATTAAAACTCTGTTTGCCTGTCTCCGACCCAGTTTGGGGGAGCAGATGTGCTGTTTAAATATCAATGATCTGACTCACCTCCACACCTGTGGTTCCAGCAGCATCACTTGCCATTCAGACACGGGAAACCTATTGATGTTCTGAAAACTGAAAGAGAACGGATTGTTTGTTTTTTCTCTTTTACTGTCTTTGTGTGATTTTCTGATGGGAAACACAAACACATGAGCTCTTTTATGATCGGCCTTGTCATATTTGGGGGGGGGGTCTGAACTGAATTTAAACGTTTTTACTGCGTAAATACTGTTTCCACGAGTTTATCATTCAGTGTTTGTGATATTTTAAATAAGATCTTGTGGCAACATAGATTTAGTTTCATACTTTTGCCTCGATTTCATCACTTATGGTGTGTTTTTCTTTGACCTGCACTTCCTGCCGCAGGTTCGCTCAGCCCCTCGTCAGTTGCAGTGTCCCGTCTGGAGGCGGCACTCTCCGAGGTGTCGGACATGAGCTCCATCCGCCGCCAAGGACCCACCTACATCTGGACCACCCTGGAACGCATTTGGCTGCAGGCCGGTATGACAGCAAGCACACATGAAACGACCATTGGAATTTCTTGTAAAGTAGGATTTCATATCTTCATTCTCTTGTCACTCTGTGGTCGATCATCCTGCAGTCATGGTGTGTGCTACATGTGAGTTCATTTGCTGTCGAACTGGGAGAACATTGAAACTCACTAAATATCTATTGGCACTTTGGAAACACTGGTTCTAAAACCAACGATCGACAGTAATCAGGTTCTGTTGTTTTGCATTTCCAAGTGTTATGAAGCTTGTTGAATAATAATCCAATCAGCGGGTCCAGAATGGACAAGACATTGATTCCAGACCATGAAAGCCTTCTGGTTCTCCAGGTTTTATCTGAAAGACTAAAGCAATGAATATCTGACAAGTCTACAGCCATGCATGAGGCCGCTCAGTGAGCTTTTGATCGCTCTTCCTCCTGCGTGAACAGGAACCTTATTAGACCACACAAACTTGCAGTTGCTTACTCCCCTGGTCAGATGTATCCTGACAGTGACGGCTTCGGCAAGGGGTGGGAACCTCAACCCCTTTACGTTCAGAGTGACCTCATCAGAAAAATCCAGATCGAACTAGAATAAAAAATGTTATCAGATGGCAACTTCTGAAGGAGTTTATCCTCACGCAGGCCGCGCTGTGCAGATGCTACAGTGAAAGCTGTGCAGCCTGACTGCTGACCTGCTTACGAGCTCAGCTGTGGATATTGTTTCTACGACATGAGCGCGCAATATTGTCACGTTTTGAGTGCTACAGTCGCAGAAAGCCTCTTTGAGTCGCCTATTTATGAAAGAATGCAAAAAAACCCCTTTTTTTCTGCTGGAGATGATACGCTTGTAACCTTGTTATTGTGTAAAAATACACAATTTTGCTGTGATTTCTGCAGCCACAATCCGTTATCGCTGCCTTCACAAACACACGCAAACATGGACGTTTTTAACAATTTAGTGGCCAGAGCCATTTCAGTCCCATTGAAGAGTGCATACCTTATTTAGCAGGGCACGCTCTACCTGCATACATGTGGCCACTGTTCTATTAAGGGCAGACCAGCAGTGATGCATACCACTATTACTTCCACCCCTTCAGCCTGAGTCTGCCTGTGGAAGTTCACAGAGCACTGAAATGAAGGGAGGGGAGTGCAGAGATGCCCCGCACAAACAACACTCCATCCATCCACTCAGCTGGAGTGGATGAGGCATGAGAACGGGATTGGGAATCCATACAGCAGCCAAGTGAAGGCAGTGATGCAACCAGCGTAGCAATGTGTTACAGTGCAGGATGGGATGGGTGGAGGGGCCGTGGGGTCACGTCCCCTGTGGCCTACTGTAATTTGAAGGGCATTTTCTACGTCCACCCTCTGCTGTTCCTCTGCTGAGAAAATAGAACATGCTTGTTGCCGTGCTGCTAAACTATGTGTGTGTGTGTGTGTGTGTGAGACCAGTGGTGTGTCACCCAACTCAAGGCTGAGCCAGCTGTACCCCCGATCGGCCTCCCTCTCTCTTTCCCCTTCCCAGCATTCCTCTTCTCATGGGTCACTTCCTCTCTCAATCTCACATCCTTATCAGCCACAGAGGGAAAAGCACACACACACACACACACACACACACACACAGAGGGCTCTTTTACATGGATATACTTATTTGTATACGCCTTTACAAACACACACACACACACACACACCTGCAAACACATAAATGGACTGTCCACATGCTTGCACTGATCTAATAGGGTTTTTTTCTGAGAGCTCAGGTGAGGAGCAGGAAAGGGTCTTACATAAGCAGAGAGCATTCACTGAATCCTTTTTCCCCGAAGTGAAGCTCTGAAAAAGAACCCCGAAGCTGGGAAATGGCTCTTTTTCATCTCGCAGAGGTAGCATGCATGCCCTAAGTATTTCCCATCTGTGCATCTATGAGACACAGGTAAACAAACAAAACATCCGCTACCAAACACACACATGGGTTCACACGGCGCTCCGGAGCAGACGGCGTCTACAGTGTATTTGCGCAGCACGGTTCACCGTCTCTCTTTGCAACGCACACGCGCAGGGCTGTGAGTGTGTGAAGCTACTTTCTCAGGGTCTGTCTGGGTTTTCCTCCTAACCTGCTGAGATACAGTCCAATCACATGCACTTGTGCTGTGCTCAGCCAGTGACAAACGCAGGATACACAAACAGGATAGACGGTTATCTGATTTGTCTGGGTGTTCTCGGGAAGTGTCTTTGGAACACGCTGAGGAAATCCCTTCAAATCTGAGACAAGTGTTCACTTGAATTTACAACATGAACTGATTAGATTGCGGCGGGCGGTGATAGGTCAAGACCACGGTCCCTGAGACCTCACAGGGTCACACTTGACATCATAATGCACAACAAGACTTTGAATTCTCCTCTGTAGCAATAGTCTCCATGTAAAGTCAGGAAGTTTCTAAACACGGTGATAATGACCTATTTTAAAGACCTACCATGATATATCATTATGAGTCTGGACAGACAAGGATGTAAACTGCAACATGATTGGCTAGTGAAGACAACCAACCGCAGTGTGATGATAATTGGAGTGTTTTCCCTACATGATGATATTCACCTCATATTCGTCAGCATCCTGTCTAGATACCAGTCTTCTCCAGCCTCAGGGGGCGGGTCACTCTGGTCAGTGTCCTTGTATTATTGGATAATGACGTGCTTGTAGGCGTGATTGTGTGTGTGTGTATGTGTGTGTGTGTGTATCTGGGGTTTGTCCACATCTTCCCAGCAGCAGCAGCGAAAGGAGGCAGGCAGCTGTAGTATGCTATGGCCATATTTAGGCAAGAGTTTCATGACTTCCCAGGCACTACACTGCTCCCACTCTCTCTTTCACGCTGTCCGTGTGTGTGTCTGTGTGTGTGTGTGTGTGTGCATGCATGTGTGTTGGCCCATCCAAGTGTAGTGGTTTGTGTTTGTATTTGAGCGCTGCACAGTTTATATTTTAATATGATGCTCCGGAGCTCACACTTTAGTCATTGCTGCCACTCTCACATGTTATTGATGGCTTTAATACTTTTCTCTCCTTCTTCCTTGCTCTCTGTCCTCCCTCACCCTCTTCGCTGCCCTCTTCCGTCCCACCCTCCCTCCTTTTTCTCCATCCTCTCCTCCAGGGGAGTTGTTTATGGCGGACGGTCGGCTAAAGGAGGCCCAGTTCTGCATCGCAGAGGCCAACTCGCTGTTCCCCAACTCACACTCGGTGCTGCTGCAGCGGGGCCGCCTGGCCGAGCTCCGGGGCCAACTGGACGAAGCCAAAGGCCTGTATGACGAGGCCCTGGCCATCCATCCCACAGGAGAGCGCATACTTGTGCACATGGTGAGACACAGTGAAAGCTTTAGAGGCTGCTAAATCAAATTAGGACGAATGGAACATTCTGCTGAGTGGTCAGCATGCACATACATGCATGCACACGCAACATGCTTGGATACACTAACACATTTGAAATGCTTTACTTGAGTCTATCAAATTACCATTGACACAGGATGCAGGCCGAACATGTGCGTACGCTCACGCATGCACCCAAGCATACAGCCGCACACGCACATCCGCGCGCATATTTTAAATTCTTTACTTGAGTTCACCAAATTACATTCCAGTTACGCAAGAGTGAAGTCAGACTAACTAACTAACAAACACCAAGGAATGCACACAAATTGAAATGTTTCTCTTAAATCCTCTAAATTGAATTAGACCAAATTCAATTCTGTCAGCTCTCTGTGTAACCTGCACACAAACATGCCACACGAACCACTCACACACACAAACAGGTTGGTTTAAACACGTAGCTTCACCTGCACGTCATCCAGCGAGATGTTTATCTTTACATGCCGTGGATGAAATCGAGTTAAATATTAATATTAATAAATTACATTGTTACATACAAGTCTTCATCATGGCAATATTACAATAACAATAGCAGAGGTGGTCTGCATTAGCACTAGCGATGACACACAATGCGAACTACGTGGTTTAGCCAGCGCCCTCATGCAGCGTATTTACACGTTTCCACAAGCTGAACCGTGTCAGCTATTTCTCACAAACACCACGGACGCACACACACACACAGCATTTTGCTTTAAATGTGTTATTTGAAGCCGTGCAATTCATCGTGATAGGATGCTTCTCATGATAGTCACACAAAGGCATGCGCACACACATACACGCACCAACCATGCAGACCTTCAGCTGAGTAAACAGGTGTAATGTCCTGGTAAGGTCATAACTGCATCTCTGCTTAACCTACTAACACTTTTTATATAGCACTGAGCCTAATTTACTCATTTTACAGCCGTGTGTGCACAAAAACAATTATTGAAAATGCCAAAATACCAAACTGAACCCCCATTTTAAACTGAATGATACGAACTAATCAGGTTTATGACTAAATCATGGAGACAACAGTGTTTTTGCTTTGAAAGGATTCTGCGATCAATATCAGGTGGAATATCTGTGATTCTTCATCACAACGTTCATGTATCCTGGTATGTTTAATCAATATCTGGTCAATAGCTCATTAGAATGAATCGGGTGTGCTGGTGGAGCTGAACAGATCCCTCCTGTTTCTAACGGCTGTGCACCAGGTTAGCCTCACATACACAAATATACCGCATGCAGCATTAGGTATAGTCTGTCTCCAAGTAGAAGCTAAGCGTTAGCTGGGAAAATTCACCTTTTCCCTGTTTAATCACACAGAAATGAATACATTAGCTTGCTATTGGCTGCTAATATTAGCTCGCAGGCTGTGAGAAGTGATGGCAGCCTCTCATAATCATTACCAGTCTGGTGCTGTACTGTGTCAGTGTCAGGATTGTGGTCATTATAGTCTTAATTATCACATTATAGCTCAGTGATATTCTGAGACGTGTTAATTTGTTGTGGGCAAACTTCAAATTTCAGAAAATAGAAACAAACAAACTTTGGTTCGTAACCAACAAATGACAAATGCTGCTCAAACACTTGTTTTTCTCTCTGCTGATCACTCCTCCACGTTTCTTTCATCTGAGCGGATCCTCTCTCTTTCTCACTTCCGCACTATAAAGATCCTCTCCCGCCCACTTCCACCCACTCCCTCGCTCAGTCTGTCTTCCAGATGATCCACTGGATTAACCGTAGCTGCTCTGACCTTTGAACTTTTTCTGTTGTCATGGTGAGGAGACCAGAGAGGGATATTCCTCAAATCCAAGACTCATGCTGCCCAACACGCTCTCTCTCACACACACACACGTACACACAATGCTTGTGGTCTCCATAGTGACCATAGATGTGCTGGTTGATATCTCTTTGACTGAAGTACTGGCCACCTTGTGACCACATAAGGCTAATGCTTTTGCTCCTACTGTGCACTTTGTGGGTGCGTTTATCTGTGTGTGTGTGTGCGCGCGTGTGTGTGTGTGTCTGTGTGTGTGCAGTGCAGTGCAGTCCCACTGGGGTAGACAGAGGTACGCGTCTCTTCCATATTTGGCCTGTGGGAGAACCAATCCCAGGGGGTGAAAAGTTGAATCAAAGCCAGCTGGCAGTGTCCTACTCTGGGTCTCTTACAGGGCAGATGTGTTCTCAGTCTGAAAGTGTGAGTCTATGCGTGTGTGCGAGTGTGTGTGCGCATGCGCATGTGCATGTGTTTAGGCGTAATTGTGTCTGTGCTTTTCCTCCATGGATTTGGTGCACATGCGGACCATTTGCGTATTTTTTGTGTGCAGGGAAACACATACATGTACTTGCATTAATACCCAGTAGGCACTAATAGACCCAAATACACGAATGCTGGTGAATAGAATACTGCATGTCAGGGATTATATATCATACATAATGGCGCAGTGTGGTAAATAGTTGCATCCTCCTTTGTGATGAAGTGGGACAGTGTGTAGGACATTTTATTTGGAGTGCTGCCCGTATTTGAGGCTTGCACCAGCCTGCCAGAATGCAACCTACAGTTGCTGCTGCTCTGTGGCTCTGGCTTCATGCATTTATTTTTATACTGTATCTGCTGTGGACACTTTGTGTGCCGGTGGCCCATTTATTCTGCTCTGCCTTAAGGGGAATTCTGATGATATTCTTGGTTGATATTCTTACACTTGAGCTATTATTCTGCAAAAGTACATACTGTACTTTCCTTGAATGTCCTTAAGATCTTTTTCAGCTTTTTGTGTTATCGGGACAACAGATAAAAGGCGGTGCGCTCCCACTTATTATTATTATTATTATTATTTCAGCATTTGATAACAATTTCATAATTTCCATTTCTTTTCCAGATTCTGTAATACCGCAAACATTTAAGGTTTAGTTTTACACAGTTCTATTTTTTTTTTATTTGGACATTACATGTAGCTACATTACCATAAATCCATAACATGCATGCTATATATTCTTGTGGACTGTTTTTATGATTTTAAATCTGTGATTGTTGTGATTGTGATTATTCTCTTATAAAATCGATTTCCTACAGAAGTAATAATTTGGCTGAGAGTGAGATGAAGAGATCGGTGTCTGTGCACGAGGAGCCAGGAGATGATTGGCTTAGCTTAGCATAGCATAAAGACAGGAAGCGGCGGAAACGGTTTGCCCGGCACTGCCAAGAATAAACTGTAAATGTAAAAATAATTGTTTGTAGTTTTAACAGGAGTTTTGGACTGTAGCAGATTCTTGGCAAATAACAGCCGCACTTCTTCTTTGGCTGCCCAGAGCCTGAACTTTGAAGAGGTCGTGTTTTCCACTTCCTCCAGTCTTTAGACCAAGTTAGGATCATTTCCTGCTTACTCCAGCTTCATTCTACAAACACTGTAGACATTTTTCCTTGACAACCAAATTGCTTGTATATTTTAGCGTTTTGACTGACATCAGCAGAACGAGCAGTGAAGCACAGGGACTTTTTTTTGAGGTTGAAGAAAGAGCAGCATAGCGTCACCCAAGCCCGCCAGAGTGGAGTGAAGTGGTAATTTTCTCCACAGTAGCCACAGCGGATGAGGAAGGGGAAATGTGAGTAAGGGAAACCCATAACTGGAAGCCATGCAGGAGCTCAGCAGGCCCTGTGGTGCGGTTCATAATAACACCCCACCACCATCTTACCTTATACACCGCACACCACTTTACTCACTCCACCTCTACGTGTTACCATCAGCCGTGTCCACATGGTTTCTGAGTGTGTGTGTGTGTGTGTGTGTGTGTGAGAGAGAGAGAGAGAGAGAGAAAAATGCAGTGATCAGACGGTGACTCACAGCTCTGGTCAGCTGCTGGTTTCAGAGTATTTTTGGATGGATGAGGGTGTGGTAGCGAGAGAAACCAGTATAGGATGATGGTATGCTGTGTGTATGTGTGTATGCTAATGGTTAGCTACAGAGTTCCAGTTTAATGTCTTGGTTGTCACAGTCTAAAGGCTAAACCCAAACATCTATTTTACTCATCTATCGCAGTATTAGCCATGTCAGCTTTTAAGCATTTGTCTGTCTGTGCCGTTAACCTCATTATGGTAAGTGTTTGCTTGATGTGTGCGTATGTGTGGCATGTGCTGCATGTGTGTGTGTGTGTGTGTGTGTGTGTGTGTTCTGATGGGTAGCTGATACTGAAACACGGCCCAGCCTTGCTTCCGGCGATGGCATGAAATGAATCTGACCCACTCCCAACATCCTCCACATCTCATCCCTCCTGTTCTGTAGCCCAGCCTGCTCTGAGTCAGCCACACACACACACACACACACACACACACACACACACACACACACTTTACTTTTCCTCCTCTCCAACAGAAGCATATTCATACACTGCTTCACATATGCATGCATACTCTCAAGGACGAGGACTTGTGCTCATTGAATTAATCGCGTTCCAATTATCAAATGCCCCCCGTCTCTTCTCTCTCTCTCTCTCCCTTTCTCTCGCGTTCTGTCTGTCTCTCTCTCTCTCTCCTCTCCTTGCCGTGTGGATGGGGGTGGTTGTCAGCTGATTAGATAATGCAAATACATTATTTATAACACTTCGCACGTTCTTGCCGCTTTATGGGATTGCCTAGCAACCAGGGAAATATATTCTATTGAGCAAGACCTCTGATAACCATAGAGAAAGAGAGAGTGAGAAAAGGAGAAAGATAGAGAGAGGTAAAGTGTGTGTGTGTTAGAGAGAGAGGAAGAAAAAACTGGGGGGGGCTCTCATCAGAGAGACGATTGGGAGTTGGCTGGTGCCTCCGTTGCTATGTATGGCTCATCTGGGCTCACTTATTTTTTCCTTTTTCTTTGACACCTCTCTCTTTTTTCTCTCCATCTCTCTCTCTATTCATTGTTCCCAGTTTAGCTCTCTCTCTCTCTCTCTCGCTCTCTCACACTCTCTCACTTCCTTCCTTCCTTCCTTGCTTTTCTTCCTTTTCCTCTCCTCTCTCTCGTGGCTCCTGTATCAGCCCCTTCTTTCACTCTTTCCTCATTCTCCTTCTTCTTCTCCCTTCCTGTTGCTGTTTTCCCATGTGACTGTGAACATGCAAGTGTGAGTGTGCCATGTTGACTTTTATGCTGTTATATATTTATATATACCCGCTCTAATCTGTAGAGAGGTGACGATGTACTTTGCAATGCAGCAACTGATTCCCGACACAGTATACATAATATTTTTCTTTCTCACATGTCAACATACACCACAGAAGAAGGGACGCACATACTGTCAATATACATATCCTGTATCTTCAATGAAGAGTTGCATAAAGCTGAGGTAGACTATATACTGCATTATACTTGCAGACAGATGGAGAAGCATAACAGGAGATGGTTCGACATGGCACAGAATATGCTTTTCTTGCAGAAAACCAGTTCAAAAGGTCGCTACCACTCTTATGTCTGCACACTGAATGTAAATCTACAGTTGGAAAACACTTAGCTTAGCATAAAGCCTTTAAACATGGGGAAACAGCTACCATGAGTACACTCAGTTCCATATGCCAAGCAACACCTCTAAATGTCTGTAATTAACATGTTGCTGCTGAATTAGCTGTTTCCACATTTCTATTCTTTATGCTAAGCTAAGCTAATCCATTGCTTCCTGTATATACTTTGCTGCTTCAGGTACTTCAAATGTCAAAATTATTACTTTTAAAGGTGTGAAACTGTCTATTAAAAGGTTATTAATTAGGGAAAGTTCAAGTCAAGGTCTAGCCAACATGGCAGAGGTAAATACAGCTGCCATGGCTCACCTCACTTCTCCGTGCCTGTCCAGACTTAACCACTGATGGGATTAAAGGTTCAGGTAAAGGCCCTCCTGCCGGTTCAGAGGCAGGGCATTAGGCCACTGGGTTACACTGTGTGTATATGTGTGCTGTAGAAGTTAGCCTACAGGCTCTCATCAGCCTTGAGTTACAAGTTGGGTGACATAACATGCCCTCCGGCTGCCATATAGCATTATAATAGTCCTTATGGGCGTGAACCATCCCATGCACACACTTAAACGTGTTAAATTACCTAACAATGCTAACCTTATACCTAAACCTTGCTATTTACAACCTTATACTTATTTTCCGGTTGGTCTGGTCAGTCGCAACTCTTCAGCTCTGCAGGCAGCATGGCTGACAACAGCAGATTGCAAGTCTAAATATAGAGTTCAGCTGTCTCCACACTGTCTAGAAGACGTTCATTTCTCTGCTGTTACCAGGAACTAATGCATATGACTGACAATCACACTGATTGATTTGACTTTAACTGGTGGTCTGATCAGTATCTGGTTAGTTCCGTTTGCATCCACATCCAATCATGCATGTGTTTAAAGCCTCTACTGCAGCTTTTAATCAGTGTGTTTCTCTATACATTAGCTGGATCTGCATCCTAGTATTTCTATACAAACTATGGTGTAATGAAAAGATTTAATTTTCGCTTGAGGCAGAAAAAGTTTTTGCAATAAAGAAGTTATCCAATAAATATTATTCCCATAAATACATCTCTGTGGTGGCTGCTCAGCTATAGTCGGTACGTTAGCATATTACAAAGTACTCTTTTTGTCTTTGCACAGTATGGAATATGAATAATATCAGCTGACACCAAAGAACAGAAACTCATTTCCCCAATGCTAATCAATCTTATAATCAAATCTCTGTTGGGTGTGTTTGTTTGTGACATTCAGGAAGCTTTTTCATTCTCCTCAGTCTAGCTGATGGAAATACACTTGATTAAATGCTGTGTTTTGTTTGCAGCGTTTCAAAAGTTTGCTTAAATTTAGCTTGAAAGATGGATGGAAACACCGCTACCCACTCGCTCAGTTTGGCTCGGCTCGGTTCAGTTGTGCTTTAATGGCACGACAAGAAACAAACCTGCGCTGCCAAGCTCGATGGGATCAGCTGAGGTAAAACTGGAGACAGATGGCTGGGAGTAATTAAAGCAAAACCAATAGATACCAGTTTTATCAGTGTAATGCCAGAAACACTTGGTAGCAATCTAAATGTTCTTGAACACACATTTGTTCACTCACTTCCTTTCCTATCTGCTCACTCTCCTACTCCCTCAGACATTTTGGTCCTCATTGCATCATTCTTACTCATTTTCTGTTCTCATGCTAATTGAAAAGCTTTCTCACATCGCCTCTCTGTCATGTTTATCTTTCTTTGATACCTTTTTATCTCCAACTTAAAAAAAAAAACAAAAACAAAACATGCAACATTTTGAGAAACAGGTCCTGGTTTTCTTTCCAAGGGTGAGATAAGAACATTGGTGTCAATCTCATGTCTGTGGATTAGGTACGAAGCTGAAATCAGGATATTGATTGCCTAGCTTAGCATGAAGACCAGCGGCAGGGGGAAACATGTCCAAAATAAAAACCTACACCTCTGAAGCTGACTTATATCTTCTGTCTGGTTCAGTTCTCCCTTAAAAACACCAGTTCTTATCATTCCAAAAACTGGAACTTGTTCTCTGTGAACAGCTAGCTGCAGGCCCAGTAACCTTAGTAACCCCACTGAAATGATTCACATTTTGTTCATTGTTCAAGAACCTTGGCGGTGTAGCAGCTAGTTGAACACTGTTTGGCCAGACAGGACAGGTCAGGCAGGTCAGGCTAGTCGGTCACAGTAGCTCCCTGAGCGTCTCTGTACAGTGCTGTTTACTAAGTTTTGCTCCCAGGAATGAACTTTATTTCATTTAGCTGTTTTATAGGAAGGCCAATCGAGCTAACGAGGCTGTCACGAGCTTGCTCATTAACTCCATCACTAAGGGGACAGCAAGAGATTACTCAACAGGCGCACTGTATTTGTGTTATCATGACTGTGTTTTAACCATGTCTCTTTTGTGGTAATACTAGATGGTTCAACAGCTAAGACGCTCTGATAGCCTCCTACACTTTAAACATTCCAGGGCTCCGTTCGCTCAAAGCTCAGTGCCTTCAAGAGTTTGCTTTTGGTCATATAAGAGCCTGAGGGATATTGGATTTCTGAGACCAATACCCATACCAGATTTGGGGAGGGGGGCATCACCAATCGAGCTGGAATAAGAGACCTTTTCCATGTTGAATGAGCACTGCTCAGATTATGCAAAGGCACTAAGAAGGCTGCGTTTGTATACACAGTTCATACTGAAACTGATATGATACTGCTGCAAACAGCCACCCGGGTGCAATCCAGATGTTTTGGCGTTAATTTTGGGGAGCAGTCAGTGTCTCAATACATCCTGACTGGTAACATGCACTATAGCTGAAGACAGTACAAGACGAGCACCTTGGTTGGATGGACAACGGTGTCGTTGTTGGTTATTGAATAGCTTCAGCACATAACCCACCATAGATCGCAAAATGTTAATTTCGGTCCATGTTTATGGAAAGATTAAACAAAGAGGAATCTAAGGTCACTGAGACAACTGTGTTTTTTACTTTGAATGAGCCTGACGAGCTGTTTCTTTAAGTGTTTCACAGAAAACCTCCGTCAGCGTGTGTGTGTGTGTGTGTATTATGGAGTGTGTGCTTTCCTGTCAGCTTGTCTTGTTCGGCCTCTCCTGTGTTTATATCAGACTGCAGCATATAGTCGTGTTTATTTGATTGAGCTGCTGACCTAGAGGAATCAACTTTTCAGTGGTTACCAGCATAACTGACATGTGGCACAGATGGAAGGGTGTGAATGTGTGTGCATGTGTGTGTGTTAGCCCAGTAGCCGAATGTGTTTATGCAAGAAACATTGGAACAATGTAACCCCTGTGAGTCTGGAAACAAGAGCACAGACGGGAAGATGCGGAAGCTAGTGGCCAAACCATCGGCAAGGAATACATCATGCACCTCGAGCGCAACACCCACACACTCTCGTGCAGACATACACACACTCATATAGACACACACACAAGCTTGTAACCCTGCTTGTGCATCCTGTGGCAGGTTTTCTCTGTACCCAAGAGTTTTGATCTTCCTCTGTGTTTTCCTCAGAGCAGCAGTGAAAAAGGGAGAGGAAGAGAGAAAGTGTGTGTGTGTGTGTGTGTGTGTGTGTGTGTGTGTGTGTGTGTGTGTGTGTGTGCTTTTATTGAAAGTTGCATCAGAGCCCCTAGACAGCTATGTGAATTTCAGCCCAATTAATCTGGAGCTTGTGAGCAGAGACTACATAACAAGACTCGTCTGTCTGACCTCAGGCCAGCTCAGTGTGTGTGTGTGTGTGTGTGTGTGTGACTGTGTATGACTGTGAGTAACAGATAGTCAAAGTAAGGGAGGGGGTGATATTGTGCAAGCTGCCTGTTGTCACCTTGAGTGTGCATGTGACACTGTAGCTTGTGTATCTCTGTGTGTATCTGTGTGTGTCTGTGTGTGCATAATGTTTGTGTGTGAGACAGATTTGACTCCATGCTGTTGGTCAGTTGCGTGACGCCCTTTACTGCTGGGCTCTCAAACACGCCGCACCCCTACTGAGCCAAGCTCTGCAGAGACAGAGCACACTCACACACTCACACAAAGTTCTGTGTGACCTTTTAACATGGTGACAACGGACATCATCCATAATATCCCTCTCCCTCTCTCTCTCTCTCTCTCTCTCTCTCTCTCTCTCTCAGATATGTGTTTTTGCGCACACACAGTTTGACACTATATAGTTATTTTCCTAACGCTGAGGCTTTAACAGCCATTTATTCAATTTATACATCCATGCAGTTAACATGAAATGCCAGTTTCATACCTCTCGTTCCTTCCTTCCTCAGCCCTATATGCCACACACACACACGCACACACACACACACATATACAGTACACTGTATGGGTTCATACAGCATACAACCAGTGAGTGTGGAGATTGCATGCATCCCCACCACTCTTCCTGGCAGAGCCTTGGGCTGAAGTTGCACAGCACGCCACCGCAAATGAAGTCTAACATTCTATGTTCTGTGATGGGACATACCAGTGTCTTGACAATGTAACACAAAAACTTCATAAACGCGACATTAATAATCATTTTGGTCGATTTTTTAGTAGAGTAGTAGAGTTCAAGTCATCTCAACGTGTTAGAAAGTCATTTTCTTTTAACTTTCCTGAGATGAAGAAGTGATATGAGAAGTGATCATCAGTGTTGGGCAATAACTAAACTAGTTAGTAACACATGGAAGTTCTGTAATTGCTTTTTTTCCATAATAAGAAGTGTAATGAATTGCAAATACAACAATTATATTACATTTACCAATTCCAGTGAAGCTCCATAACTGCTACAATTTGGAAAGTTTGGTCTGTATGTGTTGGACAGGCTGGTCTGGTAGCTTTGTGTTAGTTTGGGGAATGTGTGAACCCCAGCGCCTTCACTCTGAGGATGGGCTGTGTGCACTCACTGTGGCTAATGGTAAGATAACTATTTAGATTACACTAACTGAGTTCAGTAAACCAACCAAACCTTTCCTTCTCCTGAATGTGAGACACTAGGGTGAGGTTATGCTTTCTCCTCTGACCTGAGCATGTAAAACGCTGCATCATCACTCATGGCTGTGTGTGTATCTGTGTGCCTGACTTTTAAAATACTGCATCATCTTTCAGCAGCGAGCTGCTCCTAATCTCATGATTTGTGGATTTTCTCCCTCAGCTGGACAATCCCAGTTGAATCTGACTCTGGTTAAGTGTAGTACAGTTAGTTGCTGCTGCCGCTTTGTTGTTTTTTCCTCTTGTTGTTGGAATAAACTAGTCCACAGGACAGCAGGCTTTATAATCCAAGATTTAGATTTTTTTTGTAAAAAGCCACCATCTGCTTACTTGATTTTATCATGCCATGAAAAATGCTTTAATGGTAGATATTTAGGATGGAAAAAAATATTAGGGTCGAGGTACTGAAGTGAAGTGTAATACCACAATATTCTGTATAACATGTTTTCAGCAGAGGACTTCTCTGAAATATCAATGAGACCTATTTTGGCTGTGAGCAAGAGAAATTCATACTTTGCATTTAATGAAATTATCGTTAATTAATAAGCCCTGCTCTATTATCCATCTGTCCATCCAGGGCCGACTGCTGGTTAAAACTGAGCGTGTCCACCTCGGGGAGAAGGTCCTGCGTGACGCAGTTCAGCTTCACAGCACCTCACACGAGGCGTGGAGCGGCCTGGGTGAGGCACTGCAGTCGCGGGGTTCCAGCCAGGCTCCTGACTGCTTCTTGACATCCCTGGATCTAGAGGCTTCCAGCCCCATCCGGCCCTTCACCATCATCCCCAGGGAGCTTTGAGGGGCTTGTGTTGGGATGGAGCTGTGGATTAGGTTTAAGGAAGCTGGATAACTCTGCTGTGATGCAGAAGCATTGCTGAAAAATATTAAGATATTTTGGGTCCTAAAGACCTATACCACTGATACTGGATGTGTTTATTATATGATGCGTACGTCAGGAGATGGTTAGCTTATCTTACGAGAGATGTAATGTAATTAGTGAATTGAAGAGATTACAATCAGCAGATTTGTTTCATAATCTTTGGAAAGAGCCAGGCTAGCTGCTTGCCCCTGTTCCAGTCTTTACGCTAAGCTAAGCTATCCAACTCCACGATGTACCTTCATGTTTAATGAACTGGTATGTCAGCAGTATCCCTGTCTCTTATAGATTTAAGCAAGAGCAAGAATAAGTATATCTCAAAATATTCAAAATATTCCTTTAACAAGTACATTGTCATTAACAAAACACATACAAATTCTTTACTCACTTTCGGTGACTGTGAAAATTACAGTTAGTGACTGAATAAGTTGGTTGCTAGACGAAAAACTACAGAAATTGTTTTTAATAGTGACATAAATGTTCAATGTCAATGCTGTTTGTGCAGAAGAAGCAACAAAGGGAAATAAGAGAGAAAATATTGTTTTATGTAAGTACTGTAAGTAATGTACATCTCCTGTGGAGTTCAGTGCAGCGTAGCTCTTTTGCAATTAGTAACAAATGATGAATGATATTTTTAATAATCAAAATCATTGGGTATCACTATAAGGCTCCACAAATTGCAGAGATGTGCCGGTTACATCTTGTGATAGAGTGTGTGTCGTTGTGTTACACGTGGAAATGCAGATGCATCGATTATGTACAGGCTGTCAGTCACAGCAGCAGCTCCACTTCATCTTTACTTCAGCCTTTGATGTATTTTTGATGATCATGTTGATTGACGCAGCTTTTATGTACACACGCACAATCCCCGCCTCTCATCTCCAAATGAGAACTCATATATCTTCTAACAGGGGTGTTCACATATCATTCCATATGTTATTATTATGTATGTGCGTGCCTCTGCGTGCGCGCGCGTGTGTTCACATTATGTACCTCCATGCATGTGTGTTTGTTTTAAACCATCCCTCTGGGGTATTATCAGTCCCTGTTCTGTTTGTTCTGTGTGTAGTGTACAGTAGGCGACTCATCCGCTCATAATGTGTATGTCGGGTGGGTTTTTTTTGTTTTGTTTTTTTTTGTTTTGTTTTGTTTTTTTTGACTCATCTGTTTGTAACGCTCTCCATTCTAAACAACAATGGCTTTTAAAAATCACTGCTGGATGCCGCGTCTTCACCTGCCTTGTCACTTGTGACTAATGGACATCACTTCCGAGTGCCTAACCACATTAATGTGAGCAGTGGGACTGGGCTGCCGGCTTATGTAATACTGCCAGCACAGTTTTCTGCCTCCAAACTCCCTCCTCCTCCTCTCTCTCTCTCTCTCCTCCTCTATCTCTCTATGTCTCTCGCTCTCTCCCGCCTTGCCTGATGTGATGTGATGTGGCTTGGTTGCCTAGCAGCCATCCCCTTGTTTGAGTAACTGGGGAAGCGGAGAGATATCTGGTCTGCTGAACAACACACACACACATACACAGACAAGACACACACACACACACACACACACACACACACACACAGTGAGAGGCAGATAATGCTCCCGTTGTGTGGTTTTACAGGCTTGACAGTGTCTGTTTGATGTCTGCTGTTACCATGTGAGGTATGAGCCAGCTATAATCAATGTCTCAGGCTGGTGTAAATTGATTTGTGTTATGGGAAGAGTCCCTGCCTTTGCTCTCAGCAACCCCCCCCCCCCCTCATTCTTAACCCTTTTCATCCCTGCAGGGCAACAAGCTCTAATCTGAGCCTTCTCTGTCTTATTTTAAAACTCCACAGTCGCCCACGTTCCCATCGCTCCCGGCGTGAAAATCCCTCATTCATCAATACTTCGATTTTCTCGCAGGAATTATTGATCACTGTCGCCTCTTTTCTGCCATCCCAAAAAATCTATTTTTACTTTTTCCCTCCCCGCTCGCCGGCTCTCCCTTGTTCCATCCTCTCCTCATTAGCACTGTGTGTGACACCTACACAGGGGCTTCGGGAGATGAATGGTCTAATCCCTGTGGGTAAGGAGTGAAATATTACATGGTGTGCGCACACACACGCGCGAACACAGACAATGAGGGGCACATGAACACATTGTGTGGTACTGTACGCATGCTTGAATACACACTCGCGCACACACACACATGCCATGGTCTTGACAGCTCTGGTAAAAGGAGACAGATTAATGGAGGAAGCGGCCTGCTGCAAAGCCTCTCAGAATGACAACGGGCAGATGAAGCTCTATTCACTGGACCAGGTGTCACCACACACACACACACACTGTATATACAGTATATACAGCTGGGATCATTGAGCACAATGCATAAGTCTTATTGTGTATGTGTGTCTGCGTCACCGTGATGTCAGAGCACCCAGGCGTGTCGCTCTGGTTACGCTCTCACTTCCACACCTGAGCATCACAAGACAGTCTGTGTGGGTGTCACAAGGGTGGCGCGGTGGGGAGTGAGGGGTGCTCACTGTACATTATGATCGCCTTAGACACACACAGACTCCACAGACAGCATCATGAAGTCAATCGCAGCCATATTAGATTGACTAGCAATAAATTGTTAGACCAATAACAAAGAAATAACTGACAATCAAAGATGGCGACCACAATGAATGAGGTGTGTGTGTGTGTCTGTGTGTGTGTGTGTGTGGGCCTGGTATTCAGGTCACGGTGGTGAATGCGTGTGTGTGTGTTGATGCCAATCCTGCAGGGGCATATGAAGGGCACGGGCTGGGTGGTGCCGGTGCAGGGCGCCAAGAAGGAAACCATAAACCATCATTGTGATGTCCAAACAAGGCCAGGGAGTCATGGATGGGTGAGGGGTGTGATGGAGGTTATGAGGATCAGATGTGGTTCCATAATCTCATTTATAAATAAAAATGACTGGTACAGTAGACGTATACATAGTTCATTCCCCAGGGGCCAGTGTGTTCCAGCAGAGTTCGGCTCACATGTTGACAAGACAATGTATTCAGAATGCTGTAAGAATATCCTAATGGGGAGTAATGGATGCAGGACGTTCTCAGAAATACTTCAGCGATCAAGCTTCTCTTGTCTTAAAAGCTTTATATTCTGACCTGACTCGAGCACTTTTTAAAGATTTTACAGTAAAACTCAATAAATGGTTTTTTTACTGTAATTTCATAGAGTTACTATATAGCAGCTGACATTATTTGTGGCTGCACCATTGCATTTAACTTAATCGATATAGGCTGTAATTGAAATGCATCATCATAAAATCTATGAATATAACCTATACAAGAGGGAGTGGTTACAGGATTTTGGGAAATCACTGTCTCCTTTCTTGCTGACAGTTAGATGAGTGTTAGTGATACTGGCTACTGAATGTGAAGCTTCAGCAAGCAGCCTGTTAGCTTAGCTTAGCATAAAACCTGGCTCTATCCAAAGATAACAAAATCTAAGTACCGGCAATTCAACAGCTCAGACCTTATCATGCTGCAGTGCATTCCATTTATTTAACCTGCACGTTTACTGAAAAGGCAAAATGCCGAACTGTGGAAATCACTATGTTCTGCCACGTCTGTCTTTACACCAGACAACAACAACAAACAAAAAAAAAAAGCTTAGATGGAGCCAGGCAAGCTACTTCAAACAAAACACTAACTACATACAAATTGCAAGTGTGAAAGGTGGTTGTGGGTTGGGGGGGGGTATATATGAAGGACTGTTTCCTGAGCAAGACTAACTTAGCTAAAGGCCATCTGCACATATTTAACAGACAACTGACAGGCGGCATTAATCTTCCATCTGACTTTTCGGTTGAAAGTTAAACTTTCATATCACTGTATGGAATATTAAACAGCAGTGAACAACAGAAAATGATGGCAAAAGGCCGCAGTGCGTGCTTCTTTTGCCTGCGCAAGCCACAAGCAGCCCCGATGACCCTGTTTAATTATATAAAATGAGCGCTGAATTGTTCTCACATTGCCACATCACCACTAGACTTAGTCATTTTTGGACATGCACTGATGCTCTTTTATGAGGCTGACATCGTCGAGCACCGGGCCCAATAACACCACAGTATACGGCAGCTTGGCCGGCAGCGTGCTCTCGCCCATCAATCACTCCAGCTCACCTGATCGCCCTCCAGCGCTCTTGGTCCACTTCCACGCGCACCAAGACGGTGCCAGCACCATTACCCACTTAAACAATGACCCCCTTGTTCGCTAACAGTCGGCCATTGGAGCTGATTAAACTTTTAAATGTCATTTAATAGAAGCGTAATGTTGCTCCGATGTGTCTGTCAGCAGCTTGAGGGGGGTAAAAGGATACCTGGCCACCCTCCCCGTGGTGTGTCACACTGCCCGCTAAATTCCTCAGCTGGCTAGTCATCACCCTTAGTGTGGGATGTGGTGATGAGAGTGAATGTGACCTGGACTTTAAGGGGACACAAGGGAGCAGCACCTCTGAACTTGCCACCTCTTTGTTTGACCCTTTTACAGCTGGCTGGAGTTTCTCAAGGTGCTCATGTTATACAGCGAGGGAGAAAGGGAGACAAAGCGCGGCCAGTTCTGTGATACTGGGAGGCCATTTTAGTTCAGCACAATGTCAATGAAGGAACAATGGCTCCTCTGTTTGCCGGTTTGTTTGTTTGGCGACCTTTTGCTGGGACTCAGCAACTGATAATGGCACTTGTTCCACACCAGTTTTAGATTCTGGGTGTTTCTGTGTAATCACACATTCTTTTGGAAATTCCAGCGGTCTGCCTTCGTCATCGTTCCCGAGCAGGGTCGTATTTTCTCAGCATGTTGCCCAGAGTTAGCTGTTAATTTGACGTCCTTCACTCTGGCCCAGCTGTACCACTGAGTAGCAGGGTCACCTCTTGTTGTAAGTTGCCAGAAACACAGATTTATTCCAGACCGCACTGATGTGCCACACTGCTTCCTGGATGTTGACTGGATCTCATTAAGCTGATCATGAAAACCGAAGTTGATGTTTGGGCTGCCAGTGCGACCAGCCCTGACACCAGATGTTCCCATGACCTTTAAATGATATAACTCTGCTGTGCCAGCACAACTCACATCTTAGCTCACACCCTCACCACTCTTGACAGGAAATCCTACCCCAGATGAAAGATAATGTGTGTGTAACGGGCTCCGTGTGGTGCCTACCATCCTGATCATTGTCTCTGCAGCGTTGATGGAAGGTCTACTTTCATCTCTCCAGAGAGGTTTTGATAAATGTCAACTACTGACAGGAATGAGGAAGTAGCACTTTGCATCTCTTTACTCTCCAATAGGACCCTTAAGAAATGAGTCTGTGTGTGCATGTGTTTGCAGGTTTGCGCATCAGTTTGCAAGTGCGTTTTTAAAAAAGCAAAGGATCACAAGTGCATGGCTGCACGTTGCATTCGTCGCATTGCGCGGCTGCATGCGTATTCTTTGAAGCACTGTGTGTCTATGAAGGGGAGCTTGATTGACAGCGAAAGAGCGGGTGCCTAGCCGTGCCTGTGGTCGAGGCAGGCTGTGGGAGATGCAGGGTGTTAAGTCGTCAGTATGAGGCATATGTCAGAGATCAGTGCTGGACTGTGGAGATCACTGAGATGAGAAGGGAGGAAGGGCGCTGGGGGTTGAGAGAGACAGAGATTACTGGGGGCTTGATGCCTTGACCACAGGCAGAATGGCTGCTCATCACACACATATACACAAAGACACATTCACATCTCTCTCATTGAGTCTTCCTCACAAGCAGTGGATACACATGCCCAGCTTAAGCTGAAGCTGCATGCAAAGCCCCATGTTAATAAGATTGTCTTCCTCTCTGGGTGGAAGTGTGCGCTCCTTTGTCTCCAGAATAATGACAGGGGGAATAAGAGCCTGGCTCTTGAACCTCTTCAAGCTCTTAAGTGTCTGCAACTGAAGGAAAACAGAGTAGTGAGGCTTGAAGTCAAGCCAAGTAGATGTGCCGTGATAACGTTGACTGTTGTCCTCAACACTTCACTGATGTCAAACCTGCTATTAGGGAATCAGTCCGGTGCCTCATTATGTCTAGCATCTCCCAAGTTACCAAACGTCCTCTTGTTGCTGACAAATTCTGTGAATGTGAATAACTCTTTTCCAAGGCCAGAAAGCAGCAAGCTCACCTGTGACCTCATCGCTCTGTAAGTTACTCCATGTTTCTGTCATGTGATTTTCCTCAGTCAGACCTTGGGGTAAACATGGTATTTTTCCTGATCCCTCAGATGTTTAGTCTGTGCAACATTTTCCCAGGATGAAACCAGTTCCTCTATTTTTTCCCCAAACCATTACGGGTTTTCCACTAACATCACTAGAAACATGGGCCCTCATTGGCTTATTCTTTACTGTATGAGGTGCACACTATGTCCACAGTTAAAGGCCGTAATATGCTACTCAACTTGACGAGCAGGACAAGCTATAAACTGCATTAACATATTTTCACCTTGAAAAGCAAAGAAAACCTTAAAGTTTCCAAAAGCAAGCTGAAAAACACGAAAAAACTCCACTCAGGTAAAATCCAAGTTTGATCCATTGTGAATTTTAAAATGTTCATTGGTACTACTCTAAAATGCATGGAGCAGAGCAGTTAGAGTGAAGCCATGTTTGTAGTTACCTTATTGGAAAACAGGCCACAATGGAGTCTTCACACTGCAAGCCGCTCTACTGGCTTTGCAGCTTCTTTCGACACTATTTGAGCAGCTACATCCGAATGCACTCAAAAATAAGTTTGGATCTTCCACCAAAGTCATGTGACTGGTGATCTGTCAGTGAAGAAGCTGTGCTGTTGTTTGCCAATGGCATTATGACAACCCTCCGCTCTGTTATCTGTTGCCATGGGTGATTATTCATTCTCTAAAATCAATACTGCTCTAAAATAAAGCTTAAGGAAGTGGCTTTAAATAACCTTCGTATTTTCACCGCAGGGTCTGATCAGAGAATCTGGGTGGGCAGAACGGATGAATATAACTCTCCACTCCCTCGACAACTGTGTAACTGGCCGTAGCACAGTAATTGTGCGGGCATGAGTATCTAACTCTGTGAATATGAAGCAGCGCTGATGACCTGCATCCATGCTCAGCAAAACCAATCTTGAATAAATAAATGATAAAAAAAAGGAATTCTGACCAGGATCTCACCAATAACAACAAGGCCTGTTGTTATTTCTGTACCCCCGCTGCGCTGTAATGCACACCACCGTTATGTTTCACGCAGAGGTGATTCCTATCGCCGCTGTTTCTTTGTGTGCAGACATTATTGGCCATGTTTGTTGGGTTCGTCGAAAGAAAAGGGTATGCAGAGTAGGTAGCGATAAGAATAGCTGTTTTGTTGTGTGCCACTGCCTTGGCCCCTAATACTGAATGTGTTATCTGAGGGTGCAGCATGCCACACTAAGCTATGTGCATGTGACGCATGGCTGAGCAGCATTCCTCCTCCTGAGTGCATCGCAGGGCAGAGATAGTAGGATGGCAAAGCTGCCTGACTGCCGACAGAGAGGGAAAGAGAAGCGAGAGCAAGAGAGAGGAGAGATGGAGGGAGAGAGCAATACCGGGAACATGTAGTTAAGTGGAATGAAGTACCCTTTGTTGCAGATAAGATCATTCTGCTTCCCTGGCCGGCGTCACTAAAGCGATTTGAGCACAACGAATGTAGCTTATTATGTCGTTGGCAGACCACAAAATGCCTCGCTGACATGCAGATAAACATTGGTCGCAGCGAAAAACGAGACTAGAATTTTCCTTTCTCGTGTGCAGTCATGATTTTACTTTTATTTTAGAAACGAGGTAAAGTTGGGTGCGTGATCTGCCAGGAAGCTGGCAGGATGGGGAGACGGTTGCAGGATCAGGGCTTTGTGGGAAGTAAAGTCCACACTAGAGAGTGTTGCGGAAGAAGAGGCTAAATGATGGGTCGATGGCCTCTGCGTTCAAAGGGTCACCCAGCTTCCAGAAAGGTTCATAGGCCCCTGGTCCTGGGGTCCTCTGTGGAGTGTACGGACAATACAGACACAAACACACACAAATAGTTTTATCATTATGTCACCAATTTGAAAAAGAAAATACTTTTAGAGATTTATTTTAAACATCTGCCTTAAATGTTGTTCAGTCAGATATAAATTATTATATGTATAAATGTACTTAAGCCATTAATCTGTATGCATGTCTTTGCTCCTTTCTTATCTATATGAGGTATAATTGTATGTGATGGTGTGACGTTCCAGCTATGAAATTCCATAATACAGCTCAGGGGCTATGCAACTGAAAAAAGAGTATAAATTCATACTTGTACAATAATGTCTGACAGGCACAAACCTGCTACATTACTAATAATATACTGTGACCTGCATGACTCACTGAGTGCACATAGTGGAGCCGTGGCAAAGTGGATTTGAAGCACGACGTGATGCCTTTTGATGGTCTGGTCTGTGGATTGTAGTGGCATGGAGCGGGTCCCTCCTTCTACGGTGGCGAGAGACGAAAGCTGTTGTCAGCTGATAGATTGACCGATTGATTTGTGATCAAGCTGTAGACCAAGGTGTGTCATCCTCAGCACGTGTGGACACATGCTTCTTACCTTTCAGTCAGGTAAGAATCAGGACTGCAGTCCCCATGACTTTAGTTAAACATGCTGGGCCTCATCTTCTATATGCTCCAGGTTGAGGCTAACACGTAATAATTAGCATGTAATTGCAAATCTGGTTTCTCCTCTCTGATCAGGTACAAACTTGTATTCCTGCAGCCTGAACATGAGTGTGTTTATTCTCTGTGTTAAAAAATGTTTTGCAATAACTGCTACAGTTCCACCCTCCACCCTCAATATGTTGCCGTTCAACTTGTGTGTACAAGCCTCTTCCAAGAACTGGACCCTTTCTTGTCATAATGCAGGCCTTCATTTTGGTGCCATCACCTGAGTTCACATAGCATTGTTCTTAAGCTTCCAAATGAGAGGTTAATTGTTTCTGCCTTAGTTCATCAAACCTATTGTTATACCCTGCTGATACTCAAGTCACCTGAAGAATGCACTAACAATATGCACCAGATGTATTTTAGGGTCCCATACCCATATGTTAGACCTTTGACATATCATTTGACTCCAGTCTTTATGGGATTCTTTGCTGCTTATTGGTTGTGTTGTAGTGTTTGCCCTGTAATCTGTGTTTATAATTTATGTTGAAGCCAGCCTCTCTCTCGCTCTCTCTCTCTCTTGCTCCCTCTCTTGCTCCCTCTCTCGCTCTCTCTCTCTCTCTCTCTCTCTTGCTCTCTCTCTCTCCTTGCCTTTCACTTCTCCTTTCCTCTTACCCACTAACACACATACTGGTCATCACCAGCGGCGTGCCATGCAGAAATAGCATCACCCCCCTCCACCCTCCTCCTCAGACATAAAACTGTCTCCCTGTCCCTGAACACAGGACCAGCCTTTCATTTTCAGCTGCTCTCTGATTCTGTCAGAGGGAGATAGGAAGGTGTCTTTTCCTCTCTCCTGCTCTCCTTGGAGGGATTGCTGCTACCATTACATGCCATTTGATCCCGCTTGCCAGTTAACTTGATCCTCGGCAACTGGCCTGCTGGACCCGGCGCACTTGCCTGATGCTCCCAGAGGTGCTAATGCAGGTGTATTTCACAGGAGCCGGTGGACAGTAGTGAAACTCTCTCACACGTGTATGTGTGTGAGTGCATTTGAGCCAAAGCACCTGGCCTACTTTCCTACTGTGGCAGAGCATGTTAGGAACGTTCTCCTGTGTGGCGTAGGTAACTGGCACATGCTGTGAATGTCTGGGAAACTTATAACTTTGACCTGTTTCTGATTGGTGAATCCATGACCTTGCTATAAGGTACTCCTTAAATTATATATTTTTTTCTACTGAAGTGACATGAGATGAACTTAATACTCAGTATTTTTGTTTTTCTTGAAATGGGCAGAAATAGCAGGCGAGCTGATGTGTCTCATAAACATAAAAAAAATCTATTTACATGCTTCAAAGAGTTTTTTCCCTGCAAACGAAAGATGTACAACCATGCTAAAGGCTCTGTTAGGCTGTACCTGCTAAATGCTAAAGTAAGCATGCTAACATGCTAATGATTACCATGTGCAGAGTTTACCACTATCTCTATTTTAATCGCGCTTGCGAGCGTGCTAACATTTGCAACTCAGTACGAAACAGAAAGTACGATGATACCATGCTGATGCTAGATGAGATCATCTCCATGCAACACTTTTCAACAGGGAAGCACAAAAATGTGACTAGTTACTAGAGGATGAATCAGGAACAAGTGCATAATCACGGAATCATTAATGAGTAATTCTTTTATAACTGAAACTTGAGGACTACGCAAGTTACTAGAGAACAGACATGCTGATACTATCTTAGAAAGTCAATAGGCAATGACTAGCTCATTCTTGTCTGTGAATCAACATGCTGACCACTTTCTTCATGAGTCGCTCCTGATTAACTGTGAGTCAGCCTCCAAGCGGCACAAACTAGCGACGACTCATTAATTACTAATTACTCTTTTTGTGCCTCATCAAGTAAAAGTGATACATCATATTGAGTAGTTGTAAAGTAGCCCCTCATCATTAGCCAGTAGCTGTTACCTATCACCAGCAGTCTTTCATCTGATGTCCACTGTAAGCATTGGTGAACAGACGGTTGTACGTGATGCTAAAGTAACCGCTAACTGTAGCTGCTAGTTTTGACCCCAACCCAGCAATAACTGTTGAGATATTTCACTTAAAAACACAGCACCATTCATTATGGTGGTGGTATAGGACGATTCAGGGGATCATCAAAGTCCTTGGATACATCTTCTGGTCATGATATCATGTCTCTAGATTGTTCATGGCCATCCACTTGATAGCTGTTTAGCTGGGCCACATTGGTGGATCAAACATCAGACAAACATTTCAGGCTGTTAGTGTTGCAAATAGAAACTACCATACAGCAGGTCTTTAGATTGGCAAGTTCTCATGCAGTAGTTGAATACTGGATCACTTCTGTGCAGCAGCAATGTAGAGAAGGACTTCTATTCGCATGAAAATGTCTGGGATTATGACTCTAATTCAAACAGGTTTGAATCTCAAAGGAGGATTTGTTCCTTCCGAGCAGCACGTGCAGTCAATATTGTAAAAAGGCACAGCATGTAAATCTAGGGCACACAGTGGCCCGAGGATGGGGAAATTAAGTCGAATCAGAAAAAAGAGAATATATATCTTTTTTGTTGTGTTCCCAAACATCCACAGCACACTGGAGGTTTTTCTTTAGATGTGCGGCAATCTATTTTATTTTATTCTGGGCTGAGAGGCGAAGCTCAGAGACAACTGAAATTCTCCTTTACCATCTCAGGACCAAGAGTTCCCGGTGTAAACCATTAACACGCTTTAATTTTGATCCACCAATGTCTGTCCACCTCCATGAGGTGACTTGTCTGACTGATCTGTGCTTTAACTTAACTTCGCTGCGGGATTTGTGTAACCGCTTAACCTTTGACTATAAACTTGTCTTAGAGTCGCTGTGACACCACTAACAGCAGAAAACTGCTCCCAACTCGGCAGTAATAACACCCCCGGGATTTCTTAGCGCCTTTCCTTCTCTGTCAACACTGAGCAGCTGCCAGCACAGCTCAAATATCCATCAGCTACCAGCATGGACACACAGCTAAGGCTGCAACACTCTGCAATATGAACTAAAGCTGACTGGTCAGCTAATACAGTGCCATAACAGGCCCTCAAATAGGGCAAATGATAGAATCAGACCATGCGGGATCAGTTCTCTTTGGCCCTTGGTTGTCATAACTTGCTCCTGTACAGAACATACCAGATACACATTAGGTCATAGCTTGTAACGAAAACCTATTGAAAGTGTATGGTAATGAAGCCTTTTTGTGGGCAATGGAAACAGTGAATGGTCCTAATAACAAGTCTTGGTGACTGGATACTTACAGGTGGAAAGCTGATCCGCTGCACGGTCGACCGAAACATCACATGCCTGCAAGAAGAGTAGAGAAGTGTGTTTGTGTGTGTATGTGTGTGTGTGTGTGTGTGTGTGTGTGTTAGAGGGTGGCTGTCAAAGAAAGGAGGAGAGAAGAGAAGAATGTGGATGTGCATGATCACAGGGAAAGTAAATGACAAAGCAGATTGGTGATTGCTCCTCCATCTTTGTGCTGTGAGGAGATGAGAGAGGGAAGGAGAAGTTGTATGAGGAGGAAGGATCCTGCGATCAAGGGGATGATTCATGGGTTGTCTGCTCTGCTGTGATCTGAGAGTTAAAGGGAGGCTGTTTGTCGAGTGCTTACTTGCAGGGGAGCTTCTCCACTGGTTTTGCTGTCACATTGTAGTCGCAGGGCGAAGTGTTTATATGCTGGCACGGGGGATAAAGATAAAGAAGTGCTTGAGTACATATGACAGTATCGCCACGGGTTTGCTTTTTTGTCTGCTACGTATGTCACATGGCCAGCAGCTGGCTTCTGTTTCTAACACGTCTTCTGTTTGCCTTCAGTTAGTCTGCTGCGTTTTAAACGGCACCTCCTGTATTTTAAAGCTTGGTACTGTGACGATGTGTCCATGCCAGCCAGAGCAATGAGTTAGCGACAGTTTATGCTGGCAATAACTTCAAATATAACATAAACAGAAGTACCTTTCTGCCATTAATAAAGCAATATTACATTTTCCCTGGTTTCTACACAGCAGACTGATCCCATTTTGGAGGGGGATGTAATAGCATCAATTGCAAACAACAACAACACACAAAAGGGGTAAATGTCTTGAAACTGAGCCATTAGGTCAGCCATTACATCATTACAGGGTTTATTACTTTCTGCATTATTACATTATACGATTTCTCCATTCTGTACATTTAAATGAATTGCTGCAACCTTCACATCCAAGTTTGGAAGTTCCAGGATGTGATTAACTGAGCTTTAGCGCAAAGAATGAAAGCAGAAGGAAAGAGCACAGTGTCTGCCTTTCAAAAAACCCGAGGCTCCATTCATGTCATAACAGAAATTTAGTGGTTTATGGGAGACTGACGTAATGTAGCTCTTTCTTGGTAACAAACAACTGGGCGGATTCTTGTTGTCACAGTTACGTTGCTATGTTTGGTACCATCTTGCCTGCAGCCACAGAGACCCTTCACAGAATTACACTACCGAGAACTGCCCTTGCCAATTGGTTGTCAAGAATTAGCTTCAGCATGGTCTTTTAATATTCATGATAAACAGCTCCACATATTACCACAGTACTACTGCTAATGTTTGATATTAAAAAACAATATCAAGATACATGGATGACAGGTGTAATTGTACTTGTGAGAAAGTCTAGCTCCTTGTTTTACACTATTTGTAGTTTTTATCCTATACTTACAGGTATCCTTCTGAGTTGTCTCTTTAACCAGACCTGTGGATTTACTTGCTTATGGAACATTTGCAAAGCCTATTCTTTCAACCTTCACTGTTTTCATTCAACTCTTAGTCAGTGGAATAGCATGAACCCAATGGCTTGCATCACATCCACGTACAAACAGAACAGGGACCCACTTGTAAAACCACTTGTAAATTTCTCTATAGTGCTATTTTCCCAACTCTCCACAGGGTACAATTGCAAGAAAACAGTATGTGTTTCCTAGAACTGTGAAATATTCTTTTAATATGTGGCATATATTAATAGGGTTAGTAAAGGAACCCCACCTTATCTCTGAATCCCAGGGTGAAGACATCAGGCCTTGGGCAGTTTTTGAAAGAGTAGGACGCCTGGCGCATCAGGGCTTCCTGGATGGAGTCGGTGTAGTCATACGCCCCAGGCAGAAGCATATCCCCCTTACGTACACCATGAAGGTGGGCTCTTCTGCCCACACCTTTGAACCCGTAGGTCTTCCTCACAGGGTTCAGCTCAGCCTCTTCGATGAAGTCTCCAATGTGATAGAGACCTGGGATGGGTGTGTCCTGGAAGTAGGTGAGAGGGGAGAAGATTAGGAGATGTGTCACCACAAGGGTTGATGCTTGTAGAAACACTTCCTGTTGTAGCAACTGAACTGGACTGTGGCATCTGAAACACTGACATAGGCCAAGCACTTCTTTTAATTTCCAATAATCCTTCAGGAGTCAGTTGAATCTGACATCATAAGAAGAAGCTTTTGACCTCAGGCTACTGGACCATTATAATCAGTGGTGGGCCGTCAGGGCCAGCAAGGCCTTCTCTGCTGGCCTAAATCTAAAGATCACTGACTTACGTTTCAATATATTTTTCCATGAATGTGTATTAATGATTCCTATGGGGATAGTCTATTATCTTCATATAATGGCTTTACTCTTGGTTGCTTCCAGTAGTGTGTTTATATTTTAGAGCTTTTATCCAATCATATTTCAGACATCATGTGTTGCTAGGGTCAAAGAAATCTGCCTTGAGGCCTTCAGAATCATCAGTGCGGGCATCTGTAGCTTAAAACAAATGGCAATGAAACTGTTGCTTTAACCAATCATATTTCGAGTTGGCGACACCGGGGCCATCTAGCGGGTGCATAGTAACGTCAGCATTTTCACGTCCTTTGATTGGATGGTCACAGCGTGCACTCGTCAGAGCTAGCAAACCGTATCTTTAGCGAACTTCACAAGATAAAAATAAACTGAAATAGATCCCTCTTGATTCATTGTTTTTTCAATTGACAATGGCTGAAGGTATTCAATGACAATACTTATACGTATACCTGTCTGTGATGCGACACCCTGTTATACTGCATTTCTGTATAATATTGATCATTTCTAATAGCCGTGGCGACACAATGATGGCATAATGAGGTGGATTAATTCAGGTAGGACACCACTGAAGGCCTAGGTGTGAAATGCACGGCCTGCCCCTTATCATGATAAAATACCTTTTTTTTAAGCAGATCCATATGTATTAAAAGCTATTGTTGCTGTTCATGTCCAAAGAATACTTGTGGAGCCTCTTACGTCATGATACCTTCATAGAAAGGAGGCAGCAGCTTAACAACGGAGCCTGAAAGCTGGGATCACATTAAGATAAACTGATAATTAATTACTTCCATGCATTACTACCATGAATGCACTGTGAGGCACTTAGGGACTGGACTTGCTGCTGTATTAAGTGTATAAATTTAATTCAGGCAGACAGCCCACTTCGGACACAGACAATGGGATGGTGATATGCAATAAAAGCCATTAACTGATAATCTAATATATCTACACAAGAGCCCATGAGCCACTTTTAATTGACAACCTAGCGGCAAGTGTTGCACTGGCTTCTGTGGCCACCACAGAAGCCAGTGAGGCGGCCTGTCCTCCACAGACAGGCTATTAGACCACACTGCAGTATGACACCTACTTTCAGTGTTCCCAGCCACCAGCTCCCCCGGCCACACAGGTCCACCTTGTCATCACCCTGAAGATAAGAACAGGATACAAGCCAAGACACAGTAGATTGTTTTTGCTATGATGACACTGCTATGCCAACAATGTGTTGATGCATCTCCACATGTATCATCCAGGGCTTAAGCAGTTCAGCGTGTCCTCATTAGCCACACACAGTTATGAGGGCTTTAAAGAGCCTTACCTTATCTGTTCTATTACCATCCCTGGACATGTCTCTGACTTTAGAGACGCCTTTGTTTTTCCATGCAGCAGTATACTGCACTGTACTCATTGTCGTTCACTATCCGCTTGACTGGAGATCCGGTGACACCTGACCACCATTAAAACTGTGACTGTTACTATAGCAGCGACTCCACTATCGATCAATTTTTCAACAAGCTGGCCTGGCGGAGGGCTAAATTTAGACTCAGCGACCAATTTGACTGAGAGTAAGACACAATGGCAAGCCAGCACCAAGGTACCCGGCGCGGTTAGTTACTCTAGTCCGCATTATTATCATCCACCATCACGTTACATTTGCAGGGATAATGTGACATTGATTAAAACACACAGATCTAAAGCTGCCATGATGGTGCAAAGTGCAATCAGGTATAAGACAGTGCAGGAATACATGTCTCATTCCTCCAAATGTCTAAAAGGCTTTTAACAAGCACTGATTTCCAAACTAGGGTCTTAGAACCACCTAGGGTCTAATAAAATGAAAAATGGCTCCCCTGCTTTGAAGTTTAAAGTAGAAACAATAAAATATAAAATATAGCTCTGACTATTCAGCTTCTTAAATATAAATGTGGGCAGTTAGGAAGAGTTGGTTCTTGAAATGAGAAATGAGGCAGTCAAGGAACGCCACAGGTTTTAAAATGTGTTGCTCAGCCTGTGAAATTCTTTCAAACTAAGCCTCTTCCTTATGTATGAAGTTTACAGTGTCCTAGCTCTAGTGGCATACTAGGCTGGAGTGGATGTCAGACACACACACACACACACAGACAGACACTGTCTCAGTAGGGCAAAACTAAAGACCATCACCTGAAGTGAAAATCTTGCTCCGGGAGCAAAAGCGCAACATTCGGCCTTGTTGCTAGGCTACGTGGAACACATGGTTTGAAGGAGCCAAGAATTCATGTTTACACTGCTCGTCAAGGAAGTCTCATGCGACCTGAGAGTACATGAGGAGACACACAAGAAAGAAAAAAACACAAGGGCAAGGAGCTGAAGCTGCTGTCTGACGTTCTCTGAATCTCCCTTGTCATCATAGTACAGCAAGAGTCACAGTTTTCTATTTGGACAATGCATGAATGCAGAGGAGGGCCAGGACTTGTGTTACATGTGCTGTGTAATTAACAGCTTTTTATAAGTAGACTGTGAAGACACTTCAGCTGTGAGAGTTTTTTTTTAAGTCTTGTGATAATTGGTTTTGACAAGATGAGAGCTACTCGTGTCATCAATTCACACCTGAAATTGCTGTGGGCCGCGGCGTTCCCTTTTTGTTCCGTGTCTTGGAAGCAAAGTTGTTCCCGTGCAGACTGTGAAAGGGATAATCCTCTAATGTTTAGCTACACACACACGATTAGGGAAAATCAAATCAGGGCTGCTGTAAGCGAATTACCTCTTTACATCAGTGGTGTATGACTTGTTACTTCAGTGCATGTTGTAATGCTCTATATGTTTTAATGTACTTCCACGGGGACCTCTGAATAATATGCATGACTGACCAAGCCACAAACTGCAGCACATCCTACCCCTAACAGTCAACACAATCAGATAGCTGAAGCAATAAAATGAAACGATGCTTTCTGGTTTAGTATTAAAAGAGTTAGTCCATCCACTGTATATAATCAGTGATGCACAAAATAAACACAGCTATCATAAAACTCACAGGAGGCAGGGCAGAGGTCCACAATAGAGCTTTATTTTGTCATTCATCAAAATAACAAACTTAGTATCTCTGCAAGCTACTGTAACAAACTCAGAAATTAAAAAAACCCCAATGAAAAACAGGTACACCTCTATTTACACCATGGTTTCTGATGTACGCTCAATCACCTGCACCTTATCAGTGGGGGCAAACGCCAAATAAGACATGAGGCAGCTTCTACATGGTGTCATGCCAACAGCAGCAGACAACACATGGCCTATGTAGTCGGTAAGGGAGCTGGACAGTACAAGGCTGACCCGATGTCAAGTACCATTGTGTGCACTTCAAAATAGAAGCCTTTGATCCCACTCAGTGCTTTTATTTTAATGACAATACAGATTTGATCTGAGCTTATCTGAACATTAAGAGGCATTGGCTGATGCTCCTCAGTGCTTTTGGGAATTAATAGGGGACACTTCAAATTTAAAATGGTAAACATTTCATTTGTATTCTAAGAAAGAAAAAAAAAAAAAAAAAATCCTATCAAAAACGGAGTATCCTGTCCTCGATACAAAAATGGGAATATTACAGGGTATACAAACTCAAGGATCCATTAAACTGAGAAAACAAGACAATTTTCAAATCCGGGTAGATTGTAAATTTTATTGGAAAACAAAAATATACAACTTGGAATGGATTATTTGAGGCATGACCAGAGGTCATTTAAAAAAAAAAAAAAAAAAAAAGAAAAGAAAGAAAGTAAAAGTAGTGAGTAAAACATTAAAAAGCATGGTAAGATTAGTTGTTTTTCTGGTATACAGAACAGCAGATACAAAAAGAGTTTGTACGAGTACCTAGGAGATACACCCGTGTCATTTTTTTGCAGTAGTGCAATGCTGAGAGATTTCCATATATACTTTGTCCGTAGTCCATGCAGAGTTTAAACTCCTCTACATTGTTTCCATGCCAACAGTGTTGCCAAGTGACAACCGGCTGACAGGTTTCCAATGTCGCCATGCGCGGAGGGGCCCCGAGCACACAAGACGGGAAGATTCGAAGTTCTCCGGCTCCCAGGGGCCTCCACAGGCATCTGGTTGTATGACCATTTCGTCACTCCAAAACACCATGACAGCAAAAGAAAGGGACATGGGGACAAGAGCCTATGCAGTTTACATGCAGTTCCTTTGGACAGCAGAAGGGGCAGGGAAGAAGGGGGGGCTATTAAGATTTTACAGATAAATTACACAAAGAAAAAAGGCAAATTATTTATATACGAAATCTGTACAAGGCCTTCACTTCGCCGTCATCATTTGTACGAACTCTGTGGGAAAAGAAGCGGAGAAAGATGTTGAAACTCAGTATCCAGTGAGTCAACCAAGCAAATTAAAAAGAGAAAATACAGCATCTACAAACCTTCATAGTTGACCTGCCCATCTCCATCAATATCTGCTTCTCTGATCATCTCATCCACTTCCTCATCAGTCAGCTTCTCCCCAAGGTTTGTCATCACATGGCGCAACTCAGCAGCACTGATGTATCCATTACCATCCTGAAAGTTCCGTCAGTCAGTAACCATTTTTTAAAAATTGTTGTACATACACATGTGGAATGTGAGAGTACACCACATTTACCTTGTCAAAGACACGGAATGCTTCTCTGATCTCCTCCTCACTGTCTGTGTCCTTCATCTTCCTGGCCATCATGGTCAGGAACTCTGGGAAGTCTATCGTTCCATTCCCTACAGGAGACATTGAAAAACAGGGACAACGATGAGTAATTACAATCCAGTACATCACTATGCCAGCAGCACGTTTTAAAGCCAGACTGAGTTCTCACCATCAGCGTCCACTTCATTGATCATATCCTGCAGCTCTGCCTCTGTGGGGTTCTGGCCCAGAGAGCGCATAACTGTGCCCAGCTCTTTGGTGGTGATGGTGCCATCTCCATCCTTGTCAAAGAGCGAAAATGCCTCCTTGAACTCTGGTTGCAGGGGAAAAAAAAAAAAAGAAAAAAGTGAATGAGCTTCTTTAAAATGAACACTTAGAGCTAAACATACAAAACAAAAACTAGAAAGATAATGTGACTGGTTTTAAAAACTAACACTGCAGGGGATTGAAACTGAAGAAAGATACAGATTACAAATGTCTGTAAATGCAGTCAGACTAACTGCAAGGCAGCATCTTCAACTTATCCTTTAGTCTGCCAACAACATTTACCGGAAACCTGAATTAGCACAGGATATAAAAAGGGCATTACATCACAAATGTTTCTGTTAAAAACTAGCTACAGCATTACTGATGAGGCCGTCTGTTTTGAGTTCCAACTGCAGTCGTTTTTGGCTAAACAAGGACAGCAGCCACGAGACCAAGCAGCAGGGCAGTCAGGCCACATCAGCAGCAAATGACAGCCTGTGTGCTTTGGTAGAGCCGTGAGGGAAGAGGAACGATGACACACTCATCAAGCATGATGAGGCCGGTGGGCAATGTGTAGTGGCATGCAGCAGCTTGTCAGCATCATAAAAACTACAACCTGCCCTGCCATTTGCAGGGTCAAACACACAGGGCAACACTTTTTGTTATGAGGACAGGCCTGTTGTCTGCATCAACTGCAGGAAATGTAGGGGATCCAACTCCTCTGGTACAGGCCATTAAAAGCCCACATCACTGCTGTTGCTTACTGTATTTTAAGTTCCTGTTAATATACCAAAAATCAATAGAACATAATGCAGGTCACACCATGCTGTTTGTACAAACTGACAATCTATATAAAACTAATGTCAGCAAAACATCGAGCAGGGCATCACTCACTAAATGCTGATACCATGAAATAAAGCATGAGAATGATCTTCGTATTGTGAAACCTGACCTAAGCTGAGTCAAGTCAACAGAAGCTAGAGCTATTCACAGGCAACACACTACAACTGTGCCACATTTTAGGCATGATGCGCATACATTACAGGAACTGTTTCTGAGCACATACTGGCAGCAATTCCTTAAGGCACTCCTGCAGGGTTTAGATAACATCTCATCTGAGGACAACAATATACAAAGCCCCACTTGCTACTGCAATTGTTCTTGAGGCATTCCATCTGATGAGAACACACCCAGGGCAAAGGACATATCATGCACAGCATGTAAACGGTGACTGCCAACACCTCACCAGAATACACAGGCCTTCCAGATTACATCATTTATTGCATGGCAACCATATAAATGCAAAGTTTTCCATGAGGGAGTCCTTCAACACTCCAGAGCCAGTAAGCAACAGCCCTTTCTTTCATTCCTGTTTTATGACCTGTAACGTCAGGCAGCCCTGTGGAACGCCTTAAAAGGCAAAAGTATAAATCCACTGCAAGGGATGCAAAGATCCAAAGCACAGGCTGATTTGCAGGATATGAGGAAAGTAGATCAACGCAGCGATGTCTTACCAGCAATCTGCTCTTCTGTAAGCTGGTCAGCCTGTAAAATACAAAATGAAACAATTAATAACGTGTCAGACAGGAAAAATAAAGGCTTTATTCCCCATGATCAGCCTACTAGTACAGACAGTGGATGACCTCACAGACAGAGACGCCCATTTATTTAAAATGCTGAAACACATCCTTCTACAGCCGCCGATTACTCTGCAGATCACAAAAGCTATGGCAGCAGCTGTAACGTTACAACTAACAAAACCGAGGCAGTTTTATGCCGGTTAGCCAATGATCCCGTTACTGAACTGAGCAGAAATAAGGAAATAATGCAAGACTACACGTGCCACCTAAACGTTACACCTTACTGCATTCGAACGTTCGATGACGCCATCTTTGCTATAGACAATGAATGACTTACGATTTGGCGGTAAATGTTAGCTTGAAATGAGCTAAAGTTAGCTTAGCCTTCGTTATACACCGGCTCCTAGGTTCTGAACTTTGGAAAACCTACCCTTGCACAACAGTAACAGAATGAGTAATAACATAATGTTACCGTCGTCACGACCAATGCATCGATTGGAAAGTAGTCACAGCATTAAGTTCTCAACGCACGCCCATTACTGAATGGAACCAGTAGCGTTATTTTGACAGATATTCGTCCACCATCTCAGTCCAGCGAACCACCATCAGCTAACGTTAGACTGCTCGCATACAAGTCTAACATAGCGAATGCTGACACTATGTATATAACTGTAATAGTTGCAAATAACGTTAAGCTCATGTTAGGTACAGTCACATTACTGCATTTATTCAGACCAACGCAGTTTCAGCTAAAGTTAGCTTTGTCTATCAACCTAGCATTACCTAGCAACAAGCAAGCTGTCATTTATTCCGCACGGACTGTGTTAGATAGAGCTCACCGTTAAACGCTGTCTTCCTCTTAACCACTGGTGACGTTACGTTTTCCTGACATTAATTTCGCAAATTTGGAAAAAAGGTGACAAGCGCTGGGGTGCCGTCAATCGAATCTAGACCTGAGAGAAAAGATAATCCTGCTTTGCTTACCATTTGGATGTAGTTGCAGCCGCTGCTTCACGACAAAATCCGTAACAAACCAACACCAAAGTGTAGCCTCTTCCGACTGACAACCTCTATGAACACACTGAGAAAGAAGCAACTGGACTCGCCTTTAACGGCTATCCTAGACTCCTCCCCTTTCCCATATCAATCCGCCAACTTCCCTTTTCCTCCGTTATTAAATTAATTAGAAACGGATTCGTATAGAAGATTAGACACACAAGAAAATCAAGAAACAACTACAATACCCATGTACTGCTACCGTGGAGATTTTTACATCGATATTGGGATTTACATTGCGTGTGCCTTATGGTCTATATAAGGGCGCATGAATACTTTCTGCTACTCTGCGATGGGGCACAAGACGTAGCTGAAAGAAATCGCGCTCTGATTGGTGTGTTTGTACCTGCAATGCGTCACTCCCATGGTCTGCGCTGCCGCTGCATCTTGTCCATAGACATCCCAGTCAGTGCCACAGGCATAGCAGACAAGCTTGTTGCATAGTCTTGTATACATATGGGCATCATCTTTACAGAGGCCCAATAAGATTATTTTGATAAGTAATTAGTCACCAGGAAGCACAGTTACTTGTAACTGGGAGAACCAGTTTGTGCTTTCATGAGTTTCTGTTTTTCCTTTTGCTGCAGTTTTGCCTCATTTCTGATTAAATTACTGATTACCATATTGGTACCCATGCCTTTTTAAAAAATTGCTGTCACAAGGTTACCACAGACTGTGAGAGAGTTTGGTGTTGCTCTCGAGTAAAGTTCCACCTGCCTGCTGTGCATGTCTTCATCACTTTAAATTTCATGCATAATGAGATGCAGTGTCAGGGCTGAAGCGTTTGGGTGTAATAGTTTGTAATAGGTAATGGCTTGTGCATGTGTGTGAGTGTGTGTGTGTTGTCTGGGTACATGCACACTTCGATGTGTGATGTGTGACTGGGTCTGTAGCAGGCGTTGCTGTCAGATGACTGTGGATTCTCAAGGTCTAATTGTGCTGCTGGTGTGGATCGGAGTATCTGATAGCCTGATTGCTTATGCCTGACTGCTCTGCTGTCTCCCAGTGGCCACCTGTCTCTGGCCTGATCCCATGGGAGATGCTGAGGAGGAGGTGGAGGAGGGTGGACAGGGATGTGCGAGGAGAAGGATTCGAAGAACCACTCAGAGAATGTACTAGAATCTCCATGTCCCAAAACAGCCCCCCTTCTTCCCATTTCCACTGCCTCTCTTATTATTAGACACGGATATCACACCATGAGTAGAGAGCGGGGATTGTGAAGCCCAATATCTCACATGTAGATGTAAGAAATGAAGATCCGAAGTGGTTCCCACTTCCATCTGCACTGTTTGCAGAGGTGATGCTGCCTGTGCCATGTGATCTGCTGAGCAGCTTTAGAATCAGCCAGGCTTTTTCCCAACCTACCTAATCTGGAGCACATTGGATTCTTTTCATTTAAATCTGTTTTTCTGCCACAGGGTTTTTGTCACTGTGCAGATTATGTAATGCCAAAGGTGATGGTACAAAGGCCCGTCACAAGAAGTAGATAAGCTGGAGCATGTGTGAATGACTGTATGTGGAGGTGTATGAAATCACCTTTTGCTCCTCTGAAAGTACTTGGCAAACAATGCAAATGTTGCACCTAGGTGCTCATTTATGCCACAAACACTTTGGCTTCTTCTGGGATTCGCATGTTTTCAGTCATTATTGTGGGACATCTATGGTGGATTGATCCAATAAAGCTGTTGTTTAGAGACAATGGTTTACTGTTGGGTCATAAATATTTCAATATCACAATAGCTGTCTACTTTGTCCTCCTGTCCAATTTCTAATGCCGCACTTTATTCAGCCTGCAGTGTCAGCTGTTTGGTTGGTTTATGACATGCCCTTCAATGATCCCAGGGTCTCAGAGGACCTGCTCCAGGTCAAAGGTGATTTCAGGTTGGAAGTTAATATGGAAAGGGAATATTGGAACCCAGAAGACATGACTTAATGGTCTATAAAACCTGAAACCAATCTCCATGATGTAAGGCAAAGAAACACTCAACTCACAACCTGCAGCACAATACAGTGTGTGTTACAGTGTTGTATTTGCATTATGGATGTCAGGTGTTATGTTAATGCTGTTGTTTTTTTTACTCAGATTGATCCATGTGTGTGCAAACACATACACACTAAGCTCAAACCACTGCTTTTCCTGTTACGTCTCCCCTCGTCTTATCAGCTCTGTGAATATGTAACTGCCTCACCTAATGACTCGTTATCGGACAGAAACCCAACCTGGAACATTTTTATAAAACGGCAGCTTTCATTTCCATGCCACAGGGGTCAAAGGTCAATTTGGTTCAGCGGAGGCAGGGCTGAAGTCACCCCTCCATCTTCATTAATGTTACCTCCCCGTGGCCTGTAACATCACTCCTGTTGATAGCAGGTTGCATTGTTCCCTTTGCAGAAAAACCTACCATGTGGGTCAGTTCAATTTTTGGCAATGGGGGCGGGTTGGCACACGGCACGTGAGATGCAGTATGTGGAAGCACTGTGCAGTGGAGTGTTCTTGCGCAATCATGTTCAAAAATAAAGCAGCTTTCAAGCAAAAAAGCTTAAAGAAAATGCTAATTTGTGTACCTAAGTGGCAGGTGAGGGCTTTGAGGAATAAAGCGCTGGTGACAAATATGAGAAGATGTTTACCTGTGTAACTGAAAGACGCGGACGCCATTATTAATGAATGAGACTTTGTAATGCACCTGCTGGTTCCATGCCAAGGGAGCGGATCACCTTTCATGAGAGAGAATGGCAGTTGTTTGTGCGTCATGGATGTCAGGTCAGTATTAGTGAGAAGACCTTTACATTGTGTGATTGTGTGCACATGCAGGCCTGCATCTGTTTGCTTTTCGAGCGTGCTTGAACATCCACATGCACATTGCATATGTAAGATTAGCCTATATGCCTCTGCTTCTATATACAGGTACATGCGCTGCTGGTAAATACAACAGGGAAGGGGCGTGTTCATGAGCGCATGTATCTTTTTTGACCTGCAGCCAATTTCGCCTACATCTGAAAAGCCTCCGAGAAGAATTCCTGATTACCAGTGATGTTTCCCAGCATATGCCAGCCAAAGGTTGTGGCCCAGTCAATGGACAAAGTTGACGGCCCACGGCAAACCACTCCCAGTAAGCGTGAATGGTTTTACAGCCATTCAGTAAGGGCATTAGCTGCATAAGGTCCAACAACAACAGGCTGGCTGCACATGAGCCAATCCCATCGGCATCCTGGCCTACCTGTTACTGAGAAATGACATGTTTTCCAAAATTACATCATGAGGCAGAAATGATTAATGGCCTCAAATCGGATAAGAGGATTTGGTCAGGCCGGCTATTCCCTGCCTATTTCAATCATGTTGTGATGAAATGGATATAGTGTTAAGCATGCACTTAGTTTTCTACCCCCCTGACGTGTCTCCGTTTGTTGGGCCTGGTGCTAGATCATCAAGCATCTCTAAACCTGCACATGTCAGTTGTTTTATTTGAGGGGATCTGGGGGACAAAACCACTTACTGGCTGTCAAATAGAATCCCTGCTGTTGATCTTCGCTCTCTCACTTTTCATTTCCCTGCTGTCCTCTCTCTCTCTCTCTCTCTCTCTCTCTCTCTCGCTCTTCTTCTCTGACTCTATCTAACTCTGTCGCTCTCCCGTCCTCTCTCTTTCCCTCACTGGCTTGCCTCCAGGTTGTCTGCTGCAGTCAGTGTGGTGCTGGAGTTCAAACACTGCAGACTTCAGCAGCACATGAAACAGTGCTACTTGGAACCTTCCAGAAGTGTGGCACTACAAAGCTCCCTCTCCAAGGTGATTTCATCTTCAGTGGCTGCTTTTCACTGTTAGCTGTGCCTTTGTCTATAACAGGTGTCAGGAGCTCTACTTGCTGTGGATTTTAATTCTTTCCAGAAGTTTCCTCTACATATCCTGGATGTAGTGCTGTGGCGTAATCTCAGTTTACTCTCTCAATCAATCCTGCAGAAACTGAAACCATTGGAATCGAGAGGCACTGCAGAGGTTATGCAGGGGTAGTTGTGTGCAGGAGTACTTTAGAGTGCAACCACAATAAGGAAGTGACAGGGGCAGAGTGTATCAGCAACGCCCCGTCCTTGACCCAGACTGTAGCATAGGCCAGGTCTGTCTCTGCTGTCGCAGGGACCTGCAGGGCTGCTTCGCTCCGCGCCCCCCTCAGATGATCTCATTCTGCAGGGGGCGGCAAGCTCAACCGCATGCTGAGGCCACTTCCAGATGAAGGCTGCAGAGCAGGTGTCTAGTTGTCTGTGCATATGTGAGTGTGCGTATGTGTGTGTGTGTGTGTGTGTGTCACTGTGTGTGTGTGTTTGGGGCTGTGAGTGTGCTGTGTTTCTGCTTAAACCTGACTCATAAACAAATGGGATTGATCTGCCTTGCGTGGAAGACTCAGTCATGACACCTGGTGGCTGCAGAAGAAATTGCAGGGAGCTGCTCCAACAGAACCAATGTGGTTAGAGAATGTGCAAGGACGGTGCAAGTACATTTAGTCTGGTACTTAAGTACAGTTTTGAGATACTTATACTTTGCTTGAGTATTCTACTATTTCATCTACATGGCTGCAACTACAAGTTACTTTGCAGGTGCAAAGGTACAAAGCATATAAGCATCACATATATTATCACGTATTCTTGTAAATTTAACTATGCAACAGCATATAAAGTAGTTAAAGTCAGCCTAACCCACACAAGCTTTAACATTAACCTTGCAAATGCATCAGTAATAACTCACTCTGGACGTGAGTACCTTTGATACACAGAGCATGTGTTTTTTAATATTTCTGAACATTTATTCAAGTAAAATTTGGAATGCAGGACCTTTTCTTCTACTATGATTATTTTACTTATACATTTATATGTGCTTTACTCAAAGAATAAATTTTTCATCCACCACTGGATATGTGTCTTTTTGACAGCCTTTGAAAGCACTGATTATCTTCAAAGATATGATTCATTAGTGTAGACTAAAATACCTAATATCATGGCCTGAAAGGTGTAAAATGTGTACCCAAGATAACTTTCTGTCAGCTAGTTTGAGGCACTTGTATAAAACCCAGCTTTCATCCATGTCATATTGAGCAGAATATAAACTAAAATCAAGGCTCAAACCAGAATTACAGGGGGCACAGAGATTTGATAATAACAGTTCTTAACGCATCAGTAATAAAGATCCAATAATGTAGTGTTTTACGAGTACTTTAAGTACAGTTTGGAGATTTGGATTTCAAATCTGATACTGGCATGTCAGTACTGTCCACTTCCACTTCGATGCCACAGTGTCGTTTATTTAACTTTAATTTACAATATCAATCTGTCAATATTGCGCTGATCGTCAGGTGAAAACAAAATTACAGTGCAGTAGTAGAAAAGCAGTGTCCTTGCCTGATTTTCTTTACATATCGTTGAACTATCAGTAGTGTCTGCAGCTGCTTCAGCCTGACATGCATCTCCTTCCAATGGGAGTCAGAGGTCAGGGAGAGCCACAGGGTAGGTGCTGTCTCCCTCGAGCATCTAAAGTTTAAACCTGGGCCGTTTTATTAAAGGAAATATTAGGTCATAGTGAAAGTCAAAATGACTGTTGTTACAACAACAGCATCCAAGGTGCTTTGTTCTTGAAAAAAAAAAAAAAACACCACAGCATGACGTCGCTAAAGTGGCACTTTTAATGATTTACATTATATTTACACATGTTCTTTTGATGGTGGCAGTCCAGCTTTACAACAGACAGCTGCCAGGTGAAGCACTGAGTCACTCCGCTGTGTTAAAGGAACTGGGACGCCATCCAGTGATGAAATGAACTATCATTTAGTGCATTATTCCAAATTGAGATGAATGTTTTTACAGCACAGCGACGCCTGCTTTGAGTGTTTGTAGAATAATATCGCGTAGATGAACTGAACTGATGTGGCGATGTGTTGGTGATTACGAGTGATTTGGACGAGGTGCTGTACATTTTGGACTAGAACCCTAACAACCTTGACACTGAGTATAAATGTGAGGCCAGCAGCCTGACGCCAGGTATTCTGGCAAATGCTAATGTTGCTATCAAAGAGGCTTTTGGCCTAGTATCAGCTGGAAGCCAAAGACCACTGCAGTGGTTTACATTTCATCGCCGTCTCCAGCCAAGAGGTGGTCAAGTTCTGCTGGGTCAGACTCCTGACTGTAAACTGTTGTCCAGGCGAAAACAGTCCTGGGCAGGTCCATCGCTCAGCAGAGAGGGGAAGAATTGACCTCAGAAGTCACTCAGCTTTAATTACTTGTTTGTTACGATATAAATAAGAGTCATTCACCTTGTGGTTTTAAAACAGTGGCTCTGAAAGTGCTTGCGCTGTGTTTGTGCGCCTGTGCATTTCTGCGCGCAATTGTGTGCGCTCATTTATTATCTGTGCAAGTGTTTCGCGCCCATGCACGTATGTATGTATGCAGTGTTGTGTATGTGGCTGTAGCGGGTGCTATCTGACGCGTTGCCTGGGTGTGATGTTGTCTATGATCCGTGGGCTGCAGTGGGTTATGTAGTGCAGGGCAGGGTCAGAGTAGTTGAAGGGCGGAGGGTTGTACTGCTCCTGGATGTAGTCCGGTAACAAGTGAGGGAGGCTGGAAGAAAACACACAAGCCAGTCAGAACGCAGAAGGAAAACAATGAGTCATTCTACCTTTTAAAAGATGAATTTAATGTGTGCGCCTTGCACCATGTGGATCATTATATACTGTAAAACTGTTAACTGGTGGTGATATATCGCCATCATTCCCAGCAGTTAGATTCCTGCACATCTTGTACCTTTTGTAGTGATTTCGTGGCTCTGATTAGTGCTGTCTGTAACTCTCTACACAGTAAACAATTATTCTAGGCAGTTTATGGAAATGTTTGGACGGGCAGCAGTTGTTGTGGAATACTCAGTCGCTCATGAATATTCATGCGGGCTCTAGCCTAGATAGTCGGAGTGCCGAAAGATGCTGAAATCTGGGGCTAAAGCTGATTAGCAACACGAAGGCACATCCCCAATGCTTCTCCAGACTCGCTGTTGTCTGATTTGCAGTTCAGATGTTTTGCATTGTATATCATTATGGTAGTACTTTGTGCAAATATGTGCAGTATATCCTCCCTGATAATGAGGTGCAGACGGTGCAGCCTGGTGTGCCATGAATCATTCTGTGAATAAAGGACGAAAAAACACAATTCTTGCCAGTGATTTCTTGCTATTGGCCCGTTGACTCGAGACAAAACAGAATAAACCTCTTCAGATCCCAATTATCCAGAACTTCATGTTGTGAAATGTTCAAACTCTGAAGCTGAGTCCAAATAATATTAGTCAGTGTCTACAGATTTTATATATATTCCTGACTGTATTGTATTTTATGCACACAGTGCTGCAAAACAATGTGAAGATGCACATTTGATGTCACTTAATGGGAAGCTGTGATGGAACATTAGGATCATTAAATGGAATTAGTCCCGCCTCATCATATCCCACACATCTGGGACCTTCAGCACTATTATATCATACCATATAATCCAAGTATCTCTATTTCTCCATCTTGTTGAGAGACAGCAGAATAACCTCTTCCATGGCTTTTGCTCATTCACTCTAATCTAACAACATAATCCCACAATGCTGGCGCTGACCCCGGCCATTATATCCATAGGGTCTAGTCTGCTGATAGCAGAGAAAGCAGGCCAGTCATCGGGGGGATTATGCGTCTCTATGGCCCACTAACACCTGGCCCAGATGCCATACATCTGCACACACATGCTCAAGCCAAGGACACATTATTATGATGATGTACACAGTCTTGAATAAATGCACTGTTATGCACATTCACACGCACATGAGATGTACTTACAGCAGCCCTTCTTTTATGCGGCACATTGAGCTGTATTGAAATCCTACTGTGATCTGGTGTGTGTGTTAAATGATGGCCGTCTCTATACTGTGATGGATTTTTTTCAGTCTGTGCCTTCCAGATCAAATAGTTCTGAATCGTAGAAAGGAAAACACATCATGCCGCATCCTCTGTTTGACATTTTAGGAAATATGCTTAATAGCTTTCTCGCACAGAGTTAGATGAGAGGAGCGACATTCTGTACCATCTGTACAGTAAATATGAAGCTGCTTAGCTCAGCTTTGCATAAAGGCTATAGAGCGCTGCCCTGGCTCTGTCCAAAGATAACTAATTAGCTAATTAACACGCTTCATTACTTTATAGCTTTGTTTAATCCACATGAAAAGGAACAGGTCATGACTAACAAAGAATAATAATAATGATAAATCATGTAATCCACAGTAAAATCACAACGATGAGTCATTTTTACACTTAACATGACATAACATGTTAATTGGTGAGCTTCGGATGGGTTGCTGGGCTAATTTTGGTACCTTTAAACAGAGCTAGGCTAGTTGATGCCCCCTTTTTACAGACTTCATGCTAAGCTAAGCTAACCGGCTTATAGCTGTGGCTTCATTTAAGTCATACAGATAACAGAGTTCTGTAAGTTTTCTCATCTAACTCTCAGGAAGAAAGCATTTTACTTAAACGGCTTAACGAAATGACATTTTCTGATGTGATGGCGTTTTCGCTATTTTCCTGCGAGCAAGCAGCTTCTCTAGCCTCCAGCCAAGTGTCACCTTCATGGTTACCTTCATTCTTAGTTTACTGTATATTCTGTACATCTGCAAAACATTCTTTGGTGTTACCCAAGTGCAGTTTCATAACTCGGACCAAAGCTGTTAGTAGGAAGTGTTTTTGTTTAATATAGTAAGAGAGTGGGCAGTCCGTCCTCCAACTTCAGCATAAGAAGACAGTGCTGCAGCAGCACAGAGGGCAGAATTTAAAGCCTTCAAGGTGCTGTAAAGGGCTGTCTCTGGGCAGACCTACTTGACTACTGTACCTTGAAACTGTGAATGTGTGTGTGTGTGTGTGTGTGTGTGTGTGCGCGCCCTGATCATTCACTGCAGCAGGACATTTTATGGTGACCCTGGACACTCTTTCAACCTGTCCAAAGGAGCTGCTGTCCCACCTAAGACACATTTTGTCATTTATTAGAGTTTTCCAGTGCACCACGATGGTCTATTGTTTCGAAGGCCTGTGTGATTCACAACATGGTCTTATATAGCGAGCTGTACTGCTCATTACATACCAGAAAACATGTCTTATGCATGATGCTCACTGCACACCAGGAGGCTGCTGTTGTTGTATGCATGAAAAATAAAGAGGCAACATTGCTATTCTTGGATTTCTTAAACACTGGTGAGGCAAAACCTTGGTGTCAAAGGAAAAGGCCATGTTAATCCACCAATCAAAAGCACTGAAGCTGAAAGTCTGTGGTCACCTATTCTTGCTGAGCGTGGCCAGTCATGGAGAAACCTGGTGTGGTGTGTGTATCCTGAATATGATAATTGTGGACCAACATCATCACCAGGAGCTATAACCTGCATAATGTACTGTCGTAAACTTAGACTTTAAACTATAAACTACAAATCACCAGTGGTTAAAAGGTCCCTATGAGTCAGCCAGTCATGCATGGTGTGCATAAAGTCAAAACTGTATGAGCTCCTGATGCTACTCACTCTCCGGTGACAGTCTTCTTGCAGCAGCAGAAGCAGGCCAGAGCAGCCAGGAGCAGCAGCAAAAGCAGGGGGATGCCGATGCCCAGAACCAGGCCCAGAACAAGGTCCAGTTCCTTATTGTTCACCTGCTCTCTGTCTGTGAAGGATGGAGGCAAACAAAGTCATGAAAACGTAAGAAAGTGAGAAGGGACGTCATAAATGTTAAGGTTCCAATTTGCAGGCTAGAGAATAACCAAACTATACAGTGGTTTTCTGTTAAATCGCCTACAAATGCTTGCACGACCTACATAAAGACCCCAACACCAATCAAAGACATGACAAGGCATTTCTGAGAGACTCAGAGGGCTCTGCACTCAGTTATGATACTGATTTTAACCCTTTATTGGCCCTCAAGCCACTGCTGTACTCAGATCCTCACCAAATATGCAAGACTGGTTATCATCCACATCGGTCGTGCCATTGCAGACACACCTGTAGCCTCCGTAAGTGTTGGCGCAGAGGGCAGGGTGGACACACACCGCCTCCTTGGCCTTACACTCATCCAGATCTGTAGGTGTGGACAGTTCAAGAGCATGTGGGAAAAAGGAGAAGCCTTAGCAGCGTTTGCCATCTTTTAGGAGAGAGATACTGCAGTTGTGTTCTATGACCAGATTAGCCATTATGTTGAAAAAAGTTTACCATCAACTTGTACGGAGTGGATGTCATAGTGGCTGCTGACTCGGGCCAGGAAGTCTCTGACGTACCAGTGGGGTGTGTCACTGGAGACATTGATATAATATTCGGACACACCTGAACCGGAGCCCTGCACTGGACCCTTCTCACTGGCGTTGTAAAATTTGTTTTGGAAACCCATCGACAGAATGTCCACCAGCTGAGAAGGACAGAAAAATAGATCATCATCACGCAGTATAGAGGTGTTTTTAATTATATCACGTTACTAACTAATATGTCATCTGCCATCGCTGGCATACCCCCCCCCCCACACACACACATACACACACCTGTTTGAGACCATCAGATCTGCCGTTCTTCCAGCCCACAGAGACGTTGAACACATTATACCCTGCAGACACAGAACAGCAGCAACAGCTGTCTGAAGACCTCTCATTACCGCATATAGGCAGAGGAAGAGCAACGCTACGATGAAGCTAATGAAGCCGTAGAAGGAACCATATGGGAGGTCTTACCTGGAGGATTGGCAGAGTCACCTGCAGAGAAACACACTGACTCAGAGGTGAATTGAACACACACACTGGACATGTGGACTCAGCTGTAGAGTTTAATGACTGCAGTAGGTTTATCCATTTAAATATGTTATTGCATGTTATCAGCTGAATCAAGGCTATGCAAATCACTGCAAATTCATGTATCATCTGCTGAGCACAGGGGCTATTCATGTTAATATTTTAATAAATGTCATTATTACACAAATATGACGTTATATTGAGCTGTACTGTCATCATGTCAGTTAAAGTATGCTTCATTTGCATGTTACAGGTAATGCTCTTACAAATACATAATAAAACACGTTTCTTTCAGACAGACCAGTGACCTTACACCACTAAACAACCATTTTAATCCATTGCCACAGATAAAAAGTGGATTGCAGTGGTCATAGTTTGACCATTGTGTTGTGGGCTTTGTAGTATGTGTATATGTGTGTGTGTGTGTGTGTGTGTGTGTGTGTGTGTGTGTGTGTGTGTGTGTGTGTGTGTGTTTTGGATGTTTTGTATTTAAAAGGCATTATATATATAAAGTGGAATAGTGAACCTTCTTTTGCTGTCGTCATGCAAGAGAATTCACTTTATTCCACTGGAGTTCCGCCTAATTCTCTTGGGAAGTATATCAGTCACATACTGAGTGTATGTGAGTTTACAGTAAATATACAGGCATGTGATGTTAAGCACTGTATTATATGATGTATAAATAAAAGGGCTTTTGGTTAGTACAGTATGTTTTAGCCCCACTGAGCCTCTAGATGGCAATGATTCTACTGTGTAGGATCCCTTTAGAGCCGAGTAAATGGACACTATCTATTCTTTGTCACTTTGACTTCAATAACGTGTGATGATTTGTGCACATACCACATCCGTCAATGTCCTTTGTGTTCTGGTATCTGCAGACGCAGTCGACAGAGCCGGGCTTGTTCTTACACTCGAACTTTGCATTGGAACAGGTCGAGAGCTCTGCACACTCATCTATATCTGCAACACGAAAGCAAAGACGGCTCTGCAGGTTGAAACATTTTAAATAAATGTGTTTTATTAATGAAGCTGTTGCTGCAGGCTCAGTACCTGTGCAGTTGTATCCGTTTCCTGTAAAGCCAGGTTTACATGTGCAGGTGTAGTTTTTTTTTGTGCTCTGGCAGATAGCATCTTTGTGGCAGGGGAAGGGGAAAGGAGGGGCGCACATGTCTGAGGGGATACACAGAGACACAAGAGTGAGGTCGATTCTAAAGTGTGGGGTCCACTTTTTACCTCCAAAGCTGATGATGCGACAGCAAAAAGGATCATGAACGTGCTACTGACCGTGCTCAAAGCACTTGTATCCCTGTTTTCCGTCAGTGACGGTATTATCAGGACACTCTCCGCAGGTGAACTGGACGGGCCACGGCTGAGACCGGCACTGCACGCCTTGGAAACAGGGTTGGCCCCGACACACGTCTGCAATGTCCCCACAGAACTTTCCACTGAAGCCCTTTGGGCACAGGCACCCCACCACCTGTGAGCAGAGAGTGACGGGAAGAAGCATGGACACGTACAAAACACAACAAAACAACACATTCACACAGTACATAAGGAGCTGTGAGAGGACCACCGCTATCCAAATGATATTCAATCAACTGAAATTGGTCAGAAACACAGTATGTAATAACAAACAATGAATGATGCATCAAGAAATTATTTGGCCAACCACTTATCCCATGCAAGCAAGTATATGCGGCAGAATATGAATGGGCCTAGACAGGTTTTACTGCAGTGAAACAAAGTCAGATGCACGTATAAAAGTGGAATTATAGTGTTATAGTTATATTTACGCACAGTGAGTTTAATTTAGTAATAGAAAAATTCACTTGAGGATCTATGAGAGCATTTAATGTTAGATATAACACATGCATTTGTATTATTATCATTATTTGAACTTTGTCTTGTAAACATTCAATGGATAAACAGGCTGGATTGAATGGTTTGGACTGAGGGATGTCTTTTAGTGCAGCAAGGAGTGGTGGGACAGCAATGTGCTCCTCTGTCCTTTGATAACGATGACTAACAGAAGCTCGGCAGCATGTTTTGTTATTAATGCAGCATAATTCAACACGTGGCCTGGTCATGTGACTCCGTGTGTCAGGCAAACGGAGAAAACACACCTGGAACTTTCCCTGTTGGTGGTTTTCGTTGACGCTGTCGTACTGGCAGGCTCCTCCGTTGAGGCAGTTGCAGATCCGCAGGACCGGGGTGAACAGGGAGCTGCTGAGCTCGTCACTGACTTTGATGGTCAGCTGGACAGGCTGTGCGGAGAGGAGCGTCCATGTCAGCAGGCCATCACCTGGAGCGGAGAAGACAAGATCCAAGATTTAATACTTTATGGCCATACGACATCATGGGGTATTTAAGAGATGATACCATCGTCTTCATGTCTTTTTATTTAAAGAAACAGACACATGTGCATTAAAGTATGCATGTTTTATAATCATATTAGTAGAAACAGCGTCAACTCATTCTTGTGTGTATTCTATGCGCCTCTGTGTGTCTCTCTGTGTGACCCATCCACTGACTCAGCTCTGAAATGTCCCATCTGCTGAAAGATTTCACTGCTGGCTACAGCAGTGGGCTCACCATCCCACTGACAAATGTCAACAGCAACGTCATCCGTATCATGGATGGAGGAGGAGGAAAAGGCTCTGTTGGTTGAAGATTTGAGGGAATTATGTGATGTGTGTGTATGTGTGTGTGTGTGTGTGTGTGTGTGTGTGTGTGCGCATCTCACCGCTCCCTATGGAAGCACGTGGAGGCCTGGGGTAGAGCAGTGAGTAGGTGATGGGGTCTCCGTTTGGATCCTGAGCAACAATCTGAACGTTGACAGTGGAGTTGACTTTGCAGCGGATCACTGCAGGCTCTGCCACTAAAGGAGGCATGTTACCTGGCAGATCCCAGTCAGACCACATTAAAATGAGTGCAAGTCGATGTTGAAAACACGAAAACCCTTCTCAAACAGCAGAGCTATCTCACCATAGATCAGAGCCAGGTTTTCATACTGTTTCTTGGCTTCCAGCGTCTGCAGGCCCAGGTCAGCGCTGCCGGATGCCTGGGTGTCGTGGACACACTGCAGGCTGCCCTGACAGCTTCTCCTCAGCTCCTCCATCTCAGCAGGACTGAGGCTTTCCAGCAGGGCATTGGTGGAGGAAGGCTTCAGTGGAACCAGTGGACGTGGGGAAAGCAACAGGCTCTCTGGGACTGGAACTGCCCCTAGAAACACACACACACACACACACATGGGATGAGATGACAGAACCTGAGATGGATGTTAAGGCGAAACTCTAGACACCATATATTGTCATTTATTATAGATTTATGAAGTTTTGTTATGGTGACAGATTGTTAAACTGGAAAAATCTTATTGTTGTAGAGCCAATAATTGCCTGTATGGAGTTGAGAACAAAATGAATTGTCCAGTGCTATGCCCACACTTTGACAAAGGCCCACAGTACTACAGATGTAGTCATGTTGGAGACTGTGGAGGATAGAGGAACTCAGCAAAGCCCTTGGAAGCACAAACTCTCAGTGATCTTGGAGAAGAGGGAGCATCAATGAAATGTTCAGTCTCCAGTTCTAAACATGAAACACACCTTGTGTATTCGCTTAATGCTCCAGGTCGTCTTGGTGCTAATGAACATTGAAGCATATTTTAATGCTAAGTTGATATTGTATAAGCAAATAGTTGCTAATGAGTTAAGCTAATAAGTTTGTTACAGCTTTTTTTTTTTTTTTTTACTGAGCAGATGCCTGCTGTAGCTGGAAACCTTTGTCACTGCAAACACAGTTGATCAGTAAGTAAGTCGTCCACTCACAGGATAGGCCGAAGGCATGCAGCCTCTCCTCTGAAGGGGGGTTGAGGTCCACTGAGGGGAGGAGCCTGCCGTCGGACATGAGGAAATCATTGGAGCGGTTGGAGCTCCAGAGACCCATGAGACCCACGGTGCGGTTGTAGAAGGACTGAGGAACCTCCACTATGGCCGCCAGCTGATTGTGGGCCAAAACGCGCCACACCATCACATGGAGACCACCAGCGTACACAGCTACGCAGCAGTTCACTGATGTGCAGCGCACAGCAAAGTCCTTGTTACCCATGTGCACGACACCTGAAAGGAGCATAGTTTTTGGATTACATATCTTAAGAACACTAATGTGTCAGAATGTATATAGATGTATTTATGTATTTAATATGTTTAAATTCACATTTTTCTAATAGCATGTATAAAGAAGAGTTAGGTCAGTTTTAATAACACTAATACAGAATAATACATATATTTTTAATAATACTAATTTTTAACATATTATAGAGTATAATTCAATATTGTAAGATCAGCAAATGTACATGATAACCATCAGTTCTCTCCTTGTTATGACATGTTTGTTATGCAGATTCATTACAACAGCTTTTGCCATGAATACATACGACCGGTACCTCTGTAGGTGGGGTTTGAAAAGATGTTTTTGGTAAAGTTGTTCATAGCAAACCGTGGCTTGTTTTTCAAATCTGCCTCTGCACAAGGGCGACTGATACAACAATGTATGGCAGATGTGTGTGATGATCATTACCAACTGTGACTGGGACCTCAGCATCATCCACGAAAACCTGCAGTCCGTCTCCTTTCTCTGCACATCTCCATTCAATCTGAAGACAATGTATGAATATTACAGATCGGCTAAAGTATAGTGTATACAGTGTAGTAACATTTATTACAAATTTTACTGTAATGTGAGTGAGTAGGTTTCAGAGAATACATGTGTAATTGCTGCACAAAGAGTGACATCAATCTCTTCATCTGTCTCGAATGCTTAAAAGAGGCAGTAGAAAAGGTGTGGAACTGGAGTACTGATGTTAGCTCAAATTAAGTGCTTTAAGTAGCTGGAGGTGATTAGTTTAGCTTAGCTTAGCTTAGCTGAGCATAAAGCAAGAGGAAACTGCTAGCCTTTCCAGAGTCAGAATATACTCTATGTGTGTGTTTTACCACAGTTTGTGTGTCATGTATACACATTGTATCATTAGGGATTTTATGAGATACTGAAGGAAATAGTTTTAACCTTTAACAGAGTCAGACAAGCTTTTTCCCCATCTTCTTTATGCTAGGCTAAGCTATCTTCATCTAACCATCACAGAGAAAGCAAAGAGGCTTATTTTCCACCATTTGAGAATCCTTAAAGAGGAACAAACTCTCTATGAGGTACACACACACACAGATGTACTGTCTTCTTTTTAACACACAAACATCCTGACCTTTCCAATGCCCTGACAGAAGGCAGCCATGCGCACCACAACAGGGACCTCAATGATCCCCTTTGCGTCTATGTGCAGCCTGTCAGTCTGTCCTTGCAGGGTGAAGATATTAGAGCCGCTGGCCGAGGAAAGACGCAATATCACAAACTCTCCGAGGGCCTTGAAGGAGTACTCCGTGCCGTCGAAGGTGATGAAATGGAGACTGCCGTACACCATCGCTGCAAGGGAACATGGACAAGAGAGGTTTTCAGGGAAATACTTTAAATTCGTCACAGTGTCTTCTTTGGTATAATTACAGCAAGATTTCTGGGAATGGAAAGGACTGCTGACAATAATGACTGGATGTGTGTATACATAAGTATGATTTTAAAAATTATACAACACAATACCTTTGACTAATTAATATTTCCAGTGATTACACTTTCTCCATGTTTACTGGGTAGAATCTCTCACCTAGACCCTGCGTCACCTTCTTGGCACAGGTGTAGCTATCGGCACTTCCCCAGCTGTAACCATGGCAACGGTCTATCGGTCTCTTTTTGAGGTAAAGGTGGCACAGAGGAGAATCCATACAACACCACTGGAATGGCAGGAGATCTTCATCTGGACAGAAAAGGTTGATGAAATACTTACACTTGAAGGCAAGTGGCTTTGGCAGCATGGTCACACAGACTGTCCAGTATGAGAAATACTCGATTCCTGTGCATTTAACACTAAAATAAAACTCTTAGAAACAAATATCAAATATCACATGTATTACCGATGTGTTTCTGGATGCTGTGTCCGGAAAAGTAGCGTTCGTTGTACCCAGCTAGCAACGGGCCATCCAGTTCATAGACACACCTCTTCCCCGAACCATGTATGTTAGACAAGATGGACTGAAAGACGTGCCCCCCTGAACCCCCCCACCGCTGACCCCTTAGCTTCTTCACCCTAGACCCTGGATCAGTGGTGTCCTGCAAGAACGCCAGGTCTGCCAGAGCCTGAGTGCGGGTACAGGGACATGAACTCAGCCCCTTGGTCCACTCAGCAGGGTCAGGCTCCTTCATCGCCCACGCCTGGCACCTGACACCGGGATCCACATCTGAGCCTGCTGGTCCTGTCAAATCATACACCAGTTGACCTAACATCCCCATGGTCCCTTTCATCTGCTGAGGCCTGTATCTGCCCCCAGGCCCGAAAAGGTTATCTGGGGGCAGTGTGGGCTCCTTGTGGGATGAGTTTCCATCTGTGTAGCCAATGAGAGCATTGTGGTACAGCCTCTGGCCTGGACCCCAGCTCATATCCCCATATCTCAGGAGGGCAAATGAGCGCACTCCATCCGTGGTCAGGATACACTGAAAAGTGTTGGTCTGAAAATGACAAATCAGATCAAATCAGTTATCAGTTAAAGCCCCATTTTTACATTCTTTTTTTTGCCATATGTGAATTACATCAGTGTCTAATCGGTGTCTGCTATAGTATATATAGTTTACACTGATTTCAAATCAATCAGTGCATCCGTGACTAACACTACAGATACACTAAGGTCTGCAAAAAGGACACCGCATGAAGCCTCTCAACAGCAGAAACAGCTACACTCAGCATTGGTGCTCTTGTCGGTGAAACAGCCCCAAGGTGGCACCAAAGTTAAACAAACAAAAAAGAGTCTTCCAGGAATTCTGACTCAATCTGCCTTCTTTGAGCTGAGGTTAAATGGCTCACATTGCACATAACAATAACACGCAAAGTAGGACAAGCATGCAAGCCACCAGTAACACTACCTGCTCCATTTCACCTTTAACTGAGGCTGCTATATGAGAGAGTTAAGGGATCAGCAGAGTTTCATTCAGAGAGGCTTCAAATGATAATGACAGTGGTCTTACTGAATAATCTTTTGGTGTGTTGCATCATGTAACAACTGGCATTGTGGCAATTGTGCCATGCAAAATGGATATATTTAAGCTTTTTGGTAAAATATCAGTTAATCATACATACTACACTGTTGCCCATAAAGTTGGAATAATTTTGTTTTCAAACACATTCCTCTTTTTATTCCTATTTATACACATCAGTAATCCCTTTTTACCAGGTGCAATGATGAGTTTTGAGAAGATATACACTTTATCTATCAAGAATAAATCACATTGTCACAATCATTTCATGAGGAGAAAAAAAATATATTTTTTTCCAACTTTATGGGCAACAGTGTATGTACCAGGACTGCAGGAAGTATATAAATGTACTACAATAATATGAATATATTAGTTGCTGTTTTTGTAGAAAAATTTGAAAAATGGGACTTAAAGATCTTAAAAGAACCAAATAATTCCTTGTAGCCTTCATGTTTAAATTGAACTGAATGGTGCACTTTTTTCCTTAATTTGGTTCCAAAAACAGAAAAATCTGTCTCAGAAAAATAAGACAAATATGTGCTTTGCAGCTTCTACTTTGGAAGAATAACATGATACAAAGTCTTTGACAACCTCTGAGAAGTTGATCTTCTGGTAGGAGACGGGCATCACATGGTCCCAGGTGATTTTGAGTATCCAGGATGGGGTGAAGGCAGGCTTGCTTCTCCTGCCCTCAAACTTTGTCACTTCTTCTGCGGTACGATTAAACACTATCTGGGAGTAGACATCTGCCACGTCCAGCTCATGGTATTCCTGAAAGTTAAAAGAAGAGAAAAGAAACAGATATCTAAAGCATGAGTTGCAGCATAAAGCTATTGAAAATTAGATATGAAATGGCAGTTTTGCGTCTGACCTGGTCTTTCTATGAGTTTGCTTTTGAGTTAACTTCATTCTTATTATGAAAAACATTGAACACAAGCAAACATAAAAACTCCTGTCTCTCTGGCCAGACTGTGACAGCCTGGTGACCTCTAACCTGATAGAACAGTCGTCCATCACCACGGGTGAGATCAGCATCATCCCAAAACACTGCCAGCAACGACACATTCATGTTGTTGGGGAAACCATCGGCTAAAGGAGCCGGGAGCAGGTACTGCTCATTCACAGAGACAGATTGAAACTGGACGAGGCCGTTATCAGAAAACTGAGAAAGGAAACAGACAGGAGACAGGTTGATTATCATCCTCAAATCAAAACGTGCCACTTTTATCTATTTATTTCATATTCTAAACGTTGTCAATTGCTGCTATCATTTAACCCTTAAACAAACATATCAGCATGTTTGGACACATTGTGTTGTGAAATAGTGTTCCTCAGTGATTAGGTTGTGAGCTAAATGTTTTTCAAGATACAAATCAAATTGCTGTAAAGTTGTGTCATCACCTCAGAAAGCAGTGATTCATTATCTAAATAATATAAAATAACAATTTTAAAGGAATTATACAACCTTGGCACAGTTGCACACTCTCTTTCCTGTGTTTTTAATGTTGTACATAAATGCACTCACATAAATCCTGTCGTACAGCTTTCCCATGAAGGGGAAACCGATTGGTGGAGCAATGTAAGGGGAATTCCCATCTTCTGTGTCTGTTTGTACTCCTTTATCATCAACCTCTGCTCCAAACGGGTACAGGTTGCTCTCTGTTGGAGAAGACAAACAGTTAGGTGGAAAAACAAAAGGAAGCTGCATTATATTAGGTTATCAAGCTGTCTCTTTGAATTATCATTCAAACATAGTCACTGCGCTGTCACTCTGATCTTTGCATGCCCTGTTGCCATAACTTTGAGAGATGCTGCTGCTGCTGTCTTTGTGAACACATAATCTAAGGAAAAACTAGCAAGCAATGGATGGTAATGACACCAAACCTCCCGAGAACTTATAAAGTTATAGGATGAAGCATGTGGGCCGTGACACCACAGATTAAAAAATATATAGCTTTAGGTATAGCTTTGGGATGGTAACATTAGCTTGTAGGAAGCACGAATGACCAAAACATCAATTCTTAAATTGTTTAGGTATTGTAATTGGCCTGTGTATCATTGATCCTAATTATGCATGTTTTTTTCAAAGGTGTGTGATCCCAGTTTGTAATGACATTTGTAAATAAAACTAGCTTAACACTACATTGGTGCTGGATGAACTGGACTTGCAAAATGTTGCCATTATTATTATGAAAATGTTGTTTATCTAATTGTTATGTCTTGATGAAATTTACTTATACTTGAACTGCCCCTCAAAATGCAAGCCTTTTACTAAGAACCAAGACCATTTAATAGGTCATCAAACACTGATATTTTTGAGATAAGAGACTTCCACCTCACAGCAATGGTGTAGCATTTCAATAATATTTAGGGTAAAAAAAGCAATAACAGATTAATTCATGTAGATATGATTACAAAGACAGGTGATTAACAAAGGTGTAGCCAACCCTGAGTCATCATCCTGCACATGGTGCTGTTTTTGGGGCAGGAACAGTTGTAAGTCCCTGGCAGGTTGATGCAGGATGTTTGCCCATGACATGCCATTGGGGACGCACACTCATCCAAGTCCACGCATCCTTCTTTTCCATGTCCATTGTTTCTGGTAGCATTCCAGCCTCCATTGCAAAAACATTTGTAACCTCCTACATGGTTGGAGCAAGTGGCAGCGGAGTGACACTGCCCATTAGCCTGTTGGCACTCATCAAAGTCTACACACAGTGACCCAATACTTATAAAGCCAGGTCGGCAAACGCATAAAAATGACCCTGGGGTGTTATGGCAGTGGGCTTGAGAGTGGCATGGTTTGGTTAGGGCTACGCATTCATCCACATCTTGGCACCATGAGCCGTTTCCTGCAAATCCCAGAGGGCAATGGCAGGAAAAGGAACCAGGGGTGTTCCAGCACCTTGCCAGAGGGTGGCACGGTGAATTCTTACATTCGTTAGTGTCGACACATGCCTGCTTCTCCTCGTGATATCCCAGTGGACAAGAGCAGTTGAATGCTCCAGGCAGGTTAGTGCACACCTGGTCAAAGCGGCAGGTGGTGTTGTCTTTGCATTCATCGACATCCTCACAGCCCAGGTTAATGGATTTGTACCCAGGGGAACACAGACAGAAGAAGGACCCCACAGTGTTGTTACATAATGCATGCTCGGGGCAAGGGGTGCCATCTGGGTCGTGACACTCATCCACATCCTGACACTCGGTACCATTCAGAATAAAGCCTTCATTGCAGGGGCAACGATAAAACCCGGGAATGTTGATGCATGTAGAATGGGGCTGACACACTGAAGAGTTGAGGGAGTCTGAGCATTCATCTACATCCATGCACTCTGTCCCATTACTCCAGAATCCTTTGATGCATTCACAGTAATATGAGCCGACAGAATTCATGCATGTGCCATTGGTGCAAAGTTCCCCCAGCTCCATGTCACTGCATTCATCAATGTCCACGCACATGTCATTAATGCTATAAAATCCGCCATCACAGATACAAAGGTAGCTTCCGTTGGTGTTGATGCATGTGCTGTGCTCAGGGCAGGTGGAGTTCACAAGGCACTCATTGATATCCTCACAGTAGCTGCTGTTGCCTTGGTAACCATCCCAGCACTCGCAGAAAAAAGATCCATGTGAGTTTCGGCAGTTGGAGGAATTAGGGCATTGGATGACACTAAGGGAACACTCATCTATGTCCAAGCAAAAGGAGCCATTGCCTGAGAAGCCTCGGTCACAGGTACATTCATAGCTCCCTTCTATGTTATTACAGGTACTGTTGTCTGGGCAGGTGAAATTCCCTGTCCTACATTCATCTATGTCCTGACAATGTGTCCCATTGTCTTGAAACCCCTTCCAGCAATCACAGATGTAGGACCCATTAGTGTTGAAGCAGTAGGAGAAGGCAGGGCAGACCTGATTTTGTGATTGGTTGCATTCATCAACGTCCCAGCATACAGTGCCACTTCCTTCATAACCCTCTAAACACTGGCAGTAGAAGGAACTCTGGTGTAGATGGCACTTGGCAAGTGGGTGACAGAGACTTGTAGCATTCAGGCAGGTATCTTCACTCACACATGTGCCTTCGTCGTACACTGTGTCCAAGATACAAGTACATGTGTAGGAACCAGGGGTGTTGCCGCAAGTCATGTTCCTGCCGCAGGATGTGGCCACCCGACATTCATCAACATCCTCACACAAAAAGCCATCACCGTGGTATCCATCCACGCACTGGCAGGTGTAGGACCCGTTTGTGTTGTGGCACAAAGCCTGAGCACTGCAGTGGTGTGGCAAGGTGGAGTTCTGCTCGCATTCGTTTACATCCTGGCAGTCAAAGCCATTGCCTTCCATGCCAGATGGACAAGAACAGTTGAAAGATCCGGGCGTGTTAGTGCAGCTGGCAACTGGATGGCATCCCCCATTTTGGACTCGGCACTCATCAAAGTCTATAATTTTTCCAAAATGGGACAGTGTCAGGGAAAAAGCCCCAAATGTTGCTAAAAGAAAGCTCATAGTAGAGTCCATTTATGGAGGAAACTCAAATCACTTAAGCAATAATGTTTATGATGAGTCATTGATACCTACCAGAGCAGTTCTTCCCATCACCCGTGAAGCCACTGAGACAGAGGCAGATATGGCTGCCCATTGTGTTCACACATTGGGCAAACTCACTGCACTCCTGCCGCCCTGTTTCACACTCGTTGATATCTGGAAAGGTTATGGACAAATGGGGAGAAGGGGAGATATTTATACTAACAGTATCCCATCATAATCCATTATCAAAGTTAATCACCTCTATGACATTGTTAAAGCCAAGCTTTACAGATATCTGTTTACTTTAGAGGTTAGGTACTGTTGGGTGCTGTCATCTTGTGTCAAGTTGAAATTTGTGGGAACTCATCTGACTAAGAGCCAGTAACTCATCTGACTAAGAGCCAGGATAAATGCAATGTCCACGCTGTAATGCATGTCTTGCTTTCTGTTTCATTTTTTCCTGCCTATGCCCCAGAACATAACACCCTTTATTGAACTTATTCTTACTTGTCTCACTCCTGACATTGTGTGTTTATTTTCCAAAGATTTTCCAAAGAATCTTTCTTTCACCTTCATTCACATTTGAACAAAGGTCTAAATTCAAGTTTTGACGTGCTAAAACCATTTACTTATATCTTTTATTTAAGAACACTCGAAAATCCTCTAAGCAGTTGTAAAATATGCTCCACTTGCTTTTGTGTGGTTTGAATGCGCCTACTGTAAGTCCCTTGGGATAAAAGCACCTAACAAATTATTGGTATGACAATAATGAAAAATATAAGATTCCTTGTGATGACAAGTGCAGACAGGAAGATTATTTTCTTTGCTTTATCACAGAAACAGTATTGTTTCTATTAAATGCAAAAATGCAGTATTGAGTTTCTTTCAAACATCATATAACAATCATTCCATGCCTTATGAATCTTTTAACTCCAAGTGTAATGTTTTTCAATTATATTTTTGCTAGCCCTATAATTACTATTTGTTAAAAAAAAATACAATGATGATTTGTATTGAATGAATTTGAAATTTTAATGTAAGATGTATATTTGGACTTCTAAAAAGCATATTAAGTAAAATTCAGACTGACTTGCCATTTTTGTGTCATAAATCATAGATGTGGTCAGTGATCCTAAGTCTAGAACCAAGCTTGATTAACCACATTTTAAAGATTAAGTGACAATGAAAATAAAGAAATAAAAAAATTACCGAAACACTGTGTTCCATTGAGAGCGTAGCCTTTTTTGCAGATGCAGGAATATGATCCTGGGACATTGATACACTCTGTTTTGTTTTCAGGACAAATGTTCTCCCCCTCACACTCATCGATGTCAGAGCAAGTCAGCCCATCACCAACGTAACCCAGGTCACACACACACTGATGTCCAGCAGGCGAACGGTGACACAGGCCATGACTGTGGCAAGCAGAGCTGCACAATGGACTGGGTGGCACACAGGTGTTATTGAAGGCCACTGTGCCATTCAGACAAGAGCAGACATGAGCACCAGGGGAGTTGATACACTTTGAGAAGGTGGGGCAAATGGTATCAGAGAGGGTGCACTCATCAACATCCTCACAGGAGAAGCCATCACCTTTGAAACCCTGCTGACAGGAGCAAAAGAAGTCCCCCATGAAGTTGGTGCATATTGCCCGTGGGTGACACGTGCCTTCCAATGAACACTCATCAATATCTTCACACTGGGTGCCATTTGCTGAAAAACCTCTCTTACAAGTGCAAGTGTGGGACCCAATGGTGTTGAGGCATGTGGCATTGACATGGCAAGGGTTCTCTTTACACTCATCCTTGTCAACACAGTCCATGTTGCTGGCAGGCCGATAGTAACCAACCCGGCAGGGGCATTCAAATGACCCATCAATGTTCTTGCATTCTTCATTTACTCCACATGGATTCTTCGGTTCCTTGCACTCATTTATATCCTGGCACAAAGTTTTATTAACCAAAATGAAGCCTGCATCACACAGGCAAGAGAAGGAACCCTGGTTGTTGATACATGTAGCTTTGTTTCTGCAACCTCCATTATCCACCTGACACTCGTTTACATCATTGCATTGGATCACTCCATCTCCAGAAAAACCCACCCGACAGGTGCAGTTGTAGGAACCAGGAAAGTTAATGCAAAGGGCATTGGAGTGGCACTGCTTAGCCAGTGAGCACTCATTCACATCCACACAGGTGAAACCGTCTCCGCTGTACCCTGCTTTACACTGGCAAGAGAAGGAGCCTGGTGAATTTGTGCAGGTGGCATAGGGGCTGCAGCGGCCTGCTACGCACTCATCCAGGTCATAGCACTTAGAGTTATTGAAGATAAAACCAGTGCCACAGTCGCAGTAATATGACCCAGCAGTGTTGACACAGGTTGTGGTAGAAGGGCAAATGTTGGGTGTCGCACATTCATCAGTGTCCTTACACAGTTGGCCATCTCCAATAAAACCCCCCAAACAGGAGCACTTGTAGCCCCCCAGCCTGTTGATACAAGCAGCATTGCGGTCACACAGATTTTCTTCACTGCATTCGTTTATGTCCGCACATGTCAGTCCATTTCCAATAAAACCGCTGTTGCAGGTACACCGATATGACCCCATGGTGTTTACACATTCTGCATATAGACTGCAAATGGTGCTTGCACATTCATCAATGTCCACACAACTCTGCCCATTACTTTCAAAGCCGCTGTTGCACGTGCACCGGTAGCTGCCAGGGAGATTTTTACAGCCTTTGTAGCCAAGTGAGGAAGAACACACATGAGGTGTCTCTGAACATTCATCTATGTCAAGACACAGGTAGTTTCCATTGCCCTTATAGCCAGTGTTACAGGTACACACATAGGAACCAGGGTTGTTGGTGCAGGTGGCGTTCCAATGGCAGATCCTTTGGTTATTGCATTCATTAATATCAGTACACTGGAAGCCGTTACCCTGGAAACCACCTTTACATTGGCACTGCCGCCCACCCTCATAGTTAGTACACAAGGCATTGGCATGGCAACCACCATTGTTTTTTTGGCACATGTCAATGTCCTGGCAAGTGGTGCCATCTCCAAAATATCCATCAAGGCAAATACAGCTGTAGCTGCCCAGGGTGTTGTTGCAGCGAGCCTTTTGGTGACAGCGGTGCAGGCCGGTAAGACATTCGTCAATGTCACTGCACAGCAGACCATCACCCTGGTAGCCCATGCTGCACACACAGATGAAGTTGTCTGCAACCTTCAGACACTCGGCCTGAGGGTGGCACATGCTGCCTGCTGCCTCGCAGTCCCTCAGGTCAGCAACTAAAAAGAGGAATAAAGAGAGCTTCAGGAGTACATCAACTGTTTATGTGTCAGCTCAGTTCTTTTAAATACATAACAATTCTAACTTTGTTTTGACAGATACCTGCACAGCTGTATTCCAGAAGTGCAAACAGACTTATCAGCCACAGGAGTGGGGACCTGTAGGGCAAAGAAAAGCAGATCATGAGAATCAAACATCAGCATTTTCTTTTAAAAATGCACAGTGGTCACTCTACATGTTTGTTTTTCCATGTAATTCGTTATTCTTCTAAGTCCAAGGTATGGTATGAGTGTACAATAAGGAGACCCACTTTCCAAAGTCTCTGCGGCACTTTTTTAAAATTAAAAATATAGCATGTAATTCTGACTGTATTATGTAGTTTACGTAGCACATAAAGTCTGAAATGTCATCCAGCTCTGTTCTTGAACAGGAAGGAAAATCTTAGATTGACCTAATTGCAAAGTGTGTTAACTGTCTTACTGTACTTTGTGTTTCCACAGCCTACTTCTATCCCAGCTCAACAATGGTTGGGTGTCTATTATTACAGCTGATGTAACAGATAAACCTATGATCTTAACCTGACTCACTACCCAAAAAGGTCATTTAGTGGCTTCTGCTCTTGTTAATTCCACAATGGCTGACCAGCTAAAGTTGCCAACGTGGTAATTTTCTTAACTCAGTTCAACAGCATATTTATTTAACTTTAAGTATAATGTTTTTTCTTTTTATAATTGATTTAATATTAAATTCAGCTACAGATTCATATATATATAGAGAGAGATTCAGCTTAACATAAAGTCTGGAAAACTGTGTGCCCAGAGTTAAAAAAAAAAAATATATATATATATAATATATATATATATATATATATATATATATATATATGCATATTTTTGCATTTTGTATATTCAATCCCTAAAACGTTTCCTTAAAAAAATCCCATAGTTTCCATAACTGCTATAAGAAAATCATAACCTGAGCTTCACAGCAGTCAAAATTATATATTTTAACAAAGACATGAAAATGACTTACCTGAAACCAAACACACATGTAAAGTTGACCCTCATAATAAACGTTACATATTAATTTACTTTGAATGGTTGGACGTACCCAAGAAAAACTGAATTTAGATTATAATGAGAGTCTTTGGATTCAAGGCCTAATCACATGATTTAAAGGTAGTGTGACTGATATAAAGTTGTATTCTAGGATCCTTTTGCATTAACTGATGGATCAGATGCTCCAGGGGGCTCTGACTTAATATTTGTTTTCCCACAATTGTGATGTTTTTTTTTCAGCAATTATTACAGCAATCCCTGTTTGTTCTGATTAGGTTACCATCTAAATGCCAGTATTCCCTCAAGGCTACGCAGGACTATTGTCTGTGTCTCAGGAGAAGGTTCTGGATGGACAGTGAGGGTACTGAGGCAGACTCTCGTTACATAAATGCAGAACTGTCTACTGTAAATCATATCAAGCCTCCCTAGGGGACAGAGACGAGTATGACATCTAGAACAGAGATCAATATGACAGCAACCATTAAGTACATCACTATCCATAACATTTACAGCCTTAAGACAAGACACAAGACATTTGAAATGTGAGGAAAGGATTACTGTTTGTCACATTTTGGAAATGTCACAAGTGGAAATTCAATCTGTTTTTGCTTGGCTTTGCTAAAATGAACATATTTTAAATCATCATATGATGAAAGAGTAGATACTCTCATATCTGTCTGAGCAGCTGGTAAGCTTAGCTTAGCATACAGGGTGTAAACTTTAAGAAACCACCTTGTTCTGTTCAAGGGCATATAACAAAATCTGCCCAATAGCAACGTTAAGGCTTTCCAAATTATATGTTGGAAATTAAAAAAAGTGTAGACAACAACTTGTGGTTTCACATGGTGTAGTCACTTCCTGGATTCTTGGCTGTAATCACTACACATACGTTCTATGTACAGAGAAGTGAATTCATTAGTGAGTTTTAATAATGCTGAATTTTGTTAACTCTGGGCACACACAGTTTCCAGACTTTATGCTAAGCTAAGCTAATAAGGAGTCACTGTAACTTCAACACCTTCTTTTGGCTGTCACTAATATTTTTTTTATTTGCACTATGTTGTTTGACTGTTCATGCTCTGCCTCAGAGTCACAGAGATACAATACATCCATGCTTAGTCTGTGTGGTCAACATTGAGACTGACTTGCTTGAAACTGTCTCAATGCTCCTCTATCTAAAGTCTGAGTTAGTCAGATGTATATTTAATTTTACATGCTACCTCTGTTTCAGCACAGTTATTATAGAAATTACATGATTTTTACGTTTATAAGAGGAGTACTGTACTCCATGTTCAACTTCATTTCATTTTAGCTTATTAGCTACGTTGTGTTATTCAGGAGATTAAAGTGCTCCATCTTTAGTTGTCTTCATGTCAAAATATGCATTTGTACATTTAAGCATCTTTGAGTGTCATGTAATGCACTATATAAATGTAAATGTAATGTAATTTTATTAAAATGATAGATAACTAGATTGTAAACATTCAGTGTCAGACACGAAGACATATGGTCTACATTAAACCTTACATATGGTTATACTAAATGTATATGCCATGAACTGATCCGACATGATTACTATAAAGGCTTTGGCCACCACTTAAAGAGGAACCAACACCAACAAGTGCAGGATATAGAAGCAGAGATTTGTACTCACCGCATATTTCGCTGTCTCCTGGTGGTCTTTGAGTCCTGTGCGGGGGAGAAAGTGCGAACTCCCCTCGTCTAGAGCTCTGCCCTTCTCTTCATCCTTTTCCGCAAAGTCAAACCTCTGTTTCTTAACTCCTCCACCCCCGGGACTCGGTACAATAGCCCACCTCACCATGCCATGCACTGCCCTGACATCTTAAACCTCTGAGAAGGGGAACACCCATATTCCCCTGCTTATGTATCAGCTCTCACACAATAAGTGGACCAGTCCCTTTAGGCCTTCGTTTGTCCTCCCTGTTGTAGACGAAAAAGCAGGACACCAAATTAACTCTCACTGAAAGAATCTGGAGCCTTGTAGTAACATTTTACTGTTTGATTCTTGCGTATTTGTATCAAAGATGCTTTTCGTTATCAGATCAGATTACAATCACTACTGATACCAGTGTGATAAGATAAGAGTTTATTCTTATCATTTAGATGCCGTGCCACATTTTCCATGAGATATTTTATGAAAACAATCCCAAATTAAAATGGCATGACTATGAAATAAAGCATACTAAAATGTCTCATTTTATATTTCTGACCCAGTTCTGTTGTTAGTCTGAGGCAAATGTGATTTTAGCAGTGACATTATGGACCTGCCACTCCGGCCTATATACAGTATATGACACACAACAGAGGCATAAATCCTTGGCAGCAGCTTCTGCAGAGATAAAACAGATACTGAGCTGGTTTATGAGCCATGTCCACAGGTAGGAAAAGTGGAACGGTTTTTATCACCTGTTGTAAAGATTTATGTATCGGATCACATGGGCCTTTACAGTTTCTTACTGGTGTTACACTATATTATATAGTGTATCTATATTTCTTCTCTTCCTGGTGGATAAAAGGAGCAGTGAAATACAGTGTCACAGAGGCTCTGTCTCTTCTCTTCCCAAGACAACAGTGAAATTACCAGTGACAAGGGACTCTTTTTTGCTCAGAAGGGTTCCTCCCTAAGTGAAATGACCCAAAGTATCGAAGTGGCAGCTGGTGGAATTGTCTCTGTACTAAGAATAGGTGTTAAATCCTTTGTTAAATCCATGCTGCAGAAACATTTAAAACAGTGCACCGCTATAGTCTCACCACTGCGAAACTACAGAAATGTAGTTTCTAACGTCATTATTCTGTGTTTGCAACATGGCACAAAACTTATGGATATAATTTATTAGCTTCAAAACAATCAGTATAGATTTCCTCTCTTTTAAATCGATTCAGGTGAGAAGGTCAAGCATGTTGAATCTCTGGTTAATTGTAACTTCTTTCAGAAAAGACATAGGACATCATTTTTCAAAGTATTTGCTCGCAGCCCAGGACTGGCCGTGCTAGCGGCTCTGCTTATAATTAGGTAGAGACGGGCTTTGCTAACATTCCCACAAAGACAATGCTAACATAATGATGCTTATTAGGCATGATGTTTAACTTGCTCACTGTTTTAGATTAGCATGCTAACATTTGCTAATTACACCTAAACACAACATACAGCATGATGCTGCTAGGAATATGATTAACTTTGCAGGTATTTAGTTATATATTTTGCATTGATACATGTTTGCTGTAATCTGCTGGAGGAAACCATCGACTCTGTGATGAGGAGTACGGAATTACAGTTGCCAAAACAAAGGAAAACCAGAGTGATGCAACAGAAGCCTGACGGATTTCTGCTTGATTCATGTTGTGACAGGTCACACATGAACACCAATACTACTGCACCAGCATTAGTGTTTATGAATGAAATGATTCTTTAAGTATATGTGTGTGGGTGTGTGTGTGTGTGTGTGTGTATGGGTGTGTCTGTGTTCTGTGTTGTCTCAAATGGCAAACAGAGAGCTGCAAAAAGCAGCTCAAATGCGGTGTAATAGGTGACGTTTTAAAAACTGCGTCCACCAGATGGGGTTACACAATACAATACTAACACATGTCAAAGAGACGATTAAAAGACTTCATTCATTAGCTTTTACCTAAAGATAGATAGAGGGGTATCAGTGTCAACTGCAAGTGAGCGTACTCTATCTGCACATAAGCAAGTCACTGCTGGACATCTGTCTTTTCAAAATCAGAAACTACAGGGAAACAGTTCGGGTGTGATGGCTTCTCTGTTTTATTTGCTCCTCAAAATTCTGTGTGTGGACGAGGACTGCTCGTGCTAAAGTTTTGTGTTTCTCACAAGCAGTCCTCTGCTTCAAGTGAAATAGCAATTTATGATGCTAATTTCATTTCATTTTACCAGTCTGTGGGGTATCGTCTCCTTGCTCTCATTGCCCATTCTGCTCATTCTCTATCTATAGTGAGAAATGAATAAGGATACAAATATTGGGTGCATGAATACTTCCCAGACAGATCACCTCAATGAGACCCAAGGCTGTGACTCAGCTGTGTCATCCATCAGAGCGTGACTCACAACACCTGAGAGATGTTTTGCTGGCCTCTGGTTTCTGTCATGTAAGACACCTGTTCGGACAGTTGATGATGTCATCATTTTTCTGAGTTTATAATAAACATCTTGGATTTTTAGATTTATTTTATTAAACCCCGTCTATTTTGTGCACAAAGTGTATATTCTAAAAAACAATTTGGGGCAGAGGTAAATGATTTTTGATACATGAGGTCTTTCTGTGGTAAACACTTACCAGAAAGTGTTATAAAACACAATGCCTACATGTCATACTGTAATACTGTATTCATACAATAGATACATATTGGGAACATAAGAATAAAGTTACATAAATCAACTTAAACCATCCAGCATATAACAACTGTGAAACAGAATATATATGACCATTACATCTTAAAAGCCACAATAAACCTATTTAATTACTTACCACATGAATATAATAATGGTTTCTTTAAGTATAAAGGTCACTATAAACCACAGCCTAAAGATAAAGACACAGTTTTACATTGATGGTATGGTTTGTTGAAATTGAAACAGAAAAGTCAAGTTGCCTTCATACATTTTAATGTTAGTATATTATAATGTTTTTTTTTTTCAGTTGAATCTGCTTAAATGAAACCATTACTGAAAATTAGACATTTAGATTTATGGACAAAGACTAAACTATGTCAACAGGCAGACAGAGAGAGAGAGACCAAATATGGTCATTGCCGGAAAAAGGTGCGTTTGACAAACCACTCCTCCTTTCTTCATTGACTATGCAAATTAGTGATGTCACGATACTATTTTTCTTATAAATTTACCTCATAACGCTCCTCCGTCAGTTCAACAACAACCAAACGAGGATTAAACTGATAATCAACTCTCCAAGCTAACTTCACTTTGTTGGAGCTCGCACTCTTTTCACTCCTTTACCTAAGTGTTACCTGTGTTTGTGCGCGCGCACGCGCTCGTCGAATTTCTCTCCCAAACAGGTTTGACAAGGACACACCTGCGAGGAGAAAAAGGAAGTCTTGTGCGCTCGGTCGCCATTCTTCACTGAGACTTTGGCCTCTGAGGACGACCAAGGGAGAGAAAGCAATTGGACGTTTCTTCATCTTAAAGTTTTGAATTTCACCATGAAAGTTTGGATTGCTCTCGTGCTCGCTGCCCTCGCGGCGGGAGCCTCAGCTCAAACCTGTAAGTAGTTTGATTTATAACTTAATTAGTATTTAAAAGGAACTTACAACGCAGTTTGGACTAGACGCATCTATTAATCGTGATTCTTTAATCATTTCAGTATGAAATGATTATATATAACTCAGCACCCGATCATCTTTTATTTACAAAGCACAGGTCATTTTAATATTATCTTATATAGGACATTATTTAATTATTTAATGGATTATAGATGATTGATCTCTAATCACCTGTTTTACCTTCAGTGTGATGTTTTCTCGTTTAAAATAACTCTGTTAGAGGTGATGGATGGAAAAAAATGGATTAAAAAGTGTTTGGATATGAAACGCCAGTCACTTCGTCGATGAGTGGGGGTTGGGAGGGTTTGTCCCGCTCTCTAAGGACTTGTCTGTTTGGAGGAACCAACGCCCAGATTGTTCATAAAGCTGCTGGTCTATCCGCTGCTCCCGGACCCATTTCTTTATTAGATTACAATCCAGGAAGTCAGACACAAGATCTGAGATACAATTTGAGTGTTAAACCTAATCACAGTGTAGACATTTGTCCAACTTTGTTACATATTTTCAAAAACTACAGTTTTGTTTAAAATACTACTTGGATTATTATCCATGATATGATCGAGAGATCCCGTTTGAAATTGCTGATGTAATAATATTAATGGAATTCTTTTGTGGATGTATGAATGACAAACCCTTGTTTCTCTGCTTAGGTGTATGCGATAGCATAAAGTGGGCCACCTGTGAAGACAATCCATGTAGGTGTGAGCTTTTGGTCGGCAACAACGAAAAACAACCTCTGAACTGCAGCGCATGTACGTATAGGATGTGTGTGACCTGATCGAGCTTGTGGATTCTCTTTCCACCGCAGGTTGTTTGTGTTGTTGTCTCATAGTGTGCATGTTTGTTTCTCTTTCAGTGATCCCAAAATGCTTCCTGATGAAGGCTGAGATGTACAGAGCTCGGAAGGGCCTGAGCACCCGCACGATAGGAGGAAAGCCGGTGGAGACCGCTTTCGTGGACAATGATGGCATCTATGACCCAGACTGCGAGAGTGACGGCAAATTCAAGGCCAAGCAGTGCAACAACACAGAGGAGTGCTGGTGTGTCAACAGCGCAGGAGTCCGTCGTACTGACAAGGGAGACAAGAATCTCAAGTGTGAGAAGCTTGTGGAGACCCAGTAAGTATTTCCTGTGGCTCAGTGTGGTGGACAGGTATCAAGGATGGATAAAAAAAATAAAATGTTTAACCATTTTCGTCATTTTTATTTTTCCCCCATAGCTGGGTCCGCCTTCAGCTGACACACAAACCAGTGAACGGTACTATGGATGCTGCCAGTTTGAAGGCGTAAGTGTATTTAACAGCACCCATCAAAAAAAAAAAAAAGAAAAGCCACATTAACATCATAGTTTCAGTGTTTCATAACTAATGTCTTGCTCTCATGCAGTGCCATTGCTGATGCCATTCACACACGCTACAAGAACTTTAACAAGGACATGGTGGACAGTGTCCAGGTGAGTGCTGGCGGGGTGGAAAACATGGGTTTTTGTCAAATTTGAACATGACTTATTTCATATTTCAGAACTGTATCACAAATAAAATTCCCCACTAACAAAGCGTCTGTCATTCTGCAGTATGACCCTGATGCCCGCATGATTGTGGTGGATGTGAAGAAGCCAGTGGGAGAGCGCAAGACTGACCTGACACATATGGCCTACTACATGGAGAAAGATGTATGTTGGAGATGCATATAAAATAAATGCCTGTATGAATGTGTGTGTGTGTGCGCACTCACCCTGTCAATTGTCATACTTATCTCCTGCAGGTGAAGGTGCTGCCCCTGTTTCAGGAACAGAATAAGTTTGAGCCAACTGTGGGCGGCCAAAAGCTGGAGATGGAGAACATCCTGGTGTATTACGTGGACGAGGAGCCTCCGACTTTCACCATGAAGAACCTGTCCGGTGGGATCATCGCCGTCATCGTGGTGGTGGTGCTGGCTGTGGTCGCAGGCCTGCTGGTCCTGGTGAGTGCATGTGTCCACTTAAGTTCACGGACGTTCATTTGGCCTCAGCTCACCGTGGATTCTCTTTGAGCCGAGCTGTCAGTTTGACTTCAAATGTTCTCTTCTTCTTTTGTGCGTTTAGTTCTTCGCCAGAAGGAGACAGAATCAGCACTACAACAAAGCCCAGGTGAGAAGAACTTCCCTTTCAACTTTTATCAGCAATCAGTGTGTTTGTCAAAGCAGCTCTTTGTTCCACAGAATCGCTGTTAACAAGTTGTTTTGTCTGTTCTTCCTCATGATTCAGCAAAGAGAGATGGAGGCCATGTAAAGTCATTCATCGCAGCGGGAGTCGAACAGCCAGCTTGTACATCACCTTTATGGATGAACTCTTTTTGCCGTGGGAGTGTGCCATTTTCACCATTTTATTTGAGGAATTCAACTTGTAAAGAAGCAATCTACTTGTCTTTTTATGTTGGCACCACTGGTACCACCATTTATTTATAAATCATGTAAAGTCTATAACAGATCATCCAGTCTATATGCCATAAAGAACTGTGCTTTTTATGTGCCTGGCGCATGCCGCATTTTTATGCTAGAACACATTGAGTGGTTGACAATTCATGTCATAGATTGTACAGTCTCTTTCTTACTAATGTGTGTGTGTGTGTTGGAACGTTTTTAATAAAAATGTGTTTTTAAATGACTCTTGACGTGGTGCAGGTGTCTTTGTGTTTTGACTGAGAGACTTTGTCCCTTGGCCACAGTGGAAAAGTACAGCGGGTCATATGGGGGAAGGGAGTAGGCTCGAGGAAGCTACTGTGGCCACCATTTTGCATCTTGTGGTGCCTGTTCCATCTAGAATTGCTCTTCTGGCACTCACAAAGTTAGACAAACACTTGTGTTAAGATTACAGTACATTTTTCAACCTCTAAACCTCTTTGTCTCACGTGTAAGATGGCTGCTTTGATAATGGTGAATTACAGTGGGCCTTTTGTTTACATGGGGCATGCTCAGTAGATGTTTTCTACCAAGATGAGTTCTTGAATGGGTGTGGCTGTCCTGTTTTGAATGTGTCACTGTCCTGGTATTATTTGTATCTTTGACGGAAACTTTAATCCCCGTTCGAACAATGCCCATCTGACAGAAAATCCACCTGTTGGGCATTTTATGTCGTCCTGCACGGAGGCAGTGAAAAATGTCCAACACTGTTGAATCCAAGTGTGTTTTTTATGTATTGGTGATACTGATTGACTGAGGCGCTGTATGACAACACCTTTTCGCGTAGAGGGAGGTGGTTAGTCATTTGTAGCCGTATCTCTGAAACTGCGGCACTGCGTCCAACCTGTCAGTCGGGTTCTGACTCACCCATACATGTGAGCTCAAACACAGTGTATACACAACATGAGAGGAGACAGATGAGAGTTTAAAGGGGCCAAAGGAACACGGCAGGAGCCTTTATTCACAAGCCTGGTGAAAAGTCCAGCTAAAGCAGGGGCAGCTCCTTGATTGCGTCGAGAAACAAACAGTGAAGGTGTGAGAGTTCGTGTCGCGGAAAACTGGAAACAAATGTTGTTGTGTTGCACTGGAGAGAAAAAGAGTAAAGAACATGGAGGGAACATGCCATGGATCTCCTGTCACAACATGACCACGGTGTATTATGTGACTGTGCTCCGAACTGAGGGCAGCCCTTCAGGAAGCAGTCCCCGTTTAACCTTTATGACACAATGTAGTCTTTATTTTTCAAGGAAACATGACAAAAGTAGCTGTCAACAGCCTGGTAAGTGTGTTTCTTACACATTTAACTTTATTTTGGAAGTGACACAGGCTCTAATTTGAAAACATGATAATGGACTTCCTCAATGCACATCATCAGCCTGCAGACTATTACCTATTAATCATTTTCCTATAATGTCTTAGCTCTTTTGCCCCCCCCCCAATTCTCCATAGCAACGCCAGGACAAAAGCACGTCTCAAACTAGTTCAGACAGGTTGGGTATCATATATCCTTCCCCGCCCCTCCCCCCTCTCCTCTCTCTCTGTCTCTCTCTCTCTCTGTCAAAGACCGCAGGAATGAGGGTGCGTCACTTGCTCTCAGGCACCTGTTGCAGGTATCAGCACGTCACGCACGTTCAAACCAATGAGGACGCAGGACGGCACTTTAGTGGGGTTTAGAACCGTGAAGTAGGAAAAGATGTCTGGTTTCTATGGATTTGGGCATCTTCCCACAGAGCATGCATTATCTATTTGAATGTCTGCAAAAGCAGGTTATTCTAAGGATTATACACAGAACCAGAAAGCTGTTTGCTGTAGTTTAGTTTATTTAAGCATTAGACGTCTACAATAATTATAACACAAGGATGATTATTTTGTAAGACAAATAAATATAACACCTGACAACACTCATTCTGTACAGGCTTAGGGTAATACTGGGAAGAGACGCCTTCTTTTATAGAAAGTACCTTGCATAAAACATGTCCTGTTTTTCCAGTTTACCTTTAGGTTATATGGGTCACTGTATCTGATCCTGTTGCTTCACTGCAATACCTTCATAATGTGTGGCATGCCAGGTATCAAACAGAGAAGAGAACAAAGTATTTCTGTTTAACCACATCTCCATGTTTAACATTTACCACATCCTCTGACCATCTTCCTCTAAATGAACATGCATAAACACAGGGTTGATCTCCCTCACAAAACCCCAGCCCCTGCATTACGTCTCTGTCGGTGATGTCGTGTAAAATACAGGCTGGAGGCGTTCTGCCCTTTCACTTCACCAGAATGGTTTGTACATGACCAAAGTTCCACCACTCTCCTGGCTATTCAGTAACTACGAACACACAGGGCACTAATTGGTTTCACAGGCTCCAGTGTTTCTCCGACACAACCAACTCAGTCCACAGATCAGATCAGCCACACCCACTGCACTGCAAACAAGATACATAAAACATGTATGTTCTCACTGTGGTTGCGTTACAACCTTTTTTGACCTATTTTCTCCAGCTGCAGTCTGGTTACCTGTTATTGGCCCCTTCTTTCATCAGAGTGTTCAGTTTCCTTCATTATACATCAAGATCTGACACTGTGAGGGTCTGTACAGATATTGAGCCCTACAGAAGGGCTGCAAAAGATACAAAAACACCCTTTAAATGATTCCTTAGCAAAGCCTCATTCGCCTCTTCTGGACTGTGCTGTTGTTTTAAGGTGGGAATGGACCTCAAACTGCATTTTCACAACAATAAAAAGCACCACCCTGCACAGACTGTCAATAAATACTGCTGACTTTTTCTCTTTGGAGTCACCATGCATAAAAGCAACACATTCATCAGTTAGACTGAAAGAAGTACCTTGGAGAATGTTGTTTCTCGACACCGTTGTACCTACGTCTACAGCGTGCAGCTCCAGTTTCAGAACCAAATGACAGGTGTCCTCTGAGGGGAGTCACCTGTCAGGAGTTTACAGCTTCAGATGAAAGGACACATGTGCTGCGACCTCAGCTGATCCATGAGAGAGAGAGTTTTAAAATGTATATCGTCTAAAAGGACAATGCCTTCATGGTTGAGGTCAACTGTAGCTGTGAAATCAGCTCATACCAGATATGAGCCATTCCACATACCAGATATGAATCCAGCCTGATAAGACAAATCTACAGGACCTGACTGACTGGAGAAAGTATGGCTGTATGAGGATGGAGTCGGGCCTGCTGCTGCTGTTAAGTCATTTTTAAAATAACAAAATAAAAAGGTAAAAGGCAGCTCAGTCAATTTTGGTGCCGTCACAGCAGCGTCGGGGCCTTGCTGGGCCGTCCCAGAGCTGGGGGGGATTTGCTCCTCAGCTCTTTGCTCTTCAGGCTGACGGGCTGAGCCACCATCAGGGCCGGGGCAGAGAGGTGGTGTGCGGCAGCCTTCTGCTGATGAGCACTGTTGATGTAACTGGAGATGAGGAGGGTGATCTCCCTGATCTGTTGACGAAACAACACCAGAATGAATGTCAGTGTGTGTGTGTTCAGGGTGTCTCTGTGCATGAGTGACTGTGAATGCACTCAGAAGAGTGACTCTGGGCTGATGGATGTGTGAGCTTGTGTTGCTAATGTTCCTCTATAATAAAGATGAATGAAATTGTAAATTTGGGTGAAGTATCTCCTGCAGCTAGCTTGTATAGATCCTACCTGACTGGTCGTGATGTGATAAACACACTCGTCAGACACCAGCGTTCACGTAAAAACCACAGCCTGATCGCTCTCTAACCTTGGAGGCGTCCATAGCAAACAGGTGTTTCTCTGTAGGTTTGTCTTTGCTTGCGTTGGCACCGATGCTTTGTCCCACAACAAGCATGAAGTCCTGCTTGCAGCCTCCAAATGTCATCAGGCTCTTGTAAGAATGGGACACCAGTGGTTTCTGGGCACACAGACAGACAGAGTCCCATTTATACAGTGATGCAGCGTGCGTTTCAAAGACCACGTAAAGCCAGTCAGATTGTATTAATTGTGTGATTTTAGGCCACAGATACCAAGTGTGAATGTTTATTTCCATTTTTTTGTTTAGGAAAGGTGGATGTATATGAGCTTGAAGGCTGACTCACTATGTGCTTAATGCTCTGCATCAAAATACCATTCACCAGTTTTAATATTTAAAACCCTTTCATGCTCTACTGATTGAATTACTTATGAATACCACTTCTTCTTCTCTGCAACGTTAACAGGAAACCAGTGTAGAGTAAAGACATCATGGCTGAAGAGCTGCAGAGAGGTGCACACAGATACTTACAACAGAGCTGTGCTCCAGAACACTGATACCGTCCTCATGCACTGCCAGCCACATGCGCACACCCTGCTCTGGGGAGGGAGTGATGGACTAAAAAGAACAGCAGAGAAACAGGAAGTGAGGTCTAGCCCTTACTCATTTTCACAACATCCTACAATATTACATACCAAGAGTAAATACAAACAGTGTACTGCATAAATGTATTAACTGTCATTCGCTATTGAGAGCTGATCATAACATAACTTTAGATTTCGTTTGCAGATCTCTTACCTCTGCTTCAAATAGTTTGGCACCAAAGAAAGGCCACTTCCTGGCAACGGTCAGGTAGATCCTGACACACTCTGATGAACTTCGACCCCTGAGAGAGGCCCAGCGGGCGGAGAGACGCTGCAGCAGTTGTCTTAGAGGCGGGAGGGGGAAGGAGCGGTTGACAATATTATACATTCGTTGGATTACCGCGATCTGTCATGACAGCTGTGTTCATTTTAAAGTTGGTTATGCTGTACTTTATAGATCCCTGTTAGTTTATTCTACCGCATCTGTGGTAATTACATTTTTATTAAAAAAAGATCTGAGTGGACTGGAGGAGTATGGATGGTGTAAAAACAGGTGAGAGTCATTGTATGTTCAAGATGCTGACAGGAAATTACAGGAAGCAGCTTCCTGTGACGGTACCCAAAGGTTTATCACTGTGACAACAGACTGTAACAACATAACTGAGTTGACAGACGGTATCTGTAATAAGTTGCCCACTAAATAAACGCATTGATACACATGTAGGAAACATGTAGGCTGAATCACGGCCAGTTTTCAGTGTGCTCTGGTACCTGAGCTGCTCCTCAGATGTTGTCCTGCGATAATGTTTTGGATAGAATCTGTCCAGAACCTGTTTGAGGGTTTGGTTAGATTTGGTTTGGGCTGATCCAGGAGCAGAGAAGGGACGCTCAAAATCCCCAAACTCCACCTAAACAAAGACACAAACGACAACATGTGAGCAATCTGTGGCTTATTAAAGTGTCAAAACATGTGTTTGAGCCACAGAAGAAACACTGCGGGGCATTGTGAAATCAAACAGCTTGCATCTTCTCCCACTGAAGTGAGTTCATGCTGTACAAATGTAAATCAAAGTTTCAGACCTGGGCCAGCAGGGCAGCCATCTCTAGAGCCAGTTCCTTGTTGACGGGGAAGTGTCCTGCCACAATTGCCTCGTTTGTCTGATACGCAAGGAGCAACCTCTCTCTCTCCGACTCCCCCCTGACCTGGAGGGAGAAGTAGAGCCTGGGGATGGAAAGGTAAAGAGACAGAAGAGGCAAGCACAAATGGTTTCTGATCAGTTCCTGAAACCCTGCTGGAATTCCTTGATATTCACTGCACCTCCTGAGAGACACTGCCCACAATGCAACACTGACCACAAACAGCTCTGTTGGAATTTTGGGTGTGTTATGCTAGTTGTGGCCAATGCAGTTTGGAGCCTCTGGCAGAGATTAGCAGATTCAAAAGAACTGGTAATGCTGCTGCTACGAACATCACATGAAGGTCCAGGCCACGCAGGCCTCAAACTCAACCGAGAAAAGAAGGTTTCAGGATAGGATGAAGCCGATAAGATGGTCAACATACACGCTGGGACAGAGTGGTCCTCCGGGCAAATCATGGAAAGATCTGCCCCTCTGTGTTTTGTGGGGACTTGGGAGCTTAAAGGATGCTCTTGTGCCATGACTGATTCATAAACAGCCTTATGTTTGGCCTGATCGTGCCAGAAGAACCCGGAACCCCTTGTGCATGCACATGGGACGGAGGAGGCCTCCACCAAGCCACCCTGAACCAACCACTTTGATCAAATCCATCCTTAAGAACAAGTAAACAAGTCTGCTGGCAAATGACCACGGAATGACCGACCATGACTGTGCTCAGGGAGGCGTGTGGGATGAAGGGGAAGCTTAAGCAGCCTGAACTGTGAACAGATCCCTGGTTGAGGCATATCCCACGAAGGAAGATCGGACCTACTCACTAAGATGTAGGGGAACCAGAGTGGATGGCCTGTCTCAGTCATACACAAGACAGGACGTTGGAGGAGAGCAAAGGCCTATCCCATTGTGCCTCACAGGGGAGCAGCAAAGAGAAATAACGAGAAGAAAAGACGAAACGTAGCAGCTTTACTGAAGAGACTGAACACGGTGTGGTGTTCTGGGTGTGGCTTCAGCCGTGCCGAGGTTCAGGATGCAGTTTAACTGAAACTCTGTTAAAGCTCACTGATGGAGAAACTCTCACTGATGACCTGATTTACTGTGTAATGGGCAGTTTTAACAGTTTTTTGGAAGCTTTTGTTCTGAGACATTGCTTTTCTGCTGCCAGCTTCAGGGATTTGTCATCAGGCTTGATGTTTGTGTTGTGCTTGCTATGCTCTTTTTCATGTGCTTTGGTCCAAATCTTTTTGGTCAGCTGGTTTCTGGTAAGGACACTTGCTCTCTTACTGTTCTGTGATATGTTAGATGTGGTCCTCAAGAGACGGTATAGCTTAGAATTGTTAGGAGGAGTCACTGCAGCCGTGGAAACCAGAGGGGGGGTATACCTGCCTCTTTCAATGAGGCGAGTCCACTTCATCACATGCTGATTTATACTGATAATAGTGAGTTACCATGCCCTTATTATTATGATCCACCCAATGATTAGAGACGCTGAGCTGCTGCTGCAAACGTGTAAATCCAAAACTTGGCAACCTCCAGCAGCAGCAGTTCTAGCGACTCTGAGCACTTCAACAGTACTTGTCACAGGTGTATTAGCACCAAATCTAAACCTGTGCTAGATTTTGGAGTCCATGAGAATCAGGTAACAATCTGTATGTTAATCTGTTGCCATTAGCCACCACAGGGCTGGTTGGCTCCTTCTCTACCTGTTCTTGTAGGTGAGGCGGACAGTCCGGGTGTTTTCCGATTTTCCGGTGTGCTGCTCCTTAGAGGCCTGCTCCCACTTGGAGATAATGTCGCAAATCTGCAGATCGTGCGAAGAGGACAGGTTGTTTTTTTTTAAGTCTTCTAACAGGAGGTAATGAATAACACATGAGTAAGAGATGCACCTTGATGCCGCCTTGCAGGCAGTGTTCCAGCTCTCGTCCTGTGGGGTCATCAGTGTACAAGCTGAAACCAGAAAGCCCTGTTTTTCTCATGCCGGTGTCCTGGTTGAGGCGACACTGGAACTCGTCCACTGTGGTTGAAGCGTCGAAGCTCACCACCTATGGAAATGAAGAAAGAAAAAGAGATCAGCATTAAAACTGCTCTGATACTCTGCTCATGTTTGATTTCCCAAGATGATTGTGTGAACATTATGCAAGAGAGTTTGTGGCAGGCGGCCTCCACTCTTTGGTAGCTAATTGTTAGATTAACTGGTAAGCTCTTAATGATTGGATCCAGATACACGGAAGAGTCCACTTCCAGGAAGAGGATCGTTTCACTTTGACCCTCCTGTTTTTAAGAAATCAATGATTTGAGTTTCTGGATTAACTCCAAATGTACATTTAATGGTCAAGAATTATTTAGCATTTTAAAATAGTTTCTTCTAATGTGTGCACATGATCAAGGCTCAGAGAGCAACAGCTTAACTACCGACTTGGTGTTTGACGGGATATTCCCATATTCCCAGTTGTTTCCAATAGGGTTAACAGTGTATATTCTTAGACAGTGTATATTCTTAAATATACACAATTAAATATAAATATACACAAATATAAATAACACAACTTTGACATCATGATAAATACACTGTAATGCACTAGAATAAAGAATGAGCTAAGGCAAAGCTCTGCTTAAAGCTAAGTGCTGACACCAGCACGTTAACACATGCTACAATGTTCATGTTGAGCAGGTGTTATTTTTATCTTAGGCTGCTAGCACATCTACATTTGCTACTTAGCTTTACTTACCTTAAGGGGAATTCATCCAGTGTTTGTTTAGATATTGCAGTGTAGACACTTGAATGTAACCTGGAAAAACTGTATACGATGTGAAACTCTTTTCGAAATTGGCTATGAGCAGTAATGTCACTGTTTTTGTCAGGCACATCCTGAAATAGATACTACAGCTGATACTAAGCATCTAGGTGATGATGTCATCACTGTCTGTAGGCAGAGAGAGAGAGAGAAGGAGAAAGGAGTGACAAAAACAAACACCCTCACCAGAGAAACCCTGAGTGTACAGGTAGATGCTGGGGTGGAGCCGTGAAGCATGAACGCACAGACTGGTTACAGTGGACTGCGCATGTGTGCCAACTGTTCAAGGCTTCACCTTTAACATTCTTCTCATTATACACATTCCTGTGCATTTACCTGGTAGGTGTTATTGAGGAAGTGAACGGGCACGCTGAACGGCAGCGAGTGATGATAGGGATTCCTTAGCAGGATCGACAGGATCTCCATACGGGATGGCCTGGCGTGCCTCTCGCCCTTCTGCTGGGTCCGCTCCATCGAGCGCTGGCAGTAGATGGCATACTTACCCACCTCAGTCCTGACGACAACACAATGATATGTCCATCATCTACAAGCTCCAAAAACACAGAACCATACTTTTCCCATAATGCACCTAATAGATTCTGCAGCTGAATCTTCCCTGACTGGTAAAATCCAGTCTCTTTAACCTCCACACTTTCAGTTTGGCTCTGTCTGTTCCAAAACAAACAGATCTGAGATGTTCCTGGTGACATGTCCCTATTATGTATGAGCCAGCTGGTAAAGAGTTCATTTTACAGCCAGGTAGTGACTCAATTAGTCGATCCACAGACTAATTAGCAGCTGTTTTAAAAAACTGGAATGGAGGTGTAACGAGCAAAAGTTTCTATATGACTGTTTTCAACAGTTACACTCCACAGTGACGTGCGGGGGCAGTACTGTTTTCTCACCTGGAGTCTCCGTGCCTATTGAGGTGAACCTGGAGCAGCCAGAGGAACGGATGCTGAGGCAGAAACAGGCCCACACACAGGGCGAGGAACTGCCAGCCCTAAAACACACACATTCACATTGTGACTCCTCCACAGACACTAAAACTGCAGCTTCTGCTTGTTACGAACCGCTCTACCGTTTAACTGCAGCCAGTTTTGATCCTGTCAGTCAGCTCCACTGAGTCCATTCATGCTCACCATCACTGCTGGATTGTGTTATCAGCTATTGTGACTGTGTCTGAGCAGGTTTTTTTAAATGTATTTAACTCAGTGAACCGTCATGACTCCAAACTTTTAAAGACACCCGGTGCTTCTGATGTCAAACGTCAGTGTTTCCAGTAAAGAACACGTGCTGCTGCTGCCACCATGTGGTGAGAAAGCAAACCTGCAGGGGTCCTGGATGGCCGTGCGGCTGCCTCCTGCGGGTCTGTTTAATGAGCTGGCAGAAGAGCTCGTTCTGGAGCTCTGGGTGGGCTAGGCACACCTGCAAGGCGCTCTGGGCCAGAGAGACGTGGTAGTCGATGGCCGGAGCGTCGATGGCCACATTGATGAAAAGCTGACACGTCTGAGGAGAGAGGTAAGAGGAGATCAGTGCTCGAGATGTGAGGTTCAGACACTGTTTAGCATTAAAGCTACAAAACCTCAAGCTGTTATTCGCCAGCTGTGGTTTGTCATTAATGCAGATTGTTTGATGTGCTCGAGCCTGCACAGCAACACTCAGTTACAGTGAATGCAGCACAGGGCTCAAATGATTTATCCTGTGCAGTAAAACTGTGCAAGCCGTGACTTTTTATGAACGATCACTGGAGCTTGTTGATGAATCAATAATGTGTGTGCGCGTGAGTGCGTGTGTGTCTGGACCTTGAAGAGTTTCACGGCCTCTGTCTGCAGAGCTTGCGAAGGCAGGGTGGTGAGAGGAGACGACAGGGCCTCCTTACTGAAACACAACATGGGGTGTCTCCAGCTCTGAGAGTCTGAGACACAAAGAGACGGAGCAACAGCTAAAGGTAACAGACGACGCGTCACAAGACAGGAGCTAGAGAATCATTTAAAACAAACAATAACTAACATACAACAACAGGATGAATAGAAGACACTTAGAAGTGCGTTTGAAGCAGCTGGATGAACAGTGAGTTCAACATCTACTGCAGGAACGTACAGCTTAAATGTGGAGGCTAGAGTATTTCCATCAGCTCCTTCTCTCCACATCTTGTTTTGCATGTTATATAATAAATAAATGAAACTGTTCACTGAGTTCACTGATTTGTATTTGGAGCTGCGGCATCTGTGTAATGGCTCCAGCTGTGGTGTAGCCGGTGCACATTCTCGGTTACTGATTCAGAAACGGCAGAACTTTGGACCGCGGCGATAAAAACAAATCGAAACGAAACGCAGTCGGTTTTTAGGCAAACACAACGACATGACAGGAAATAATCCCAGTCGGCAGGACTCACTCGGATCCCCGTCCAGTTGGAAGAGTTTTCCCACCAGTTGTTCAAACTCAGTGCCGACTTTGCCCACGGTGGTGCCCGCCGCCACTGACAGATGGTAGAGCCACGAGTCCTGCAGAGCCACACACAGTGACATCGGTGATACAGATTACAATCGTTTCCCACTTTAAACTAATCAGTCAGTCTTTATAGTGCTCGAAGGCTAAGTCAGGTCACATATTGCGCAGGACAAGATAATGATTTCAGATATAAAAATGTAGTGATTATCAATCTGGAGGCCAAAATAGTGACATTCTGAGGGAAAAGAACCTTTCTGTGTGGATTATGGACCAATTTTGCATCAATATGACTATGCTAATGTAGTCAGAGGGCTGCTTTCTTAAACAAATGACTTTATAACAGAATATGTCTCAGTCAAATATTCTTTATATATTGCTGTGACACCAATTATATATTACAACAATCATTTTCTGCATTATATATATATAAACAATACATCCAGCACATATCAGGAGCCACCCACAATATGCATATCAATGGCTGATGATGTTGGCCAGCTGATTTAATGGCCTGGCTCTATTCTGGAAGTGCTGTTATGCAGAAAAGGTGATGAGGATTAACAGGTTTGTTTCATAATTAAAACGAGAAGAGCATGAAATTGACCAGTGACTGCACAACGATGGCAGCAACAGGAAATACGCAGAACAAGGCGTCACTGTCCTGATGACGAGTCTCCGAGCAGAAAAAATTAAGAAAAAGAATAAAAACAGGTGAACTTTCAGGGCGTCCCCGACCTTTTCATGGCGAGACTCGATGAGCAGGTAGGTGGGTCCTTGCTCCTGTGGGTAGATGGCGATGGTAAAAGGTGCTGCGTGTAAGCCCCGCCCACAGGACTTCAAGTCGTCATCTGAATCTCTTGACCTGTCGACTTCCTCCACCCGGGCCTCCCACAGCTTGATCTGACCCAAGGGGAACTGGGAACACACACGTGAACGCACGCACGCACGCTTGAACATGTCTATGGTTGCACGTCAGGTTAAGCACCAACACACCGACACCTGACATGAGCGCGGCAGTTGCGTCTTTACGATCTTTAGTCTTACCTTGTCCTCTTGGCTGCGGAAATAATACAAGGTTTTTCCAATCAGGGCACACCAGACACGCTTCGAGTAGCCGTGCTTCACCTGCCGCAGAGCAAATACAGCCAGTGACAATCTGACAGGAAGTTATGGAGGTGAAATCCTAAATTTAAGCTCGTGTTGGTAAACTGTTGGACCTTGATGAGCAGTCCCTTCATGCCGGGCCGGATGTCCGGCTGGGTGAACAGAGGGCTGGCGGCCTTCACCCTGAGCACGCTCTGCAGCACCCGGAGCCACTCCTCCAGCAGGTTGGGAGAGTCGGCCTTCAGGTAGTACACACGCTTCCCCGTTACTATCTGTGAGGGTGAGGGAGGTTGTCATTTTGCTGGAGTAGATGTTCTGCATTTAGGGAACAAAAGTGCGGGAGTCAGCGCTGATACCTGGAGAACCTGTTTTCCCTCTCCACGGGCGATGCTGCTGGTGGCGTTGACCTCGATCTGACCCTGAGGTTTCCTGATCACGTCGCTCTACAAGACAAGGATGGAGTGTTACAGCGGCTTTTCAGAAATGTGGCATAAAAAAAGCAACAGATGAAAGACCCACGGGGGATTTATAGTAGAGCAGCTCTCCGTCTTTGAGGACGAACCAGCGTCTCTTCCACGTTTTCTTCCAGGTCTTCACCATTTTCAGCAGGTAGCCCGACTTCTCCATGGGTTCCTACAAACACAACGGTGTTCAGTCTCATGCGGCACGCTGTTCAGTACAGATGGAAGCCCAACGTTCCCTCTGATCATTCAGAGATTTTGCCTTTAATGAGGTTGTTGACAGATTTTGCAGACGGATTCTATTTTCTATTTTATTTTACGTCTGAAATGCAGTTCATATGTGCGTGGATGAGAGGAAAACTATGCCGAAGCAGAAATAAGAACAATGACTCACACTCTTGCCGTTGTCGCTGGCCGCAGAGCAGGTCTTGGGGAGTTTCTGCTCGGGTTCGGAGCACTCTGTGTCGGTGGAGTAGGCATCAGGTGGGATGGCGTAGTCGCTCTCTGACGTCATTGACGACATGGACACAGCTGGAGGACAAAGCACATGGGAGCTGACAACATAATACACAATCGTGATTTAACTCTAACTCTAACTTTAAATGGTGAGCTTACCTCATACTTTAACATGAATATATTCGTAAATATCCTTGAATTTAATGGGTGTTGCTTAAAAACAAAAGCGCAGATCCTGACAGTGATGCCTATGTGCTGTATTCTAAATCATGCATTCCCAGTTACATGTTAAAGAGAAATAGAAATACTCTGCTGTGCACACACGCTGTCCACTGTTTCTGTTCTCAGAGACAGTTGATCTCTCGGTATTTGGGTGCTGTACCTCTCTTGAGAGAGCGCGGGCTGCCCGGGCTGCTGTCCTTGCGGGAGCTGGAGGAGGTGTGGGAGCTGCAGACGGAGCCGTCCTCCTCTCCCGAACTCGAGGACTCCTCGGAGCTGGACGACTCATCTGAGAACGGACTGCTGCTCAGCAGAGTGGCTTTCTGGGAGCGTTTTGGCAGACATTTGCACACAAGATTACAGATGATCAAACGTCCCAACATGCCAAAGTAGGAGAGCCCTGCGGCGGGAAGGTGCACTTACCCCCTTCAGAGTAGTGTAAACTGGAGTAGTCATGTTCTTGTAGATAAGGGATGTGTACATTACAAAAGCAGGATAGGAGGACTGGAGGGAGGGGTCTGCAGCACAGATCACAGTTCAGTTACTCAGCTGAATATCTCTGCGGCTCTGGAGAACTGGACAAATCGCCTCTTCCCCCTGTCTTACCTTTACTGGCAGGGTCTGTGCACGACGTCTCAGACAGTCTGATCCCTGATTTAGCCACGGCGTAGATACGACTCTCCTGTGGATAAGAAACTTGCTAAATGCTCAATATTCAAAAGAGTGACAGCTCCACCACTGGGAAAATATATTTTGTAAGGGATTGTCCAAAAAAGGCTTGTTGTGCATAGTTACTCACAGCTTTGTAATGCTGGAATCTTGAGGCAAGATAAGGGGCAGGGCGGCAGCCTCTCTGTGCCTTTGATCACACTATTACAAAATTATGTTTGCTCGATTACGACGATCATCTACAGTAGATAAGTCAAACTCATTTCAATTCCTCAGCTGCATACGATTTGATCTAATGTGGGCCAGATCAGTAAAACCACTCCTTAATAACCTGCAAATAACAGCTCCTCCACATGTTTACTCACATGCTCAGCATTTGCAGCTAGCCTAAACTTGACAGTGATGCCTCACAGAGCCTGGATGTAAACAAGAGAGATCTATAATAGTGTATCTCGTCTATAAAAACTGGATCTATAATAATGTAGCGTAAGGTGTGCCACTCTTATACGGACAGTGCGACTCCCAGTGGAGAGATCAGGAACAGCAGTGACTGATTTATTGATGAATTAATTGATTTAATCAAAACTGGACTTCACTGCAATTTTCACACGTTGCAAACCGAGTGGACTGGGCTGGACCTATTCCTGTAGTCTACAGGCTGTGTCCTCTATATGGCTGTGAATGTGTAGGCTGGGAGCAGAGAGCCCTATGGGCAGTAGGATTGCAAACAGCGGCCCATTGACATCTAATGGCAGGCATGTCATGCAGAGAGGGAAACAGAGGGAGCTTTTCAATGGAGAGGGTTGAAATGCTGTTTGATCCGTTTACTGACTGATTGGTTGTCTGCAGCACTGTCCTGTGCGTTTCAAAGAAGAACTGACAAACGATCTTTAACCCTCAGAGGCTCGCTCACTCTTCATACGAGAAAGAAAACATTGGTTTTCCATCAATTTTCTGAATCTTACCCAGGAGGGCAGCCTGTGTAAAGGGGGCGTAGGAGGTTTGCTGCCAGGTGATGAGCTGTCACAGTCTGGCCCCTCTGGGCCGGTCTCTGCTCCAGGTTCAGGTGAGGTCTGCGAGGTGGGGAGGGTAGGAGCGGGTTGAGAGTTGGAGAGGACTTGAGGAGGTGTGTCCCTGCCCGTCTCCATGCCGACTTCCTGCTCCTGGTCGAGGTCTGTTTCCTGTGGCCGGAGCGGGCGCAGCATGCTGAGAGCGTTACGTGTTTGCCCGTGTGCGGCCTCGCTGCTGATCGGTGGCTGGCTCAGGTGTTTCTTGGCCATAGACACGTTCATCAAGCCGAACCCTGCTGGGGTCCGCAGGCGGGGCTGCTTAGGCGAGGCGGGGTTGTCCCTCAGGTCCTGGGGTGGGTTGGGTCGTTTCGGGGTGAGGGCTGGTGTCAGGATGGGGCTGGGCGTGTTTGGCTCGCTGGAGGAAGAGGAGGAGTCAAGTCTCTGTGACTGGAAGCGTTTGTTGAGCTCCTCAGAGGTGCAGTCCTCCAGCTTGGCCCTGTGTGCCTCCTCCTCTCCCTCTTTACACCCCCCCAGAGTCCCATCTGACGATCCCAACAGGCTGAAGCCGGGCCGCTCCGCACGCTGCATGTCATCGTCAAACAGCGAGCTGCTGTCGTCCGAGGCAGTCAGGTAGGTCTCACTGCCGGGCCGGCTGAACTCCAGACCACACACCCCGCCTCCTCCTCTGCCATCACATCCTCCGCCTCCACCCTCCCCCTCTGATGCGGCGCTGGAGAGCACAGAGGAGACGCCACGAGATGCGGCTCCACTTGCAGTCTCACCCAGGCTCTCAGATGCACTGTCATCTTCCAGAGGCTGATCTGCTCTCTGGACTTCACCGGCTGTCCCACAGGGGGCTGTGTGCTTACTGCTCTTCTCTGTCACAGAAAATATGAAAAGACATAATTTGTACAATATCATATCCAGTAAGGGTTCAAATCAATTTAGATTAATTTCTACTCTATAAAGAAGGTACAAAAGGCAACATTAAAGCTTTGCCTTTCTCATTACATTGGGTCGAAGCTGTGATTTGGTTTTCATTAATGTGGATTAACACTGATACTTCCAAAACTAATTAGCAAATGCTAGCATGCTACCACTGTACGCTACAGATGTGAACATTAAACCTGATCAACACCACCAGCATGTTAGCATGTTATCACTGTGAGTGTGTTAGCATGCTAACCTTAGCATTCAGCATCACTGTGCCTAACATCTAAATGTTGTCTACATGCTAAATGCCATCTCACTTTCTCACACGCATAAAGGTATTAATTACCATAACTGTTCATTAATATCCACTGTGGATCCGTACTTACCTGTTTTATCAGCCTCTCCCTGGGTGCTCAGGGTCCTCTGGGAGGGGGCTGGTCCGGTAAGGACCTGGGGGTTCTTCCCCCTCACCTGGAAACAGCCAAACGTCAGGCTGCTAAGACGCTGGGCCTCACCTGGTCTGCACAGGACTCCTCGGCCAGCACCACACTTCTGTTCAAAGGCTGCAAACACACACAGACACACACAGACACACACACACATTTGAACAGCAGCTTTGTGCATGAGTGTGTGATCATCAAGCTAATTTTGTATAAATTTATTACGACCAAACATGGACCAATCAGGAAATAACAGGCACTCACCTTGCACTTGTTTCTGTAATTCCTCGATCTGAGCCTCCTGCTTCTTGTTGGTTTCTCTTAATGCTGCGTTCTCCACCTCAAACTGCAGAACACACACCCTCAGAGCAATTATTCAAGAGAACAATGTACTAGTGACTCTAAGTCATCATCCAGCTCACATTTTGCCACGTTCCCCATCCCTATGAATCATTTTGAGCATCTTAATATTTAATGCCATGATGCATTTACCTCTGACAACTTCAGCATCACCCATTCCTTGATCTTCGCTGCCTTCTCCTCCACTGTTTTGGCGTCCTGAAGTCGGATCTGTTTCTGGTGAGAGAGGACGAGTTTGTTCAGACACGAGCCACGTTTCTCTCCACAGCCGCAGAGCATTTCGAGGCGCAAAGAGTGGACGGAAAGATTTTGAAGACAGAAGACGTGGAGGCGACTCGAGAAGGCTGGAAAATTCCAAATGATATCTGAGAGGAAGGTTAAAAACACTGGGATGGGGTTACCAGGTTACCAGGAGGTCAGTAGATTAAACAAAAACCTTTGATTATGAATATTAGTAGAAAGAAAAAAGTAGTTTTTCCAAACTGGAGCCAGAGTTTGGTACCGTTCCAGTTGAGTTTGGCTCTCTTTAGTGGGGATGTCGTGAGCGTTTGATCAGAAGAGAGCGATGCAGGCAGACGTGCAGACGCAGCTGAATCTGTAAACTACAAATCTGGAAGCGTTTGTGTTGTTTGTGTGTGTCAGATTTAATGCCACTACTTTGCTTTGCACCTTGAAAGAAAACATCCACTGGCGGCACATCTGTTGCTTTGATTGAACTTCTTCACGTGTCTGCGTTACCTGCTCCTCCAGCTGCTGCTCCAGCTGGGCGATGACGTTCTCCTTCTCCTGCACCAGGGCCTGCAGCTCCTGGCACCGCTGAAACAAACGCACCTCTGAGTCTCCGGACTGACTGTCTGGAGCCTTCAGCTTCTCCTCCATCCACTGCACCTGGAACCAGACACATGTATATATATATACTGTATATATACACATACACACAAAACATGTATGGGCACACTCATGTTTGGATCCTAACCTGCTGCTGAGCGGTGAAGGCCCGTTTTTCTGCATCGATCACCTGAGTCTCCAGCTGCTGAATCTGGAAAAGGAAGAGAACACTATGTAATTCATCTGATCTCACTCCCTTCTAATTTGGCATCTTTTCCTGTGAACCTCTTTGTTAATTTCATTCTCTCCAAGCCCCCTCACCTGCACCGTCTCATCTCTCAGTTCCCCTCAGACCAGAATCTTTGCGCACGTGCCGAGGTGAACTATCTACTCACAGCAGCACCAAATAAAGACAAAGAAAGCACAGCGGCAGTGAAGATAACGCTGCTACGCTGGAGAAGAGCAGATGCTTTGCAGCTGGTCTGAGGCATTTAGGACTCTCACTTAGGATTCTCAGAGTTCAGAGGTGTCTTACATTTATTATTTTATTTGAGACATTTTAGCCACAATTAATCCTTCAGGGAAAAAACATTAATAAAAAGTGTCAAATTGATATCTAATTGCCTTCATTTGTCTCACAATCTGCTTTTTCTCTTTTCCCACAGCCTGCATCTCTACATACTGTTTGCTTTGCAAGATACCAATAGCTTCACAATGACAGACGTTATATGACAGCAAAGCTGATCTAGGGAGAAATCACTGCCCCGGTTCACTAAAGCTACTTAGAAAAAGTGAAAAATACTTTGGAAAAAACAAATTGAAAATTTTATAATTCATGAGATGTCAGCTTTGAATTTCTCTGGTCCCGGTTACCTGAACCCCCTCATCCAGGTCTACACCCCATCCCGCTTCCTACGCTGAGCCAATGAAAGACGTCACTACAGGGGCCAAATTGACGAGCTGGACTCTTCTCCTCTGTTACCCAACTCCGTTTGATCCGTAGAATCACTCACAGCCTTTGCCGAACAAGTACTTCTGATTAAAAAAAAAAAATGCGCCTGACATCAGCACTACCTGTGGACACCTCGGTCCTACTGGACCTCTCTTAGCACTTGTCCGCATTGCTTTTCCAACTAGATCTTTGCTTGTGTTGTATCTGTTCTATATGTATGTCGCTTTGGATAAAAGCGTCTGACATTATAGAACTGTAGAACTGTATGCAATGCAATCAGTCACAATCTGGTCCAGGTGGGGGTATAGCACCGAGGAGGGTTACCCAATTCCAGTAAGTCAGGTAACCACTGAAACGGTGAGCAAGCATCTTCTCTGTACGTTTGTTATTAAGTAGGAATAATCAATACTTACAACAAACTGACATCTAATGAAACGTATAAGAATGTGGGTGAACTACCAGCAGGCTACTTCAAGAAGTAGCTGAACTACATACGTCCATTACATGTGGTGCAGTACTTGTTAATGGCATCTTAACAGAAAACTAGTGCGATGCACCCTTGTGTTCGCGTTAGGGTTTCCTGCCACACAATACCACATGAAAACTGCTGAACCATGTACCTTTGTTTGTCGAAGGTATTGAATTCCACCATATTAGGGCTATTAAAATTATAGGGCAGCACCCAAAAAATGAACAACACCATATAATGATCCAACAATCCATAACTATATAATGCAATAACTATAACACTGACTATAAATTGCAGTGCAGACTACATTGCCAAGAAGGAGCTGCCAATAGTTCTTGGCAATAGGTCCTTTTGTTTGCAACATCTACTTATGTCTCAGGCTTGATGAGGCACTTCTATTTCTGCAGAAATGTGCTGCATATGGCACCTTCAACCACTTTCATAATGAGGACGAGGTGCCACATCTATAAAGGCACAGGCAGCTCTTTGTGCGCTGAGATCAGAGCAGAGCATGTGGAACCTGGTGGGAGTGTGTTAAAACTGCAGCAACAGCAGAGGTCAAACGGAATGGATACACACACACGCACGCACAGACGAGTGGACACACAAAGACCGACACGGAGCTCTGTGGGAGCGGAGGAGAGAGATGACTTTATGAGCAACATTCCTCTGAAATTCCTCGGCTCAAAGCGGCGGAAGCAGCAGAGAAAGCAGTGTCTTCAGAGGAAGCTCTCTCCAACCTCCGTGGCTTCATGAAGGAAAATATGTAGGAATGTCCATGGAAATGCTCTGCGTAGCAGCTCTACAACCACCACGGTTAGAGTATTTTGCTGCGTGAGCACATTTGCACGTACAAATTAGACTTTGTACGATCCCTGTGGGAGAGTTGGGCTGAATCACCAGACAATCGGATGTAGCTAAGAATAAGGCAGAGCACGGGGGATAATGAGGTAAGTCGTTACTGTAGAGGAAGTGCATATATAGAGCAAACAAAGGCTCACCTTCTTCAGTGACACATTCAGTCCTGATGAGAGAATACAGTTCAGCAGTCAGAGGCCCAACAGCAGTTTCTGCCTCCATGAAGTCTGTCAGAAGTCGTTTCAGGATTTCTTTCAGTGACTTCACTCTGCACAGCTACAGCTAAGCCTTCTCAGGGTTCCAGCTGGGTTCCCCAAGTTCACTATAAGACCCTTTAATAGCAGTCTTGTTCATGATCATTTAAAAGAAAGCCAGTAGGGATGACATGTCCTGGAATTAGCTGGTCTCATGTCGCATTTCTTAGTTCTTCTCATTAGTATGAGAAAATACAGGGATGCATTGGCTGATTATAAATCATAACACATCAAAAGCAGTGACAGTGTTTGCTAAAGATCAGCCAGTCCCACCAAGAGATGAACAACGTCAGCTGAGAAAACTGAAACCACTTCAGAACAAACACTGTGGCCAACACAAACCTGGTCTGTAGTCAACGGTGCAGTGTTGTCCTGCTGTTTAAAGTCCTCGTTATGCAAACTGTAAGAAACCTACTCATATACTTGTTGTCATAGTACTTGTATGATTGTCACTTATACACTTGGCCTTTAAATATCGGCGCATTTGCTTTCATACAGTCAAATGGAGTTTAAGCAGCATGTAAAAAGCAATGGGCTTGCTGCAGGTGCGCATGGTCTTTAAAGGGATTAGGGGACGATGCTCAGATTAGTCTTGATACATCTTACACACCCATGATGTATCAAGAGACAAACCAAAGCCCCTTTTGTGCCTCACTTTGCACCCAGATTATGCACCTTTAAAACAGCAATAGTGGACTTGGAGGCGCTCTATATGCACTTGCTCCCTTCACTTTAGACCACTTAATAAGGACTTGTTAAGACCTGCAGACACTGAGCGTTATTACAAAAGTGCATTGCCTTTGGTTTGCCATTCAGCTTTTTTTTTAAAATTCCTCCACCCACACTTTAAATGTACCTCAGAGTTCTTGCAGCCTGACTTGAATATAATGTTTGAGAAATGGAAAATGACTTACAGCCAACACACTCATGTCGTACGTACTAAGATGCTGCCAACTTCTCGGTGTCCATGGTGGTTTTGTAACAGGCACCGTAGAAATCAACGAATTAGCGCTCAAATGAGTTAATGCTGTTCTCTTTCATAACCGAGCTGTGTGTAAACTACCGTGAAGAGCCGCAGCTGTGTGTAGCCGCCGTGTGGATGCAGCCGGCGGACGCTGGGCATGGCCGCGCTCCAGTTTTCCTCTGCTTCTGTTAACCGCCGGAGACCAGAAGAAAGTGGACCAGGCTCAGTCCAAAAGCAGCCACACCCTGTCAGAGCCACTCAGTGTTTCCACTGCACAGCCTGCCCCGGACCGAAGAGGGAGCGAGGACTTTACGCAGCCACGGTTCCACTTGACATTTCGGTTTGAATCTGGAGAATCTGATTCCACGGGGCAAGATTTTATGACATGACATCACTGTATGTCCACAGTTGGCGCTGTAACTGACTGTTATATATCTCCTGTGGGTGCTCTTATGTCAGTGGAAGCTGAGTGCTTCTTTTCCACAGCTGGTTTTTGGCGACATTGTGACCAAATGAATCCTTCTGTCCTGTTAAAAACACACACGTCAGGTTCATATAAGAAAGAAAGATTAGCAAAACTTGTATGTTCCAAAGGTCAACACATCTCTCTCTCTCCCTATCTCTCTCTCTCTCTCTCTCACACACACACACACACACACACACACACACACATATACTCTATATAGATCCATTTGTGCACCACAAACGACAAACCGCATGTGCCTCTCTCAGTAACAGATATAGCATCTGGCAGAAAACAGAGTAGTAATTACAGGGCATCTATACTAAAGCTGGAGACAACACACACACACACACACACACACACACACACACCAGACATAACAACGTATAAAAAGCCATAAACATATGTCTGATGCTGATGATCTCGTCTGTATCCATGTGTGTGAGTGTGTGTGCTTTCCTCATTCTGTATGTTAAATATAAGATGTATAAGACTCTTGTGTGTGTGTGTTTTTGTGTGTGTATCATATCCTGTGTGTGGGTGTGCGTGCGTGTCATTTTGTGTGTGTGTCAGTTAGGATAACCAATGAGCGCTGAGCCCATTACCTGCTCTCTGATACGTATTCACACACACACAGTGAGTACTCGTGCTGCTTTACTAAGCCTGAAGACACGCACACACGCACACCAACACATACACACACGTGACCCCCTCCCCTCAGGCTCGATAAGCCCTGAAAAACGCTCCATCACCTCTGCAGTCAATTCCCTGCTCAGATCCAAACTCCGGCTCAACTTCCATTCCTGGAATTCCACAACTGGCGCTCTGTGGCCAACCTCCCCCTGAACTCCATCCACCGCCACCCCCCACCCTCCCATCGCTCCATCCGCAGCCAGACAGCCACCTCACAAAGCCTCTTTCTGTAGACGCTACGGCGCACGGTGCTGACCTACGGCTCTGAAGTCGAGATGAAATGAAAAAAGCCTTTTTTGAAGCCTTTTGGATCCGATGCCCGCTCATAGTGAGAAGCGTTTGAACAGTACATGACAACAGAAAAGACAAAAAATCAAGTTCTTTGGGCTCTTTTATCAAAATATGATCACGTTTTCATGAGTCCACATACGTTTGAATTTCAACCAGTAATGTCGTGGCTGTATCGTGACTTTCAGTAAATATGCTCGTGAGGATAAACAGACGGACAAACTCAGGTCTCAAAAACAGGTCTCCTTTGACACACGGGACAGACGAACACGCACGTGGCTGTGTACACACACACAAAAACATAAACAGTGGCGACTGCAGACGGACCCGCGTGAAGAAAATCAGAGTGGAGGGCGAGAAAAACCCTGAATGACTCACGGATGTTTGGGCACTAAATATGGAAGAGACCAAACCACAACAGGCCACTCCACCCCTGGCAGTTTTGGTGTCTGTCGACTGTATGTACGGTATGGATATACAGTATATGTGTGTGTGTGTGTGTTCTTAGGATTGTAGCTTCCCTCTTAAACAATTGAAATATATGACATGTTCCATCATAACCATGAACACACACACTGAATATATGTATTTTTGTTGACTCGATCTCGCATACACCATCCTGCTGGCCAAAATACCCATTAGAACAACAAATCTGCATTCTTCCGCGGCTGAAAATAGTCCCCAACAAATGCAGCAATTACTCCTTTCTGAGTAATATTTGCTAAAAACTCAGCTTAATTACATTAAAGCAATTAATCTGCGTATTTGTGACTCATTCCTAAAGCGGTGATTAGTGATTCTGTTAGGGTGAAGCGGGGAAGCAGACCGAAACTGTAACACGCAGCGCCTGTTTGTCTCCATCATGAGATGTGTAGCCTTCTGTTACAGCTGGAGGCCCTGCTGGCCAAAACTAACGCCCCTCCCAAATAGCTGCACCCACACACACAGCAAGTTTTAAAAAGCAGATTATAAATGAATCTGACTTGACCTGCACACACACACATACACGTGCACGCATAGAATAAGCGACGGCTTTAGCTGGAAAGCTCACTCCTGGTGTAACACACACACACAATTTACCAAACTGGGTATTTCCTCCCTTGGGCAGCTCAATCTTTACACAAGACTTTGGTTTTTTTTCTCTCTTTCTTTTCCTTCTCCTCCGTCCTCCCTCCGGCTTTCTAGGACTGCAGCATTTTGCCAAGTCTGCCCACATCCACGCTGATCCATTTTCACCTGACTCAACTGCGCCCAACCGTTTACAATTTCAAAACGATTCCCAACAATTCATATTTTAGACAACGGAGCCATTTTTAAAAGCAAACGCACCAAGTTTCGAAGAAATCGTAACCATCTTCCCTAAAGAAACATGACTTGTGACTAATACGGAAAGATATCAGGCATCAAAGGTTGATTGCTTTTGAATTAATTTCACAATCTTCCTGAAATGACGCTGCAGGATCAAAAGAGCTTTCTCAGCACCGGAGGCCTCAATGACCGAGTGAATCACTGCTCCAGAGGACTTCCTCATCCTTTCTCAGATACCTCCGCAGTGAGATATTAGGGGGATTTTTGTAGTGACGTACAAGCGTCCCCACGCAGCTTTAAAACAACACGCTCTGGCCGAGGCTGTGGGAGCCACAGCGGGGAATGAAAAACAGCAGCGGGGGTCTGGATGGTAACGTGATGAGCTCATAGCAGCGGGTGGTCAGCCAGCACGAGGTGATGGGTAACGACAAAGCTCCATGAGCAAAATAACTGCATGTTCGTTCTGACAGCTGCAGTTCGACAGCTGAGGGGCCCGGCTGACCTTCAGTAACAAATCAAGACATTGGAGCCATTGGTAGACCCTTGCTGGGGGACCTCAAGCAGCATTCAGGCTCATAGGGAGTCAACAAATCACAAATACGACAACAAAGCAAACAAAGCGTGACGATTTAAGGCCTTTCAAAACAAGCCGTAAATCCTTCAAATCAGTTCTGGAACCAACAGGTGAGGGGACTGTGGGTGTGATGCGGTCGGCTTGTCCTAGTGCGTGTGGAAAAGTTGGTGTCAGCGTTTTGTGGATGCTTGTCCCGATGATACCAGAATAAAGCGTGTGGCGGTAGTCAGGTCTGCAGAGGAAAGGAAGGACCTGATACCTGACACTGTAGGCTGGCTGTCACAGCTGGGCAAAGCAGGCACACTTTAATATTATATATTTCTATGTGTGTGTGTGTTTATAATTTATATACATTTAAATAACTGTTTAAAAGGCATCTGGATGAACAGGCAATAAATGATGAATGGTATTTATTCAAACTGGATATCGGCCAATCAGATCTGCTGGATGCGATGCAACTGGATAGCTTTTCCTGGAGGATTTACAGCTTTTTCATACGGCACGACCGAACCTCTGGCGGTCACTCAGTCGTTGTACTTTCTCTTTTTCGATAATGGAAAGGAATTGATCGTAAATAAAAAATATCTGCGGACCAAAGGTATTTCTGCCTGTCTGCGTTGGTCCTTGAGAAAAGACCGTTGAACTCTGGCTGAACTCCGGGTTCTTGGGAAACTCAATCAGCGTGTGGTAAAGATGAAGGGATTACTGCTATTCTTCATCAGATTTACAACAAACGCACTGAGCACATATTACCGAGGAGGACAGTTTAATACGGGCTGGGGGCTGTGAGGCGGTGACCCCTCACGTAGAGACTACTCGAAATTAAAAGTGTCAAGACAAGACAGCCAAGTTTAAACATACAACCCTAACAGTGAGTAAACACCACTGACTGAGGTGACTTTATAACATTATAGTTGTGCAGAGGTTACTCGAAAACACATCTGGGTTATAGTTTAATGGCGTCTTTTATGGTGTTGAGTGGAAAATGCTTTAAACCAATTTAAAGTCAACCTGTCAGATGGGAAGGACGAGGCCAGAAATATCCTGCAGAGCCTTTCACATGTGCTGCGTGGGCCGCAGGAACCCACCAAAGCCAATCTTTCTTCCAAGACTCTCTGGGAGTTTGTTTTGCTGTCCAGCTGAGCTTACTTTGACTCTGTAATTGACTGGAGCTGGGTCAGTCCCATCATGCAGTGCGTGGCGGAGCCCTGTGGTCAGACTGCTGTTTACATTAGAACTCTAATCAGCCTCCCTGGAGAGCGGCTTCAGATCTAGGCCACTGAACAGTTTGGGCCGGCCCAGTGCCGGGCCAGCTGGGAGGGACGGCTCGCTCTGTACCCACCAGACACACCACAGCTCTCTCTGCTTGAGAGTGACGTCCTCCTGTGCTTATGAGGACCACATGTGGACGCCGTCTTTAGTTTGACATTGTCTTCAGTGCAGCGTCCAACTCCTTTGTCCACAGAAGCGACAGTTACACCTGCTTTTTTATTCAGCTAACTTCCTCCTGTCTTTGCTCCACCCTGTACCCTGAAAACCCACGGAGGTCCACAGTCAGCGAGGAGATTCCCATCCTTTAGATGCATCTCGGAAGTGACGAGAAGTGAGGAACCACAGGTTGGTCCTATGCAGGGACTTATTTTGATCAAATACCTGAACGTCAATTGTGATAATATTAAAGATGAGCACTGGTGCTTAACACAGAAAGTATTTTGCTAAGTAATCACCAGTGCTGTGGATATAATGATAATAGAAGTGTGTGCTGGAACAGTCAAATTGAGAAAATCAGATCACTTCACTGCAATAAAACCTGGAGCACCCTGAAAAGACAACGTTTATGTCACATTGCAATGATAACTAGTCTCATACCGGGGACATCAAGATAATACTTGCTCAGCCCTAATACTACACTATAGCTCTATGTGTTTGCTGAAAAGCAGGCATCAGCTTAGTTACACAGTGGGTTAAGCAGACTATCTGTGAAAATGAGAATTTTGATTTTAAGGACTCCAGGATTTTATTTTGTTCACTGAGCCCATTTTGGGTTGTTGTGATCTTTATGAGTCACATTCTGTGGGGCGAGCTGTCAGTCACATATACAGGATGCATTTTTCTGTGAGCCAACCTTATCAGCAGTGAGCTCTCGAATCTTGATGATTTGCACTCTGAACTTCATGAGCAGCGCCTCCAGGACCATACACTTCTCCTTCCAGTCCTCCTGGCTCATGGCCTCCTCCCCCTCCGCCATAACGCCTCTGGAAAACACACAGCAGTGAGACTGGGATTATGTACATAATAATACAGAGATCCTGCTTTATATTTCCTGGGGAACTATTCCTTTCATCCCCGGTGGTTGGGATTCAGAAGCTTGCTCAAGGGCCCTCCAGCAGGGAATCATCACTGGTGCAAGGACTGCACTTAAGCTGCAAAAGATGGGTTTCATGAGTATTCGTGCAGACTGTCAATACTGCATTAGGCGAACATGTGCTGAATTGATCAGCTCTTTATAAAATCAAAGTTTTAATATTCAGCATGAAATGGAAAACAGGCTCTGATTTTTTATATATGCCCATCGATCGCCTCAGATATATGAAAATCAATACGCTGTCCCACGTCCCTCCAACCCAAACTGGAACAGGGGAACTGGATCGAGATACACACAGAGGGTTTGTTGTTGTGCAGATGTTTTGCTACCAGCCAGCACCTGAAATATGCCAGAGTCCAGCACAGCTGGACCAGTGTGGACAGTGGGCGTATCACTGAGCCGAGCCAACAGAAAAACATCGCTGTTGCTCCAAAACACCATGACACCCTCCCCTCGGTGGACTTGCATCATGTTTTCCAGTGCTATCGTAGGAAAACAGACAATGGATACAGACAGAAATAGAGAAAATAGAAGAGACAGATGAAGATCTCTGATGAAGGACAGCAGCAGCAGCAGCAGCACCGGGAGGAGGAGGAAGAAGATAGAGAGCCTGGGTTTCTCTTCCAAGTAATAACCTCTCATTACCAGCCTGGCCTCCTCACAAAGAGACTGCAAACATGTGTGGAGGAAGGCCATAAACTGCTTTCCACAGGCTTATTTCTGCTGCCTGTTTGCTGTGGTAAACACTGACGGAGGCAGGCAAAAAAAAAAAAAAAAAAAAAAAAAAAAGAGCTCTCATCCTGCAAAACAAAACAACACAAATAACTCCGGGCAATGAACTTAACTTGGTAAACTGCATGTGGGTAATGTCCACAAACACCTCCATAAAACCGTGTCCTAAGAGCTCAGGAATTATGATACCATATATCTGCACATACAGTTGAAAAAAACCCATTCAAAGATATTAAAATACTTTGTCTGCCAGCATTTTAAAATACATAGCATCATTCTCAGTGTGCTGTCGATGATATTAGAAGAGTGAGGTTTACACCGACAAGACTGATCACTAATAAGTTTTATTGTGAATTCTCTGATTATAGTCATATACTATCCTAAAAGTCTGGTTCATTGTTAAGTTTTAGTTGAAGAAGGCTTTTAATTCATTTAATTAGTAATATTCTTATTATACAGTGAATAGTTTCTTTGGTATAGTTACTTTATTAATATGATATTTTTATTTAATACAGTACTTTTGATCTTTGAAGGTAATTCACTCAAATGCCCTTGTAAGTGCACGTTTTGTATTCTAATTGTGTTGTAATTGCGGAAAGGTTTTCCTGCACACTCATCAGTTCCCTCTCATGTCATTCCACAGTGATGATAAAAGGATGTGGTTGGTGGAAAACATTAAAGGCCATTTAACCCCTGAACCCTGACTCTGACTCTCTTTTTGTCCCTCTCTATCTGACTTCCTGTTGAGGCAAAGTCAGTGTCAGCGGAGCAGACTGTTGCTGTCTGGCTGCCTCTCTTCCCTGTGTCCTGGTGGTAGACCTGTGGTACAGTGAGCCGTTCAGAGCCATTAGATCCCCATTAGTCACTGTTTAGGTATTTAAAATGAATTAACGTGTGGAGGTAATCCACCTCTCCCTGGAAAATAAACGAATTAATTAAACAGTGAGGTAATGCCTATTTCAAGGTGTTTACACTGCCTCTTTAAACCGAATTTATAGACTGTAATAAAACACTGTTGTCATAGATGTTTAATTCTTGTGATCACACCATATTTAAACATTTAATGTAAAACATATATTTTGACGTTTACATTTTAGGCTTAAAACTCTGAAAGCAAAACCTGCAAAATAAACAAGAAGCCCTTTATTTGCTTGAGATCTGTGAATTTATGAGCAACGGCGACGTTTACAGACGTCTGTATCCACATTCACGAGTGTCCTCAAACAAAACACCACTTTCACATCATTGTAACATAGCGGCCAACTGAGAAACTGGTGAACAGTAAAGGCTGAGTGCTACTACGCCCCACAGGTGAATGAAAACACCAGTTGAACCTACTTTGAGCCATAATAAAACCTTTATATAATACAGTGTCATATAGACTGACAACTCTCCGCTATTAAATTAAAACTAAATGCATTTCCATCAAAGTTTCTCCACTTACCCTTTAGAATATTTGTTGGATGGAAACTATACTGGTACGTTACGGCATGTCGATTCCGACGTACATTTCTTGTTCTTCCTGTCAGGAAAATCCTAATTCATGAGTAAAAACGGGAAATTTCCCTCTTTCCTAAAGGATTTCATTTCAGCTCTCAGGCAAAAGTTGGAGACGGGTTGGATTTGGAGGGTGTGGTCTCACACTATACGTCCAATCAGGTATTCAGTGGGCGTTTCTGTGCTATGAACAACCGCTTTCTCTGTGTTTGATTGACGGATAAAGTCCACCAATAATAAGCCGGAGCGCTATTTTATGGACAGAGCATCTTCTGAGGGCGGTCTGTTACAATTTGTCGGAAGTGACGTCTCACATGTGCAGCATGGACCAAAGGTGCGTCAAGAGTCCGAGAGTGATACAGGAAGCTGCTTAAGCGTCGTTTCAAATTAAAAGTTTTATACCAGACAAACCGGTCTGTAAAGTTTAGTCAACCACATATTTTGCACAAACATATACATTTTAATCGTACAATTATTATGGGGATAAAAATATTCGGAAAGGATAGACAAATTGATTATATTTACTAAATTTTTCAATATAGCGCTTAAAATACCTTTATTCTGAAAACAAATACCGGAAGTAGCATAATTAATCTTGTAACTTGACAACAGCTACAGGTCTGGTCCGGCTGAGGCAGGAGAGCAGCAAGTAAACCACATGCTGAGCTGAGGTGAATGCTACATATATTCAACTTTAATTTAATGTAGCTCTTCGTCTGTTAGTCAGAGGCTGGCTTGCTTTACTGCCTCGGCGTCTGCTGTGTCTGTTTGACGTTTTAATACCGGACGTAGAGTCAGTGGCAGGCAGCTAGCTTTAGCTGGCTAACATTAGTACTAGCAGCAGGGCTTTTAGCTAAGGTAAAGCGAAACATGCAGAAACTGGAGTGCGTGGACACAAAGTTAGTGTCTGTGTGTGTGTGTGTGTGTGTGTGTGTGTGTGTGTGTGTGTGTGTGTGTGTGTGTGTTTGTTTGTGTGTTTGAGAGAGAGGCGGAGGGGAGTGTGGCATATCAATAAAAACTAAGATATACTCACTAATACAGAGGTGAGGTTCCAGGTGCCTGTTTGAACTACAGGTGTCTGTCCCACAGGGCAGAGTCATGGTGGTGAAGAAGAAGGCAGCCAGAGTTGAGGCTGTGGTTTTGGATGAGGAGAGACTGCACAAGCTCATAGGTAATGTGGCGAAACTGATGTGCAAACTAACCATGGGAAACAGGAAGACCTGTCTGTCCTCCTGCAGGTCCTCCTCAGATATACTACATGCCAACATTGAGCATAGAGCATATTTAATATGTGGCTAAGTATGTTCCCCCCCCCAGCATCCCTTTCTGTGGACGGAGGACAGGATGGAGTCAAGCAGCTCGCCCAGACCTTACACTCATGTTTGGAGCTGACAGAGCCTGTGCAGCAGATCCAGCTGGTTAAAAAGGTAATACCCTGTCTGCTCTATATGTGTTATCTTTCGGTGTGGAGCGCTGCCAAGCAGAATATGACCATTGTGTGTCGATACCGCATCAGGCAGGGTCCCAGCTGGAGTCACTGAGTGAAGATCACACTGATGGAGCTCTTCTAGAGGCCTGTCTACACACCCTGTCTCTGGTGTACACCTCCCTGCAGGCCAAGAACCCCCTACGACGGGCCATTGCTAGGTACGCTACATTAGTAGTATTCATAGTCTGTAACACATCTATCTAGGTAAAGACGGAGACGTGGGCTGTGTCTCTGCAGATGGACAACTAAGAGTTTCATCTGTGAAGAGCTGTCAACAAAGCTGCTGAAAGCTTTTTGAGAACGCGTAAGACAAAGGGTGGGTTTGACCCCGACGCTGTACTGTCAGACAGCTGAAGCTGAGCTTATCTGTGCTGCAAATGCCATCAGAATATGGACTAAAAGGTTCTTACTGTTCTATTTTTACACAGTAATAAAACCTGCATCTACCAACCAGCTAACTGTATCTAACCTAAGAGCTACTTTTAGCACTTAAACCCTCGGTGTATTACTCTTAGACCCCCAAATTAGGGCTGTCATCCAGCTGATTGTTCCGATTTTCTCCTGACTCTGCCAGATTGGAGCTACTGTTAAGGTGTTTTGTGAATATGAGTCCTGATGAGTAAAATGTCTCTGTGTTCCTTTCCTCAGTGCCTTAGGTGCAGTACCAGGCTGGCTCCAAGACCGCGCTGTAAACAGTTTGTCCGCCTGTCTGTCTGACTGTCTGTCCACCCCAGCGTCAGACCAGCATCCACACATCGTGGACACCGTCGCTGCCTGTCTAGATGGCTTCGCTCTCGGTGAGTTGTCGTTTTTGCTCTTACTGCACAGTCAGTCTACGTTTGATCACTACAGAAAACAGATAAATTCCTAACCACCCATGCCACATTCTTGATCTGCAGGTGAGAGATGTGTTAACAAACTGCTGCCTGAAGGTCAGTGTCTAACTTTAGTTTATCGAGCGAAAGAGATCTCTACATTTTTTTTTAGCAAAGCTTCTCACTCACTCTCTTCCTGTTCATGTAGTGCTGCAGTTCCTTCACAAGGGACTGAGTGAATACCTACAACAGAACAGGTAAAAGCAATATTCTCCACAATCCACAATTATCCCCTTGATTTTTAATTAGATTTGTTCTTACATTTAATTGTGCCAGTATTACACACTGCTGTCATTTTGATTTTGATTTGATGCTTTCCTGCTGTCTGGTTCTAAAGTCTAATCAGGCAGTAAATGTGCTGATACAAGAGCGAAGTTATTAACATGTAGTTTCTTGTTCATCCGCGTGTCTCTGGCGCCCCCTGCTGTGGTCCAAGTGGTCTTGCAGGACGCCACATTGCTCAGGCGCAGCTGATGCAGTCATGTCTGGCTGCAGTGAAGACCTCCATGCTGGTGATCCAGAAATCCCAGGGGACTGTCAGCGTTGCCCTGCAGAATACAGGGACTCACTGCGAGCTGGAGGACACGCTGAGCAGCCTCCTGGGATGTTACATACACATCCTCACTGATGGTAAGAAACAGGACTCAGCTGGAACCACAATCACATTCACACCTTTACACACTTCCCTCTCACATGTTCTTCTTCCCGTTTCTAGAGGAGTTCATCCAGTCTGTCCAGAGCACGGCCGGCATGGCTGTAGTGTTGCTGATCAGGTCTGTGATGGGTTGTGGAGATGACGTCGCCTCCGTGGTGAGAATCAAGAGTTCAAGATTGTGCACATCATGCATGCATTTTGAATATATAGATTAGAGAGAGATGAACATGTAATACATCAGATACAACATATTAACTTGTGCACACTTACATATACGATGTATAACTCTGCTATTGCAAGACATATTTAAATACTTCTATCCATGACTCTAAAACATGTGAAAGTACAATAAGATGCTGCTGGAAGACTTTACACCTGAAACCTGTTGTCACTCTGTTCCTGGCTGTGTGTGTGTGTGTGTGTGTCAGGTGTGCAGTTTGCTCTGTAGCTCATCACAAGGTCTGGACTCCGCCCCCCTGTGGTTAAAGCAGAGGTGTGAGGGTCTGTGTACCAGCAGTCGCCCGCCGGGTGTCTCTCTGTATCTGTGTCACGGGGCTCTGGCCATGCTGAGCTGGAAGGGCACTCTCGCAGGGCCGCGGTGTGAGCAGTTGCTGTTGCTGGTCCCAAACACACTGCTGGGTCTAGATGTCAGGTAGGTCTGATCCCCATTAGACAGCCATACCAGAAGAGTCACAGCAGTTATATTATATCTGATTTGTTTGATGGATGTGGACCCCCTTGGAAATAGAGCAAACAGTGTTTTCTTTGCTGTAGTATAAAGGAGTCCAGCACTGCCATGGTGGTGGCGCGGGTGCTGACCCTGTGGAGCGGTGCTGCCCTGGACTGCCTGCAGGGACAGAAGCAGGCCATGCCTCCCCAGCTCCAGCAGTCCCTCAGTGGAGGCTCAGAACTACAGCGACACCTGCTGGAGCACATCTACTCCCACTGGGAGCACCCACTGGACGGAGTCCGCCACCAAACCCGCTCCCTGTTCCGTAACCTCCTCCTCCTCCATCAGCACACCAAACCCTCTACCTCTGACCTAACTGAGGACTCTTACATCACGCAGCTCACCCAAGGCTTGCTGGGATTGGAGTGGCACATGAGGGGGAAGTACGGCTCGTTGGGCTGCCTCGTGGAGCTCTATGGAGCAGGGTACCTGCTTGACATCCAGCCCCAGCTGCCTGCACATCTCCTGTGCCTGATGGGGGACCAGACACTGGCTCCTTATGCAAGCGACCTCCTGGAGAGGCTGTTTGTCAGCCACAAGGCACAGCTGGCCACTGAGGCTGCAGCGGCAGACAAGACAGCCACAGGGGACTGGATGGAGGCTTGGCACCGGACATGGGTAACCCCCCTGCTACAGGTGCTGTGCCGTGCCAGACTGGACCAGACCACGTACATCCTGGACTACTTCCTGCCAAGGCTGCTACGCTGCAGCCCCTCCAGTCTGGCACACATGGTGCAGGCCTTGCAGGACACACCGCCGTGCAGCACGGGTAAAAACACAAACAGCTGCAGCTGTTCTCTCTGGTTCCTCATGTTTTTTGTGAGAAAGACTGTAGTAGCAAAACGTATGCTTTTTCTATCCTCGTCAGGTCCTTCTGGCAGCAGGGGTGCGCTAGGAGCTCTTATGACGTGCCTGCGGGCAGCCAGGGCCCAGGGTGTTGTTCCATCCTCAGAGGAGGGTCTGTGGGGAGGACTGGTGCCCCTCTCTCTGCTCAAACAAGCACTGGTACACAAACATGATCAAGTGAGTGTGTTTTGGAATCATATGTATTGTCATTTTTTTCAAATGTTTTGCATGGCATATAATTCGTCTCAATTAAATGCCACCGGCCAGGTGAGGATGGACGCTCTGGGCTTAGTGTGCGAGAGCCACCGCAGCACTGAGGTTCTGACCTCACAGGAAACGGAGCTGATCCGCCACTTCCTGCTGCCTAACTTCAACAGTCAGTCACCAGGCGTCAGACAGCAGACAGTCAGCCTGCTGAAGAAGGTCAGCCATTCACCTCAAAATGACTGACAATGACTTTTTATGGATTTTATTTTGTCACAGCTCCAGCTTGTAACATGGGGGGGCTGGGTTAACATTGAGACATGTAGTTAGATTTCAGCCCGTTCACATCACAAGGACACATTGGATTTAATGAGCCAATTAAAACTGTCACTTAACGGAGCTCCATATCTTCGACCATACAGCTGCTTTGTAGGATGAAGGACAGCACTCTGCTGCTGCAGAAGAGACTGATCCAGGAGAGAGACCAGGAGCAGAGAGACAGAGACCAGCACACTCTGGATCTGTACAAGGTAAACCACACATAGGTAACGCAACAAGACAGAGGCACATACGAGTCTCTGTTGTATGATGTACAAATGAATTTAAAGGGCTTGTTGTGTGTGTTGTGTGTCTGACGTAGGAGTTCCTGCGCTGGCTGTGCGTGAGGCTGCTGGAGGTCTTGCTTCCTGGAGCCTCCTTCTCCAAGTGCCTTATGTCGCTCCACCTGCTGTGTCTCCTGGGCCAGCTGTTCACCTTCAGCGCAGGTAGCAGCAGTCACGCAGGACTCCCCAAACTTTCCAGAGCAACTCAGCTGTTAAACAAACTGTAACTGAAACAGACAATTGAAGTTTATTTTCCTGGTCATACAGGATATATAGTTCATATAAATGTAGCGAAGGTTCATCAGAGGGTTCAGCGGTTTATTCAAGGACGCCCCAGTGTTGATGTTTGGCTCATTTCATTCCAACGCCAGTGTCCAGCTCACAGCTCTGGAATACATCCTCCTGCTGGTGCCTGAGGCCGCCGTCTGTCCGTTAGCGCCCAGCCTCTTTACTCTGATGCCAGCCTGTCGCTCCAGCTGGCTCGGTGTACACACTACCTCTTGTCACTCTCCGCCCCCTCCTGCGTGTCTTCACCTCCACCTCTCTGTTTTCCTCAGGGCCTGATGTGTTTGCTCTCGGCGAAGTTGTGACCTCTGCCCATGCTCAGAATGTCCTCTACTGCGTTGCCAGCAACTTCCTGGAAGTCAAACAACTGGCCACAACGTTACTACGGCAACTCCCACCATCAGCTGTGGGGCTACAGGTTAATATGAAGACCAAGCTCATTACAGTGAAAATAACCTACTAGCCTTGAACCTGTACATCCATATCTCAGTCTGTGGTGTATCTCCCTGCCAAGTAATGGTAGTACTTACAGTCACAAGCTGGATACCACTAGTAGCTGAAGCACAACTAGTTTTAAACTTTACCAAACTCCTCTTCATCTTCGTGATTTTAGGTCCAGGAGAGGATGCGTTGTGTCCTTCAGGCCGCTCTGGACCTCAGCACCAGCACCAAGCCCTTTGACAGCGTATCAGCAGCCCACCTGCTCAACCTGCTGCTCCCCGAGCCAGACCTGAGCCAGGCTCTGCTGCACTGCGCGCAGCAGCAAGGTCTTGATTTTCAGCTTCCCTCCCCACCGTCCCAGCCCTCTGAGACCGTCATCTTGGAGCTCAACACTCTGGCTGGTAAGATCCAGATTCATTGGCCTTGTAAATAACCCATCATCAAGTGTTAGATATAAGGATTTTATTGTTCTGTCCCCAGTGGTTCAGTTCTTGCTGCGCTCTCTGCAGTCAGAGGTGTTGAGGGCCGAGTCATCGCTCTTGCAGGCAGCAGCTTCCTGTCCTCTCTACGGCAGAGCGCACTGCATCACTGCTGTCCTGCAGCATCTAAACACTGAGTGAGCACCAGAATCACAACGACTCATACACACTGTAAAAGACCCACTTTCATTTGGATCCATTGCTTTGCAGTCATGTAAATAAAGTGCAAATACGCACTCGTGTTACTTGATAAACGTGTGTTTATGCTTTTAGGAGTTTGAGCCAGACTGAGCAGTGGAGAGGTCTGGTGTCAGAGCTGATTGCTGTGTGCTACAGGATGTCTGACGTGGTCTCCCCTGTAGTCCAGAGCTCCTCCCCAGAGGGACTCATCCCTATGGATACAGACTCAGGTAATCTGTTCTGTCCATGGGCCTCATGCAAGAACATTCGTTATCCTATAACCATATTATAAGCACTAGTCTTTAGAGTCTGATCATCAGATTCTTTCTGCCTAAACCTTTGTGAATTTCGTGTTTGATGTGTCCCAGCTCTGATCATTAGCATAAGCTTTGCCCCTGAATTCATATAAAGGTCACCTGTTTATGTGTGCTTGGACAGAGACGTCAGCAGGCCTGCAGAAGATCCTGCAGGAGATTCAGCCCAGGGACACCAACGACTTCTTCACGAGTGCCAGAGAGCTGGACACACACCGCACAGAGGATCCCACGCAGACCCACACCACACACACACCGTCACTGAACACAGGTCGGTTGGACATTATAAATCATGATGCTGTTCAGCGTGACACAGCGTCAGTTTAACAGTGATGTCTCACTTTGTAAGTCTTTGTAAAACCCTGCACGAGCTGTGTCATTTTTATTTTGCGCTTGGATTAAGTAGGTTAAACTGACTGTTGAGTGCAGTACTGATGGTGCCCTGATGGGGGCAGTGTTTGACCTTTTTAATGTCTGCTATATTTACACATAACGCAGTCTAGTATTTCTAGGAATTCCATTAAATTGTTACTTAAAATACTAAATAAACAGTGATAAAGAGAATCAAATGACTTTGTTCTGTGTGTGTGTGTGAGTGTGAGACATGGTGCATGACATAATAAGACAAATGTTGTAGTTCAAGGTATCACAAGAAGCTATCAAACTTTTCCCGTGTCTCTTTTCTCATGTCTGTGTGTGTCCGTGTCACGGCGCTGTGTGTGTTGGCTCCAGGCGGCGAGGGCTACAGGGTGACAGCCCAGATGGTGCTGGTATGTTGCTGGCGGAGCATGAAGGAAGTGGCCATGCTGCTTGGACAGCTGTGTCAGAGCCTGCCTCTGCACTACACCAACGACAACACAAACACACACCCTGGACTCATCACAGAAGCACAGGTGAGATCCTGACGTCCCCTCTCACACAAACCTCGCTGCCATTCTCTAACTGCTGCTGCCTGCAGCATCCAGGCTGCTGAAAGTATACAGTGGTAATGTGTGAAGTGTAGCTGACCTCAAACCTACACTGATGTCATGACTTTGTCGCAGCAGATTGGTTAAGTTTCTCCTTTTCATATAAACGTCATCTGACACTTGCTTTATGAGTTGTTCAAAACTTAAAACAAATGTTTGTGCGGCACAGTGGCACCTCGCCTCATAGCAAGAAGGTCTCAGGTTCGATTCCACACCGGGTCTTTTCTGTGGTGAGTCTGCATGTTCTCTCCGTGTCTGCGTGGGTTTCCTCTGGGTACCCTGGCCTCCTCCCACCACCCAAAAACAAGCATGATGGGAATGGGAACTCGAAATTGACTGTCCATACGTGTTGGACCAGTAACAGACTGGCAACCTGTCCTGGGTGTACCCCGCCTCCTGCCCAGTGACTGCTGGGATAGGCTCTAGAGCTTAGTAAGCTGAAGAGCCCTTGTCAATAGGGGGTGCTGGTGTGTGCCCCCTTCCTGCATCCATGCCCCCCACCCAGTGTTTGCTTTGTATGTGGGTTGCTTTGCACATCTGACAGAGGGGACTTCAGACATCTGCTGTCTCTACTCAGCCCTGTCTCGTCACTATCCTTCCGGCTTTGAAGTCACATTTTGGTAAAGGGATGGCTAACAAGGCTAACCAACCTACGACAGCTGAGCCGCGGTAGTGAACCCCCGCTGAGCACCCAGGCCAGCCCCCCCACCTGGATCACACTGAGAATTGCCATTCTCATGCAGCGATGATTAAAATGACTGTCAGACCCCGACGTGGGCACTAACGATGTTTCAGCTGAGAGCTACACAGCTGTTTACATCTGCACACAGACCAAGCTCGCATTACCAGTAAAAAGCTGCTTCTTTGCGCTGCATGTGCGCATACACGTACTGTAACTGGGAATGATGTGTATGTCTGTGTGTGTGTGTGTTTGTGACACCACGCTGGGAGGCTCTTCAACTAGCATCCGCCCTCGTTAGCTCCGCGCTTTCATTTGGGGCCCGACCCTGCTGGTTTAACGGCCGCGACGCCCCTCCCTTTCCACTGCATTCTTTCCAAATCACTTCCACCGCCAGCAGGAAAACACTGAGTGCTGCAAACAGCACACTCCCACACACACACACACACACACACACACACATGCATAGGCTAACACACAGAAACACTCACATAGGCATAGTTGTCTGAGTGGTTCAGCATGTGAACATCCATAATAACAAGGGCACCAGACATAGGCTGTGTTTGTCTGTGTAGGGGGTAAAGGGTGTGTGTTTGTGTTTGCTTGTTGACCATGCATATGCGCTCCAGAGGGAGAGAGAGAGAGTAGGAAGTATCATGCTGGACTATGTGCTGAATGTGTGTTTTCTGTGAGTGTGTGATGGAGGCTGTCTGCCTCTCCAGGTTCTTTTACCTGCAGCATTTGAGTGGCAGGAATGTATTCATGCAAAGACCATCATCATCATCATCGTCGTCATTGTATCCGTTCCTTCAATTTAGCAACTTTTCCTATCATCACTCACTTCTAATTTGGCAACAATCAACATTTATTTACATATAAAGTAACTACGATGGTTTATATACAAGTAAGTGTGTAAGCGCTCCAACAGCAGCACTATAATTGCCCATGTATACAAGCAGGTAAGTGAAGGCTGTTGTACTGGTTATGCAATCATGTGTGTGTAACTCTGCTGTAATGTTGGCGTGTCAGATTAGGACTCAACATAAAACACAGAACACCCGTGTTCCTGTTTTTGGCCCACGTGCCTGAAAATGTTGTCGTTTGCGTGTGATTTAAGTTTAAAGCTTCAGCTCTGCCATGCCTTTCCTGTCACGAGAGCCGGAGAGCCAAATCATATTAAAATTAATTAGCATCTTTCTCAGTTAGAGTTGGATCAGAGGTTTGGTAACTCTTCCATGAATGTGCTAATAAGCTTTGAACAGAGCCAGGTTAGCTGTCAGACACCAGTGCTAGCAGCTAACACTGAAGAGAATCCTGACTTCATCTGTAACAGCACTGGACAATCTATGCAAAGTATTGTCAAGGGGCTGTGACCAGACTGTGCATCATGAAATCCACGTCAAGGGTTCGGTTAGTCAAAGAGGTTTTCAGTCCTGTGCTCCTTTTTAAATGTTTTCAGCAGTTATTCAGTGTTTCCTCCAAACCAGACGGACGTCCATGCTGAATATGAAGCAGTACAACACGGCCGGGGTCGTCGTAACTGCCACTGCAGGCATTAACTCGATAATGGTGTCACAGCCACGGTGGGGTAATTGATGGTGATATCATGGATACCGTGTTGTCCACTGCGGTAACTATGGCGACGGGCCTCGTTACATAACCGATGATTTAACAAACTCCTGGGGAGGACCACGTGGACAAGAGGAAAGTCTGAACTCCTGTCCTCTCTGTCTTCACCGCATCCTTTTTTCTTTTTCATTCACTTGTCATCAGTTCCACGCTTTCTGTGTGTGTGTGTTAGTATTAACAGTCAGTGGGGTGATTCCAATACTGTTTGGAAAGTTGGTTCTGGCTAAGTCTTTGCGGACACAGTCATTCTGCCCTACCGCAGTGATGACATGCATGAGCAAACATATATGTATACTGTATGTGTGTGTGTCCTGTGAGACCAAAACACATTGCTCTCCAAAATGGGTGTGAGCTCAGCACCTCCTGCGGTCCTCAGCCAGCATCCTGTGTTACATGCTCGTTGGCCCGGCAACACTGCAGATGTTTCTGTCACTGGGTGGCACCATGGCAACAGCCGGTTGTGGATGGGCACTGGTGATAGCTGCTTTCATGACTTTATTTTCACTTTATGTTTCTGCCACTGATCGAGTGCTGCAGTGTGTTGAGACTCTCTTTAACTGCGACTGGCTGATTGTATCAGAGAGAAAAAGGAAGGCGCAGCAATTTGACATCCTGACAGCACAATACAAGTTAGCGCGCATGTGTGAGCAGGCACACTTGTGCTGTATGAGTGTGACAGACCACCAGAGTCGCTGGTCAGCTGGAGTTTGACAGCTCTGGTGTTTATTGGCATAGCTTTGCCTGGATCGGTTGGAGCCCTGGTTACACAGAGGAGACAGACCATTTGTTTGGCCGCTCTCAAGCAAAGGGAGAAGCACACCCACGTCCACACACACAGCTACTAACACAATAAGAACTTTGTCCAACACAACTCTATTTTTGATCTCTAGTGCACAATATTGTTTTTTCACACTGTTTTATTTAAGTGTTAGAATTCTAAAAGTAGTTTCCCTCCTGGTATCGTATTAAGATTCCCACAGTGGAAAGGAAAACGTTCTGTTCCTTTTGCATAAAATGACGGTGGTGCAGAGTGATGAGGATTCATACAAACTAGTGTCTTAAATCTGACAGAGAGAACCGGGAATGGTTTATTGGTGTATTGTTATTATCATTATTATGCACTGAATACTAATTAGGGTGTGACATGAGACAAAGGATCTATAAAACTGATATAATAGGAAACAAGGTGTTTAATAGGAAGTGATATCAGACCAAAAAGCTGCTTCTTTTGTTACTAACATGACTTTCTTGCTCACTGTAACTGAGTACTGTGTGTGATTATATGATGCTTCAGTGATTCCTGTGGATGAACAACAAGGCAAATGGCAGCTTTAGTTCATATAGAACCTGAAAATGTAAGAATGCAGACGGTGTTAGCGCCAAAGTATTTCACATAAGCCACCGAAATGCTCGACAGATGGAATGCTCGTCCTTTGTCCTGGTTTCTCAGCGAGTCTTTCTGTCATTGTTAGTTCAGACAGTCATAGGCGAGGACAAACCGTCTACAGGAGGAGCGCTGCAGACAGACAGGTGGCTTTGGTTTGGTTTGTCATACTGGCATCTAGCAGGCAAAACACAATAAGTCCTTTTAACAGCAGAAAGGTGCCTCGTCATGGCAGGAGAGGCAGCTGTAATGGAGTCTTCAACATTATTAGCTCCTCTTTTCCTCCTGTGACGGAGCATGGAGGAGAATTGCATGAAGACGCTCTGGTGGGGCCTGAAGAAGACTTCCTCCAGAGAAGAAGAGTGACTAGATTAAAACATAAACATGCAGCATGCACCTATAATTGCATGATGTATTCTTATACAACCCCCTGGAAGTTTCCACGCCTGTCTTTTTAAGTGTTTTCTGAGGGCTTTAACACGGATCTGTGTCTGAATGCAACATGTATTGGTAGATCTCACAAACGTGCCGCGTATTTAAAGTTAACATTTCTGAGTGTGATTTCAGTTTAAATATTACACCCGTCAACATTTTTATCTGATCTCAGTCCAGCAGCTCTGAGCTGGAGCAGCAGAGAATAACGTTTGTTTGTTGTGGAGAACAAAAGAGTCTGAATTATTACTTTATGGTTTTCTGTTGTCTGCACCATTTATAAACCAGAACTTCACAATTCTTGCTGTAGATTGCAGCAACAACAACAACAAACATTATCATTGCCTCAGGGGAGACGCTGGCTATTTGGGTCACCGTCACGGCCCCCGAGCCATACATGTAATTAGACTTGGGAAACTTCCCTCTCCGCACATGGAAGTTTTTCTGGGAAACGGGCACATTTGCAAACAGGAAGTTGACGTCTAAATAAAGTCCCCCCCCCGTACCCTCCCCCGCCCCGCGCAGGAAGCTTGCTCGGCCGTTTTAAACAGTTACACAGACGGGAACCTTCTGCAGGGGGAAGCTTTAAATAGGCGAAGCCACGGCCCGGCTCGGCCCAGCTCAGCACCGCAGCGGTCTGGGCCCCGGCAGCCACGGGCCATCTAACAGTGACTGTCGCTGCCATTTTTACCCCGGTGAGGTCAGGCCTGTCCTGGGAGTCCACTCTGGCCACCAATGTGATAAGTCATTGGGCTTGGTACTGCTGTGGTTTACTCAGTCCATACTTTGGTGTTTAAGTTAGTCCACTTTAGGTCTGCAGGGTCACTTGAGTTTATTGACCAGTCATGTGGCCAAAAACGGGCTGAGCGTGCCCTACACGCATCTTACATTTATTCCCATTGTCATATTTTCATTTTTCATGTTTTTCATTCATTGGTTTTTACAGTTTCAGCACATTCTCCTGCCGTTTTCCTCCTCTAATCTTCGTCTTCACGCATCATTGTTCTTTCGCTCGATGACATCAGCGCGCGTCGCTGCAGATTACAGTGGCTGGCCTACTCCTGGTTCATCTGCGGGTCTGCGTCTGTGTTAGTTTAGATGTTGTGTCTAACCCTACATCCCCTGAGGGGCCGTTTGGATTTCTTTTTTTTTTTTTTTCCTTTTCACACAGGGTGTTTTTGCAACGGGGCACCCCTCCCTGTGCCCTCCATGCCACCCCTGACTAAGTCGAGGCCTGGCCGCCTCTGTGGTGGCGGTGATACCACAGCCTTAATGACAGGGCAGTGGAGCTCTGCGTCCGCCTCGCCCTGCCGCCTCACCTGCAACACACTCACCAGTTTACACACTGCCACAGCACTCAGTTGTGTGTGTTGTGTGTATGTGTATAGTTAGAATAATGTTGCTAACACTATTACTAACTGGCTGGTTTTACTGACAGTGGCCATTATGTGGATGTCTCAGCATCCTTATTTGAAGACACTTGTCACGCTACTGACATGCCGCTCTCACGCTTGACATGCTCAGCGCTCACTGGCTGAAAACAAAGTGGCGTCTCTAAATCAAGAGCGCAGCCAGTGTTACAGCTTCCCTTTGCCTGCCAAGTGGAGAAAAGGCTAAAGTCGGTTTAGATAATGCCGTTCAGGGTTGGATTGTCCGTGAGTGGAATTATGTCACTGGCGCGGGTGGGGTTGGGTGTGGGGGTAATTGTTCGGGCTTTGTATTGGGTTTACAGCATGTATTTAACAAAATGATTCACCCACTAACACAAAGCACAAAGTCCACTGAGTCTAAGAGTGGTTTCATTCAGTGGTTCCCTGTTTTGTTTTCGTTGTGCCAGTTCTCTGTAAAGCTATGGGTCGTGGCTTTTAAGTTGATGGCTCCTGCATCGAGAAAGTGTATTTGCACTTGTAAGTGCAGGTTGGCATGGCCGTGACCATCGACAGTGGTTGTCACCTCCTTGAATGTTGCCATGTTTGTTTACATGATGCAAATTGAAAGATCTGCACCGTCAAGTGTTAAGTGGATGTTTGCAACATGTCTCCAACAGAGAAACACGTTGCCCTGCTGCGTCACTGTTCAGCCAGTCCCGGCTGATCCGCTGCTCTCTGCCTGCACTGTTACCGTTCCCAGGTAGTGTTCAGCCTCGCGTGTCAGATAATCTTCCTGACTGCATGTCATTATGTCATTTTGACCCCCGTGTCTCCCCTTTCTGCTCGAGGGGGGAAGCTGGAGGCTTTAAAATCATGCATACATAACACACACTCACACGCGCGCACACACACACTCTGGATTCCTCTGGTTACAGTTCAGCTGCTGATTCCCTCCGTGTCTCTCTCTGTTACAGGTGGAGGGAGTAGGCCTGTACTTCCGTCAGCAGCTCCTGCAGTCCCGTCATCGTGGCGCCTTTGAACTGGCTTATGTGGGCTTTGTACGCCTCACCGACATGCTGTGCAGGTGTGTGTGCTCACATTCAGGGCAAAGGGCTGAAAGGTAATACTGCTGAATGGCTATGGCCATTCTCTCCCATCGTGACACGGCGTGTCAGTGTGCCTTGTAATTTGCGAGTAGGAGAGCCCTCTCAGCATCACTCCTCAGGTATAATATACGTGATTATATCAGTGAGCGTGATTCATCATCTGGAGCCCTCTGGGCGGCCAACAGGCACAGCCAGGAAACAATATTAACTTGCTGATAGCGAAGTAAGAACCTGCGTCAACTCACACCCCAATGTTTTATTGAATTATTATATTATTTGATGAAATTAAGTCGTTTCCATTACATTTTCACGCATTAATTAATTAAGTTAAAATGAACCTCTTAGCATTTTTTTGTGCTGAAGATTGATAATGAGCTCATGTCTTGTCTCTGTACAGAGCGAGCGTCAGGAAATGCTTAGCTTAGCGTAAAGACCGAAGGCAGGAGCCAGGCTGGCTCTGTCCACAGGGGATGAAAACACCTCCCACCAACTGTAAAGCTCACTAATTAAACTTGTTTTATCTTATCGCTGACGTTAGAAAAGTATAAAGTTTGAATTTACAATTTGGGACAAACAGCAGGTTATCCATCTGCGAAGCACTTCTGTGCAGTATCTTGAGCTATGGTGCAGGCTGACAGATGTGTGACTGTGCACCCGTTTTGGATGGAACGATGGTATTAAGTCCCTGCACGTGGCCCAAGACCAACTTCCATCATGTGACTTCGATAAAACACACAAATTTCTATTTTTACAAAACAGATAAATAAATAAGTGCTAAGTGTATCTCATCTGTGCGCTAATATAAAGCTAAGCTGATTAGCTTAGCATGACATGGGAATGGGGAGACAGGCTAGCCCGGCTCTCAAAATGAACAAACTTTCAAACTCATTGGTACGTTGGTCATTGTATAGATTAAAGAAATGACAAATCTTTATCTTTATATTGTTATTTTCAATGCCTTTGGAGAAGAAATCAAATTATTGAACTGTTCCTTTAGATGTTAGACACTATGTTGCTGCAGGTGTAACTTCTTTTCATAGCTAAATTAAAACAAACACTGAGGTTTGGTTTTCTGTACATCGAACAGTCCTGCAGCACAGACTTGCCAGGGGCAACATTAAACATGAGGCTCATACAACTTAACACTCCCCATCATCAACTGCTATTCACGGAAATAATCCTGCTATTATCCTCCTGAGGGGAGGAGGAAAACCCAGTCCGTTAATTCAGAGCGACATGAAAGAATTTCTCCGTTCTCCTGCCCCGCTCTGTTTTCCTGCGCGGCGGGCCGTGGACGACGTCTTTAGCCCTGCGGCAGGTGACAAGCCGCAAAACCGTCACAGCAGTGTTGACTTTGAACCACCCAGAGCCGAGCAGTTAAAACAAAACTCACTTGTTTTGTTCTTGTACAGAAACCAGTCTCGCAGTGTGTTGTGTAATGAGGGCGACATTCTAGTGGTTGAGTGTAGGAGTGCTGGGAGTATGTGTGCTCTGCTCGGGGCATGTGTGGATGTGTTTTCAGGAGGGGAAGAGCAGTGTGTGGATGGTATGCAGGCCGTGTGCTGGGTTATGGGGTGTTGATTGCGGGGTGCTTAACCGCCGCCTTTTGATGCTCTGCCCCGGGATCTGGCTCCGGAGCGTTCCACTGTGTTTGCGCTCGCTCCGCGTCTCCCTCTTCGTTCGTCCCCTGTTCTCGTTTTCTCGTTTTATCTCTTTTTAGCTCTCTCGTCGGGCATGTGCATTTATATCTGCAATTTGTTTACAGCAGTGGTTCCCAACCTTGTTTGTCAGACGTGAGCACCCACTCACCAGCATCCACCCGCTCACAACTGTTAATGGTACTGAAGTGGATATTGTTCTCAGGTCTGTTGGTACGTTAGGTAGCATTTGGATTGTAACAGTGGCAGAAGGTATTAAAACTCTTTCCGCAATTTAAACCATTATTTTAGAGAACTGCTTTACGATATAGTCATTACATTTAGCCACGGCTCATTTGTCCATTACTTTTAACTATTTAAATACCAATTTAACTATAGTTACATTTAATCCATTCCTTTTCCCCGTTTCAGCCAGTTACCCATCAGTTTTAGTCAGTCTAATCATTTTCAGCTACTTTGACCACATATCTATTAATCCTAGCTGTTACAACCATTTATCCATAACAGGTAACTAACTATTTTAACTTTTAACTAATTTAACCTGTGGCCTTTAACTATTTAAACCATTTACTTTTAGCTATTTAAACTATTTATCTGTTATTTTAGCTGTTTTAATGGATCTGCTTGTGCATGTAGTTTTTAGTTAGTGTAGTAGTTTTATTCTCTATAAATTAATTTGAGAGTAAACATAAATAAAAAAAATAGATGCCCCCTGGGAGGATAAGTACCTCCGCTTGTAGATCAGTGTGTGTCAAGTGTGTGTGACGAGGTCCACTGTGAGTGTGCGCCCTCGTTCCGTCCTTCACATTGGATTGTTTTAATTCGTCCTCTCCGCTCCACTGGCTCCTGTTAAACAGCTGCCTCTTGGAGAACCGGGCACAGTGGTTTCTTGTGGGTGTGGGCGTGTGTGTTTGCCAGACCTCCTTCAGGTCATATTCTTAGCATTTGTTTCGAAACGCTCGGAGCAGCAGACGCCACAGGGAACGGCGTAAATGTGTCCCGGCTCAGAGCAGGTGTTACCATTGTAAACCGGTACGCAGAAAACCCAGCGATCCACCTTTAACGGCTGATTTGTCATTATGCCGTAACTCAGACGCTATCTTCACTGGTCTTGTGTTAAAGAAGCTGATTGGGTTTATTTATGAGGAGCAATTCATCATTCATGCATTTAATTCATGCAGAAGTGAACAGCGTGACTTTGCATCTTGACAACATGCATACAGTGAAGCTAATGTGAAAGAATGCAGCTGAGCTCTGTTGTGTGTGTAGAACATAGCAGGTACTCAGAAGCCCACTACTGTACTTAATGTATCATACATGTCCTGAGCTGATAGTGTTTCAACAGACTTAATTTTGTGTGTGTGTGTGTGTGTGTGTGTGTGTAAGGAGTGGAAGTCAGGCCCTGCAGCAGCTTCCGGCCCGCTGGCTGTCTGAGGTCCTGGAGGAGGTCAAGTCCAGCGACCCGTCGTCCAAACTGTGTGCCACACGACGCAGCGCTGGGATACCTTTCTACATCCAGGTGTGTAAGCATGCCGTTCCAAGCAGAACCATAACAGACGGGCTGAGAGGAGAGGTATCTAAAGGGTGCTTACTCGTTTCAGGGTTCGCACTGGACTCGCGCTGTTGATTTCAGGTGGTGGAAAGAGGTTTTAATTGGAAACACTTCAGAAAGCAGAGGATGCAGACTTTTGTCAGTGAACAGCACATTCCTCTGATCTACTTTCCTCAGTGTGTGTGTGTGTGTGTGTGTGGCGGAGAGGGGGGTCACATGTACTCCACCACTGGTGAATCCAACACACTCTGGACACAGTGATCTTTGTTGCTGGGATCCGTGGGAGCATCTTCAGACCCAGTTTGGGATCGTCGGGTCTGTAATCGCTCCCGGGGGTGTTTGAATTACGTGCGCACGCCAAATTCTGCTGTAATTTGCTTCTCACATGAATCTGCAGAGCGAGTCCCAGACACCAGAAGTGAGGACAGAAACCCAAATCCTAATCCACTGTGAACTGTCAGATGAGATCATGTGACTTTTAAGGTTACGGTTCAGTCAAAATGAAGGTTGACGATATGGAATGTGTTGCATGGACATAGTGAGGGATATGGTTAGTGAATGAATGTTGGAAGGTTTTCAGAGGTTTTGCAATAGAAACCCTATGTGTGTGTGTGTGTGTGTGTGTGTGTGTGTGTGTGTGTGTGTGTGCATGCGCACGTGTGTGCTCTTGTGTTCCTGTTTACTCCTAAAGTAGTGCAATCAGCAGTTCTTGGCATGCCACTGGAGCACTCATGCTGGAAGAACATTGAGTTTCTTAATCCATCCGTCTGTTTTACTCAGTGACTCGCACAAACACTCAAAACACACACACACACACACACACACACACACACACGTATGCATGCATTTTCACTGTCCTTTGGGTGACCCCTTCTTGGTAGTCACCAGTCCCACACACATCTAACAATGTGTCGTAATCTCTGACTAACCCACCTTAACACTCGACTGAGTCGGTCTGTTATTCAGCCACAGCTCGCCTCCCCACTTCCTCTGATTACTGATATTAAAACTAGACGTGACAGAGTTCATGTCTTATCACAGCGGTAATTTCAGAGTGGGGCTGCTCTTTCTTGTGGTTACGGGTACGAGGCGCATGGCTGCACCTGTGACATCACTGCCTGCCTCGTGCGTTTTATGCCAGACCCGCGTGCTGCCTCTTGATTCGTCACTGACATTAGTTTTGAATTAAAATGTAAAAAATCCCGAGTTTGATTTTCTTGAACATGTCATTAACTGACCGTCGGTATTTATGAGAATCATCCGCTGGCTGCCTTTTGAATGAAAAGCAGTTTCAATTACAGAGTAGAGAAGTGAGGAAGAGTGGTGAGGCAAATCCGAGCGAGACAGAAAACAAACATGGATGACTCAGGAAGAGGATGGAGGGAGATGGAGAGACGGTAAAGATAAGATGAAGGAGAGAGCGGGAGAGCCTGGCACAGAGGAGGACGTCTGGAGAGCAGCAGCAGTCGACACCTTGGCACAGCTCTGGGCCGCATTCCTTCACACAGAAAGACAGAGTCAGATCCGGGGAAGGCTGGCGCTCGCCTCATGCTGGTCTGAACCGACCTGGGGCCGACTTCACAAGAACCAGGCTAGCCCTCCTCTTCGTCTTACCCCCCCACCCACCCACCCAAGAGTTCATAAGAGCCAGACTGTGCTGCCGCCTCCTCCTCCTCCTCTCCTCCCTACCTCCCTCCATCTCTCCATTCCTCCCAGGCCCAACTCTTAACCATAACCCAGGCCAGACACACAGCTGGCTCCCATCAGCTCCCACAGTCAGATAACTCCTTTCTCACACAGCAGCCAATTGCTGTCACCTCCTGGCCCCCACATTCCCAACTCCCACTCCTGGCACATGCACATGATGTCACTCAGTGATGCCATCAGTACAGACAGACTTATGTAACTGTATAGCTGCGTGTGATAGAGTAACACTGCAAACAGCGATCAGCATTCAGAGCAGACAGTGATTTGTGCTGACTGTAATCTAACGCAGGAACAAATGCATCAGCTGCACGCGGCCGCTGAACTGAACACTTCACGTGCGCGCGCAGATGATTCTGCTTTCTCTTTCTGATCTCTGTCTTCACGTCTGCAGGCTCTGCTCTCCTCTGAGCCCAAGTCGTCCAGTTGCAGCCTGTTGAGGATGACCATGAGAGAGCTGATCGCCTTGGCCATGCCCTCTGCTAACAGGAGCACTCACAGCTCCACCGTCCCTCAGGTTCGACCACACACTAACCCATCTGCTCAGAATGTTAGCCCTAATATAAAACATTAGATAAACCATGAATACGTTTCCGTTGTGGATGAATTCTAAATGTGACTGTGCTAAATGTTCCATCACCACAGGTCCACGCTCTGAACATCCTCAGGGCTCTGTACAGGGACACCCGCCTGGGGGAAAACATCATCCCATTCGTGTCAGATGGCGTGCAGGCTGCTGTGCTGGGCTTCACCTCTCCTGTTTGGGCAGTGAGTCTGACCGCCACGTCTTCTGCCCCCGTTGTTTGAGCTCAGGCAGATTAACCCGAACCCCAACATCACGCCTGTCTCTGACTCCAACACCTCTGCAGAGAGATGTCAATGAGCGCAGACTGAATATTACAACAGGACGTTTGTCTGAACAGCTTTATCATAAACTGAATATTGTAAACATCATTAAGGTGGAACAGCATTTACTGCGGGGCTCGTCCAACACACTGGACATTATGATGAGCAACCTAAGACAGCTGAGCAAGGCTCTGTTGGAACTTCCAATATCAAACACACTCACTCTGTCTCTCTCTCTCTGTGTATCTCTGTCAAACTTCCTTTCTTTCCCTTTTCTGTCTCACCATCTCTCTCTGACCCCCTGTCTGTCTCTCTTTCTCCCTCTGTTTCTGTCTGTTTGTCTCTTTCTCTGCTCTATGTTTCTGTCGGTCTCTCTCCCTGCCTCTGTTTCTGTGCCTCTGACACTGTCTCTCTCTCTCTCTCTGTCCTCCTTCCCTCTGTTGTTTTGTGTTTTGTTCAGGTGAGGAACTCCTCCACGCTTCTCTTCAGCACTCTGATCACAAGGATCTTTGGAGTGAAGAAAGGGAAGGACGAGCACTCGAAAAAGAACAGGTCTGCTGCTTCTCCCTCTCTAACGCTGCTCCACCAGCTCCGCCTAACTGCCATGTGCGTCGGCGCTGAATGACATGAAATCCTATTTCAATGAGGGACGTTTATATCAGCTCTTATCAGTTACTCATGTGCAAATAAGGTCTAAATACGGCCTAAAGTTATTTAATACTATATTTTAAATACCTTAGACAAGGTTCATTCAGTCAGTGGGTCGAGGTAATTCTACATATTTCCGGTCCAGTTTCACTTGTTTCAGCAGTGTAACAGCAACAGATGCAACTCACATTGTGCTTGACTGTAATCATCTTGGCTGTCACGACTCCCTTCCACCACCTGACCTAAGAGCTAAACTGTTTCTCAGTGTTAAAGTGTCGAGCCAGGACAAGGAAACAAACAGTTTAAACATACAGAGTGCTTAGCAGAGTAAAACCAAGACCTGTAGAAACAGTTTGTTCTGCGCCACCGGGGGGCACTGTTGTAACACCACTGTGGGTGAAAGGCAGGTTTGACTGTACTCACACCCACTGCTGATTACAGCTGGTGCGGATGCAGGTCCCCGCAGCTGCAGTACCAGTGATAACGAAAGGACACCGGAGGAGGAGAAAGAGCAGTTTCACGTCACACACACACCGTGAGTTTATCATTAATGCTGCATGATGCTGCTCAGGAGCGTCACATCAGGACTGTGCCCTACCTGGTTTCATAGCCGTGGGCTGTAACTGAGAAGGTCCCAGTATAGTGCGCCAATTAATTACAAACAAAGCAAATCACCATGTGTGGTCTTATGAGGGCCGATGACACATCTGTGAACAGCATGGTCCGGATTGCAAACTTCGTCACAGACTTTCAGAAAACGTTCTTGTTAGGGTGGAAAAAGTGAAGTGAAAGAGCTTTTTAAACGAGAGGGGGCGTGGAAGCAAGCGTGTCTGCTGGAGCCAAAGGTCACGATGGATCAGGTCATGCTAATTGCGCGCACATACTGGTGAGACGGAAGTTACCTTTATTAAAAGAGCAAATGACGTGTCGGTTTGTCACTGACAGCTGACGTGTACAGCCGGCCTTCTGATTTTAGCCAGAGCGAGTGATGATCAGGACTCGCCCACAATGAGCTCCGCAGCTTTGTGTGGTTGTAGGAAAAGTCGCAATCGACAACACCTGATGATGTCCTCGCAGCCTTTCTGGGCAAATGATATTAACAGAAACTTGCGCAGCCAAGCTGATGACTCTGTTTCGACGTGAAGCGGCCTCAGTCTTCTTTGGAAGGTTATCAGCTGTTGGTCCTGGCTTTTCTGTCAAGGTTTGCTTTGAAACATGGTGGATTGTTTTTGAGGTTTCTGGAAAAGAGTCTTAAATTCTAACAGGCTCCCAGTGCCCCGTCAAACAGCCGTCCAAGTATTTGGAAATTTGCTTTGCAGAGATCTGTTGTTTCCAGCGTAGGTGCAGGATAGGTGGAGTTCAGCAGTTCGGGTGCCGCTGCAGGTTTTACAGGATCATATAATCATAGGAAAATATTTGATGCTGCAGCAGGCAGATCCCACAACGCGCACGTCTCATTTCCCCGAATCACTTTCTTTTATTTCTTATATTTTCATTTGCAAAGATAAAAGTTAGCATTTAGCATCTCAAATACTGTATTTTCTATTTGTTGTGACCGTGGAATTCATAGACATCCGCGCTAACGACCTTCATTTGACACGTTACGCATCATATCTGCTTAACATTAGCAGGGTCACATCAGTGTGAACATGTTAGCATGCTAACATTAGCATGCAGCTGAAAGCGCGATCGTGCCTATAAGCAGAGCCTCACAGAGCCGTTAGCAGGGCTGTAGGCTGTTAGTCCTGCTAAACCTTTTACCTCACTGCTATATTGAAATGTAAATACTGAGAGCGGCCTTTAGCAGCCAGAAGCAGCAGTGTATAAAACACTTTTATGATTGATATGTTACAGGCCCCTGTTGGAGCTGATACAGAGATCCGTCCAGCACTCAGAGCATATTAAAACAAACACGAACAATAATGTGCTTGTACCGTTTGGCTGTGGGACTGTATGGTAGCTGCATTGAGGTCTATATTGAGCTCCGGAGTGATTTGTTACCCCACAGATAATCCGGGGTAAAGTTTCACCCGGCTTCGGGCCCTGCTCCAGGGCGCTCCGTCTGCTTCCCTGTGCCGTATTTCTATTGGCTGCTTCTCTGAAGGCCTCTGAATACTGTGAACCAAGCCAAGGCTGCTGCTGTTTATCTTGTCTGTTTTCACTTGTGTTTTTAGTCTGCTGGCCCTCCCTTTGTATAGCTTTCAGTTATCTCCCCCTCTCGGGCTTGTTATTACTGTGTGGGTGGATTTTATATGCAGAGTGTGTGTGCTGTGATTAATGAGAAAGAGAACAATGGCTAAGAACTTCAGCATCTGGACTCCGTACTTGCATTTTAGTGTGACTTTCCATTGTTATTACGTGTTAATCTTCTAATAAGTTTAGTTTAATGTTCAATAGTGCCAGTGAACGTCACTGACTGACCAGAATCTGGCGACACACCGCGTGCGTGCGTGAGCAGGAAAAGCTGCAGCTCATTTACAGTTTGTCTTCTCCACGCTCGATTGTGTGTCTGGTCTCTGTTATTACCATGATTTTACGGTTGTGATCTCTGGCAGCAGCAAACTCATTGTGACAGCTTGTCCACTCTAATATTTGGCTGCGTGCGCGTAAGGGCCTCTCGGTCCACTGGAGCTGCAGCGTAAACACATTTCTCTCTCTCCCAAAGCTGTTTATTTACAGCATTCTGTGTATTTGTGTGTGTGGGGAGATGGGGCTTCTCGCTGTCCGTGGGAATTTCAGCTGTGTATTTTACATAGTGACTTGAATCCAAACGCGGGTCGTTGTTCGACGGAGCCCACACTCAGGGCTCCCGTGCACCGTGACCGTACGTCGATGTTGATCCGATAGCGTTGCTTAGATAGATGCGACTGTAAACAACGCTGACAGAGCGAAGATTGCTCTCTGCATTCCAACCAAAGGCTCCAGCTTTATCTCGTCAACTCCTCAATTTGCACCACATGTGCTCTTCAACATGCAAGAATGCTCATTTCAGTGTGGATCAATCAGGAAAGGCAAAGCTGCATCTTCATAACTTCACTGCATTTATTTCAACTTAACCCTGCATGTGTCAAAGTAAAACTTTTATATTTCATGTATCATATCATTAGAATGTTAGTACTGGTGCATCATTGAGGAAGCAGCATACTACTGTTGTAGCTGCACAAGGCAGAGCTAGTTTTTAATATGTAATGTAAAATTTTGTCCGGTGGTTACTAACCTAAGGGTTGGGCCCCTTCAAAGGGTCATTGGATACGCCTGAGGGGTCATTAGATCATTAATAGGAGAGGAAGAGAAAGGGAACTTTAACTTTGAAGAACAGTTAAATATTAAAACTACCAGACATTAAGAGGGGAAGAGCAAAACACAAACAACAGCTGAACAAAAACATAAACTAGAGATATTCAGGTGAAGCAGAGCACCTCATATATTGTGCTGCAGCAGTTAAATACACTGTATGCTCGTCCACTACCTATTGCGTGATCGTGTGAACAATCAGAAAACACCCTGAAAGGTAACACAGCCTGTACACATCCACACACACGCACTTGCACACAGACAGACACAAACATGACCAGGCCTCTTCACTGACACCTCACCCTCTCTCCTCTCTCCTCTCTCCTCCTTTGTCACCCCTACCCCCTTTTACCCCATCTAATCTGCTCCGACACGACCTCTGACCTCTGTCCTCCAGGCAGCAGAGACTCGTCCGACTGGGGGACTCTCATTAGAGAGAGCGGAGCAAGGCAGGGCAGGGAGCCACACACACACACACACACACACACACACACACACACACACCCCATTATGTTTTGGCACATGCAGAAAGTGAACATCCATGTTTGAGGGACACTCAGATGTTTCATTTCCTTCAGTTATTCCTCCACTAGTGCCTTCATGCAGCACGAGCTGTCGTCCTCACACTTTATTTGTGTGTGAGAGCTTGTGTGTGCGTGCGCACATGTGTTAGGTCACAAGAGGTGAGGAGTGTGTCCTCCACAGGTTGAAAGAGGTTTTTAAAAACACATACACACATGACTCACTTTCCCACCATGACAGTTCCTGCTGCTAACTTGAACCAGGTCCAGAAGTCTGTGTGCATACGTGTGTGTGTGTGCGCGCGTGCGTATCCGTGGCAGTCGTGACTGAAGCAGTATGCGATCTCTGCAGTCTTGTGATCATGTGTTTGGTAGACCAGACCTCTTCCCTTTAGCAGCGACTAGATTTAGACGAGCAGAGTTAAATAAAAACTTTATTGGCCCTGAGGCTGAATGGCGGTTGCAGCAGCAAGACCGCCAGTGTTAAATATAAAGTTTGTCATTTTATTGACATTTGTGTATGTGTGTGAGCGAATACATAAGCGCGGAGACGCGTGACCGTGGCACATGTGCGTTCGCTCCAGTGGAAGTGTTTATTTCCAGCTGCAGCAGGGTAAGCAAACATAAACAGTGGATTCATTTAGGTAGAGAGCGTTTGGCCCGTTTCCATCTCCTTATCAGACTCACAGCGTTCGACCGGATACTCTCTCCCGTTGTTATGTCATTTAATTAAGAGATAAAGATCACAAGTACGATCCGGATTTACTATCGGGTCATTTTAATGAGCTGAAGTGTAGTTTGGATCTGGGTAAATCCACTGGTATCCCTGATTATTCCTATTCTGTTCACACTGATTCAAGATGGCAGTTTTACACCCTGCACAGAGTCTGTGTGTCGCATTTATACGCTGTCCTTACTCAAACCTTCAACACAATTTAGCCCTTTTCATACACAATATGCATGCAGGCTGTACAGGCTTTGCTAATGCTCGTCTTTTCACCAAAGACACATTTTGAAATTGTATCCCTTCTGTAATGTTTTCACTGCCTCTAATCCTTGGCTCCAGTTTATGTGGTGTCTGTTCTAAAGTCAAAGAGGGCCAATAGTCAGTTATTATGCTTAATTGTTAATATGAACATCTGCTCTCTGCCAGAAACTTAAATTTAGCAATTAGCAAGAGCTCTCGCCCGCAGCACACAGGCTTCCCCAGTGGGTGGAGTTTGCTCATATTCAGACGCTGTGTCATTTCAGCATTAATATGGATAGAAAGTTCTAAAAGCTTTAAAAGTTAATTATGGAATCAGTACCCTAACCTACAGAGGCCCAAAATATATATTTTCTCATGTGCATAAGATCAATAAAGACAGAGTGTTTGAGGCGTTTGGTGGATCTAGGCTTCAGTAACAGTGTGTCCTTATGTCCCTGGGTCTTTGCCTCGCTGCTCCTATTACTGTTTAAAAAGAAAGTCATGCTGTTTGTGCCTCTCTGTCTCTGCCTCTCCCCTCAGGATGACGGGCCGGGAGTTTTTCACTCGTTTTCCAGCTCTCTATCCGTTCCTCCTGAACCAGCTGGAGGAGGCTGCAGCCACGGTGGAAAGGTGAGGTGGTCCTCCCTCCATCCACGCGCACGCAGGCTCCACATTCAGCCCCTGCCGTGGCAGACCTCTTCTGTTTTCTTTAGCTGATTGAGCACTGATGCTTCTGACTCTGGTGGCACCTCCTGAAACTGGATTTGCACAAAGTCTCTCCTCTAATCAAGCAGCAGTGGCCTGCAGAGTGTTCTCATGTGGGCTTTTTTAAAAGTACTCCTGCTCAGCTGACTGTCTGCCCAAAGCATAGGACTTTACGATCCAAGAAAGTAAATGCCTTGTTGAGGTTTAGTTTTGTTTTTTTGCAGACGGGAGTTGAGTCCACTGAGGTTCATTGGCCCTTATCTTTTTAGGCTCAGCCCAAACTCCCTTTTTAAAAGCATCGGAGTCATCCAGCAGCTCCCCAGGCAGCCTTATCTTAATGGGGATCCAATTAATTGAATGCTTTTTCAGACCGGCTCTTTCACAATTCCCCTCACTCCCTTCGACCCTTGTTAAAACATTCGCAAATTTCCCACGGAACCAGATCCCGGCTCTCCGGCTTCCCACATCATCTGTGCGTATCGCGCCACCCAGACAGGCCAACCACAGCCCACTGTAGCAGCGCACAGCAGGACAGGAGCTGCGACAGCTGCTGTTAGCGGTTATGGGGAGCCGTGTGGAAGTTGCAGCGAAGAGACCAAACGGTGGTGGTTCATTGATAAACCGCTGCTAGATGGTGCTGCAGCGGCTCAGCGTCTGGCCGTACATTAAACTCTATAACATAGATATAATAACACAAACTCAGGGCTTCAGCTACAGCAGCCGCAGGGGTCATCAGTCTGGCTCCCCTCCCTGCTGCACTCTGATGTGCACACATACACACACATACTAATACAGTTGTATTTGTATTTCGGTGCCATCTCCTCTGCCCTGACGGACAGTCCTCCACTCACACTGCGTCCACACACCTGCTGCTGTATTTGGCCACTTTCTACATTCAGCACATTTGCAAATGCACGCACTTAGTCAGATCGACTTCCTAGGAAGGCAATGTTGTTTGCATGGATTTATACATCAGATTCCTAATCGTATTATCTCAGCGAAGCAAACTTAACCATGTTTATCTGTGAAACCATTTCAGGTCAGCACTCACATCTGACACTGCCTTCATATCCAAAGAAAACAGCTCGCATATTAAATCCCAGGCATTTTAAACAAAACCACTGATTTATTCCCCTGATCGCTAACTCCCTGGTGAGCTGAAGCTGGAGCTGAAGCTCTTGGTTGACTTCACAGCTTCCCGTCTCGGCTGCTGCGTCCCTTTCAGTGCTTCAGGTCAGCGTTGTGCTTCCACTCTCCTCAAAAGACGTGAAACAAAAGGAACCCTTTCATCAAACGAGAGAGGGCACACATTCATGGAAGACCTCAGCGTGGAATCTAAGAGCGCCATTAAATGCCACTGAGGCCGTGTTTCTGCCTCCAGCTGGACGCCAACAAGGTCTAATATGTTTGCAATTGCCCACTATCTGCCACCCCCCACCTCCTCCACCAACTCTCTGACATCAAATCCTGTCTCATTGTGACACTTTGCACATTGGACCAGTTACTAATTGGGCTGCTGTTACATTTTCCATCTTGCTGATGTGTCTGTGTGTGTGTGTGTGTGTGTGTGTGCATGCGTGCGTGTGTGTGTGTGTTGCTTGTGTTGTTGGTTAAGTAATGAAAAGCACCAGTTGTTGTTGAAGGGGTCGGTTGCTCTGTCTCTGTTCACCCACATCCTCACGAGTACTGACAGGGCCCGAAGGAACACATCGCTCACCTCTCTCTCTCTCTCTCTCTCTCTCTCACACTCACACACACACACACACACACTCATAAAAGCAGACCCTGCAGACCTAAACAGAGCCCATGGTCAGGCGCTCCCCACATTGTAAACACTTGTTTCTCATGGTATTTTCACACACTACACGCTGCCCCAGTTCGAGTGTTTTTTATTAACCGAGGTAAAGCAAAAATCCTCCTGCAGGTTGGCTCAGAGCTACAACTCACTGAAGGTTTGCAGAGTTGATTTCTGCTCTGCTCATCCCTCCAAGAGCTGGACTCTGTCTGCAGGACAGGAAGGAATAAAACTGCCCTGAAGGCGAACCAGGGTCCTTCTCCGCATTAGCTGCCTGCTATTCAAACATTTATTTTCCTTACTTTGTCGCTCGGGTTCTCGTCTGTTTCTCCATTCTGCTCCCTCCTGCCTGCGAGTGTGTCAGAGTGAAACTGTGAAACCGCTGGCAGAGACGCTCGGTTTCCATTCTGACTCAGTTGGCAGCGATGAGATTTGGACGCAGGAGAAGAGGGAGGTGAAAAGCTCAGCTCAAGGACGGATGAGGAGACGACTGTACTGGAGTGTGGGTGGTTTTAGATATGCGGCGTGTATTAAAGAGCTGGAGGAATTAAAGGTGCAGCAGCGTGTAGCATTTAGGGTCTGCTGGGACGAATACAATCTGACATTAATACATGTGTCATGAGTTTACGATCACCTTTCACTGCACACACTGCTCCTTTAAGGGGTCTTTGTGTGGCAGCATTGTAGTATTTAACCCTGATTCAGAGGATGGATAACGCACTGGCACTGCAGTCTGCAAGTCCTACCGCCTATCAGTTAAAGGACTTTCCAGGAATATTCCGACGTTCATGGGAAATGCACTCACTCTTTCGCCGAAGGTTAAATGAGAGCGCCAATACCACCCTCAGCTTCGTGAGAGTCCAAGTAAAACCAAAACTTGTTTTCACATTTCCGAGCAGACGGAACAAATAAGACGTTACATGTGAACTGGGCTCTCCACAGGCAGCAGCGTGTTCCAGGCACAGGCTGGTCCGAAATGTGTTATCAGCTCTCACTCCCCGCTCCTGTCTGTGACCGCAGACGTTAATGCTCCACCTGCGAATGTGACACTTCGTCGTCTTTGTAATTTGGCAGTTTTGTCAAGAAACCTGAAAGTTAGCAACACTCCCCCACGCTGCTGCCCGAGGCTCTGTCACTGACCACTTTGGCCTTTTTATCTCGTTCACCAGTAACAGCCATAACCACAGAATATGTTGCAATGCCCAAAATGACATTCTCTAAAAAAAAAAAAAACAAAACTTCTCCTGCTTCATTTTCTGTAACTAACGTGCCACTAGGTGGAAACTTTCCCCAGGAAAATATGAAAATAGGCTTGTCAGGTCTCTGTGTTGTAAATTGTTTCACCTGTATTTTCAATTTATAACAAATAGAAGTAGTCAGTCTTCTCCCTGATGGCTTGTTGCTTGTGCGCTCTCATGTAGAGTCATCAGCAGAGTTTAGACCCTCCACTCTCTACATTTACTGCACTCTGCTCATCCACTACTGCTGTCGTTTCAGGTGTTGCACTGTTAAAATCTGACAAGCCATTTGTGTGTGTGTGTGTGTGTGTGTGTGTGTGTGTTAGTGTCAGTGGACAGGTGACGCTTCACCCCAGCCTCTTCCTGCTGCTACTGGTGCTCAGTCGGCTCTACCCTTCCCCCATGGACGGGTCCTCTTCACCTCTGGGACTCGCCCCTTTCATGCCCTTCATCATTAGGTGCGTGACGGTGATGCACACATACACACACACGCACAGACAGTCCTCATACATTAATCTCAAAGGTTTTCATGTAAATTTTGAGTCACTACCTGTCGCACACTGGGGTAACTGCAGCCCGCCGATGAAAGCATGTGAAAGCCTTTCCACTTGCAGCGTAACAAACCGAGAGCCAGCGGCAGCGTCCCCCTGGAAGCAGCTCTGCGTTAAGTTGCTTCTAAAGCAAACCGAGCATTTTCCTCTGCCGCAGCTTCGTGTTTCACGGCTCTGACTCGACAGACTCGTACAGGGTGCACAGTAAAGTCAGATCACGGCTGCTCGCTGGATGATGGGAAAAGGCCAGAATATCGTCTGACTTCTGTATCAGAATGACAACACTTTGTTTTACTGCACCACAGACCAATTACATTATAGTTATTTCAACAGACCATACTTCCTGGAGCACCGCCCACAGGTGAAACAAATACCCACCGTGCGATCAAACAGTGGCTCCTTCAGAGCTTTCGATCGCATCTCATGGTCTTCCTCTGTTGATTGTAGCTGTTCAAGTTTCCATGTTTTCGCAGCAACGTCAAGACTTTTCATCCATTTCAGCTCAAAAGATGAGATTGAAATTTCGTTCATGACCGTCAGCGCTGAAGAACACTTTTTAATCCCAAGCACAGTCTAAATTTCACCACTTTCACTGCGTCACATGTGCGAACAAGCACCCTATGGAGTACGTTGTATGCGAACATGGTAAACGGACGCTCAAACAACACTTCCCTGAACCTGAGCTCATTCTAAGTATAGAACAGTCACCAAAGACAAAACACCTGCAGTCTAAACATGTGTGCGAGCGCGTGTGTGTCGGTGTGTGTGTGTGTCCATTTGTTTTGTTTGCACAGGTGCCTCTGCATCTTTTATGTGAACCTGTGCCTCACGTCCTTTTTTTTTTGTTTGTGTTTTTTGTGTTTTGTTTTGTTTTTTTTTCATTCACACGCCCCAAAGGGTCCAGCTCAGGTCCCGCCGCGTAGGAAACGGCTCAAAACAAGAAGCTTTTATTGAACTCATGTGTCGCTCATGCATCGCTCGCTCTGATTTCGTGTTCCTGCGCGCTTAAGACAAAACACCTGCCTAGATGGAGCTGGTGTCTCCGGAGAGTTTCTGTGTTGCTGCCTGCGCTGCCTTGTGTCGCAGCGGTCGATTAGATTGCGACTGGCTTTATCTGAGCTCGGGCGGCTGTTTACCAGGGAGTGAACCACCCAGGCGAATGGGAAACTGCGGTTTCAGCCTTCATTTCTGGCATTCCTGAGATGGAGAGAGCTACAAATATTATCGGTACGCGTTCATCCACTGCACCTGCAAACAGGGCTACAGCGTGTACCTCTTACACACCTGCATCTGTTTTACTCTTATATCTCTTATATCACATATTCCCCAGCCACAAACCCGAACCAGAACCAAATATATACTTGGCTGTAAGTTGTACAGATTCCATTTCTACATTATTAAATCAAAAGCTTTTCTCTGGGTCAGCTTTGCTCTGCAGACGTGCATAAAATAGATGCCTCTGGGTGTAGGTGGCGGGCCGGGAGCACGCTTGCCCTCTACTGAGGAGATGTTGCTTCTAGCGTGACCTGGCACGCCAACAAACACAGCCGGGGATGTTTTTGTGGACGGAAAGCTGGCGAAGAAGGAGATAATGCGATCTTCCTCACATGTTACGCCCTCCTGGTGCACCTCACGCTCTCAGGTGAACAGAGCACAGGGCGTCGGCTCTATGTGCGTGCGTGTAACAGGAGACACAGCGTGTGGCTTCCCGTGAACTGTAAAACGTCATGTCAGGCTTAAACGTGGTAAAATATAAAAAGGATACATAAGAGCGTTTCATTTTGTAGGTTCACACACCACAGTGTGTGTGCAGGAAAGATTATTTTGACTTCGTTATTATTTTAAGTAGGATTTAAAAGTTATGTTTAGTTTATCTGCAGTGTAAATCGTCCTGCCAGAAGAGTCTGTTGAGCTAAATACATAAACACAGTACCTGGACAGGAAGAATGGTGAGCTGGAGTGTGTGTGTGTGTGTGTGTGTGTGTGTGTGTGTGTGTGTGTGTGTGTGTGTGTGTGTGTGTTCGGGAGGAGATGTGGGGGGGCTTGAGGTTGGAATGCTCTGACGGTTTAGATAACAAAACTTGAGTGTGGGTATTTTTCATCAGTGTGTCTATTATTACTGTATGACTGGTTTGAAGGTTGGTAAGTGTTGATAAAAGTGTGTGTGTGTGTGTGTGTGTGTGTGTGTGTGTGTTTTGCGAGTAGATCTGACTGAACCACTATTGTTTGGTCCACGTAACATTATCAGCAGATACCTGTATCAGTGAAGCATCAGTAGGAGGGGGACAACATTGTGTTATCGGCTTCGATTTGAGTATTGACCAATCACGCTTGAGCAGGTTTTTGCTTATTGTAGGTAAATATGTCCGTGTATATTCGAAAGAGGCTGAACATATTGGCTGAAGTGCAGTCTCACAGGTCACCGGCTGCTGTCTGACAGCAACAAGCCGTTCATCAGCTCAGTCACCTTTGTGCAAATAGGTTACGTGACTTGTTGCTGGTCATTGAAAGATCCCTTCCTTATGGCCTTTTACTGCAAGTCATGGTCCCCCAAAGTCTGTACTGCACCAGAACAGGTTCTAAAACTTATCCCATGTTATTTTGGGGCTTCAGCAGTCTGCTCGACAAATCAAGTTCTGATACTCCCTGTCAGTGTTACAGTCCCTCCACTGCAACTCGGCAAAACACTGTCTGTGGAAACAGAGCAGGGGATTTCAAAGAGAGGAGATCCAATTTAAATGATATTCACTGTGATGTACAGACTACAGCCTGCCGAACCCTCACATTAACTTCTCATTAGCTTTGATATGCAGCAAATGCAAAGTATGGACTGTTTTCAGGGAGAGGCAGTTAAATGGCCACTGTAACCAGGAGGGATGGTGACAGTCAGTTACTGTTTTAAGAAGGGTAAGAGCTGTTCCTTTGGCCCCGTCATAAGCTCACATTATTGATTCACTCAATGCTTTGGTTTCTGAGTAAGTACCTGCAAAACTGATGAGATTAGATGATGAACATGCAATGCTTAACACTATCCTCGGTTTACACGAGCATGTTAGCATTGTTGTTGTTAGCATTTAGCCTAGAGCACTTACTACAGCCTTACAGCTGTTAGCATAGATGTAAACACATATTGCTTACATGGCTTCAGTTTTCCCGTCTGAACCTTTTAAAGCAACCTCTGGCAGAAAGATTCTCCATCACCCTCAGCTGGAGACCAACAAAGAACCACGACAAAGGCTGATAACTTATATTATAAAGCTTATTAACACATGAATACACAATATTCATCACATTAGGAACAAAATCTGTATAAACTGTCAGCATCATCACTGTTAGAGTGTTTTGGAAAGTTTCCCAGCAGACACCAGTGAGACACCATACGTTCCTCCTGTCTGCCCACATGACCTTCTGGTCAGAAAGTGACAAATGGGAATGAAAGTGGGCTCAGTGTGGCTTGGGCTGTAAAACATGAACAGGCACCATTTGGAGCTCCAAATGTGCCTAAAGAGCGCAGACTCTTCCAAAGCGATGAACCGGTGTCGCAGACTTCACTGAGCTCTAGAGAGTTCCTTTGAGAAGCCATCTCTGGTGCATGCAGTTACCAGGTCAGTGGCTCGAGGACTGACTTGCTGGCTGAGTCCCCTGTCAGAGGAGGTATGCTGCGCACACATCCACCCAAATGAAGCCCACATGTTGGAAATGTTAAATATAGCCCAGCTCTAATTTCTTTGGCTCCAGCAGTGTTTCTCTTCACCAAGCCTCCCCCCGCCCCCCCTCAACTCATCTTCCCCAGGCGTGTGCGGACGTGTCTGATGAGGTCGACGGCTGTCACCCCCCTCCTCCCGTTCTCTTCCTCCTCCTCCTCCTCGCCCTCTCCTTTCCTTTCTCCATATGATCTGACCCGCCACCCCCGAGGATTAAATGTAGCTTAGCTCCTCTTCTGTTGACAGGACGGAGCATCGTGCCTAATAATTCTTCCCCAACCACACGGCTTTTTATCTTCATACCCTCCCTCCAGCGAGATGTTTTGACATTCCTTTGCGGCCTGGCCTCGGCATGCGTCACACCTGCCCGGATAATGACGAAGAGGATGATGGGGATGACGACAAAGAGGGGGAGGATGATGATGGACACGCATTTATTGTAACAATTAATGGCTGCTTCCTTCCAGCCCTCAAAGTCTCGATATCTGATGAACAGTTTGTCTCTCTTACAGCCCCTCTATTTGCCCCCCTCCCTCCCTCCCCCGCCTTCATGATAGTAATTTATGTCCTGTGATATCCAGTCCAGGCATCTCTCCTCACCCTCCCTGCCTCCCTCGCTCACTCCCTTCCTTTCCTTTCTCGTCCTCGCTGCCTCATATCTCATTTCTTTTGAAAGGGCACAGTGAAAACGCTTCACATATTTATGTTCGTCTTGTTTGCGACCAGCGTTTCAAACACTTGCGCTCCGCCATGTGCCGATATTTAGGTGAAAGGCACTGCTGGAATGTAACTGTAGGTGTTTTACTTTGGGTATTTCATGCAAAAATACTGTTTGATTTCATTTGGAACCATTGGACTATCACACACCACCCTACATTTGCCTAACAAATGAAGATTTTCTGTTGAAACGTGATCGTGTTGTTCAGTTTTACTGATATTACGCTGATTCATGAAGTGAATCAGAAGTCCATTTGAACATCAGACAGGTGAACACTGGTACAATACACAGTGATGTTGCTTTAAACAGTGCTGTAACTGAGTTGATTGATTGTTTAGTCTTCATTTTCAGCCTCTCCAGTGTGAATATTCCCTCCTTTCTTCCGTTTCACACAATTTTAACATGAATATTTTTGGATTTCCGGCCGATTTGATGGTATCGCCCTGGTTTCTGGGAAGTTCTTGGGCTATTTTCTGATATTCCGCTGCCCAAACAATCAAATCAAACAAAAGCCCTGGCAAAAAGCTCACCTCAAGGCTCCAGTATCCAAACTGTCAAGGATCAGTCTGTGTGTACAGTCCGCCTTGGTGTTTTTGTGGCTTTAGACGGAAGAGGAAAAGGGATATCTTGCAAATTTACATTTATCTGACTTTGGCATTAATTGTCGGAGCGTAAAGATGTTTTCTAACTCTACATATAGACTTTTCAAAGCAAAGCAAACAACTGAAAGTCAAACTAAAAGAGTTTGTGTTGTTGTAACAGAGGAATTGTGCTCAGACAGCTGCAGCCCAGTGAATTAATGACGCAAAATGAATTTAATAGCATCTCCGCTTCCTTCACTAACGTGCGCTAACTACATTGTTTAGTGACAGACTTTGTTTAGCCAGCGTGCTACAGTCTCTGTGGAGGAAACTGTTCTCCCAGTTCTTCAAAATGAGGCCCAGATGAGTCGTCCATGCCAGTCTGCTATGACCCCACAGGGGATGGCCCTGTTTCTAAAATTACACCCTTCCAAACTGTCATTTCCTTTTGCAAAAGTGTTTCAATGGGACAAATTAGCACAGATAGTTAACATATGGGCCCCAAATGGGGGCTGGGAGGGGTGGAAAGTCAGGAATGGACATGGGTTTTGGTCATTAGACGTGTGGGGTGTGTTTTAGTGTGTGTGAGTGTGTGAGAGAGAGAGGCTTGTACACATAAATTCACGTGTAGAGGCGCGTAGAGCTCAGGAATGCAAACTGTTGTCTGTTTGATGCAGGGTCTTTGGTTGTCTGTCTGGCTGGAAGTGGGTGTGTGTGTGTGTGTGTGTGTGTGGGTGTGTGGGTGGGTCTGTGTGTGTCTGAGAGAGTGGGAGGCATGCTCACAGCAGGTGGAAAAGCATTTGTTGACAGTTGACTTGTTGCACAGCCCTCTCTTTGTTTAAATCCGTATTGACTTCAGGCCCTCTTTCGTAGTCAGACTAATACGTTCAGCGCTCGCAGAGGATTGTGTCTCCTCCTCACACACTCCGTTTTTCCCGCACACATCGATTGCACACAGCTGTACGCTCGCGTCATCACACATCTCGCCCTCGCTCGCACCGAGGCCGAAAAAGCCAGCTTCCTTTTCATCTCTGCATACCGCTGCAGTGATGGATCGGTGTTTCTCCTTTCTCTGGGAGCGTCCGCTGAATTTTCCACAGAGGAGCTGAGCCGCTCGTTTGGCCTCCCCGGCCGGCGTTAATGCCATCGCAGAGCCTATGAACAGCCTGCAACGTACACACGTCCTCCCTTGACTCCTGTCCTGTATGCGTGTGCACGCGTGCTTGGTGGTGCTCCCATGTGACCGCATTATGTTTGCAAGACAGTATGTGCTCTCTATATGTCAGAGCCATCTGTTGCCCTGAGACGCACAGGCAGGGCTCATTTCAACATTTCAACATTTAGGGTTTTCCCTGTTTATCTAATTCAAAGGTGGTCCGCCTTTGTATTGTTGCTCAAAGCCTTTGTTGAGAAATTCCAACACAAATGTGATTTATTTATTTATTTTATTTTTTTTAACATCAAAACTACCGTGCCTTTTAATCAGAAACTGCTCTGATGGCACTCGAGTGTGGAAGCAACAAGATAGAGGCAGCGTGAAGCAACCAATGAACTGCTGTGAGGCCAAACGATGAGTGTTTGAACCTAAGTTAGTTTAAGTCACGGAGGTGAATGGGACTGGATATCGAACCTCAGCAGCTGCTTGCTAGCTCGTTTCTCACTCTTAACTACAGGGCTTTAACCCCAGGACCACCGATGTGTAACTGTTTGAATGAAATGTTATTTTCAGTACGTTCATGCTTCATATGGGCTCATGTAGGACAACTGCTTTTTCATATGTTAACTAAGTTTTTCAATAGCTCCCATGTCATGGGACCTAGCGACTCCAACTCATCATTGAATGTTGGCATCTGTTCACTGATCATATTGGGAAGGTCTTTTCCTCCGTCTTCACTTTTTCCATCGGGCTCGGAGCCTTTTTGTCCTTAAGCTGTCAAACAAAAAGTCATTTTGTGATATTTATTTATTTAGCTCTTAAATCCTTTTTGCACGGCGCTCTCTTAGGTGTTCTCCCTTGGCACCTAATGCAAGGACTAGTGCAGGTTTACTGTGTGTGAAACCTTTCCACAGTGTGAACAACTCCATTATGAAGTCAGTCACATGTACTTTGTTGTGCTAATTTCACATATTACAATACCGTGCATGCTGTAGTTCCCAGATGATGAGCCCTACTGACTCGGATGATATTTAGCAGCTGGTTAGCGGTGTTCGTGCTAAGCTAGGCTAACCCGCTGCTGGCCGCAGGATTGCATTTCACACGCAGTAAAAAGTGTCATCTTAAATGTTGATGTTGACGAGTTTTGCTCTACAAAACTTCCACTTCCCTCAGTGTCAGCAGCTCGTCTTCTGCCCCTTTACCATCCGTCTCACCCCTCCTCCTCTCTGCTCATTCAGGTCTTGGTCATGTCCTTCCCTCATGTCAGCTATGGCAGTGTTATGACACTGGAGAAGGAAAGACGATCAGCTTGTAAACAAGGTTAATTTTAGTCTGCGCTCAGGGTGACTGGCCACATTCTCCATCACCGGGGGGATACTGTACATGAACATGTGCTGTGTGAGAGAAGAAGAGACACAACAGCGGACTGAAACAAGGTGGAATACAGCATTTCCCTGATGGTTCAGTCAGGATCTGAAGCTATATTATCTTGTGTTTATCAGTCATCTGCTGGCCGGAGAGCTGTGTAGGTTGGGATCATTTGCCTTTGCCACGGAGGACGGCGACAAAGAGAAGGGGAAAGACGGAGACCTTACATAACATATGCTTAAAATAGCAACAAGCTATCCCAGTGAAATAAGTCACGGGTCACTGTTCCCAACTCGCAAATGTATCCATGACATAATATGTCTGCAGTACAAAATAATAACGCTAATTAATGATAATACACACGGTCATTTCATAGTTTTTCATAACGGAGCCACAGCTGTAAAGTAAATTGAACTCAGCAGTCATAATAAGCCATGTGCAGTGGTGATGGGAAGCCTTATTACTTCCTCCATTAACTAAAACATACCACGTAACGCAAGGCTAAAAGGTTATGATGACAACGCGGTTAACTGCGTTCCATGATTTATATAATATAATAACCTTCCATGACACTGATGTTGCAGCCGCGTGTGTGTGTGTGTTGCGCAGATGCGGCCGCTCAGCAGTGTATCGGACCAGAGAGATGGCGGCTCGCGCCCTCGTCCCCTTCGTGCTGCTCACCCAGGTCCCCTCCACCGTGCACGCCCTGCTGCAGGAGCTTCCCCCAGAGCCCGGACCCGAAATCCAACACAACCACATCCACGGGACTCTGCTGCAGGTCTGCACCCCCCCCACACACACACACACTCACTGTACTATACATACATAACATATGCCATAACATTCAGGTGGAGGCTGTAATCACTCCTAAATGACCACAAGTGTTTATTCAGTGATGGGAACCAAACCCTGACCATCAGTGCCGGACTCTGCAGCATGTCGCTCATGTTTACATACACACAAAGGGCACACACATGTTGTGTCCCGGAGCACTCACCTTCACCTCGCAGTCTTGATCATGGATCACATCACTGGTCACATGAGAGCAGGCAGCTGTGTGTCAGTGGGAGGTTGGTGAGATCACAGTGCTTTAAATCCACATCACATGTCGTGTACACGTCATACTGTAGAAATATGCTGCTTTGTGTTGTTGTGTGTGTCCGTAAATCAGATTCTCTCTGGGTTGTGGCTTTTTGTCGGCGAAAACAAGCGATTTTGAAGACGATGACATTCTTGGACGGGAACTTGTGACAGGGTGTTTTTATATTTCCTGACATCTAGACTGAACACCTGAGGGTGTTGTCCATATCTCCCTGGACATTATAAACTGTGTGTGGGTAGACTTTTATTAAATTACAGCAGATCATTCAGGTGTACCTCGTTAACTGTCTCAGTATGCACACTGTGTATACAGGTAGGACCTTGTTCATAGCCATTCCAAAATTTGGAGAGGCGCATCATCAGTTGCTCCGATGATAATGCCATGTATCCGAAATCCGGACTGCTCCGAGCTAATGAAGGCAGCGTTGTTTCGCAGCCGTCCTGGGGATTAAATGTCCTCAGTTCATCGCTGGCTTCAGAATCCGTTCGTTCAAGTTCAAACATGAAAACCGTCACAACTGGACTGGAGAGGTTTTTCACTCAACAAAGACAAAATATGAAACGCAATTACCAAAGCAGTTATCATAACACGTGTATGTGCACACCCACACGGAGATTATAGATATGGCGCATCAGCACACACACACACACACACACACACTCTCTGTCAGTCCCACACACCCTGTTTCTACACAGAGCCTGTCCAGACAAGGCGGTTATCACTGGGTAAATACCAGTGTTTAGTTCTGTCATCACACTCTGACAAACACAACCAAACAGTCTGCCGGTAATATCAACACACACAGAGGAGAAGGGGAGAGGGAGTTTCCCCGGCCTTTTATTGAACGCCACTGACGGGGTCTTTGGGGGAGCTGGGGGTGCGGAGCGGTAAGAACCGGGCCCAGAGGTCAGCACAGAGAATGAAAGCTGCACCGGGTGCTGCAGGATTGCTGCCTTCAGCTTGATGGAGCACTTATGGTTTGGTAGCGGTCTGGACTGCAGGGAGGTCCGCTGTGGGATGAAGGCAAAAGGATGGCTACCAGGAGGAGGAGGCGGGGGAGAAGGAGGAGGAGGGGAGATGGGCCTCTTAAAGGCTTAAAGGAGATTTCAGGAGGAGAGTGGATTTTAGTTTGCTTTCCTGTCACGGCCGCCATGTGTGGCGCTTTCCACGCACGTCTCCCTCTCCGTCTCTTCAGCTGCACCGCCATCGATTTCCCTCCTGTTCCTCCCTGCTTCCCGTCCGTCCTCTTTCTCTCTCGGTATCTGACCCATCTTCTTTTTTTGTCCTTGCTACAACTTTTCTTCTCTCACTCCGCCTCCCTTTTCCCGTACAACAGGGTGAGATCATACCATGTAATTAAGTCTTATGTAATGAATGTTGTAACACGAGGTAGCGCCATTGTCCTGTCATGCGTCCTTTGTCCCTCAGCTTCTTGTGAAGAAGGCTCACGCTAGAATGAATGGCCGTGGATCTGGTGAGGGGCCCGGGGCGAACGCCTGTGTACATCCAGCCTGTTGCACAATCAAATAAACTGAGTTGCAAGGAGTGGACACATGGGGCACATTGATTTAAACATTGTACATAATGCATCTTTCCTATTATGATGTGGAATATGGTCAGCCTTTGATAACAGCAAAGCTCTATCAGGTGCTTACTTTGTTTTTCACACAGCATGCCACATTCACAGCCGACTGTTTGAGTTAGTGCTGCAGCGGACACCTCTGTTTATTATTATTTACTGTTTTTGTTTAGAACGAATTTGCCAGACACCGAGGTGACATATACCAGTCTATCCTTAGTACGTGCAGTGTATTCACGTATGCATCTAGTGCATATGCATTCAGTGACCTGCACTCTGATCATCCTAAGCCCCGCCCTCCCCTTAGTTACCGTCGCTGTTGGATGTCTTATGTTCAACATTGTGGCGACCTTACTGCACCTTTTGTTGTGTTGAGTTCACCTCAACACAAACATACAAGACTCTAATCATATTTTCAACAAGTCCTCATGTTATAATAATGTTATATAATAATATTCATCCGCTTGTGTTCCATCAGATTTCTGATTATTTTTAATACATCCATTTGCTCTACTTATGAATGTTGCCTTTTACTGTTTGCGGTACAGTTTCACGCCACTGGTGTGGAGTTTAATCGTAAGTCATTTATTTTACCTCTTTATTCTTATGTTCACTTTAATAGAAACAGCACACTTCCCTCCACTGCCAGCCTTTCAATAAATCTTGATCTTTCAAAGGTTTCGTATCGTCTCACGTCACATCTAAATTTAATATGTGAGGCTAAAACCTTAGAGTTTCTCCAGTTGTTATTGCCTTGAATTCAAATGAAGGGATGTTTAAAGACTCCAGAGATTGCCAGTAAAAGAAAATGTGTGATCGGTGCAAAGAACTCACTTGCAATTTATTTTTTTCCATTTCCACAGTGTCGGCAGTAGAACAGAGCACATGGTTACTTCCTGGATACAGCTTGTTTCTTGAAAGCAAGAAATGATGACACTGCCAATGAGATTTGTTTCAAAGGGTTTTCTGAGCTAACAGCAGCAGTCCTGATAGCAAAGTCTGCATCGGTGGGGACCATCTGCACCCAGGCTATAGATAGCAAGCGTGTAGGCAGGTGGGGGCCGTTGTGGAGATGATGGAGGCAGATATTTAAAGAGCGTCTAGCTGTGGGAAGCGGGGTAGGACTGTCGCGGAAGAAGCCGTCGAGCTGCATGCAGGTAAAGCGGTCTAAACATAGCAAAAGAGAGACAGAGGTCTGCAGCGTACGTGTGGAGGGGAGCATCACACACAGAGACGCTGATGGAGGAGATAGTGGCCCTGCAGAGTCAAGTATCCTGCACTCGTGTGTGAGATGTTTAGACTTGAGAAGAGAGACTGAGTGTGTGTTCTGCTGTGTGCCCGACTGTATGTGTGTGTCTGCACATGGATACCACAAACTGGCTGTGTGTTTATACTGAGATGATGAGGACATTGTGTTTAGCCTTGGGAGATGCCTAATGTATGTTAATATGCTTCTGTGTGTGTGTGTGCGCGCGTGTGTGTGTAACAGGTAGCAGATGTTTCTGCTCGGGGGAGAAATGACTTCCTCTGTTATTGTCAAAGAACAACTGTTAGTGGGCCAAGTGTATAGCTGGGAACCATCACAGCTACCGAGGCAGTCCGTACCACCTCACTGACTTTCTCACACACACACACACACACGCACGCACACACCCACACCCACACCCACACCCACAGTGAAGACATCCGATAACCACACACAAGAGAACTACTCCATCCAACCTCCAGCTCATGCTTCTTCATATCGCAGCTCTTCATCATCGTCAGTGAGGCCGAGTTGTTTGCCGTGTGAACGGTGTTAATCGGACATAGCTGGACCTCCACTCTTGACTGAATCGCAGTTAAAGCTGTTGCAAAACGCCTCACTGAGCAGAATCCCATCCAGAGTCAGATGCTCTAATAGCTGCGAGGCGACTTCTTCTTTTTTAAATATAACCCCAAACAAGGAAACACAAATACCTGTTTCACTTCTCTCCATCAGTCCCAGGGGAAAGCAGGTGTTCAGCTCACTGTTTGAGTGAATCTTGTGCTGTCTGACATAGACGGGGCTCTTGCTTTCACCCAGCGTTTAAGATTTTTGCTGCGCGTCTCATACTCAGCCAGGGAGTACACAAATGATGACAGCTCCCAGCCTGGAGAAGTCAGCTTAGTCGTCTGTTTGTCTGAAACCATGTTCAGAGACGCATTTGAAATGCAATGTAAACGGTCAGTGTTGGTGAACCAGTCTGTAGATTTAACTCCTCATCCGCAAGGTAGGCAGTTGGTGCAGTTTCATTAAAGCCAAGCTAATGCTGTAATATGATTCACTCTAAATCCTGAATGAAAAACCTTTTAGAAACTATTGTTTTGTAGAAAGTCACACAACTGATTGGCTTTCTCAAGGACATAAGAAGGAAAGTGACAATGAGATATCGGTCTGTAGTTGGCTAAAACCTCTGGATCAAGACTAGGCTTTAAAGAAGAGCTTTAATAGCAGCTACTTTGAAGGACTTTGGTACAGAGCCCCAGACTTTGTAAGTCAAGACTGATCGTATCTGTTCAACTAGTGCTAACATCGGGATGGGGTTTAAGACGCAGATTTAGATCATTAGATCTGCGATGTTGATGGTGGTCGATGACAGGAGAGCCATCTAAACATGTTTAAGGTTTCTAAGGTTCCTGTGTTTGACTCCAGCAACTGGAAAAGAGACGATGCGCTTTCAGTTCATCCACGGAGCGGAGGTGTGTTTTGTAAAGAGCTGAATCCGATATAGTGTCAGATTTTGAATAGACGGCCAAGATCAGCCTGATTTATTGGTTTAACTGGAGGCAGTCCTGTCCTCTGGATGGCCTGAGTAAAGCCCCTTGTCTGTGATAAAGCATCTTAAAACACACTGGAATCACTTCAATCGCTCCAGTGTGCCCCAGACCTCTGTTGATACAACTAGAATGGAGCTTAACAAGCCCATCGGACGGACCGGCACTAACCCAACCAGACACCAGACTCCGCTCTTGACACGCGCCATCAACAGCCTCTGGCCCACAACGCCTGGTACTGGCCAGAAGTATTAAAGCTGCGGCCTGTGGTGGTTTGAGGAAGGCCAACTCGACGGATGTAATCCTTTGTGTATTTCCACAACAGAGACTAAATGAGACAAAGAAGGAGGCGGCTTAAGAATTAAGAGTATCGCAGTCTCCTTTCCTCTGGCAGCAGGGATGTTGGTGTTGCTTTTCCAAACACATTCTTCCCTCCTCTCTTCCAATAATTATCTTTTGGTCTGCTGTCACGACGGCTGCCTTTGGCCAGTGGTCTGCCTGGGCTTTCTGAGAAAACCCTCAGGGCTGAACCAGTGAAAAATGTGTGGGCCTGAAAACCCAACCGGTCTGTTTTCGATATGATCTGAGATGTATCTAATCCAGACGGAATCTCAGGTGTTTGTTACTGGCGTCGGACATTAGCCCGGAGGTTGTGGCAGGTGCAGGAGGATGTGGATGTTTCAAGTAATATTGTAATCATTCCATTTTTTTTTTTCCTGGCGGTAGTACTAGTCTGATCATAATACAGATTTGAAAACTATTTCTAATCTTTACTGTGACCAAATTTCACCGAGTGTGTTTCAGTTTAACAGTTTCTTTACAGATTTCTGAAGGAGGGGGGTTTAAGACCCTGACTTTAGTTTGTTCCAAAGATCCACTCAGGCCACTCTCTGCAAATACAGAAAGAGCAGGTGTACCTTGAGTTTAGATTGTTTTAATTACTATTCCTGAGATTTAAAAAAAAAAAAACGTTGTCCACATTCAAAGTTCATTTTTAGAATCAGATAACCTGCTGCATCAGCTGACCTGGAGTCTGCTGTAGTCATACACATTTAGGTCTTTTTGCTATCAAGAATAGAATGCTACGCTAATCATTTTCATTGCTTAGGCCGTGTCTTTTGTTGAGTGCCAGAAGAAAACAAGTGCAAAGAGTCTGTCATTATGTAAAATCAGTTCAGAAGAGACGAGGAGACATGAAGTGAACTGGCCCCTGGGTTTTAGTGGTGTTGTTAAAGTGGTTCATATTTTAGGAGACTCTGGAGGGAGTGATGACAAGGTGCTACTCTGTGTCACCCCTCCACACACACACACACACACACACGCAGAGCTCATATTGCCAGTACAAAAATATATGCGTCTCTGGACATAATGGAAATAACAAACAGCTCCACTGGGGCTAGCTGAGATACACCGCTGTTACATCTGACAAAAATGTAGTAACACAGTTCTTGCATGCAGACACAGACGTACACACACCACTAAATTACTTGGTTGTCACACCCATGTGCATATGCATATGTGAGGGAGTATGACTTGGTGTCTAGAGTGCATATGTAAGCTTTGTTTGTGCAAGAATATAGCTATATAGAGCGAGAGAGTGTGTTTATTTCTTTTTTATATTTAGCCTGTCTTTATTGGGATCTCTTTTTGCCTAATTGGGCGCGTCCACACTTTGCCTAACCTCTATCTGGTTTTATGTGAATGCCGATTTATATGTTCCTTTGTGGACGTGTTTTACTGGACTGAGCCATGAATTGGTGTGCAATTATTTGCACTTGCACTTGCTGTGTGTGTTTGTCTGTGTCTGCGTGTGTGTGTGTGTGTGTGTGTGTGTGCATGCTTGCTGCACCGTGTGGTCAGTCTGTGGTTGCGGCAGTGGGAGGGACAGCAGGGCAGGCTGATAACAGAGTCTGAAGGGACCTCACATCCACCACCACTATTTTTACCAGGCCCAAAAGAGGAGTAAGGCTTGTTGCAACACACACTCATACAGAGAAAGACACACATACACACACACAAGCAGTTAAACGTCTCACCAGAAAACAAGGCGTACAAATAGGTTTAGATATTTTTCATATTTAGTACTGCCACACCAAGGCTTTTGCTGTTTAAAGTTTTAAGCCAAAACTTGAAAGAGGGGGCTGATGCTACTACTGTCATAAAATAGAAAGGATATTAGAAAATGAAAGCGCTACTTATTAATATATTACTATTAATAATGCATTAATTAATATTGCTAATATAAGAAGTGTTGCTTATAGTGCCAAACCCACACATTAGCATCCAGCTCTGTGGTCTCCCTACTTAGTGTTTCAGTCTTTCAGCTTGTTGGGGGGTTTTTTATGCCCCCCATCCCCCCCAACTTAACTATTAATTTCATTAACCCTGTTTCCAGCAGGAGACAGCTGTCTTAGCCAAAAATGGTTTGATAGGGCGACAACAATACGTGACAAACAGATCAGAGAGTTTTGAAAAAAATTGTGTAAAAAAATTGGAAATTTACTCAAGAGCTGTATTTTTAACACAGTATTATTTACAACAAGTCTTTACAAAGAAACCAAGTTAAAATATTCTAAGTACTGAATTCAGGGCTTTTAAATGAATTTCATACTTAAAAGAGTGCGTTGCTTTAGTAAACATGGACGTTAACGAGCCACAATTGCAGACAAATATTGAACTTGCCCGTGTTCAGAAGGAATTATTGAATATATCGTGTGTGTTAAACCCTAAAGGATACAGGCAGCGAGTTTTCTTAAGGAACAGTGAAGGTGAATGAAAACTTTACTTACTAATATATCTATATAAATCTTAAACCTTTTTAAGTAATAAAAATGTAAATATTCTCGTAGTTAGATTGAGAGGATATAAAGGAAAAGGCACAAGTCTCTGTGCTGCTGTCTTATCGTCTCCCATTCATTTGAGCTTGATCCAATCCCAGCATCTCCTCCCACATGGGGTGTAGTTCTGTGCAGTCTTTGAGAGGAGGAACAGGGAGGCAGCGTTTTCTATTTCTATAAATATTCCGGTTTTCTCCATGCCGGGCTGGATTGAGCCGGTTGAGTGTCCCATGCAGGGACTTCCCAACCTGGTGGATGAGGTGTAGCTGTGGAGAGGAGGGAGAAGGAATGAAGTCACAGAGCTCTGGCCACTGACACTGGAACTAGTGCTGGCACTGGTGCTGCTACGAAAACCAGACTTTTAATGAGCTGCCCAGAGCTTCTGAATGAGTCAACCAATTTCATAACTGGATGTAATAGAACTGAACGCAAAGCAATCAACACAAAGCATGCCAACAGCCACTGAGAGTCTACAACTACTGCTTTGGTTTGCAGGTCTCAACAGCCCGTAAGCAAAAAAAAAAAAACCAACCAAGACAATTCTGAGGACTGTCCAGAAACTTCCACGTCACCTCAGACATGACTGTAGTTGAGATGAATGCCAGGTCAGATGATTTGTTGACCACCAAGTCATTTTGCAGCCTTTGTATTAGGACAGCATCCAAGACTGCTTTTGATTGGGACACAATTTGTATCTTAAAATGTTTTTCAAAAATTTGCTAGCTCTCCAGTTCCTTCACGTCCTGCGATTGTGTAGCCGTACTACACTATGTCCAAGAGGCCAGGACCAAGCCTTGTTGCCAGTCCAACAAAATTATCCCACATTCAGCACAAAAACAGATGCAGTGTCCCTGGTTCTACAAAGGTAATCAAGATTATTGTAGTCTAACCCTAACCAGACCACACATGGTGACGGAAGAAGACTTTACTTCTCCCTTGTCAAACACAAAATTCATCACTAGATTATTCTGGCAGCTGGTCTAATGTAACATTTGTCAGTTCTACACAGGTGAGCTGTGACCTGAGAATCTGCCAAAACTGGTTGGAGTAAACGCTGAAACAGTAGACAGATTCCAAGATTCATCAGTCACATGAGATTTAACAGAGTCATTAAGAAACTTATATATAAATATTTGGGGGAAATGGCCTTAAGTGTGACTGGTCCTACAGAACCTGTTTTTGAAGGTGGAATCACTTGGAAAGGTTCAATACTTGTTTTGGGAACCAGTTCCAGCACTGGCTCCTTTTAGGTGGAAAAGCCCTCAGAGAGTGACAGCAAAAGGAAGAAGGACCCAGGGGTGTGGAAGCTGTTGTATGAGCGAGCCAGTGGGTGTTGCCTGGGCGTGGAGACGGCAGGAGAAGAGAAGGGGCAGGCCAGGACTCAGTGGCCAGGCTTGGTGCTACGTGGTCGGCCTGGTTTTTCCCCACGTTTCCTTCCCTGCACAGCGTAATGAATGGCTTCCTACTGGTCTGTGGCCGTGGCCCCGGCTTAAAGAGTATACTTACCAAGGCCCAGAATACACACCCCAGCCAGCCAGCCAGCCAGCCAGCCTGTGTCCTGGCCTCTGAACACTCCCAGCCACCAGTCCACCTGCTACAAACTGGCTCAGTCTCACACTGTCACATCAGCCACAATGAAAAGAATGATTTGATCTTCAATGAAAACATACTTTTTGAGAATTTTCTGCCGCCATAACACACGGTACTGCACGCCCAGACTGCCACATGGATCGCACAAACACCACCGGCAATGTGGGAAGAAAAATAGTGTGGGAGAAATTCGACCTGCTGGTGGCAGCCTTCTTGATGTTGCAACGTTGAGCATTACATGGTCCCAAACAGGTGCAGGGAGTGGCACCGACTGTTGTCACCTCAGCCTGCCCCCTCAACTGTCAGAGGTCAAGGGAATGAGTCAAATGAAATCAAGACAGAGTTTGGATAAAATGGATGAAATAGCAGAAAAATCAAAACCCAGAGGGAGGGGAAAAGAAAAAAATCCTGCTAGCTCCTGTAGTGCTAACGTCAACAGTCCACCGGTGCCACCAGTACCGCTGCTGAGTAAGAGGGACATGACCACCTCCCCCCGGCTGATACCCCCAGTGCTTCAGCAGTTTTCACGGAGCTGATGACCGTGTCCAGATAAAGGGGTAGCATGTTTATGATGTGGTTAAAGTATGCTTTCCACCAGTTATTCAGATATTACTGTGTAGAATTAACACGTCTCTCTATGTTTAACTCAACAACGTGTTTTCAAACATGATTTCGTCTGTGTGTCGATTTTGGAAAGACTACGACAAGACTCACCCTGCAAACTGCATCAAGTCTGCCCCAGACTCCGACAAAACCGACCCAGGAATCACTTTTAACCAAAACCTTCACTTGATTTCAATATGATTTCCAACTGGTGCACAGGAGTCTACAAATACAAATCAGGCTTCGCCCCAAGAAACTGATTTGTGCCTCTTCGCATTTATTGATGTCCAATCTGCAAAATCCAATTTGAAAATACAGATTTTAAATTAACATCAGGTTTTATTGGGTCAAATGCGATATGGATTTGTTTTCTCTCACATTAGAACCGGACTGCGTTGTTTGTCAAGACCTATTCAACTTGTAACAAACACCTAATATTGTGTTATTTATGTAAGCCAATGCTTTGCCCCTCCACCATGAAACACTGCAGGACTGCAAATACAGTTACAGTAGTAGTCATACTTTAAATAATTAATGTTACTTTAAAATACAATTGTGGATTAAATAAAATAGCAAAATGTGTCTTTTCTGTACCTATTTACCCCAGAATATATTGGGCAAGATGGAGACTCCACCCAGACTGCCCCACCATCCTTCCCACCACACATGCAGTTACCTCTTTTGGTTTCTCTTCCTGTAGTTTAGGAGTTGAGGGCACATTTCAGTCAGCGGGGCTGACTTCGTCTCATGTATAAATGTAATCAGTTCAAGGGTTTCTGTATTTGTGTGTGTGTGTGCAGGTGCTGTTTCTGCTGCGCTCCTACCAGACTGACTCACACAGACCCCTGCCAGCAGGAAATGGCATCAGCGAAGCCCTCCGTCAGCGCATGTGGCTCGCCTCTCGGTAATCCTAGACTCACGCACGCACACACACACACGCATGCACACACAGATAAGCATCCCTCCCGCTCTTCCAAGTGGCTCACCAGAAGAATAGCTCCTTGTCTCACTGTTCATCCCCTCCCTGGCCGTGTCCGCTTCATGTCCTGCCCAGGCTTCCATTTCAAAGAGACCGCCTGCTGTCCCACCCGCAGCCTCCCCTCTTCCCCTCTCTCTCTTCTACCTCTGGCCCTCTCACCCAAGATCGAGGCCTCAAGATGGGACACAGATTACTCCATGGGCGCCCTCCTGCCTGGCTAAGGTCAGGCCTGGGTCTCTACTCGCTCCCCGTGCTGCGGCCTACAGCAGATAGCACAGGGTCGCTGGGTTAGCAACACTAGCCCCCGCTAGCTCCGCTTGGTTTCACTGATGAGACTTTATTAAGATGACGAGGTGAATTCTTGCTCACCAGAGCGCGCCCGCCGTCTGTCCGTTTGATCATGCAGCACCGCAGAGCCCGGCGCCCAGATCTAAGGACAACACAGGTCAGAGGATCTCTGTTTTTGGAAAAAGAAAACCTCCTCTCTCTTCCAGAACACCACTAATTTGAAGCGGCCACCTTCCAAAAAGGATGGAATGCATTGTTCGTCTGGTCTGAGTCAGTGTGGGGTTTTGGCCTCACACCGTCTCTGCGTTGTGTCATTTTGGACTTTTTCTGCCTCTGAAGAGGGTGTCAGCGATGTCTGCAGACACTGGTGCAGCTCAGTGCAGTCGACTTTGGCTTTGTGGTGGCACATGAAGGCCCAGCACCAACCTATCGGAGTGTCTCCAGTGTATGGTTTGGATTGTGACCTAATGAGTCAGCCGATTTTATAACGTTACCTCGCATTCATACACACACAAACACACACAACCCACTTCACAGGACTCACCCCTGCCCAAATCTGTTCTCACTTAAGCCACACAAACACACTCTAACTCTCCATCACGTGTGTTGTATATGTGTGAATGAAGTGTGCGCAGGTTTTTGTGTGTGTTTTGCGTGCGGGGGGGGTGTGTGTGTGTGTCTTATTAATATCTGAGTGATGAAAACGTGACGTCAAGCTCACACACTGTCTCCCTTGTTTGCACATGCACACTCTTGTGGGCTCTCACAGCGCTGTGGTCATACCCTGGATTGAACGCACACACAGACTGAACACACGCGCACACTTCACACTGCCCACACATGCTGCTGCACTTACACACAAGCCATAGGCAGATAGAATACGTTTATCTCAGCCTTCACAAATAATATAACAGCAGTAACTTAACATCGCGACTATTGTGCAACCAAAGAGTCTCAGGCTGCACAGTCTATCAATTATTGTGTGTCTGTGAACGGGGGAAGGCATGATTACAAGTGGTTCCTGTGTGAGCGCGTGTGTGAGCGCGTGTGTGGGTGTGTGTGTGGGTGTGCGTGCGCGCTCAAATTGTAAGTGAGTACATCCAATCTATGAACGTACAGCTGCAGGCACCTCATGTGATGGTCCCAGACGTTAAGGAATTAGGCTCTAAGGATTCACCACAAATGAAAACACACAAACACTCATCACATCTTCTCCTGCGAGCTGTTGACCCCGAAATACAGTGACTTTTTGTTTGGGTGGCTGCCATTTAAATGACTCATTGACTGTCCGAGCATCCTCGCAGCCTCTAACTGTAGGAATAATGCTAAAAAGATGAGTAGTATTAGCATTAGTTCATTTTCTACTGCTCAACTTTTGGGTTCATTTCTTTACTTGTGTTTATCTTTGATTAACCAGGATCCTCACCTGCATTACTGATTTACAGACTATGAATATAGCTTGTATTGATAAATACAATAAAGTAAAAATAATAAAGTCGGGTAAAAGATTTAATCTAATCAAAATACAGCATACCTATGACCAATCAAGCATCTTGCAACCAGATTCTATAATATTTAAAAACATCAGAAGTCAGAATTATAATAATTAATAATTGTTAGCTGTTTACAAAGTAAACACGACCGGTGGTTGTTGAAAATGTAATATTTATGTGTTTGAAGCTAAACTGCTTTATTTGTTTTTTTAATTGGCTTTGGTCACCAGGTTCAGCTCCCAGTTACTCCCACTTGGGAGAATCTGACTGGAATGGTGATGAAGACAGCAACTCCCATGAGCCCATGCTACTGCCTTGAGTTAAAATGATTTAATCTTAATTTTCCCGCTTCTAAAACTCCTTCTTTTACCATCACACAGGCAGGGAGTGTCAGCATGGATCGCTGCTATCGCCTGTTTCAAAACCACAACTGATCAGGACAGAGGAAGTGACATCAGCCCTAGAAATCACACTCAGTTTCAGCAAATTATGAAGATTTTCATAAGCAATAGATTCATTGAGCTAGAAATGTTCAATGATTCGATTCAGTAGTGTGCGGCCAGACATGAGCCCCTTTTCTGAGGAAACTTTCCCTCTGTGATCTCTTGGAAACTTGATTATCAATGACTGGAGGCTGTAGTGTTATCTTGACTTGAAGTGGTTTAACATTTAAATGGAGCCTTGATAATTAAAGTTTCTACAACACAAACTTGCGCTTTGGGCATTTTGCCCAACAACTTCAAGTCCAGACTCTGAGCCTGAAGAATCATCTTTGTCAGCTCAAACTGATTTTCCTCAGTTTTCTGTGGTACAATCGAATTATCCAAGGTTCATTTGTTGAGTGAAATCGCTCTGAGGAACACCCTCTTTGTTTTCTCTCTTCTCAGACAAAACAGCTGTGTGGTGACCAGAGGAGCCTTCCTGGACGTGCTGGTGTGCCTGTGTGGGCCGAAGATCAGTCTTCTGAATGGTGAGCGGTTGCTGTGGGGTCGCCGCGTCTGACTCACATTTTAATGAGGGTCCTCCTCACCCACGAAGTGACGTGTATCTGTGTCATGTGCTCACCAGACTCATCAGGGTTAGATGGATGCTTTAAGATTGATTTCTATCAGCAGTCGGACACTTTGTGCTCAAGCTCAAGACAAATCGAACAGCAAACCCAGCAGATACCATCATTTCAAAGCACATTAAGAGATATCATATTTGGTTCAGTCACAGTGAAAGGGGCCACAGAGACAGGTACTACCATAACTAAATGTTTGACTAAATAGTGCTTTGGTTCTAATAACATCATGCAACTGCACTTAACATGATCCGCCTTCTTATGGAGACGACAGAAATTTAAGTGATGACCAAAACGCAAACAGCGAGTGTCCAAAGGAACCTATCAATAGGCTTTGATCATTGAGGAGATTCTCAAATATCAAATAAATAATATATATATTACAAACACATTACAAACATACAGACTGAATAACATAAATCAATTTGGAAATGAAACTGCACAATGAAGTCTCATTGAGTGGGATGTGTCAGAATGTTTTATTCTTGGTTTCAACATGTTTTGAAAAATGCACGTTGTCACTCTTTCGCTGATGTCAGCTCCGCGGCCCAGTAAACAGCAACTGTGTTGCCTCCATTTGCTGCGCATGTTCTGCGCCTGAACAGACGGGGAGCGTGTGCCGGCGAGGCTGTCCGCTGCACTCTGCATTTAGACTGATTGTTGACAGAAGTCGGCTTCATGTCTCGGGTAGTTCAGAGAAGCCCCCTGGTGTGTGTCTGTGAGTCTGTGCGTGCGCGGGCGAGCGTATCTGTGTACGTGGTGTGGTTGTGTGCACATGTGCGCAGGCCGACGGGGGTCTCCGCAGTGGAGGAATGTGAAACCGAAGGCGAGCGATCTCTGACAGATGGTGGGATTGTGCCTCTGACCCAGTTTGTGTTGGAGTGCTGTACAGAGAGGGAAAAAAAGGAGGCGGGGGAGGCACTTATGTTTTCGGTCGGCCATGTGCTGAGCACATGTTCGTCTTGACAGTGGAAATACAGAGGATTTCTCAAAACAAGCCTGTAGATCGAGGACCCGGCCTGGCCCGACTTGGCTCTGCTCCTTACATAACTAAATAAGCTCCCTCCAGCTTATACACCTCTTAATGCCCCTCTATTATTGTCAGAAGTTTGTCTTTGGCTTCACTCTCTCCCTGGTGGTGTGTGAGCCCTCAGTCGGTCTATTTCTCATTTCCAGTCTCACCCTTTTCCTCTTGTGTAATTGCACTTTTCAGACAAATCAGATGTGGTTAAATAGCCACAGGTTGGGCAAGTTCATATGAAAGCAGCAGGCTCTTAAGAGTGCCTGGCACTGGGTTAAAGGAGGTGAACAATTGGCTTCTTCAATATTCTCTCTTTTCCCTTCTAACTGGCACCCTGCATTAAGTAGGAACTTTGCATTTACCAGCCAGTTCCTCCTGGCTCTCAACACAGGTCTTTGTGTGTGTGCGTGTGTGTGCTCGCACACATTTCTCTGCCCCAGCCCTTTGATCCATGCGGACTCATAAAAAAAGCCCCCACTGTCCGTTGCTTCATCTCTACCTCCGCCGGTCTTCTGTTTCTCTGCTTTCCAGCCAGGCCAGTAAAGAGAGCAAAGAGAAAAGTTCGCTGTGAGGAGAGACGAAGGAAAAATCCCACGGTTGCAGATGCTGTTGGCAAATATGATGTTAAATGAGTCATTATTCCTCTGGCTGGGAATCTGGAATAAGCATTAATTACTGTCCTGGTAAATGCTTACTGTAATGGGTATGTCTGTGCCGAAGAACACGCTAAGTCAGTAATTTCATGTTGGAAAAGTTGCTAAATGAATTAATATTTTACTCTCTTTACTTACTGTGTTCCTTCCATAACCTGTTTTAGTATTGTTACAGATCTCAAAGAGAAAATCCTGCATTTTTCCACGTCATTGTGTTTTCGGGTGCTGGGGGTACCACTGCATATTTAAACAAAGTTGTATTACCACTTTGTGGCTGCAGAGGGAGCTGTGTAAAGTCTGATCAGTGACCTCCAGTGATGTCACCTGAGTCAGGGTCGGTCACAAATTAGAAAAAGTCTGGGGCTGCGGAGTTAGCAGTCAGTTGACCTCTGCAGCCTCCTCCTCATCTCTGGTTAAGGCTGGAGGCTGCAAGCTGCAACTAGCATAACACGCCCATCATCTGTGACTAAACAGTCAGCAGCAGTGCAATACTAAATCACCAGAGTGGCCTTTTAAAGGGTAGATATGATCGCTAAGGTGCCATATCATCAGAAACAAAAACACAGTTAATGTTCTGTGCAAAAATGCAGTCTGAAGTTTAGATTAAAGGCACCTTTTTCACTAGCAGCAGGCGAAGAGGAAGAAAACTGCATGTAAGCAAAGTTTCTAAAATATTGCTTAAAGACTCAGATCACTTATGTGGGGAAAAAGGCCTTCGATGCAGTTGTTAGGCCTCCAAGATTCACTCCGTGTGTTTTGGTGAGAAATTCGGGGCTGTAAATAGAAATTTGTTTGTTTACGAGAAAACACCCCAGGGCGCCTTTAAGGTAAAATCAGGCTTCAGCAGTCTGAGTTATCCTGTGTCATCCTGATTGTTCCATGCACTACTAGAAGGTATCTCATCAGTCACCTCTGGAAACCATGTTACCATAATTAGGCTTCTAACATCTTCAGAACATGTGATTGATGTCCACGTTTGACATCTTGGTTAGCCATATAGTTCCATATTTGGATGCTCGCACCCATTTAACTTTGTGTTTTTTGGGAGGGAATCAAGCACCGACCGCTGCAATTCGATGTCAAGAGAGGAACTTTATATTCGTCTTCCTTCTATGAAACACTACAGTCCGGTCTACACATAACGCCCTTTGGAAGCACGGTTCCCAACGTGTGGGTCAGGACCCCCACACATAGGTAGTAATATGCGTCCAAGGGGTCTTGCGGACATGTTTCTGCTGAAAAACGTCTTGTTTCCTGACTTTCCTCAACAAATGCTGCATTATTTTATGAGCTATGACCATGAGTCACCACGAGGCATCGCTTATCTTACGAGGGTCACAAGCCAAAAACCTCCAGAAGAGGAGTCAGTGACTGAAACACACATCTGATAGAAGTATTCAGTATGCAGTATATTAATATTTTGGCACAGTACAGACCTTCAGTCTGCAGTAATCTGCTAAAATGTTTTTCATCTCCACTTCATTGTCCCTCCTGAAGTTGCACTGCTTAATGTTCTGGCGGACGGTCTGCAGTGTTATTTAACAGTAATTTGGCCAGCAGAGCAGAAACACTTCCTAATGAATTTAGGAATTTAGCCTCTACTGCGGCTGATGGATGAAAATGGCATTTTTCGAGCTGGCTGTTATTTATATCACTTAGACACTTTTAGGACAACGAGCAACCCACAAACACACCCCTATATATATATATATATCACACCCCTATTCATATATATGTGTGTGTGTGTGTCTGTATGTATGTAGAGACAGAGCTTTTAGGGTAATTAGAGGGAGGGACCTCAGCAAATTGTAAAGCTCCATCAGCATTAGGAGGAGGTCAGCTCTCTCGCACTGTCAGACACACACACACACACACACACAGACACACACACGTAGCGTCTGGGGTTTGTTTTTCGCAGTTTGGGTAATGACGGTGGAAGCTGATGTGAAATCCAGCTGTGTGCTTGCATGTGAGAGCACGTGCAAGTGTCTCGCCAAAGTTCTAGCCTGACACAGCAAAGAGTCTTTTACTGGCAGGTTTAAGTGGGCTGCGGACAGTGCTAATGGAGAACAAGTGAGCTTACTGGCACACACACACACACACACACACACACACACACACTCAACTACACGTCCAGCACACTTTCTTTAGGTTTTTCAGCTATTAAACGTTGGCGTTATCGAACTGGGCTCAGCTGTTCAGTCAGCGTTGCTCCGTCCAGCCTGCCGACCCTCTGTTCCTCCATCCATACGTGGTTCAGGACCCGTCTTACCTCAAACCACTGACTGTAAGGTCGCAGCAGGTTTATTTAAACCAGATGTCGTGGTTACATTTAGTTTAAATATTTGACCTGCGCTGTAAAACAGGCCATCACCTGTGTTCCTCTCCCCTGCTCACACATAAACCCTTCCAGGGGTTAGCTCAGATCTCCACTACACATATGACCCACAGATGATGTGAATCCAGCTCTCTAACACGTACATTTCACCTTTTCACACGTTATTTACACGTTTGTTGGGTCACCGTCAGTGACTTCCAAAGATCTGCAGTTCCATTGCTATATTTTCATTTGGGGCGTCTACGCTGGCGCGTCAGTAACTCCAGGTCACGGCTGGTTGTTTCAAGTCTCAGGTTTCTTGACTGAAACATGACAACTGCACGCTGGAAATCAGCATAACCACTGACCATAACCGAGGCGGACCTCTCTCCGTGTTTTCATTCCAGGAAGGTTGTGGAGTGAGCCTGATGCATTTTTGTGTTTGTACTCAAGACAAGTGGTATGGCCAGCAATTACCCTGAATCACATGTATCAGTTTCTAAGTTCTCTCATGTTGTTGACTGCACGTTGTCACACATCCCTTTAGGCATGAATGTGACTGTCAAGCATAAAATGTAAACTTTGGTTATTCAGGAAATGAGATTAGTGCAAACAATATCAATGTTCCGATGAAATTATTCCCTGATTAATCATCATGTGGTTCAGTTATAGTAATCAGATTACTACTGATTTCCATTGAGGCTGGACCAGCATGGGATATTCTGTGCCAATATCAATAACAATAACTTCCAGCAGTTATTTAGTCCTGAAACAACGTAGAGCTGAAATGGTTTGTCACTGACTTAATTTGTTGGGATTGAGTTGACAGAAAATGAAATTTGGTAATATTTTGATTATGATTATTGATTAGTGGATTAATTGAGAAAGATTTCTCAATAATAAATGTGCGTAACATTGTTGGATCTCAGTGTCTCCCGTTCACCCTCAGACTTGTTTTGGTCGTGTTCTCAACAGTCTGTAAATCCCCGAACATCATTTCAACCAGAACACGTTTCTTAACACACCGGCCTGAATGATCTCAAGGCTTCGCTCGCTGTGTAATCCACCGAGCCGGGCCCACCCCAGAGCATCCCGAAATATCCAATAGTAATCGCGTCCTAATGGAGCCTGGACGGGGTCCAGCTGCAGGTTTGCACACGAGCAGCAGAAAGAGACACAAGCGTTGTAGATTTAAATAAACACAGCTGTGGGAGAACAATGGCTGTTTATGATCAGACATGAAAAATCACATTGAAATGGTCCTCATAGGAACGCCTTTCATTTGCTGAGAGAATGTGCCCCCCGCTCCCCCTTTCCCTCCCCGCACCACACACTCTACTTTAATAAAAGCCTCATAAAAACAGCTTGGCATCCTGAATAATGATGTTTTTCCTTCTTTCTCTTTCTTACTCTCTTGTTTCCTCCCTCGTTTGCTCCCTTTCTCCTCCTTTTTTTTTTTTTTTTAGTTTTTGTTTCTTTTATTCCTGCCTTCCTCTCTCTAAATGCATTTGCAGCCAGGTGAAGGAAAGTGTTCCCGTTCGTTTGCTTCTCTTTAGTGTTTGTAAGACACAAGTATGAATCAGGTACGTCTGAGCGTGACAGTGTGACAAGCTAATGTTAGCATGCTGCTTCTACACTCCTGTGACACACACACACACACTCTACTCCTCTACGCCTCCGCTCCACCATGACAGACAGCCGTTTTCTCTTTGACACGCTCACATTCTCCTTCAGTCATCCTCCTCTCTCTCCCTTCATCATCGGTGTCATTACTCTGCCCCCACCCCCCATTATAACCATTAGGGTATGCTTATTTGGCCCTGGACCCCCTTTGAGGATCAGGTTCCATAGTAACCTGGCCCGTCTCCACGGTAACCTGGCCCATCTCTGGAGGAATGCGGCATTTCCCGCTCTTTTGTCAGGCCACGTTTTGAGTGGCGCTGCAGGGCCAGATTGAGTTGCAGTGGGTTTCATAAGCTTTCTGTGAGTAAGAGTGTGTGTGTGTATGTGTGTGTGTTAAACTAATTGAGTTGGCTGTCAAAGCAGGGTCTGTGTGGAGTCTTGGAGTAATACTGTAGGGAGGAGCACAGCTTTAGAATGGCATTGGGTTACTCTATAGTTGCCCTGCCTCTGGATTATACTTATATTTCAGAGGAAGTGTGTGCGTGCTCATGTGTGCGTGCGTGTGCAAGCACATGTGTGTGTTTATTTGTGTGTCCATCACTCCCAAAGGGTGTATGTTCACAGGTGGCTGGGTTGGCACGGCTATGGGCATTTCCAAACAGACACTGACACAGCCTTTCCTATAAAAGTGAAAATAGAAAGGAACAGAGGACACTGGCCTCCTCAGTCTGGCCTGTTGTCTGCATCTGTTTGCTTCACAAAGGACTGTGTGTGTTTGTTTGTTCAGCCCGTAGAGACGCTGGATACATCTGAAGACAAGTCACTGGGAAGATTTCAATAAACGTGGGAGCTACAAATATAAACGTACATGGAAAGACACAAAGAGTCAGGATGAGCTAAAACTTAATTAACCCTCAGTGGAACCAAAGACGTTTCAGCGTCAGTAGCATTAAAAAGAGAAGAAGTGAAGCTTAAGCTCCTCCAACCTCTCCTGCTGCGTGAGAGGCTCCTGTGACACTGCGGCTCAGTTAGAAACAATGATACGAAGGCAGAGGACAGTCTCTATTCTCTCACACACTGAAATGGATGATGATAGGCCAGATAAACGTTCTTTATAAAACTTTCAGCTCGTGTTTCATTGCAAACTTTTCTGCTGTAATAGAAAACACAAATCACGTGTCGGCATCCAATACAAATATAGTCCACATTTGTAAAAAGATAAGAAGTAAATGTTAATTACATTTAAGTCTAGTTTCCAGTTGGTTTCAACTAATTAAGTAAAGAAAACACAGTGGACAACTGCAACAAAATACAACATCTTAGAATTATCATTTTTACTGTTGGACGTTTCAATCACTTAGTTGAGCTACTCTATAATTATGGAAATGTTGCTAATTTTCTTTTGAAATGTGTTGTAAATTACATGTAATCATTTCCTCTATGTGGTTTAATCACACACTTAAAGATATAAAACCGTCAAACTGCTCATTTTAAAGTCTGAGCAGCCATAAATAAGCAACACATAGATCCCAAGATCTGGACCGCAGATCCCTCCGTAGATCTCTTTCTCTTTGTGGGCTTTAAGCGGCCAACTGTGAGCAGTCCTCAAACCTTTATTACACGTTTGTCTCCCCATCGCTCTGCTGCCGCCTTTCAGTGTCTGCAGAGGAACATGAGGACACACGCTGATCCGATCTGACTGTCGCTTAACAGCCTGATCAATAGCCCCCGGCTCATCAACAGTGTATCCTGGTTTCCTTTGCTCCATATGTGATTAAGTATGTTATGATGATTGCGTGACAAATTCAGTGAGCACAGTCTGATCTCGTTCTTATGCTGACAGCATCCAGCTGAGATATGAGCCAAGCCGGAAGTGTGACTCAGGTCCTCAAGTGAAATATTAGGGACCTTTAGTAGCATGGCCAATATTAATGGACCATATAAATAACCTCTGTGAAAGTGTGACCTCATCCTATGTTTTCAGTAAACTGAATGTATGTGTGTGTATGTGTGTTTCAGATGCAGAAGCCGGTGATCTCCGTCAGGACGTTCTGTCCATCCTGATGGCGTCAGACCTCCTAACGTCCACAACCACCCTGGGGCCGGGCAGCACCCAGTACCTGCTCAGCCTGACCCGGGTGGCCCTCAGCGCCAGCATTGAGATCCCCGAGCTCTGGGTGGGGGCACAGCCCAGCAGCCAGCTCCTGCAGCGTCTGCTGCGGTGCCCACAGTACGAGGTGAGGGAGCTGGCGCTGGAGGGGATCCTGAGGAGGCTGCGGGATGAGGAGGAACAGCAGAGCAGACCTCAGTGGCTGGACGAGACCACCCTGTCTAACCTGACCAGCCTGGCTCTTCACGAGACACACCCCCAGTGTCTGGCCAAGGTGAGACCACACACACATACACACAAAGGCATAATAGGAGGTGCGTTTGTTTGTCGGGTGTTTGTCTGAGAGCCTGTATATGAGTCTGGTTGTTTTATGAGTGTGTGTGTGTCAGGTCATAAGCAGCAGAAGCAGAGTCTTGTCCTCACACAATGATGAACCCTCTCCAAAAAATATGTTTTTCCTCCCTGTGTTCGCCGAGCCACGGGGACATTTTGCTGCAAATTGATTAAACGTCCAAATCCATCTCACAGAGGCTTGCGTGAGAGACTAATCGGCCGCAGGGGGACACGCCAAGCACACTGGCAGCAAGCTGACTCGCTCCCTCTCTCACTCACTCCCTCACTCATTTAGGCACACTCATGAGAGCTTTAGTGGGCCTCCACTCTAACACGTTTTGGAGGGGAAAGCGCAGCCTATTTCCTGTTTGGGGACAGAAGGTCTTATTTCACAGTGTTCATAAAGCGAGGACAGGCAGCCGGCAGATCTGCTCTGTTACTCCTGTCGTTAACACTCCTCCAGAGCTCGCATGACTTTGCACCGCCAGGACCTGCTGGCCGTATATGCGTTTCCACGCTGCTGCAGACGTGTGTGTGTTTTATGTGTGTTGTGTTTTTAGCTTGTTTTTTTTTTGTTTTTTTTCGGGTGTGGAGGTTGTGTATGTGTGTGTTTGGTTGTGCATTCTTGGCCAGGCACTGCTTTACGGGCCAGCCGTTAATGTTTAAAGTGTCGGCCCCGTTGAGCGGAGCCAAGGACACGCCAGCCCCAACGGGCCAGTTGCCATAGCTCACCCTGGTCTCCGCTGAAGCATTCTGGGAGAGGAGCAGCAGCAGCAGCAGCAGCAGCAGCAGTAGGCCAAGGACATAGTTTTGATCTGCTATTCTTCCCAGCGACGATGCTTCCAAAGTCTGAAGATCCATCCTGTCATCTTTAGTCCTTATTCATAACACGTGTTAAAGGAACCTGCAGCATTACATGCAGAAGACTTAGAGGAGACAGATGTTAGCCCGTTAGCATGACTCCTCACATTCGCAGCACTAAGATGATATTCATCTGTAATCATGCATGCTTTGTTGGTTTTGCTTAAACAGCAGAGGATGGATAAGTAAAGCGATTAAGGATGGAAGCAGAAAACATATCTGTGGAAAGAACGTATCTATTAAATAACCTCTAATACATGATCTGTGGCCCTGCACCCTTAGTTACTGTTGCTACCCCTGCAAGCTTTCCATTTGCTGCACATATGCAGTTTATGGCTACCTGACATTTAGACAGACTGGCAGACAATCAGCTGATAGCTAATTAGGCTAACATTAGCTCCATGAGTTGGTTCAAAACACAGCGTCTGGCACTTTTTCAACCAAGTGTTGCGTGAAAGGTCTTAAACATGCACTTAACAGCTACTTACTGTATGTGTTATTATGCTGTTAGCCCGAGGCTAACACTGCATATCTGAGCACCAGCATGCTGGTGTTGTTGTTGCTCTGTAGAGCTCGTCTGTAATAATCAAACATACTATACTCTGTTCTGACTTAACTCAGTGTAGCTGACGAACTTAAATAGTTCATATTTTAAATTTAATCTAAGACGTTCAGGATGAGAACTAACAGGTGTGTTTGGACATAGATCATAACAATCAAGCAGAACAAACTCTTCTCCAACTTGTTGATAAATGTTGTTCCTAATAGGCTCATTACTGCCAACAGCTGGACTGATGTGTTGCAGTAGACCATGATGAGTGATGGGATACGCCGAACTCTTAATACTGTATAATCGTTCTGACCGTGGAACCACAGCTTCAGGAGCAGGTGACGTGTTTGGATCACTCTGCCTTAAAAAGATTCTTTATCCTTTTTGCTGATTCTACACCGATGTGGCGTTCTGAATCACTCTGATCTTTTCTGACATTTCAATAACAGTCATGTTGTGAAATTTCATCTGGCGGTCTTTGCTCTATTTGGTCAAAATCGTTCACGGTTTGGCTCGCCGTCTGCTGTGGCCCGCGGATGCCAGAAAAATACCAGTGCAAAGTCACGTTTAAGAAGACAGAGAAGGGGCGAGACAGCGCCGCAGTGCACGCTGGGTAGAGCGTAAGGTTTGTATTTATTAACGTTTTGTGAGCGTGCGTCTGTTCATGCGGGGTGGGCGTCACTGTTTATTTGCATGTTACAGCTATGGAAGCCTGCACGCCTGAGTTGGCATGTTTTCCTGCGACTCTGTATATTTGAGAACGCGGCCGGTTGAGAGCGTTGCAGAGAAGGGAGCTCATTAAAGCAGGCTGTAAAAGTCAGGAGCGGCAGAGATGGTCAGACCAGCTGGGTTGGAGCGAGCCGCCGAATACCTGGCAGACAGACGAAAACACACAGGCAATAGCCCGGATTTAAACTGTGTATGTCTTCAGCCATGAAGCACAGAGAGAGAGAGATCAATGGGCAAATGAAAAATGACTCTGGCTTGGCATCACTGGCCTGATGATTGATTCTCTCTCATCAGACTTTGGAGGAGCCAGTCCACTTATTGTCCACATTATTGTGAAATATTGCAAAATACTCTAAATGTCCACCACAAACCTCCCTGACAAGTGCTGCTGCGGTCATTTGGCTCTGCAGGCTGGTGCGTTACTTTGCCAAGTGACTCCGGCACTATGCAATATGGGCATCGTTAGCTGTGTGTGTGTACACTGTGTTCTATTTCAGGAATTCCTGCAACAGGCTGCCCACGGCTGGGAAATATATCAATATCGTATCAAAGTCATGATATCGGACATCATGTCAGATTTGATTATTTTTAAATATTGTTTTAAAGGCTGAGTTACAGTGAAGTGAGGTGATTTTCCAAACTTACCAGACTTTTCTAGCTGCTTTATTACGTGTCTTTACCTATTAGTCATTATATTCACGTTTCTGATAGTTATTAATCAAAAATCTCATTGCGTAAATGTTATGTTAAAGACGCATTAGTCACCCTTACAATATAGTCATAATATTTCTGTGGTTTTGTCATGACGAGCAACACCTTTTACATCACACGTAGAAGACAGATGATGATCCAGATATGGGAAAAACATAAATGTTCTGGTTAACAGTTGAATGAATTTGAATGAATTCAAACATGCATATTAGTAAATGAAATCTTCTGTTGCGTTGTGCTTCATGCCTGTTAAACTTTATAATGAGCCAGTCCAGTTTAACTAAACTATCAGACCATTCAAACTCAGTCAAAACAGACAGGCAGCTAGGAGGTCTCCGCTGCTACCTTGTCTTTTTACTGCTCAAATGCACACACACACACACACACACGCGCACACACAGATGTTTACACACAGACACTGCATGCGCCCGCTCGTCCCGCTCTCCACCCACACAGATCCTATAAAGCAAGCTTTATTTTAAAGCTCTAATAACAGGTTGGGGCCTTGAAAGAAATAATAATCATTGAGATATGCAGGAGGAATGTCAACATGTGTTCTCGGCTGGATGTGTGTTTTTAACAGGGGTCTCACGCGGTGGAAAACTAGTCTTTTTCCTCCTCTGACTCGGTCAGCTGCCTCCCTCTCTGAAGGAGTGACCGGGCAAAGAAAACAGCATTGAAAGGATGGAGAGGGGGCGGGGGAGGAGAGGGGCGAGGGAAGCAGAAAATCAAGCTGAGGAGGTTAACTGAAGTGATGCCTGAGTGAAAGAGGGGCGACAGAGATGAGAGCTTGAGTAAGGCAGCACATCTCTGTGTGCACGCGCGCGGCGTGTGCATCCGTATACATGCATATATTTGTGTGTGTGAGACAGAAAGAGAGAGAGAGCGAGGCAGCTGTGTACCCGTGGTTAGGGTGTGCATAGGGAGGATCTGACCGGTGTGGTAAAAATACCCTCGGGGCAACTTGCCAGCCGCACTGAGAGAGGACACCAAAGCTGTGTTGATGGATGGCCCTGAGCAACTTCCCTCACCAGTAGCTCTTAGCGTGTGTGTGTGTGTGTGTGTGTGTGAGAAAGAGAGAGAAGGAGGTGAAAGAGTGACTACAATATTATCCCGTTTCTTCCTTTGACGATAACTTCCCCTCTGTCCCGGCCACTCCTTCCTCCCCTCAGGTCCTCACAGCGCTGTGTGTGTTGGGCTCCAGCAGTGAGCTCCAGTGGAGGGATGGTGTCAACACTTTGTCCCAGGAGGAGGTCCTGCTGCACCTCCTCACTCTGGCTCAGAAATCTGTTCACAGGTTAGAGAAGACACACACACACACACACACACACACACACACTCATGTACACGTACAAATCATCTTTATCTGTGCTTGGGCCCATATTGTCAGTTTACACACCCTGAGAAGGGACTCCTCACTCCGGGACACCTCAGGAGCTCTGACCACCTGCACTCAGCTCCGACCAGTCTTTATTTCAAAGAATACAACTAACTAATAAGTTAGGACACCTGAGATGCCATACACTTTAACACCTGTAATACTGCAGGAAACCACCATCAAACTGGTACATCAGCATTTCTGTCTATTTTACTTTGATCCACTGCTTTAGCCTCATTTGAGTGGAATGTATACACCTTTATTAGCAAAACAACAGTAGAGAGAAGACAGGACACGAGGGGGCAGGTAAATGGTGAGTTACATACAGCAAGTGGCTGAACGTGACACGTGCATATTGTGGTTCATGGCTGAAGTCTGGACCACTCACAGCCACGCCAGCATCTCTGTGAGGTACAAAGGTGAAGTGATCATTTGAGCTAAGCGCTAACGTCAGCATGCTAACACACCCACGGTGCTGGTAATAAACTAAATGTAAATGCAGGTGTAATGTTTACCGTGTTGCCATCTTACTTTAGCATGTTAGCATGCTAAATTTTTCTAATTAGCTATTAATAGAACCCAGTTGAAGCTGACTGGAGTGGTTTAGCTGATATTTGGTCATAAACTAAGTTGTTGCACAAATTCCAAACAAAAGCTTTAGCCTAATGGTGACGCTAGAGGAACTGTCAGGGGACCAACAGACAGAGTGACTTTGCTATCTCCCGGCTAGAAACAAGAAAATGCTTAAAGGCAAAGTCTGCTTGTTCTCATTTAAACTCGTTTAGCTGCAGTTCACGTGCTGTGTTGAGTAAACATCTGGACTGTATTTAACTTTTACTCATTTCGAGGTAAATGCAGGCAAAGGTAGGCATCTGTGTGACTCCAAAACACTTGCTTCCTCCTCAAAACGCGCTGTCAAAACAGCTCCTAAGCAATCCCAGACTAGCTTTTAGCTGTGATGGATGGAAGAGACATGAACGGAGCACAGGTCAAGATGCAACCAGGCGCTCCTCCTCCTCCTCCGTTTCCCTGTTTTTTCTGACTCAATCCTCTTGTGAAAGAGCCCCCACGCTGCTGCAGCGGGCTGGCTGTCAAGCCTGCATTCAGAGCCAGAGTCCATGGACGAGGGACGCTCGGGTTCACTGGCTGCACCTTAACCCTGCACCTGGGCACACCTGGAGCTAGCTGGGCCCTCTCTGCACGGCTCTTTGTGTGATTGAATTTAGTTAACCACAGCGTCCTGCGGCCACAGAGACGTGGATGAAAGCTGATATCTGTCCTCTCAGAGGCATCAGAACATTATTCCTACATTAGATTATTCACACCTGTCAGGCTCAGACCATTATTATTGCCAGAGTTTACGAGAGACTCATGAGTCATCGGGCCCCTCTTACCACAAACTGATTTGGCACGTACTGTTCCAGTGTTTGTGTGTGTGTGTGCGTCTACTGTAAACCCTTTGACATGCATTGACAGACACACACCTTCTTTGACAAGCCACCGCTGTACTTTTCTCACCCCGACAAGAGAATACAGGCTTGAATAAGGATTGGATTACAAAGGCTTTTAGCCCCGCAAAGCCTTTTCCTGGCCACAATCTCAGGACCCGGGGATCCACTTTCCCCTCGGAGCGGCCCCAGGGTTATGATTAGAGCAGGGGAGGGATGAGATTGGGTTGCTGGCTGCCCTTGTCTGCCGTGTGATTGAATGGCACTCGGGCTATTGTGATCCATAATGTAGTGCTGAGTACCAGCACACTTCTTTTGTGGACTGTAAGTCAATACAGTTGAGTGATGTGTGTGTGAGTGAAGTGAAGTCGGCGGCATGGGAGTGTTTCCAAAGCACATTATCATTTTCAGCCCCGGTCAATGCACTAATATGTCAAATTAAAAGGTCGATTCCTCCATTGTATTGAAGTGCTCACTGGCTAAGAAGAAAACAAGCAGAATTATGAATCATTTACAATCTGTGCAGCACCCTCTGTGCTTAGTCCCTCGCTTTGGTCCCTCAAAAACCCTTTAACTGGGGGGAAACAGTTGAGCAACCTCAGAAACAGCAACAGAGGAGGGGTCCCTCTTCCTGGGCAGACATTAAAAATAAGCTAACCAAGTCTGGAAGCTGGTGTCAGGTGTTGGACTTTGTGTTTCAGTGTGGAGCTGCACTGTGCCGCCCTGACCCTGGTGTCTCAGCTGGTGGTTCAACTGGTGAGCGCCAACCCGCAGGTAAAGTCTCTCAGCTGATATTCAAACGTGTGTTGAAATGTTCTCAGAGATGATGTTTGTTGTTGTTATCACCCATCTCACTGTGCCTGGTGTTTTAGCGCTCTAGCTAGGACATAACAACAAGGCAGCTGATCACCTTTTCACCCTTTTAGTTCTGTTATATTAAAATAATAATTTATGGAGAAACACAACAAATTCAGATTTCGATGTCTGTACAAAGTCAGATTAATGTAAGTTCTCTGAATTCACTAAAAGTCGTTTCAATCTATGATCCAGGGTGCGAATGCAGTGGCTTGTTTGGCTCAATGGGGGGCGCTGGTGTGCTCGTGCTGCAGCGAGGAGCAGCCGGTGGAGGTGAAGCTGGCGGCCGCCACGGTGCTGGTCAACTGTGCAGCCACTGTGCTGAGCAGCCCTCATCTCCCACTGGGTGAGTCTCGGTGTCAGAGGCACATGAGGAAACGTTTCCTAATCCTCCAATGTCAACAGAAAAAATTCAGATTGCAAAAAAATTTTCAAGTTGTCTGAGGGTCAAAAAGTCATTTTGTGGATCAGAGATGTAGGCCTCAAGTTAAAACCTGTGTGTTTGTGTGTGTCAGGTCTGCCCACTACAGTTTCTCTGTGGAGGAGTCTGTTCACGCTGCTGCAGGATGAAGACCAGGAAGTACGGGATTCAGCCTCTGACTTCATCTCTGTACCAACACCTCTGCTCAGTGCAGGTACGCGCTCACTGCACATTCTAACACCCACACACACGCATAAATTACGCTGCAGACCTGCTCACCACTCGTACACAGCAGCTACACATGATGTACATATTTGAAAATATGAGACTTACATGCAGACTAACACAAGCACAGCACACCTGATGATCTGACCTATGAGCTTGTTGGACAGTGCATTCTTAAACCTGTGGGCGTTAATAATTAGCTGGAGCAGTTCGTGGCTGTAAAAGCTGCAAATCGTCTGGGAAAGTTTTCCACAAGAGTTCAGAGTTTTTCTCTCTGAACTTGTGTCCATTGAGCCAAAAACAGCAACTGATGCTGGACAGAAAACCTGGCTCACAATCGGCGTTGTAATTCCTCCCCGAGGTGTTTAGTGGGGTTGAGGTCAGGGTTCTGTGCTGGCCAATCCAAGCCCTCCACAACAAAATGGAACCATTTCTTTATGGGGTTCACTTTGTGCAACAGGGCGCAGATGGGATTTATTCAAAACTTATATTTATTGTCATAAACACAGGCTGGACTGTTACCAGAATGAAGAAGAAGAGCTTCTCTCACGGTTGCTCACTCTGTGTCAGAGTACAGTTCTTTGTGTAGAGGCCTTGTTGCTTGACGACATGAAGCCGGTCTGATGTTTGACAGCGCCACATTTAAAGCCGCTGTGCTCTTAACAACCGTTCTGAATGTTTGTCTGTGCAGATCTAATGGCTGTGTGCTGGATCTGCACCTGTGGGCAATGGGAGTGGCTGAAACACCTGAACCCAGTAATTAGTAGGGGTGTCCACTGACTTTTGGCCTTTTAGCAATGTTAGACACCAGTGATAATGCGTACGCGCTAACACACACACACACACACACACACACTCACAAACATAAAAATGCCACAAACACATGCTGATAATAAAAAGGGTTGATGACATCATTTCGCGCTAAGGGTTGGGGTGCATTCCAGGAATGGAGGGTGCTAATTCTAGTTTGGCAGTTGGGGTGCAAATGTGAGGAGTGTGTGTGTGTGGGTTGGAGGTTATGCGTCATTGTTTTGGGAATGTTTGAGGCCTGTTTTCTGAAGAATCGTACGATGGCAGGCCTTCCCGAACACCTCGAGTATACACACACTAATGACCGCCTCATTCATATGGAAGCACCCTCCCAAACCTTCAACTGCCTCCACACACACACGCGCACACACACACACACAGACATTCACACTCTGCACTCAGCTGCCAGCTCTCAGGCGCTCCCCACACAGCCACAGTGCAACTTCCTGTCCTCACAACACTCACTTCCTGTATTTTTCCAGTATTCCTCCAGGAGCCACCCTTATTGTGTCTCTCTCCAGTGATAATATCTCATAACGTAACACGGGGCAGCAAAACATGTCCTCAAAAGTCCCTGCAGCCCCTCATGGCAGCGCTGTTTATGGACGGGAGGGCAGAGTCATGGGGGAAGACTCTGCTCCAGCGGCTGCAATGTTAGCCCCACGGCCGAAACGGACTTGTTTCCTTTTTTTAAGTCAGCACATTTTTTGAAAATGTACTTTCCTTTTACATCAACTGCGAAAAATCCAGTTTTCCTTTAAAGGCAGGGCGTGTTTTAGAATCTGAAGGCCCAGGAAAACCCATTTAAAATTCCTGAAAGTGTTTTGATACCAGGACTGTATCCAAAAGCCAATGTGTGTGTGTGTGTGTGTGTGTTCTATATGTGTTTATGTACATAAGGCCAGACAGGGCCAGATAAGCTGTGAGCAGAACATCAGATAGGAGCTCAGCAGCAGGATGGAGAGGTTTTCTGTACAACAGGAAGAGAACACAATAGGCATAATTACAGAGTGGGTGTACTTATATGTGTGTGTGTGTGCGGCGACAAGAGAGCGGGGTCTTCCTTTGTCCATCCATATGCATTGCTCATTTGGACACAAATGAGCAATGCATTTGAACATGTGTCGTACGCACATCAGGAATGTAGCGCGCAGCACGGAGAGGAGAAATGAGACGGTAAATTGGTAAGCTTTGTATCAAATGAATGAGTGACTTGGCCAGAACAGTTGAATTCCTCCTGGAAATGAAAAACAACAGAAAAACCCTAAAGCAATCACATCCCACTGACTATAAAAAAAAAAAAACAACAAAAAAACAAAAACCTTCAATTGGAAAAATATGTCATCTTTCTACTTTGAAAGCTCAAACTTAAGTGATGTTTCTAAAACTGAATACGGGACAGTGAGCTGGGAGGACATTCTGGTACTTGGGCAGCTTTGGCATTTAATGAAGTCATCGCGATTAGTAGTGCATGACCGCACTACGGAGAGCATTTCTAACTGTGTGACAGTGTTGTCGGTGCGTTAATAACTTTCAACAAACCGCTTCAGTTCGACACTAACTCACCGGCTGAAGTTCTCCACCGCGCAGACCTGCAGTCTGATTCCGGTAGCGATACCTTTGGCTCGGTGACCTGCGGAATAGCTCGGGTCAGCAGATCGACTCGCTGCTGTCAGGAAACAGAAATGGAATAGCCTGGCGTGCTATCCCACACCGCAGCTGTATGAATGCAGCACCGGGCCCGAGGAAAACCAGCATTACTGTGTATCTGATCTGAGTGTGTGCACGTCACTGTGTTTGTTTGTGTGTATGGTTCCCATCCCACTGCAGGCCAGCCACCCAGTCTGCCCATAGTCTGTGTGTGTGTGTGTGTGTGTGTGTGTGTGTGTGTGTTTTATGACCTGCCGTAGCAGAGTCAAGTATCTGAGGTGTTAGCTGCTTCAGATGGAGGTGACGACTCCTGGCCCTTTGATATGGAGGACAGGCAGAGATGTGGGAACATAGACGGGTTCTGCAACACACACACACACACACTCACGCGGGGACAAAATGCAAAACAGCCCCCCCCCCCTTTGAAAGTAAAAGAAATTTACATTTAAAAAGTAAATGTTCGAACTCACTCGTCGCTGATAATAATCTTGCTGGACATTGCAGATTACATGTAAACTAAATGTGCTCTTTGTTTGGTATATCTTAAAACCATTCAAAGAACAGTTTGACATGAATATTCTGCCTTGTATTACCCTTCAAAAAGCTTTACAGGAAGATGATAACACTGTCATGCCTGTATCCTAAATATGAATAATATGACTGTGACTACTGTTGCACCAAAATGTTGGTCAAACCTCCAAATGTAATGTTTGGGTGTGAGATGTGTAGAGGGACGGTGTTGTGTCACAGCTACAGACCTTAATATTCTGTCACCATTAAGCAAGAATAGAGCTCTTTAAGGAAGTAGGTAAAATCTACCTAAACTTGCTGTGTGTGTGTGTGTGTGTGTGTGTGTGTGTGGGAGAGAAATGTGTGCAGATTCAGATCAGGTCGATTGAAGCTCTTCTTCTCGGAGCTGTGAACCACAGTGGAGCCATTGTCTTGGACAGGAAGAGCAAATCTAATTTAACCCAATCCCACCCTCCAACCCCCCCCCCCCCCAGACTAATTGGGTCTGGAAATCAAACTCACACTTTTCTCGCTGGACCTCCAACTGTGACAGGCCAGGGCATGAACACAGGAGACACTTATATAGAGCACAGAGGGATTTGGACGTCAGTGTTTAGGGGAACACTGGTTAGAATTCAGACTGGGAAGACAAACGGGCAGGAAAATCAGGCTGCAGCTCCGTGGTCATTTGTCAAATAATTAATTATATATTATCAAAGACGAGAAGACGTGAGGACCATGAAAAAACAACTTCCACACTTAACAAGAAATCATGTGTATATATATATATATATATAAAATATCAAATCGAGTCAGTACTGTTGAACTTAGATTGATTTACTGTCTGAAAAATGAGGCCTGTGTATAACTTTTAATTGCATCAGCTAGAATCTATTAATAATGGCACAGGAATTCACACCCAGTGGGCTCTTCTCTCCCATGAATCTTCTGAAATATCAACCCGCTGTTCCCTACCAATTAGGACGTCCAGTGACTGGTATAAGGTGCCTCTGTTTAGATGTGCATAAAGGAAGAAACAACAAAAACAAACAGATCTCGACCAGAAAAAAGGGAGACAAACACTGGGACGAGTGCAAGTCTGAGCAGTAATAATCCGGCTGCAGCCAGCAGCTCGTTAGGTCGGCTCAGCACATAGACTGGAACTTAAAATGAAACACATCAACTGCTCTTCTTGTCCAGGAAATGTTGAATTGTAGTGTTTATGATTGAATCATTTGAATAGAAAATGTTAAGTATTTTAGGATGTGCTAAGCTAACCGGCTGCTAGCAACAACTTCCCATCCAACTCTCCAGAAAGTGAACGATCATATTTCCCAAAATGTTGAACTGTTCCTTTAAATGAAGTCAACTTTTGTTCAATAAGTGTAAATAAGTGTTTATCCTCACTGTTTCATTCACTACTTTGAGGTTGAGCTGAACTTGTTGCACACACACACACACACACACACACTCTAACATGCTGACACTGCCATGTTTTCCAGGCCGCTCTCAGTGAACCATTATCAACCCAGTCGCCCGGAGTAACCTACTTTGCTTACTGTAAAGCCAACAAATGCCTGTACAGAATATGCCATTCATGTGTCCTTTCCCCCAGTTCACTCATTTACATTGGATGACGCAGATGAATGGAGGTGGACGACCCGGCAGCGCTGAAGGAAACTCATTAAACAGACCTCGTCCTATTTTAGCGCGGTACTCACTGAAGCATTAAACCTGGTTGTGTGTTAGTTTATGTTGGATGAATGGATGAACAAGGACAAGAAAAGTCTTAGAGGATGACTCAACTTTCGATTTCACGGCTTTAACCTTCACTTTTTGGAATAAATAAGCTGCCGTTTCAACCTCCAGTGAAAACACGCGAACAGACGTGGCGTTCTCGCTGCTTTCCGCCGCCCCTGACTGAAGAATCAGCGTGCGGAATGAGATTTTAATGATTCGGTGTCTGGTGTGAAATAAAGTCACATGTCTGCAGTAATGACTGGTGTCTGCAGGCTGCGCGCAAGTGTGTGTACAGTGCATTCATTGCAGCCTGCAGCCTTGGGTCATGACACTAGATTGTGATGTGTTTTGAAGATAAATGCGGAGTGCGGAGTATCTCGGTGTGGCGATTGCACCATCGACGTGGGTGAAACAGAGTTGGCCTCGTTATGCATCCTCTATCATTGTGAAACAGCCATAATCAGACCTAGATCTCATAGTAGTTACAGGCCCTTATGGGCATTGTGCAAGCATCTGCTCTTTTTTTATAAATGTCATGAGGGCATCTAAGTACTAAATATTATATTAAGTTGCATCATGGGAATTGTAGGATCCAGTATTTTTTGGATCTTTACTCATACTAGGGATTAAAAGGGACTAATGGTCAGGATATCTCGGCCTCCATCTCCGCTCTTTCATTTGTGTCTCAGTAGACATGAAATGACTACAGTTGTTGACAGAGACTGATAGGAGCCTCTGCAGGCTCCCTGTTGAGATGACCATTGACTTGTATGTGATCAACCGAGCGAACAACCCACTGATACTGCTCTCTGTGCCAGCATTTGTCACGAAAACCCAGGCTGGCATCTTCTCAGAGCATGATTTCCATGGTAATGCTCAACATTCGAGAGGTCCTGGTCTATTATTATTCCAGTTTCCTGTTGATGTTGTTGTCTCCACACTCCCTGTTTCTCGTCAGTCACCAGAGGAAGTCAGGGCTGTAAAGCGTGTGTTTTTATTTCACACCTCTATCTCTATCTCGCACCCGTGCTTCCTGGTGTCTCGGCTCCACTGCAGCGTCTGCAGCACACGCTCTGTGTGTCTTGTGCGATCCTTTGAGCTTTGAAGAAGAAGGTCTTTTGCAGGCGGTTGCCGAAAAATTGTGTTTCTGTCAACTGTCGGCGTGTGGAATAAAGAGCTGAGTACGGGGAAAAGCAGGTGTAGCTGAGGCGTCAGTATGATGGTCCGTTTGCAGGTTGTACCTCACCCCTTAGTTGCAGTAGTAAGTTCTGACCCAAGTCCCTCAGATGTGACGGGCTGAGCAGAGGAATTCATCCCCAATACAGTGAACATGATGACACCAGGGAGTGGAGGAGTGCGAGGCGGGAAGTGTTTCCTCTCATTTCACTGTCCTGACAGCCCGCCGAAAGCCCCCACCTGCCCCCTGTCCCTACCCCCTCTCCTCCCCCGCTCAATGGGTCATCTGACACCCCCCCCAGCTGCAGAGGCTCAGTAAGGATTTACTGAACACCGATGGTCTCCGCACTCTCTTAATTTAATTCAGTGACTTTAATGACACGACGGTTGATCAGACACAATGAAGCTGTGGCACTGAGCAAGACCTCGATGTCCAGAAGCCAGCTAACAGTTCATACAGACGCTGCTGTCGTCACTGGAGCTCCACAACCAACAAAAGCTTATTATAGATATTTTTGTCATCTCTCCTATTTCTCATTATTGAGTCTGATAGTTTTGTATTCTAGTAAACATGGGCCAGCCTTGTCTTTCTGCACTAGGTCTTGCAATATAGAAATAATGTGAAGGAAAAGAGAAGTAAGTTACAGCCCACTCTATAAACATATTAACAATGCATTGAGATAAGCTGGCTGAAAAGGGGAAGGACATGAATCAGTACAACACAAGATAAGATTGTTTTGTTCCATAGACTGGCTGTTTTTTCTGCTTTTTATTAAAAATGAAACTAAAGTCTGCCAGACTGGAACAGTGATGATGTGATTCATGAACAGTGCCTTAAACCCCCTCAGCACCCCGAGGCCAACTCTTTTCCTGTAATTCTTTATATCTTGATTGAAATTGTCAGATGAATACAGTCTGTGTCAGGGCAGAAATGTCTTGCTGTTGATGATGATTTGATCCATTAGCGTTACTGAGTTTGCATGTCAGCGAAGGCTTGAATGCACTGGAAAATCATAATCGGTCCCTGAGTTGAGATTATTTATTTGCAGGATCTTGCAGGAGCTTCAGTATCTCACCACGGTCCACTTTCCCTTTTACCATCATGTGAGCAGGTTCCTTTTGGCATTGCATTGACAGTCATGCAGATCACCACCCTCAATAATTGCGACTAGTCATATCGTACTGACTTTCAGCCATGCGGTTTGTTTTACTGCTGTGGTCCAGGATGAATGGATGGAACAGAACTTCATGTTTCCCTTCATTCTTTATACTTTGTATCTTGGGGATAGATGCTAACATGCTAAACTGAGATCATGAACATGGTAAGCAATGGTTTCTTAGTATTCTCATTATGAGCATGTTAGTTTGAGCTATGCTAGCGTTAGCATTTAGTTTGTACTTAGTGTTTTAATTCATCCATTAGTGTGTGTGATCACACTGTATAGTTGAACTTGCTATGAATTAGCATGTAGTACAGGACTTGGACACAGTTTCTAGTTGCAGCCCACGTCTGTAAATATTAGCTATAGGTTGCTTTGGCAGTTTGGATTTTGTGTCCGCTCATTAGGCAGCGGATTTACATATAAAGCAGTGTTCCCTCAGAGACGTAGCTCGGTGTCCAACAAGGCAACCACAGATCTTAATTCAGTCAAAAAAAAAACAAAAAACCAGCTCGTCAGAAGCTCAAAATGGTACAACTGTTATACTGTTTCCACAAGTGGCACAGGGTTAAGTTTTTCCCTCACACTCCTGCCCTGCCCAGCTCAAGTGTACTATAAGAGTGCCAGTAGATGGGCGTGTGCCAGCGGATGCCAACTGCCCAACACACACACACACACACACACACACACACACACACAGCCTCACCCCATCCTACTCTAACCCATTCATTCACTAACTGGCACTGATATTGTCATTTGCAGAGACAAGATTGTCTCACATAAACTCACACAGTCCTCCAAAGCAAACAATACCTACTTAGGACTAAACTCGTGCCAGCGCACACGCACTCGCATACGCACCCGCTACACGCCCAACACACATACCGGCAACGGCGTGAAAGACAATCCCCTTGAGAAAAGGAGTATTTTTGCGCCAAAAGCCCGAAGAGGGAAATCGTGTTAAGCGATGTGTGAAACCTCCGTAGAGAAGTAGATAAATTGAATGCAGCTAAAATTTCCTATTATGTTCCTATTATGGGGGCTGTAAAGGCTTGACATCAGAGGCAGAGCTGTCCCAGGGAGAGGCGGCTTCTTGGTAAAGAAAGGAATTTGTCACTCAAGCTCCTAAACTCTTAAATCTCCTCTAATACGGTACAATCAACAGCCTCTAGTGTTCACAGACCGGGTTTCCCTCTCCGCTCAGACTTCAGGCTCTGCTCTGATTTTACGCCTCCTCTCTGAAGAGGAAAAACAATCTGGGTTCCCAACCCTGAGTGTGTGTGTATGTGTGTGTGTTTTATACTGTATGTGTGCTGATGGGGGTCCATATACCTCCACCCTCCCTCCATCCCTCCCTCCTTTCTTCCCATAGTGGTAGTGTTTTGGCTAGTGGCTCTCAAAGCCTTTTGAAGTCTCTGGTTGTTATCTGGGTGTCAGCTGTGGTGAGGATGGTCAAGGTGGGAGAACAACACTCTCACACACTCACACACACACAACCTCTGTGTCAGATAGTTGCTGCGTGGACAACTGGAGTCGTTAAATGAAGTCATACGTTATGTTTTCCCTCCGTTTGAAGTGTGTGTTTGAGTACAGGCTCATCGCGGGCCTGCCTCTGAGTGTGTGTGTGTGTGTGTGTGTGCATGCATGTGTGTGTAGATGCATTACGGCAACACAGGACTATTTGTAGAGACTACAAATAGCAACACTACTAAAAAACTGTGTTTATTTTTAATGTGAGTGATTACTGGCACTCACTGCATGTATTAAAAAAGAGTCCACATGAACATTGGATACACATATGCAGGCCGTCCATTCATTAACACGTAAACAGGAAGTCACGAGCAACGGGCGCACTCGCCGCGTGTGCACGTTGGTGCGACGCGCAGAACGGTTTCTGAATCCGCTCACACACACCCTGATCGTGGTTGGGTATATGAGTTACAGTTTTGTTTCCCAGAAGGCCGTCCAAGCCCGGAGACGACACACATGCGCACACACTCGCGCTAAGTTTGGAACACACACTCAGCCCTGCATCATTTGAATGTGGTAACTCCACAAGCATACAAGAAACATGGGCAGTGGAGGAAATCGTGAAGGTGCTAATCTCGTTTCTCCAGCAATACCTGCTACATTCATGACCAAACATGGAATATTCATTTCATGTTCGATATTCCCGCAGACCGAGGACCCCCCCCCCCCCCCCCGTGTTTTTGGACTTGACATGCACGCACACATTTTTTTCTCCGTGCATCTGAATTTTACAAAAAGTGCTCTGTTCAGCTGTGGAAACTGGCTTATTTTGACTTATTTATTCCAGTTTGGGTTTCAGTCAGTCTTTGGATTGAATTATTTTGGATACAGGCACGTCACGCGATACGCCATGGGCTGGGTCCGTCTCATGCACATCCACTTTTGTAAAAAACCCACCGAGGGATCTGTGGATACTGTACATGGCCAAGAAATCTGGCTCTGCAGCAGAAGTCTAGCCGTGATAATCAGATTTCTTTTACTCCCTTTCACTTTTATTCAAGGAAACCAGGCTGTCTTTAACATGATTTTTAAAACATCAGGTCACTGCAGGCTGCCAGCAATATTTCAGTATGACTTATATGGCTGTAAACACACTGACAGATCCAGACCAACAGTTTGAGTGCAGGGTTATTCAGCCTGGGCTATGTTACACTGTTATGTTTCCCCCTCTTCTAAGCCCGGCAAAGGCTTTGTGCAGTGACCACAGTTTCAGGTTAGACATTAAAAAGTCCATTATTGCAGAAACTTCATGTCACGCCTCGACCGGCAACCATCATAACCAGTTTAGAGGTTATTTATTCTAATAGCTCAAATTAAAAACTTGGAGCTGGGTGCACCAGGCGTTCAGAAGTTCAAACTCAGTACAGGTACATGAGGTTCTATCAGAATGTTTTCTGACTGCTCCTATAACAAGCATTAAACTGTCTCTGATTTAAGTAGGCACCTTGTGCAGTGATGCACAGCTCCCAGCATTCCTGCCACTCTCTGGAAGTCCCATTATGTAAGCCTGCAAAGCACCAAGACTTAACTTAGTCCAAGCAGTGACCTTTCAGTTTGAAACTTATTTAGAGATGAGGTAGAAGTCACCAAATCCCGTGAGTAAAGCTGATCTGACACAGTGACTTCCCTCTTTGACTCTGCAGCTTCTCCACTGCTCAGACCGCTGTCTGGTCTCTGGGTTGTAGCTGGTGATGATCCTCCACATGAAACTTGGGCTTGACACAGATTTTACTGTTCGATTCGTCTGAAGTTTGAGGTGCATGTTGACGATGTGCAAAGCACAGGAGCAGATTTGCAGAATCACACAAAGGCATATAACGTGGGTCCAGCTGGTGGTTTAGGCCAACCTGGTCCTGCACCCTGCATCCTCATTCCCAGTATCTGTGACCTCTCTCCTCATTATGATCCTCAGCAGAACCTTAGATCCCGGGACACAGTCACTGAAGACGTGGCATCTGCAGCAGAAGGCGTGTGTCAGGGTGGGACAGCTTGACAAAATCACATGCGCCAAAGCTGTTTGTGATTTGGACAAAGACGATTTCTGATCTTTGAACATGATTGTTTATCGTTCCTCCATACTCTGAGTGCATTCATTACTGCTTGATGTGCCACTGTAAAGTAGTTTTGAGTGTCTTAAGCGTAAAAACGCTGTTTACAGACTGTATAAACGTGTGGTTTCCTCTGTCCTCAGATGTGGCAGGTGTCTCCGTGTGTCCTCCAGTAGCCCTGGACTCGGGCGTGGGACTCCTGTGTCGGCTGTTGGAGCTGTGGGGGCAGGTACCAGCGGGTGTCCTCGCTCTGACACAGTGGCTGCTGGGAGAGGAAGAGGACAACGATGAGGCCGTTGCAGACGAAGCTTCCAGTCTGGTGAGAAAGACGGTCCAGGAATTTGTCTGCGTGAGCTCGGAGCAGATACATATTGACAGCTAGCATCGTCACACTGCGGTACAGGAACAACACAAACAGTACAAAGGGAACAGTGAGACATGCACAGCACAGCAGACCACATGTACTCACAATGGTTTCTATGGAGTGGAGCTGGTGGCATTTTCCATGGCTCAACAGGGATTGTTCATTAACAGGTTACTGGTCGTCAAGAAGCCAATTGATTATCAACTACATCTCATTTAAATATTCATACATCAACTGTGAAATCCCCACGGACACCGGCTCTTGGTAACAGTGAAGTATTACTGCTTGGTTCAAAACAGTGTCGGTAAAGCGTGGCGTCACGTGACACACGGCACTACCTTTTATTTCCCTTGTTGCTCTTGTTTTGTTCTGCTCACAGCAGCAGTCAAAACAGCTGAGTGCCCGAAGCCACCAAGGCTTCTGCTCCCCAGCAACACATCGCTGTCTGAGCTTACTCCCGTTTAGTTGCTTAGTTGTTTCTGCTCGAGCTGGGAGGCAGCAGGGGATCTAACTTTGAGCACAGTGACAGTAACTTGTGCTTGAATGCGGCTCCTAAATACGTTAAGCTGTAAAGTTAAAGGCGCTTTATATTGACACATAAACAGTTGTGTCATTTTGTACTTCCCTCTCAGTGCTTCTGAGCATTTTAGAGCTTTTGAGCTCATTGTTTTGGATTTACAGTCTTGTAGCTTCCTGTTTTGGTTCATTTTAGCTTGTTATGTTGCACATCATACTGATCACTGATGTCTCGCGTCTTGCTTGTGACCAGGATGAAGAGGACTTCCTGTTTGAAAAGGGGGACCTGAACCTGTGGGCCGAGCCGGTCCAGTGGGTGAAGCTGCTCCACAGACACCTCGACTCCCTCATCCCGACCTTCAAGCCTGCAGAACCAGACCAGGTCCAGCAAATTCACACACTGTCAGCCCAAGCCAAAGCCAAGGCCCTTAGCTCCCAGCAGGCCCTGGACTCCCTCCCTGCGCTGCCGCAGTTCTCCTGCACCATGGAGCACGCCCGGCTGGTGCTGCGGCACCAGAGGGCCGCTCTGGCTCTGGATGTGCTGGAGAGGCTGAGGTAGAGGAGACAGCAAGGTTTGGCTGTAATAGCACCAAACGCTTAATTTTAAGAAAAATTAGTTAAATTTCAAATATTAAAACAAGGAAAAACTTAAGAGCAACTTCTACAAACACGTGAGACCACAGACCACAGAGTCCTCACTCTCAAATCACAGCGATGAAGGAAACAGGAACTTTGACTCTGTACTTGTCTCTCACTTCACAAGTGTTGTCCCCACTGGTCACATGATGTTTTTAATTTTTACAATGACTGTTCCTCGATGTCTTTTTAATTCAATATTATATCTGGAATTACTGCTTTTCTATTCCAATACTGAGTTTTCCCTCAGAGGAAAAGCCCGAAGTGTCTGAATGTCTCAGTCATATTAATAAAAGTAGACAATAATCACACCAACCCTGCGTGAATATGTGTGACAGTCGTGAAGCCATAACAATAATTCAGGCCGTGCTGCAAAACAACACTTGATGCGCTGTTCTCTTATCAGCGGGAATGTGTCACACGACAAACTCCAACAGTGTCAGTATTGAGCGCTCGGGCCGTCGTGCTCTCCCCACGTCCAGCAGGGATTTAAGGTTGGAACAAAACAACTCAGCGCCCAAAGCTTCAAGCACCAACTTCAATGGAGCGATTGTGCAGCGAGCGAGCTTTATGACCGAGGCATGGGATTGTGAAAGCAAGTGTTTTCTCTGACACGTCACCAAAGTTGTATTTCAGTGTGCGCTCCGACTTCTACTGTATGTTTATACGAGGTGTTATTTTCCTGTGATATTTAATTTACTGCAGGATTCTTCCCATTGGACTGTGTTTTTATGCTTCCCTCTACTTTTCCTGGTTATGTAATTAGGACAGCACAATGGACTACTGTCCTGTGTGTCTGTGTGTGTGTGTGTGTGTGTGTGTGCGCACAGAGATCCATGCTGCCCTCTCATACAGCTGGACCCTTCTCCCTGCCTGGTAGCCATGTTCCCTGTTACAGTAAAACTGACGTAATGTTTTGGAGCAGCTCAGCATCCCCCAATAAAAACAGAGCCGTGCGATGGGAGAGCGGTTTCTGCGGACGAGGACATGTTCGAGGGATTTCTCAGGAGCCTCGCCGCGTCTGTCCTTCACATTAAACTATTTATCAAGACTTGCAAAGCGCAAATAGTCCTGGGGCAGCCCTCAGCCTAATTTTAGGGTTGGTAGTAGTAGATTCCAAGCTCTTATGTCACTTGTTTTTCGCCCGTTGCTATTTTCCCTTTTTTTTCCCCCTTCCTGCTTCTCCAACCAAACCATTCAGCACATGAGAGATTATTGAATCATGTCACTGAAAGAAAAATCATTTTCATAACCACTCTTGCAATTACCATCCTATATGGAAAAGACTTAATGGTAAGCGGTGTCGCACAAACCGGCAATTTCTGGTGATATGTGTTGCACCAGTTTTTACACCCTCCTGACCAAAATATCTGCCTTGCTCGGCCCTGATATAGAGCCCCGTCCTCCGCTGCCAACTCTGCAATCTTTCCACTGTGGTTTCTGAAACTTTGACATAACTCCAAGAGCAGAGTGGAGTAGTTTGACATTTTCATGTGAACATTCTGCCATCCTGGGAAGGTTACATCACACTGAGACAGGGGCAGCTTATTGCAACCGCACAGCACTCTGCAGGGACTGCAAAGGAGGGGGACTGCGGCGACTGGCTGGCTTTGTTAAAATGACCAAAACATCCCTAAACATGAATGCTCCTCTGTGCCTGGAACTCTACTTTATCCTCTCTGTGAGAAGAGACATAAAAAAGGCCGTTTCTCCACAATAAAAGCCTGACATGATCACAGCACAGTGGGCCTGAATGTACCTTGAGGTCCGGCTCCGCTCAGCAGGTGGCGCCCACGCAGTCTCTCCCAGTCAGTTCCCAGCTCGCTCTCACGGGGGCAGTGTTGCTCTGCTGTACCACAGAAAACCCACATTCCTGCAGTCTGGGCTCTGAGATTGGGAAAAACAAGTCAGGGAGGAACTGAGAAGAGTGGTTCACAAAGATTTAACCAGAGTAAATCCATTTTGTGTTCACAGTGACTCGACGCGTTGTGCTTCAGGACTGACAGATCGGTCTAATCTGATCGCAAAAGCAACATTTAGGAGTTTTGCCTTGAGACAATACAAAAAGTAGGTCATGTGAGCACAGTGGGCATTAACTTGTCTATTTTTCCATGTGTAGTAGACTGGAATAGGCTGCTGTTGCAGTGTGGAAGTTGATTATGCAACCAGTGGATTCTAAAAATTGTACTGCACTCTGCCTGGACTCCTCTCCACTCATACTTGTGGTCTCACCCCATCCACAGGGAAAGAGGGAGAGGGAGGGAGAGGCCCAGTTTCCTTCCATTACAAATACATGTGTCAGCTTCCAAGTGTGGTGGTCCAGAGGCTAGAGGGGTGGCCTTGTCACTGGTAGGTCGCTGCCTCAGACTCTGGGACTTTGCTGGAAGGGAAAGGGGGGTGTCTGGCGGACCAGTTTTCCTTAGTTGAAACCCAGGCATGGAGCTGTCGAGCAGGGCACCCAGCCCCCAATACACTGCTTCATTAGAGGATCCAGGTGTGTGTGTGTGTGTGTGTGTGTGTGTGTGTGTGTGTGTGTGTGTGTGTGTGTGTGTGGTTCATACGCTGGAGAACAGCTTGCATGCAGAGCAGACGTCCCTTGATGCTTTTGCTTGCTTTCTCAGCAAGAGTCAACCCCAAAAAGCAAAACCAACTTCCTCAAAATTGGTTGTGTGATTAAAAGAGAGGAGAAAAAAAAAAAGTTTTGAGGGGTGTGAGGAGAATGGGGGTGGTGGTGGTGGTAAGAGGAGGAGGAGGAGGAGGAGGGGGGTGCTGGAGTTGGATTTCAAGGCGTGGTGTTAAAGAATAGGCGGCCAACCGGTGAATGGGAGTCTTTTTCGGAGAGGAGGGGAAGAGGCGGACCCTCGCAAAAGTTTGCCTCGACTTGAGCTCGCCCCTCCCCGCTCAACTCCGAGTATTTATAGGCTCGCAGGGAGGCCGTAGCACACAGTGAAGCACTCTGGCTCAGCGCTTCTCGAGGGGAGGAAATTAAGCCACCTACAACCCAACAATACAAACCTCTCCCCCCTGTTTTTCTTCCTTCTTCTGCGGACTTAAACAGCACATAAACTTTTAAAGCAACTTTTCCACAACCAAAACCAGTCGTGGCACAAACTACCGCCCGTCGCATTCAAGGATCCTGGTCGGTCCTCCATGAAAGAGGGAGTGCGGCAGCAAACTTGGGGAAAAGAGATGTCTGCGACAGTCTTGTCTGCTTTCTACGACATGGACATGCTTTACAAGGTAAAAGTTTGACAAGATGTGGGGATTTAGTTGTACGCAACGGTAAAGTAAAGCTAGAGTGTTGGTGCTTCGGCTACAGTCGAGTTAACGTGTGTTCAGCTGCAACAAGTTGTCTTGTCATGTGGACAAACTAGTCCCAGATCTGGTGCGTGCAGTGCGTGGCTAACTCTGCGTCTTCTCTTTCCTTGCAGCAAGATAAAAGCATGAACATGAACGCCCTCCACATCAACAGCATGCTGGATAAGAAAGCGGTGGGGGCTCCGGTAACCACTGCGGGCTCCGGTGGCTCCTTCACGCCGGGATTCTTCCGCAGAAACTCAACCAGCAACGTGGAGGCGATGAACAACGGCAACAAATACTCGATGGGCTCCTACGGCAGCCTGAAGGAGAACACACCGAGCAGCAACAGCAGCGCCACAGCCCTCATGAACAAGGAGAACAAGTTCCGCGACCGCGCTTACAGCGAGAACGGAGACCGGGGTGTGCTGCAGCAGAAGCCCGGCTCCCAGATCAACTCCACCCGCTACAAGACCGAGCTGTGCCGGCCCTTCGAGGAGAACGGGTCGTGCAAGTACGGGGAGAAATGTCAGTTCGCTCACGGCTACCACGAGTTGAGGAGCTTGTCCCGCCACCCCAAGTACAAAACGGAGCCGTGCCGCACCTTCCACACCATCGGTTTCTGCCCGTACGGTCCCCGGTGTCACTTTATCCACAACGCCGACGAGCGCCGGCCCGCTCCGGCCGCCAACGCTAACGTGCAGGCGGGGGAGGCCAGGCCGTCTCGCGAGCTGTGTGGCTACGGCCACAGGGAGGTCCTGCCGCCGCAACAGCTCGGCTACACCCAGAGGGACAGACCAAAGCTTCACCACAGCCTCAGCTTCTCCGGCTTCTCCACCCACCACGGACTCGAGTCTCCCCTGCTCGACAGCCCTACTTCCCGGACCCCACCGCCACCCACCACCGCCTCCTCCTGCACCTCCGCCTCCAGCTTCTACGAGGAGGTGCTGTCTCCTAACTCGGTGTCCTGCATCAACAGTGCCTTCTCTTTCCCCGGACAGGACTTAAAAGCCTTACTGGCCCCCCTGGCTGTGCACACCCCCAGCGGCTACGCCAACAACCACTCCACCGGTGCCTACTACGGGAACATGCAGAGCAGCGTGTGCCCGCCCTCCCCTCCGACCTACAACATGAGCCACTTGCAGGTGCTGCGCCGCCTCAGCGAGTCGCCGGTGTTCGAGCCTCCTCCCAGCCCGCCAGACTCGCTCTCTGACCGGGAGAGCTATGCGAGCGGGTCCCTCAGCTCTTCCGGGAGCCTCAGCGGCTCCGAGTCCCCGAGTCTGGACGCTGGAAGACGTTTGCCAATCTTCAGCAGGCTGTCGATTTCAGATGATTAATCCTGTTTATTTTGTTTTCATATGGATTTATGGACGGGTCAGGCAGGGTGGTCGAGGAGCCAGGGGGTGGCAGTGAGCGAGGTAGACTGTCCTTCATACAGAGGATCCCGGTTAAGCCCCCCCACCACCCCCGGCCATTCACCCCATTTCAACAGCGGCCACCCTGCCTAAGTGCCTTTGAGCAAGACATTGAATCCCTAGCAGCTCCAGGGGTGCTGACCCTCCTCTGACCTCCCTGGAGGGGGGCAAGAGGAGAGAATGTCACCCACAGGGATCAATAAAGCTACGTACAGTTTAAAGTGTCCTTGACCTGGCATTAGTTTAGTATTTTTTTTTCCTTGTATGTAATATAGCTGTATTAAAACTTAGATAGCAAACAGAAGGCATTCCATCAGTGCCTTGCCCAAGGGCTCATGGCAGCCCCCTCTCCCTTTTGCTCTATCAGGCAAGCCACACTTTTCCTGGGATTAGATGTGTGGGTGACATGACTTGACAAGAAGAAGAGACTGTAAGCGGTTTTCAGATTTCCTCCCATCCTGCCAAGAATATGCCTTGACTCAAAGTAACATTTTTTTTTTTTTTATCAAAGTTATTTTTCTTCTTCTTTCCTCTCTGAAAGCTTCAACTTCCATTCCAGACCTGTCTTCGCCCAGCGCCACCCAGTGGTTCGTTTGGTTAGTCTAGTTTGTTGCTTGGTTAAAAAGCACTCTTGAGTTGGGTTTGTTTGGGGAAATCACTGCTGATGGTTGAATATATATTTTTTTAGCTGTTTTTGAGTGATTTACATAGCTGTGCATAACTGGCTATGGACTATTTAACTTATTTATTATCTTGTGAAAAAAAAGTATAGGCTACATTGGTAATTTGTGTCCATACTGTATTTATCAAGTATGATGAAGCAATAGATCTATATTCTTTTATGTTTAAATTATGATCGCCATTATTAATCTGCATAAAGTGGAGTGTATGTTCTTTTCACAGTAATATATATATTTGTTTTTTTCTCCTTTTTTTTTGTAACTTCACTTGGTTATTTTTATTGTAAATGAGTAAAAAAAATCTTAATTTAAGAGACCGTATGTGATATTTATTTCATTAATTTTGTTTCCTTGTTTACGTTTATTAAAAAAAAAGTTTGCGTGATTGCTGTTTGCTCCTGAGGTTGTGTGTCAGTGCTGTAGAAGGCTTTTTTTTTTTTCCCCTGAGGATCCCTATTTAGATGTTTCTGTAGAATGTATAAACAATGTGGTTGTACAGACCGTCCAAACCGTACTTCTTTTGTTGATCTAGATCAGACTTCAGCGACAAAGAACCCAAGTCAATAAATTAACCAAAAAGTATTTTTGTTTTCTCTCTGTTTGCACGAGGTCACACTGTGATTCCAGCCACGTGCTAAAGAATGTAGCAATCCCTTGTGCCCCAGTATTATTGTGTAGTGCCTATGGGGTTCATCATCTTGACATGCCTTAAAATTAACCAAATAAAGTATTTTTCCTACATGGCATCTTTTATACACAGGTTGAACTGAATGTAGTGTTGGATTCTGAACTTTTTATTTTTTGAAAGGTTGTCACCACTCAGACACTCTGACAAAAACAACCGTAACCTTTCTAAATCCCCATTCCTCTTATTTTGATTTTCCTTTTGCTCTTTTTTTTTTTTTTTTTGATATTGAAATCTAGTCTGAGTCTTGAGTTTGCTGGAGAGGGAAGTGGATGAACACGTTTGGTTTGTACATAGTAGGTACAGGGGGATGCGCACTATGTACTTTTGACTACTTTATCAGAAGTAAAGCTTTTTGAATGTAACAAAAAACGGACAAAAAGACAACGAGAGTTGTAATATTTTTTTGGGGGAGTCAGTTCACTACAAATTGAGTGTGAGACTGTTAACTTTGTACTGTACATTTTTTGTAGTTCTCCCAATAAAAATCATTTTGAAAACGTTCCACTCTGTCCCGCTGTGGTTTCTTATCCGTTTGAGTTCTGGACATCAGCGCGAGTCGCTGGTGTCTGCGCACGGTCTGACAGCTCCGGTTCTCATGTTGCTCACAGATGTTGCAGCACAACTACTGTCTTCCTCCTCTAACAGGAAAAAGGAGGCAGGAGGTGATGGAGTGTGTCCTGGGCGCAGCAGAGCCTCAGCTGCCTTGTGACACTACTTGGCCTCTGGCCCTCAGGGAGGTCTTGTGCAGTAAGCGCTGGCGGTATACAGTAAAAGCAGAGGACGGTGTGACCCTGAATTCCCATGTGCTGTCTGACAAAAGGACACCTGAAGCACTGTAGGTGGGCTCTGGTACAGGAAAGAAATGTCCCAGGAGGTTCAGTGTGAACACGAAGCAGCAACGACCACCACAGAAACTGCTAGTCCGGAGTCAAACGCTGTAACATTACATAATGTGTAATGCTCTGCTATAAACAGTGTGCGATGAGCAATGTGTCTGTACCGTCTGAGGAACGAGGTCTGGAATTTTAAAATGGAAAATGTGTAGGAGCCCAGAGCCACAGGATAGTCAGTGTTGGTGGCTCGGGCTGCGAGCCTGTCTCCATCCATCACGGTGAGATGCTAATCTTTTAATATGTCGTGCGTTATGATCCGCCTTTCTGACATAATGCACCCTGGCACTCGCGCAGCTACCCGCGTACTCACAGAGCAGCCGCTTGATATTTACAATATACTGGCATTAACAGGTGATGCAGGAATCTCAGATAATGTCAAGAGACTAGAGCACAGTGGTTTCCAATCTTAGGTTTGAGCCCCTCCAGGAGCCCCTCACTTTCATCTGAGGGGTCATGAGATTATAAGCAAGTAGAATAAAAGAAACACTGGGCTGTGTGTTCTGGGGGTTTAACTGCTGAAGTGACTGTGCATCGGGGTGTTGAATCAACGTGCTTCTGCTGCTTCATTAATGAATCTTTTGAAGTAAGCCACCATAAACTTGTTATAGTGAGTCATATCAGTGGGCTGAGGTCAGGCGGGTTGAGATGTATCAGTCTGGGAACTGAACACCAGCCATTAACCCATAACTGATTAACCATGCCGCTGTAAACACGGCTGTGCTATCAGTCGCTTGGGCAGGTAAAACAGGGACAGTGGTGAATTTTGCGAGGCGCCGGCCCGTAAGCGGGGCAAAAACAGCCGTCCCCTGCCCTGATTGGACCGGCATATTCGGTCATGTCTAGACCAAATAAAAAAGTGCTGGCCTACATTTGAATGTGAAGCCGCTGTTGTTGCGGAGCTTCCATTTCCAGGAGCCTTTCAAAGAAGGCCCCTTTTTTTTTTTTTTTTTTTTTTTCCCCTCCAGGCCATTCTGTGAAGTTATCAGTGGTAGCAAAGGCATTAAGAAAATACAGGGCCCAGGAGTCATGTGGTGCCTGGAGTTCATGCCAAGATAAGGCCCGGCTGATAAGGGCCCCGGCAAATATTTACTGTGTCCTCAGGATTTCATAATGAAGTGTTTATCAGAGCAGAGCCAAAGGGCTGCACAATGCGCCAGGGCCCTGCCAAGTAGGATCTACGTACCTGTGACTCAGTGTGTGTTTATGTGTGTGGGAATGTGTGTGTGTGTGAGGCTCAGCATGTCAATCAACAAACCCACATATAACGTTAGACTGAGTGTGTTCGCATTCATATATGTTGTGTCTATAAGAGATGAACTTTTTCCATACGAGGGCGTGGATGAAGTCGTGTTTCTGTGTGCGTGTGCGTCTGTGCACACCGGGGTCTCGCTGGTTAATGGATCTGGAGCTCCTACAATGAAAGGAAACACTCTCTGACTTGTGATTAGGGCAGGAAGAGTCCCACTTCCTGGCCACCACCCATTTCCACCTCTTCTTCGTCCTGCTGTTTTTCCTCCTCCTTCAGTTTCCCCTCTGCTCTGTAGTGGCGGCTTCTCGAAGTTACTATTTGTGTTCCACTGCTGCACAGGGAAGCTCAGCTCGTCCTGGTATTGTTTTGGCATGCTAAGCCCGGACCAGGGGTCAAGTAGTTATAGCGCACACTTTTGAGACTTTGGGTGCCAGATGGGTGGCGGTTTGCCAAATAATAAAGTGGAGAGCAGAGCTTGTTAATCATTTCTGTGCCACAAACCCCCCAATTAGATCGAGATAAGGCCCTGACCTCCCATTTGATCCAACTTTCCCCCAGGTTTTGTTTTTGTTGATTTAGCAATGATGCAGGAGATTTAACTGGAATCGTCCTATCTTTAATGAGGGATAATTGCTAATTATGATTAAAGTGAAAGGAAACAATTTCTCATTTTAGCAGGAAACCCCACAAAAGACCACCGTCACCCCCTTTCTGTAGGCCTCTGAGTCACTGATACCATAAATTACTGCAGAACCCTTAGAGGAGGTTACCGCTGTACGCTTATTTGTCATCCTCAGCTATGTGACACAGTTCAGGATTCGCAGTGAGAGTGTGTGAACGCGCGTGTGTGTGTGTGCATGTGTGTGGCAATGGCTTGAAACCCCACCTAACTGGCAGCTGTCAGACTTTCGAGCAGCGTTCAATGAAAAATAATCTAATCTAATGACTTAGAGGCTAAGTCGCTTATTCGATTACTGCTGTGACTTCAGGAAATGAAAAAGGCATGCTCTGTTCTTGGGGGCAACAGAAACGCTTACTAAAAAAGACCAGACAGGAGGTCACAGTGTACTGGAATAATTCCCCATCTAACGTTTCATTTCTGGGAGGCCTCAAACTTAAAGTGCACCCATAAAAACAAAAAAAACACTAAAAAACAAATCAAACACGTTGGAAACGCTCAGTATTTCTTATTCTGGTATGACCAGAAGCTAATGGTGGCTAATGTTAGCGAACACGAGCAAACCTCACCAGTTGTTTCCTGCTTTTGGTTTCTTTTTACTCTCTATTCAGTGCGTGATGATGCCTTGAAAGATTACTAAACAAATAATACACATTAATATCTGATCAATGGATGACATGACATGTGAAAGTGTTTCCGTGCAAAAGCGTCATCATCACCACCTGACTCTGCAGATCTCCCCGCCACCGCAGGGCGTTTAGCATCCTTCAGCTCATTGTTTATGCTCCACGGCCTGCAGCTTTACTGTTTTGCTTCTGTCTCGCCACTCTCATTAACTTTGTTTACTGCAGCAGCAGGAAGCTGTTTTCTGCAAACACTCTAATAAACTCACTGTACGCACCAAATGACAGACAGATGAAGTTAGCACCTTGGAGGTGAAAGTGCCGGAGCGTTAAGCAGAGACTAAAACTGAGCTCAAATCAGAGTCGGTATGTGACTTATATGTGTCAGGTGACCAAAAACACGACTCCAAATAGATGCTAATGGTGCTCTGTGTCTGCTTAAATGCTTAAATACTTCACCATAACATTCATAAGGTAATATAATGTCTTTACCACTTGCCTCCCAGCGGCCAAAGAATCTGTTCATGAATGTTTTAATCAGCTGATTTAAGGGAATCTTGGGTAATGAAAGGAAATATAACTTGATGATATCCAACAATACCCACTCATGGCCACTGTGGCTGCTGTGTGCATAGCTGTAAGCCTATTTCATATATTGTTATAGCAGGTGCACGTCTCATATAAGTACTTCATATAAGTATGAAAGGCATCATTTGTTTTGTTATTTCCTAACCATGCGCCTCGGTATGACCACAGACAGGAGGTCAGGGTTTACATTAGCTCTCAGTGTGCCACTGCCTCCCTCATTGTGAGGAGCTAAAAACATAATCTTCACTTTATTTTCAGGAAGCAGCCTCCGGCCCCACACTCAGCTGAGGTGACCTCCCCAGCTGCCGCAAGGTAAGCCAAGGTAAGCCACAGCGCACAGATGCTGAATAAGGTAATGTTGTTTGCCCAGTGGATGCGAAGTCTGGTGATGGTTAGAGGTGATGGGGGGGATGGGGAGGGGGCGTAGGCACGTCGGGGAGTTGGTTGAGGCCGGTCACGTTCGGCCAGCGCTGCTCGGTCCGCCATGTTCTTCTCTCCTCAACGCCTGCCGAGCTGTAAATATTTACAGTGCATCTTGTGAGAGGCCCGAGTGTTTACCGCCAGTGCTTGTGGCTCCTCAGCATGTGTGCACATTTGTGCGTGTGTGTGAGCAATGCAGACGAGATGCTTCTCTTGGTCCTCGCACAGTGTAAACCCCTCAGCTGTGTGTGTGTGTGTGTGTGTGTGTGTGTGTCGGATGAGGTACTTCCCTTGGTTTCTCCACAGTTTACTAACACTGGCCCCTGGCTCTTGTTCAGGGCCCGGCTCTGGGCTCCATCTATGAATCAACAGTGAGAGGCAGCGAGCGGAGAGGTGGTCGCACCTCACTCTACCTTCTCTGACCCCTGCAAATGACAGAGAGAGAAAGATGGGAAGTGTTTGTTTAGCTCGCCCCGCCCTGTATACGAGGCTACGGCGCTGACATCACGTCTTTGCGGGTGGAACATTCTCATAAAACATGTTTTCTTTACTCCTCTCCCAATGTAAATAATACAGAGGGTGTAAATACCATTAAGGGCCCAGCCTGGCTGTTTTGAGGCAAGCAGCTCTGTATAAGGATGTTTCCAGATTCATGCAGCCCAGGTTGAGCGCATGGGCGGAAGTTTCACTGTGGTATGGTTAACGAGGTACACACACACACACACACACACACACACACACACACACTAACCTGGCCTGGGTCTAATTCTGTCTCTGGCTGCTTTATTTGAGAGGTCAGAATATTCTTGGCTGCCCTTTAATCTGCTGCAGAGACCGCGATAAACCTACAGCACAAGATAAGACTCCGTTCCACTGCTCACAGGGAAGAAAACCTCCCAAATCCATGCAAAAGCTAATTATGCCTTGACAAATCATCATATGAATAGCATATACACAGTGCACAGACTGCCTTCATCATCTAAAAATAGATTTGGCTGCAGTAAAACACAAGTTCCTGCCTCACTCTCAAATCTTCTTATAATAAAACATAAATATGTCATTTTATTATCACATAACTCCATTTGATAGCAACAGAGAGGCGACAAAGTGAAGTGAGTGCGGAAGCTTAACAAATGCTTCTGTACAAGGCGGGAAGGGACATTCAATTAACTGATTAGGATGAAAATCATGTGAATCACCTCACGAATTTCACACAGTCACCAGATCTGAGACCAGAGAAATGTCTGCGGGAGATTTGGGAGCAGCGCGTCGAGCGGTGCTCTAAACCACCATCATCAAAACACCAGTGACAACTACAACAGCTGGAAACTCAGTTTGGGCACTTGGCTTGAGTTGAGTTTATTCTAAATGCTCTCACAAATCAATATTAATAAAAACATGGAAAATAACAATATTCTTTGCAGACCTTTTTTTTTTTTGTATCTCCAGGCATCAGATCAGTCCAGTATTTACTCTGCATGAATAGTCAGCTCATATCAGTGAACAAAGTGATGCTTTAAGTCATATTTGCACGTGTTGTGTAAAAATAAACAAATGAGGTCAGTTCAGATAGTTTCTGAAATGAATACGCTATGCAACATTTCTATGTCCATTTTGTTTTTTAATCTGATTTGTGGGTTTTAATCTGTATTTAAACTCATTTCTTTATTAAATCTTATTTTGCTCTGACCACTGCAACATCAGTTATGCACACATTATGTCTTCCCACTATCACACATTAGTCTTCTCTGTGCTGCTGCTATGAATATTAGAGCTGTTTGCACTTTTGCCATGTTGTTGCTCCTTCTTACTGTGAAGCACTCTGAAGTACAGGACGCTACTTATATTGACTTTAATGTAAAGTCCATTATTTTTCTATATGACGGTGGCTGTGGGTGATAATGCTAAAACATTAATCAACAGTAGCACGAGTAGAGTCACAGTGTTGACTGTTCCACAGCAGTGTCAATCTAAAGTTTGCTAGCACTGGCACCGTAAGCCTCTGCCTATGATCAAGTAAGGAAGTGTGAGTTTTGTTACTGATGAATTCAGCTTATCAGAGAAAAGACGATATTTCCTCTTTCAAAATGCACAACGTATCAGTTGAAGAGATCACACCTTCAGAAAGAGTGAAATGAGGGCAGCCGGACGGTAAACATCTATGCATAGCATCACTTTGTCAGCCAGCAGCTTTGAAGGCAGATCTGATCAGCAAACAGTTCAAGTACCTGTGCAGCAGACGAACCTGAAAATAACAATCACTATCTCTGTGCTATATGTGTCACTCACTCTGCCCTGCTCGGCTCTGGCAGGCCAACACGACAGCGGTCTGAAACTCGCACGGGGTGAGAGGGAAGAGACGGAGGGTGGGCGTGAAAGTGTAAGGCCCGGGTATTTGAGAGACGCAGCTGTAAAATTTAACATGTCCTATCTAGTTCAGTAAGGGGCTTTACTTAGAGCAGGCGCGGCCTCAAAACATGCGACTGGCAGCCGAGCTCGGGGGGCGATAAGGAAGTATCTGTGAGGCGAGAGGGCTGGACCGCCCGAAGAAGTGAATGCAGGGAGTGTGTGTTGACACTGCGTGCGCTTGGCCTACTTGCACTTTCTGACCAATGGCGTTAAAGACAGAGAGAGCCACACATGAGATCTCGGCTGTGATGAATGAAGCCTCACGGTCAGCGCTGCGGTTTGAGAGAGCAGGGAGTAAGAGAGAGAGGGAGAGAGCGAGGAGGGAGTAAAATTATGGAATATGGCAATAAGATTGACGAGAAAATATTTAATGGGGGTGTTTATTTGGAGAGGATCTTGGCAGCGAGCGTGTCCCTGACTTCTTTCATTTGCCTTATTACTCAGTAAACACTTTTAAGCATGGAAGAGAATCCCTGAGGTCAGTGTGTCCATCCGTCCGTCCGTGCGTGTGCGTGTTTTTGCGAGTCAGTGTGTGGATGTCCATGCACCCGTGCTGCACTTGGTAATTACATATAATCATCCAAAATGTTTATACTGTACAAATAGCATAACTATGCTGACTGAGTGGCTGTGTGGGACGGGGATAGCTGGCGTTGTGAATGGGCCCGGCCGCTCCGTGATTACCCGGGCTCAGGGCCAGGCTCATATTGTCATGCAGCTAGACAGAGGGCCTGCTAACATTCTTTATGACCACCACATCCATACCACAGTATACAACATATCATAAAGACATACTGTATAATGTAGTCATCATGCCTTATGGACATGCTTATAGTGGAGGCCAAGGGAAGGAAGTCTTGGTCCATACATACTTGCGTCCTGACAAGCTGACAAGCTTCAACCACAGACCTGCTTTTCTAATTAGCCCAGTCCCATTTTTCAAACTAATCCAGTTGTTTAACTCATGCTTTTTATTAAAACGAGCTTTGATGCACACCTGCCAAAAAGTAATCATGTTAAATCTAGTTTTTTTTTTCCTATGCATACTAGAATGTGTCATTGTATGACTCTCATTTTGCATTTCCTTGTTAATTAGTGCCTGATGTATCATTTCCTGGTTGAAACATTGTGTTTTGTATTATTTTTTATTTAATCAGAGTACGTTATGTTGTTCTCAGATTAAATAAATGGCCCTTGGAAAAGTTTGGGACTTGTAATTCTTTTGTTTGAGTGTGTTTTTTAGCTACACAAGCAGCATGGGTTCTAGGAAGGGCACTGGTGGTTTGCGGTCCAGACCAAGTATTGGATTATTACCATGAAATTAAGTACCAATGGTCCCCAGAAGATAAATCCTAATGAATCCAGTGACAGGCCTTCCATCGTGTGCCACCAGAAGGTCAAAGCGTTCATTAAAGTGAAAAAGGTTGTCCGATAATCAACTTGATGGACAGACACAACAGATTGCAGAGATGTTCATAGTACCCAGAGGATGACTGAGTGATTCCTTGAATTTTCCAGTAGAGCCACCTTGAGACGGACATCTTAAGTTTTAGAGAAATGTTTCAGCAGCTCCTGGACGGATAGCTCTGAAACAGGACACAGACATTTATGGTTCCCTCAGCAATACCTTCAAGTCGTCCAGTGCTTTGGTTTATGACCAAACTAAAGGCATTTCCAATAGCCTCAACTGTTTCTATGCTAACCGTTAAGCTAGCCTTGATAATGTAAACATGTTAATGTTAGCATTTAGTTATAAGCACTATTGGGCTGCCTCACAGTGCTGTTTCCATAGATTAAGGCACTTTTGTTTTCTTTGCAATGAGCTTTCAGTGTTTGTGTCAACCATTCATACCAAGTCAAAGTGCTCTGAATCTTTGACTCTTATCATTTGTATCTATAATCTTTGGTTTTTCACTTCATATCCTGAGGCGCTCTGAATATGTTATGAATGCCCATTGCTACATCTGAAATAACACAACGTATGGAGGCGTCTGGCTCAGAGTTCAGAGTGCCTTTGTGGTTTGACCACAGACTGACCTTCATTTGGCAGAAGAAGAAGGAGGGCTGAGGGTCATCTAGTCCCCAATTTGGTGCTACTAAGGCTATGTAACAGAGGAGGAGGGGTGTAGGTTAGTACTTCGCGGTCTAGTTGCAGCGCTCTTGCTCATGTCCATATTTCATATCTGTGGCTTTCAAACAAAAGCCGTATGTTGATACAATCTGCTGGCCAGCGAGAGGAAATGAGTGTTTGTGTGCTCACTAATGATGTTTCTATTTCTCTTTCTAATGCGATCCAGTTTTTTTTCCACTGAGCTCATTAGATTGCCTTGTTTCATTTCTCAACATTACCACACATCTATTCTTCTCTGGGTCCAGAGTTTCATCATACTCTTGTGATGATGAAAGACACAACCCGGCTGAAGTCAAATCATGTCCGATGATTCAGCATGAGTCCTGCATTTGTTATTGTGAACAGATGATGCTGCCTGTGATCTGGATCCGTAGGTGAGACTGTGTTCTCATTTTATTTAAGTCTTGTTCAGAGTGACCTCACTACACTATAAAGTGATTGCACCTGCGTCTCTGTAATTTGCTCTGGTATCAGTTAGTCACTGTCATTCTCCACCATAATGATGTGCTCCGACTGAACAAGGATCAACCTTTAGAAGTGCGATTGCTTCCAAAGTTGTTGAAGGTGGAACTAAAGAAATTAGGTAAGGAAGCATGTGCAGTAGGAAAAGAATCATTCCTGAGAAGGAGAAAGAACTGGAGTGTCAGCTTTTGCACAATAACACATAAAACCTCAGTCCAATAGAAGTCTTCACGGCTCCTTAGTTCTTAACCGAAACCTGATCCAAGAACCAAGTTGTACCAGGTTCACTTTACACATTATCCAGATGAATCAGGTCGGACAGAGACACATTTACCAGTTTGACATTTGAGCAAAACACGGTCACCTTTTTGCTGAGAATCAGATGAGAAAATTGATACTACACCTGGAGACTACTCCTGGAGTCACGTTGAGGTTGCTAGGCAACCAGTGGAGCCTCCAGGAAATCATTGTGCCAGGACAAGAAATAATCTGGTACATAGCCCCACAGTGACAAAGTATGGTGTCTACACTTATCTCACATATGGACTGATAAACAAGATAAAACATTGTCACCGCTGAGCTTTAGAGTCACTGATAGGCAAATGATTTATTTACATTTAGACCGAGCTGCGCTAGCTGCTTCCCCTTGTTTTTTTAGTTTTAATGCAAAGGTAAGCTAACTGGCTGCTGTAGTTTCATATTTACCAATGTGCTTGATCTTGTCATCTAATCTAATTTCAGATTTTGATTTGTGTATTTATCAAAAATGAAAGTTTATTAAACTTTCTAATATTATTATCTTTAGGTTATACCTATAAAGCCAATAGTTGCAGTGAATTACTTTGGATTACCATCCGTGCAAAACATACAATAAAGCCCAGATTTGCATTGGCTCCAAAAGCTCTGTGCTAACTGTGAGTCAACTGATTTGCTTTAGTGTAACTGAAAACGTGTCTGGGATGTGCTCTATAACAGCACCATATCAACTGACGTGGAAAAAGCTTTAAGATTTAATACTTTACTTATTTCAGTTTTGTGCAGATTTATGTGATTTGACCAAATGTCATTGCATAGAATTAGAAGAAACTGAGGTTGATGAGGGCCCACCATCTAATTCTTGGCCCAGAGCTCTCAAGCAGGTTAATATGACCATGATAGATGATCATTACCAAAATTCTTGTTTCTGTAATGGCCATTAAAAAGTCATTCAGCTTTACAAAACTGTTTGAATGTGTGTCCATGTGTGGGACAAGCAAACCCGTGGTGGCCTCATACCAGAGGTCTCGGCTGTGTTTGCATGCTGACGGAACTGAAATTTGGCAGCCTCGTGCATGTTCACAGACTGACTGTTAGAAGTCTAACTGTACCGATTTCAGACCTGCTTCCACTCCCCTTAACGCACCACCCTCCGCCCTCTCATCCGTCCTCTGCCATCGTGCTGCAGGCGGACGCAGGTCCAAGAGCTGCAGCAGCCGGCCAGTGCACCCATCAATGCCTCCTTTAAGGGTCAGTGGAGCAAGGCTGCAGCACAGACCACCTTTATCTAGCGCTCTCAGGACACTCATTCATACACCAGAGAGGGGGAGCTATCTGCAGCAACACACACATAGAAGCAAACACGCACACACACTGAGTAAAGCCTGTGTATGTGTGTACTTGCTTACTCAAACACCATCGGGGAGTGAGAAAACACACCTCCTGCGCTCGTTTGCAGACGTGTGTGCATCTGTGTCTGTGTGTGTTTTGCATCTGGGACTATGCATACACACACTTCTGTTTACTGTAAATAAAGATAGATTTCGTTTTCTAAACAAACTCATGTTTATTTGAATGATCGATCTGAAACTTGTGCTTGTGTGCAGCCATTCAGCCGTGGCATTTTTTTTGGTGAGCACCATGCGGCCGCTTCTCCAGGATGAACAGCAAATGCCATTGGCTGTTTCCTCTGAAGTTCACCCGGCAACAGTCGGATTTCTCATTTTGATTTAATAACAAAGAAATTGATATTCAAAAGATGAATCATGAGCACCACTGTGCATAATCTACGCTGTGTTTATTTGGTTTAAACATACACAGTGAGCCACACATACACTCACACACACACACACACACACACACACACACACACATATATGCATACCTCTTTTGTTACTGTATCTAGTGGAACTAACCTAAATAATCTCTTAAAAAGTTGAGTCACCTTATAAACACACAGTCAGAATGCTTAAACCATTCCAAACAAAATAGGAAAGTGGATGTTACTAATAAGGAAAAAATGTGTCCTGAAACAAAGGAGAGTTCATTCATAAACTGTGCATCTTGAGTCACATTAGAAATCTGCTTTAATCAACCTTGATTTAAGATGTCAAACTGTTATGGCAATCAGACTAGTTTCACTCCCACGGGCTGTGCTGTTCACGTAATCTGAAAAAAAAACAAAAAAACAAAGCTCTGAGAACTGAATACAAGTCCAAACCAGAAACCAGTGCCAGCTGATTAGCGGGTTCAAGCGCGGCGTGACAGCGAAAAATTTTGCATGTTGTAACGCTAACTGATGGCAATAATGAACATAATGACAGATGGTGAGTCATTAGGCCTGAAGCGTTTAGACTGCTTGACCCAAATCACAATCTGCCTCTCTTATTCCCATGTGTGTGTCACTATAGTACAATACATCAGTTATTTACCCAGGGCCCGGACCTTATGCAACATTCATTTCCAAGAGAGACTGTTTTGGAAACTTCTTAACCCCATTTACGGAAAGCGAGGCCTGCACAAAGTCAAGTGTCTCATCAGAGAAACTAAGCGGGAGTGGAACAATAAAACTGTTTTCCTGTCGCAGTTATGTGATTATGATTTACAATATAAGCTATGTATTTTCAGTTAAAGAGGGCATTTCCTCTCCTTCCACTGAACCACCAACCCTCCAGTCACACTTCTCTAATTGACCGTTAGCTAAGCCCTCTGTAGTTATGGCTGCTATCCTTGTCTAGCTCTCCATTCTCGCACGGCACGCAGTGCAGTTTAAAGCGATAACAGAGGCAGATTTACCGCTGGAGATTCTTGTTTTAAACAACATGTGCTTCTTTCTGGACACAGATACAGTAAACAAAAACAGGCGTCTCGTTTTATAGCCGCCATCCATCAGTTTTGGCAGCTGACTGACAGCTGCAGCTAGCAGACTTTATTAGCTGGAGTTAGCTTCTCAAGGTAGCGTTAGCTCCATAGGCTTAATGCTTTCAGCAGCTTCGTTCTGATGCTGCAGTGTAGAACTAGTTGCTGAAGAAATTTAAAACAGGACTGTATCTTTAAACCTTACAACAGATAAATTTGTTTTTCTACTATTTTTATTATACGAGTATCAAATTGAATAGTTCCCCATTCACGTCACTTCAACAAGTGCAGAAGTCGAAAGCTTGACAAGCCCGCCATGCCTGTTTGCTGTTGCTAAGGTATTGTTGGTGTAGCAAACAGTCACTTCCAGCTGGAGGCATTCACGACCTTATATCACTGAGCTAATATTGATGGGAGAGCACAGCATATCCTCCATATCTCATATCCAGCCTGAAACCCCTTTGGACTCCCGCTCTCCAGAGGAAATGAGAGGTTTGAGATCTTCCCCCTGATAAAGTGGCAAACTTGTCACTATGTGTTTACACAGCGGCACGTTTTTGCTGCTTCCCAGCGCAGATTGACCGGGCCAGAACTTCCAATTTAAGCCCTCTTCTGCTGCTGTTTATTAGAGGAGCGTTAGATAAACTGTTTATGAAAAAGTTGTTTTCTTTTTTTCCGTTCCCAGAGAAGTGTATGAAGTCATTCATTACCGGTCAGAGTGTTTTAGCCACTCTTTGGGCTCTGCATTAATACCTTGTCAAACATCTTGGCATGTGAATTCATATTCATAGAAGTAGTTTTCCAGCTCTGAGGTGGACAGGTACTGATGGGTTACTTTACTCTCTTGTAAAAGTCTTTCCAGAAGAGGTGAGGCTGTCAGAGCTACTGAGGCCAAGAGGCAAAATGTGTGAAGACTTTGTGTGAGGGAAATAGGTTGAGCTTAAGGAGAGACAACTGCAGCTGCTTGATGTGTTTGAGTTTCATAACATATTCAGTCCATAATACAGATGCATTTAAACTTTTAGAACAGTTGCCAGAACGCTCTCTGAACATCACTCCTGTTACTGTGATACTGTGTTTGCGTTCCTTAACATATTATTACATATTATTGTAAATATCTAGACAAATCAATATTTTATATTGTCAATAGATCAATGATTGCGTGCACTAAAAAAGGTGTAGGTAATTTGTAGTGATGAACCCACACTGCAGGCGTCCTCAGTGTTTTAGCATCTTTCAGCTGATTGTTTTGGTTTAATGGCTCACTACTTTGTGAATAAGCATTACATACATACACATAGCAACACGACAACTTTTTCGGTGATAATGTGTCAGTCATGTGTTTTCAGTTTGCTCTGCTGCCCCAAGTGGCAAAAAAATCTAATAATGTTGCTTTAATTATCAAGAGCTCACAAATATAAGAACGGAAGCAGCAGATTATACAAGAAATCATAAAAAGGGGTTTAAGCAACTATGCCAAACTGACAATGAAGCCTTACAGAGAATGAATAGGCTATCCCTTTTATCAAAAATGATTAACTGATCATATCTACATCATATGATCAATAAATAGACCACTGCTTAAAAAAACCTCAAGAAAGGCATATATCATTCAACCAGGTCTGGAGGGAAAACAGGGAGGCTCTCATCTCATCATGTCAGTTCAGATGATGGCAAGACAAGTTGAGGCCAATTTTACATATAATTTCTCGGGAAAATGTCAACAACAAAAATGTAAGAAAAAGTTGTAAATGTGTGTGACTGTAATCCAGTAACCAGCTGGGTATGTTTCCCTCCACTTCATGCCGGGATTTTATTCTTGCCCTGCTCTGTTCCTCGTTACAACACTGACCTAGATTCTTACATAAAGATGACTGTGTGTCCACATGCACATATGTAAAATGATAAGAGACACAGGTGATCACGTTGCTGCTCTGCATCAGGTTCAATAAGACCGCAGGCCAACGCTGTCTAAGCACAGCACTATGCTACAGGGCCTCACACACACACACACACACACACACACACACACATACAGGCTGTACTGTAGTTATTGACTCACTAATGCCATAAGCCTTTACTCTGCAAACAGAAACTGCACACATGATGAAATGTGGACAGAGGACTCATGTGACCTGCAAACAGTAGACACTGAGGAAATAAAAGAGGATGACACTGATCCAGTTATAAACATCAGATGGTCATTTGTTATAGTGAATGATCACATATCTGACTTAGATTTCAGTTTAGTCACAAACTCGAGAAAGATTCAGATGAAACAAAAAGGAGTTGTACTTGGACAAACACACTGGCAAATACATGCTATTCACTCTCCAAACACACACACACACACACACACACACACACACACACACACACACACAGTAGTAGTCAATCCCCAACAGTGAGACAGCGTGTTAAAGCGTTTAAATTCCTCACTTTTGCCCCCTGGGTGTACACAGAGGAATCTCAGGCCCATCCAATAAAACAGAGTGTGTTTGTTCGACTCCTGACCGCTGAGGGCTGCTTTTCACATTACCAAATACTGTACATTCCTCCAAATGGTAAACACATCCCCGTCCTGCACACACACACACACACACAAACACATACACAAGCTGAAATACTGCTGTATGTGTTGGCGCAGCAACACATAAATCTGGTGAGTCAGAGATACCTGATGTGATAACTGTAGTAGTGAGTGAAAATGAGTGTGTGCAAGCATGTGTGTGTGTGTCATTAGCTGCAAATGCCGCCCAACTCACCTGAGGAGCCAGGCAGAGAACAGCTGGAAACAAGCAGCAACATCTGTCAGTCGCGTCAAACACACATCTACTGTCTCTATCCCATCCGTGTCTGTTTTGGAGTGTTTGTGTGTGTGGAGGGGTTGGAGGACTGTTTGAACACCCATCGGCATGACCTGAGCGTTAACCTCTGGCACCCCGCCTGCCCCTCACCCCACCCGAGACTCACAAGTGCAAGACCTCCAGAGGTCTCCGGGTTAAAGTCATATCTGCTCACAGCCTACAATACTGTTATCAGCTGGAGTGTGGTTGGTTTCTGCTGGGAATGAGGGCATGCTCCTGGCAGCTGAAGGTTCAGCTGAGAAGGAAATAGTTGTAAATAAATGCCAAGAAGATTCTGATAAGAGGGTGTGATACATCTGCACTGGCAGATCAAATAACTCTATTGCTCCAGCGAGGCCTGATAACATATTCTTGTGTAGGAGTTTTCATTTTCATTCTAACCTGTTACAGCATCACAAAAGCAGCCATCAGAGCTGTTGCGAAAATTCTGAATAAATGGAGTACTTTTAAATAACATGTTGTAGTTTACGTATTTTTTTAAGCAGTAAGTCACACTCACAAGAGGTTCACCTGCTTCTTCAGTGCTGGCAAACATTATCAAACAACCCACCGACATGTCATCAAAATGTGGCTGAAATACTGCCACGCACAAATCTGTCATTTGACATAACCAGAAGTGTTTTAGTGCTGCACCTTCCATTTAAAATGTCATTAAATCTGCACTTTATGTACCAGGGCAACAAATTATTATGCAATCAGCATCTGGGAACAACTTCTGGGTAAATCATGTGAGTTAATTGGAATTAAGAGGTGATGATCAGCAGTTGGGATTCGCCAGTATGCATGTAATGATGCTAAAACACAAACACTGAGTGAAGAAACATAATTTCCGGTCTGAACTTGAATGACCACACGGCCATTAACACAGCATTTGAAAGATTCAGATATTACATTCATTTAATGGGTTTCTAAAAACGCTCAGACCTCTGCAGACTGCAGGTCAGTAAAATGTTCTTTTCCACACCATGACCTTAAAGGGCCAGTGACACAAAAACACACATTTTCTCACTTAGCTGGTTGTAACTGGACACGCAGATAGTTTCGGTTTTATGTGCTAATGTATTGAAAGATCTGCCTCTGATGTAATTTCATTTGTGCTGCTTGAAGCATTGGAAAATTGCATTTTAAAAAACAGCAAAACAAGTATATGTTTATTATCTGTAATATCTGCCATAACAAGCTATCGTTGGTGATTTGTTTTGACAGGTAAAGGTATCATGGATGATGTGTCCCAAACCAACCTCAAACCCAGTCGTCACACTTGCAGGGTGTACGCTCCTGAGAGAACTGATTATCCAACCAGGCTGCTGTTTTTTGCAGGGGTATCATGGGAAATAAGTCCGTCTCCATGTATCACATGCTGGTTCACACAGTTGAGCTCCCTCATGGCTCGAATCACGTCACCGTGTATTCAACTGCTCGGTGAAAACAACACCACATCCATTCAGCCTTTATCGGTGCATCAACAGTCAGGGGAACACATGGCTTTCCTGACAGTGCAGTGCTCCCTCTCTATCATATTTCCCTTTTCCCTGAATCTGTCCCTACGTTGGAAACAAGAAAGGTTCTATGTAGTAAAATAGTTCTGTGGGCCGCAGCTAGAGCAGCTTAGAGAGAGCGACAGGTTCCACAAGTTGTTGATTTGATTTGGCTTTTTGAATAAAACATTAGGGGCTATTGTGCTTCCACATAGAGCCGCTCACAAGAACCACTGAGGAGCTCTTCTTTACTTCATGGAGACGTCTTTCTGACATTCAGAAAAACAGTTTTTAACTTGTTTGTTTTCGGTAGAGTAGGCCCTAAAAACTCTCATACAGCTCAGGAGCTAAATGTGTGGAGGGTGGATGTCTTGCTATTTGCCACCCCACTGCCTATTATTTTTGACCAGCATATATGTGTGTGTGTGTTTTTCAGGGCGAATGACTTTTGAACAACTATTTTGGTTGGTTTTGGTTGAACGTTTGTGTGCGACAGGGAGCGAACGTGTGTTTGCCTTGTGTGGTTTCCCTCCGGCTGTGGAGGGCTCGCCTCGGCCTCCATCACCATGATTACAGCCAGCAGAACAGGAGGGAGGCAGAGAGAAAGAGAAATGTATATTTAATTTCTGAAGAAATCAATTTTAATGGCACTTTAGGAGCCATATTAGCTAACTGGCTTGTCTCAACACGAACAGGCGTATTAATTTAAGTACTGTCTGTTACTCAGACCTCATTAGTTTCTCACCAATACATCAGAACATTATTAGACAAATATAAAATGAATTGCTAAAAATGGTCTGGTTGTAGGAGAGAGAAGGGATGAAAGTAGAATGCATGCATTTACTTATAATAATTATATTCCATTGTTAACAAACAATTGTCTTGTGTTTTTTAATTTTGAGTGAATGATTCAGATGCAGCCAGATTGGAAACTGGCATTATGCATTGTACGTTTGCCCCATTGTCTGTGCAAAGGAAAGACAGGTGAAGGACAATAAAACAACAACAACAACAACAACAACAAAAAATAAAAATTCTATAAAAGAATTCAATATTCCAATTCATTAATGCATAACTTAGTCATTCAGACAAATGTTCATGTTACTTCCAATCAAATTATTGTGATAAACTGTAAATTGTAATTGACAATTGTATTTGTATAATTGGTCCAACATATTAACCACACCATTGTTCATAATCACCTTCACCAGACTGTCCCTGGGCTAAAATAGCCTGACACATCTGGACAGGTGAGGTCATCCTCACCTAAACCCAACATGTTTCCTTCAATACAGAAACACATCTTTAAAGGAAAAGCGGGACATATGACAACGTGTCACGCTATAATTAATTTCTAGAGCAAAGTTTAATGAGACAAGTGCAAATAGTCACTAAAAAAGACTCGACTCGACACACACACACACACACACACACACACACACAGGAAACATTCTCATTTTCTTTTCATTTATTCTATTTATTTTATACATCTTCACTTCTTAACCTCAGCGATGGTGTGCGATGCATATTCTAGGCTTGTGATGTAACGGCATGCCTCTGCGCTCGCAGCAATCTGATAAAATATGATATCATATTGGTTGCTACTATATGAAACACATTGCTCAGGAAGTTTGTGTTTTTTCTATGGCTCCCAATCAGAAACGGCTGTGAAAATGTTCTAAATATAGCATGTACTCATACTGATTTGTTGTTTTGTTGTTTTTTTTTTCAGGCAGCCAAAATACGTTGAGCTGCTGATCCCCTCCACAGCGGCTGGCTGAGCTCGGCTGCTTTTAGAGTTGTGTTTCAGCATGAATGTCTGCAGGGTGGTGAGGTAAAGGACTTTACATGTAAGTGCAGGGAGACTAGGCAAGTCTCAAACAGGTTTAGGGTTACTGAGGTGACACACACAGTCCCTCCCAGCAGGTGGGAAAGAGGCCTGGTGTCTGTGTGTGTGTGTTAAGGGTCAGGGAGGTCAGTGGGTGGCTGCCCAGATTCCTTCATGCTGGTGTTTAGCTACGCCGCGGCAAACCCTGTGTTTTTAACCATGACAGCTGCTAATCTCTTGTCCCGACAGCCCTCTGACAACCTGACTTACTGGAAATAGAGGTGTTTGTGCGTATGCTTGTGTGCGTGTGAAATTTTGTCCTTCATATGTACATGCCTGAGCTTGAACTAAGTGTAAGCTGACACAGCAAAGTACTCTTAATTAGCAAGGGGATATATTTGCTTTTCCCTTAGGATTGCTAAGGATAAGACACATGATCTATGAGCAGCAACAACAGGATAAATACAGAGCAGATGCAGACGTCTTACATCATGCTTGCCCTACTATAGTGTAACTGTAACACCTCTAAGCTACAGACTTCTGGTAGCTCATGGAGATGGCCCATTACAGTTTACATCAAGCACATGCTTAACATTAATCCAGACAATTTTCATCTGAAAAACATCTACAAATATTTAATAAGACACTTATAAAACAGGGAACAGGGTTCAGATTTACAGAAAATGATATTATCATGCTGAAAATAATCACATCCAACACCTTAAACTAGACATAAACATGACAAAGTGTCGGTTATGAAGATTACTTCAATTAATAACCATGACCAGATTATTCATTTATTTACCCTTTAAGCGCTTTGCTACATTGGACATTAGACCAATGATATGACAGCATCCAAAAACATCAGTTTGTGTTCAGTTAGCTCATGGAGCATTTCTTGGAGAACTCAGAGCCCAATAGCTATGTATAAAAATGATAACCGTTGTAACAACATCCAATAAATACATCTGCAGAAAACATAAAGAAAGAGTACAGTTATTGTTTTAAAGAAACACATAATCATGCAGTGCTAATGAATTGATAACACAATAGTTAGGAAACACATGATGACAGCATGCTAGCTCACATGTCGTAAAGACAAGGCGCTGTTGCTAAATCTTCTGAGTAGTGCGATTGTCAGAAAACCCTGTGCATTTCAAAATAGATGACGGAGAACCAAAGGATGGAGAACCATCTACGGTGCAGCAGAGCTTCGTGATGACAGTCTGGGACAGATTCGAGGGTGTTCACAGGGCTAGTTGATGAGCTACTGTACATGATGAGCTCAATGCTAAAACACTAGCCCATGTGGAGGATGCGTTTGCTATCCAGTCACACTCGCCTCTGTCTGTTGCGTCTGTCCTGTTCCGTTACCCCTCCTGACTGAGACCTAGCAAACCTACTACCTTAGCTCAGCTGCTAATGGGACCACAAGTTCACACAGTGCAATCAATGGCTGCATCTGTATTGACATCCAAGTTCATAACTGTCTGAAAACCAGTCAGGCCACTTTTGTGTAGCAAGTTATTGTCCAAATTAAGTAAAACAGGATGGTGCAACACAGATAATGAGCTCCTTCCATTTCCAACAACACAAAACAGCTTTGCAACAGTTCTCCAAAGCTGAACTCAACGCCATGTATACACATGAATTTAAGTATCCTTGCAAGTCAGTTTAAGTAAATGATGTTCAGCTGATTATTAGACTTCCTTTACTTCAAAATGACTTTGTAATTTTCTCACCCTCGGACCAGTTTAGGCCTGTTTTCACAAGAAAATACAAGTAATGGTGCTGTGTTTATGTGAGCGTTTAGCTTTGATGCAACATCCACTTTGGATTAACATGCTTGATGGTAAGTAGCAAACTGAGAGACACTAGACCCTCATAGTAATACATGATTAGTGTCTTAGATAACATCTGAATTCCCTGGCAAGCATCCAAATGAAATCTCACTGGCACAGTTGCTTAACTCTGCCGCTTTGTAGGTCACTGATTTACCGCACAGTCAAAGGCGGGAGTTTTATCCCAGCTACTTGCCCACAATGCTGGATCTGATGTCTCTCTATGCTTGTTCAGCACAGAACTTAATAACAGCCTAAGTATATATGTATGTTTCTCTCCCGCAGTCTCTATGTTACTGGGCCTCTACATGATGGGCCTGAGTGAGTGGCATGAGTGGGGTGACTGAGTTCGCAGTGTATGTGTGTGTGAGTGTATGAATGTGTGTGTGAGAGAGAGAGAGAGTGAGGGAAGCAGAGATAGACAGGACAACCGGGGTCGGCTGACCACAGAGGAATTCTCCCTCCAGGCCTCAGGGCCCACAGCTGATCGTGGCACATGGTAATTAGTTTACCTCAGTGTATACACACACACACACACACACACACACACATACACACAAGAACTCTACCACACTCTTACATAGCAAAAACACTTCTTTTACACACGTTACATTTATAGACTTTCCTGAAATTCATCTAAAGTTGTGCGTGACTGGTCTCCTGCTTACACACACACAGACATCTTGTTGAGCTGCACACAGACATACACACACACACACACACACACACACACACACACACACACACACACACTCTGTCAGTCTATCCCTGTCCTTGGAGAACATGGCGGTGCAGTCAAATGACATAGGACTTTGTCACACACATGACATTGCAATGTGGAAGTGGGTCAGGCACTATTTGAAAAGTGCGCAGTGTTTGTTTTAACGTGTGCGTGGACACCAGATGGGTGGAGTCACGCAAACCAGGACAGTCCAGGACACTTGGTGTCAAACACTGTCAAATTTAGAAAAGTACACAAAGTCGGGAACAGGCTGCTCTGAAGAGTATCTTAGATTTATTCTCGTCGGGGTGAAATGGGATCTACATTTTGGCTATCCCAGGACACTGATGTTTTCCAGTGAAACCCGCAGCAGTAATGGTAAATCATCATCATAATCATGCATCCACGCATAGAGTCTGTATTACATTAGAATTACTGCAGGTTAACCGCATCCCAAAGATAATTGTATAATACATAAGTAATAATTCACAGTGTCTTATATCCATAACAACAGTTTTCAACATAACAAGGGTATACCGGTTACATACAATGCTTTGCTCATCAACAAGTACGTATATCTGGTTGGGAAATATCAGTGAGTTATGTTTTTGCATTTTCATTATAGTTTCATGCAAGAGAAAGATGAGAGAACACCAACTTTAAGATTAATATACAGATTATGTCACAACTAATGATTCATTTCATTATCAGTGATTGGATTAATTGTTACGTGTGGTGAATGTCCAGTGTGGGAAATTCAAAGTTAAGATGTTATAAAGTGAAGATGATATAAACCGAGGAAAGCAGCTTTTGGAAAACAGAGAAAATATTTGCCTCTCAGGTTAAACTATGAATTTACAAGCAGAATTACTAATTTTCTAATTCATTAAATGATGAATCACCTAATGTGAAAATAAAGATGATCAGAGGCTGAGCTGAAGGGGAAAACTGTTCTTCCACTGCCTCTGCAGCTGGGAGTATTTTATGCAAAATGTCTGTGTGTTTCATATGTTTCGTCTCGCTCTGATTACATCTACTATTCATACGCTTTGCTATGTAAATGCGCTGAAACTGGTGCATATGCTCCATTCTGTGTCACAGGTACTGTGTCTGTGGTGCTAAGGTGTTGACCATCATATGACCGGATCGCTGCACTATAAAAACACAGCCACATGATCTATGCACACGCACGCGCACACACACGCACACACACACACACACACACACACACACACACACACACACACACACACACACACACACTCTAGTTCAATAGGAAACATCACACCACCTTGTTCTCTCTTGACTTTTCAGGCCGCACCCGCTGTCAGAAGGACAACCCTCTCAGAGTTGGACGTCATGGTCTCCTCGACTCCACCCTCCTCTCCTCTTGGTGTGTGCGCTAACTGATCATGAGACTATGGAAACTATGGAAACACATAAGAGGGAGGGTGAGGGTGAGAGCCAGGCAGAGATGGTAAGGGATTGAGACGCACACGAGAAGAATGAGACAGATGTAAGCAGAGTTAAAAAATCAGAGGGAAGGGAAAGTCCACCATTCAGAGATTGAGTTAATTTACATTTATTGAATAACTCTGATTTAACTCAATTTCTCAATTAGTGGTCAAACTCCAGGGAAACCAGGACCCAGGACTTTTGGGAAATGTTTCTTAATCCCGTGTGTGTGCGTGTGTATTTGTTGTATGAATGATGATTTCTAAAGACAGCTCCTGAATTTAAATCAGATTTTTTTTTTTTCAAATAAAATATAATAATTTCATACCTGTGGCTTATTTAAAACACAAGATGTTTTCAGTGCTCCAAACCCAGGGATGACCAGAAAAACAAGGTCATCAGTTCCTTCTTGGGATTTCCTTGTGATCTGCAGTCTGCAGTGCTCCATGCTGCCTGGAGACCATCATACTCATAGGAAACTATAATATTCAGTCCCGCCTATACGGTGCAGGAGCCCCCGGCTGCTGTATCCTGCAATAAATCACTTTATGATGCGTCTCACTTTACATAACACACTGTTTGGTCCATGTGTTCTTTTCTGGCTAAATGAGAAACACATGACACAGTGTGGATGTGTTGTATCTTGGTCTAAATAAGAAAGACCGCGGAAGACCATAATCTCATAGATGGGTATCTTAAATACTGGGCAAACAAAACCATAAAACCATAAATTCTATGGCTAAAGACAGTATCATTATTATTATTTTAATAATTTGGTTAAACTGGCCTTTAAATGTCAGTGCGCAATGACACCAGCAAGGGTTTGCTATCCAGCGTAGCTTAAAGGAAAGATGCAGCTAACATTCAGGCGTGTGGGTTCTCCAAATTATTAATATAAGTTTCAATGCTGGCTTTTAATGCTAGCTTTGTAGCTAACAACAGCTTGGTTTAAAGTAAGAGCAGAGCAGTCAGATCCAGCTCACTCACTCCTGTGGTTTCCTCCGTGAAAGTGACAGAAAAACAAAGCGAGCCTTGTTATATTTTGTAAAAAAAAAAAAGAAAAAGAAAAAAAAAAAGAACCAGATTAAGAGTGTGACTTCTTTGTAACTACAGCACACACACACACACACACACACACACACACACACACAGACATTAAGCTCATTACACCATCTAGCAGTCAGGACATTCACATTACACTCATTACAGTAGGTCTCAGCCTCAGGTCAGTGGGCTGACCTCTGCCCCTGTTTGACCTACAAACCTGTCTAACATGACCTGTCTGATAGATGTCTAATAGAATCATGCACTGCTGCACTGCTCCTCTGCTATATGTGTGTGTGTGTGTGTGTGTGTGTGTGTGTGCATGTGCATGTGTGTGTGTGTGTGTGTGTGTTATTGCCACTCCAGCCTGCTGGTAGGCTGCACAGCCAACATGCACCACCCCACTCAACACACTGTGGCCCTTCAGCATGACCTCAGGTGGTCCCTGGCAACGACAGGAAATGAAAGGGAAGGAGCTGTGTGTTCATTTGTGTGTCTGTGTGTGAAAAATGCAAAAGGTCATCTCAGGCGTCAGTTTGTGTGTGTGTGTGTGTGTGTGATATTCATGTCATTTGATGATTTGAAAAACACAGGAACTAGAAAATGACACAAAATACTCTATTTTATAATTTGAACTCGTCACAGCCATGTTTGGAGGCCTCTTATCATCACGTGAATGTGAGTGTGTAACTGTGTCTGTGTGTTCATGTGTGCAAATGCTGATCTTAACTTTTAATCTTGGCTTATCCAGACCTCTACATCCATATTTAAACTGACCTATCGACCTGTGTTTTCATACCTTTAGTTAGGACATGCAGAGACGTTCTATCTGCATTTTGTCGATTTGCATGTGAAACCATGCAGGGAATGAAAGTATGGTTTAACCCTCAAAGCACTGACTCATAATAGCCCACTAGGGAACGAGCGTTGTCATGCTTTTTGCAGCTCTGCTGAGAAGCACCTTTTTATCTCTCTTCTCAGAACATTCTGGATGGATTTATTTGAAACAGCATTCAGATTAGAGCGAAACTGAGAAGGGCTCTTGTGACATGAGCTGGTTGTGTTTTATCTGTCCCCCTGCCAGGCCTGCTCTCTGACTCAGACTCAGTTTTCTCACTCATTCAGGCCTACACGCAACAATGTATAGTGATGATCCGTGTCCTGGCAGATAGCTTGTGTACATGTATGTTTTTGGGGGTAATTAGAAACATCACCAAACCAGGCAGATGAAGAAAGATGGTTCTGGGTTTTTGCTTAAACGGATTATGATAATACTGATAATTAATAATAACAGTGAATATTAAAGATACACATTTTGGGTGTAGCCAAACATAGTTCTTTTCTGTATGTGGATGATACTGTTAGATATGTTTGTACACATGCCCAAATATTCACCAATGGTGAAAAATATATTATATAGTACTGAATTTACACTGTTGACAATGGGAATGTTGTTCTGTTATCTACTTACATTACAGCTAGTCTCTAGTCACTTTTATATAGGGTCCTATGATAAGCATATACATTCTGATATGTTGATAAAGCAAGTCTGTGTAGGTCGTGCTAAATAGTGAGCTCTGTGGCTGAAAGAGACAGTTACAGAAGAATCCTGGCTGCTAAAATGTAGCGCTGGAGTAGCACAAGTTAAGAAAGGACACATAAGATTAGTGAAGTGACACAGGAATGGCAGAGATGCAGCAACATCTACTTGAGATGAAGTGTACTGAAGTGAGCAGGAGTGTGTTTTAGGGCGATGGAACCACTTGCTAAATTGCTATGAACTGCTTTTTCTTTTACTTTCTGTCCTACGTACATTTAAGGCGTGGATTCATACAGGCTAATCTCTACAGAAACAAGGGGTAAGAAATAACAGCATCCAAACTTAAAATTACTGCCGCAGTAAAAACACTTTTGTTACTTAGGGTCAATTTGTTGCTAATTCTACTGTCATCATTTGCCATTAAACATGTAAATGCAGTGGGTTTTTTTTACTTGCAAAGCAGTATTTTGCATGCATACGTGCACGCAGTCCAGATTATTATAGATATGATGAAGAAACTCTGTGTACAGGAAAATGAGAAGTCAAAGAAGCAAGACTGAAGATGATGAAACTCCTTATTACAACAGTGAAGATAGGAGCCACACGTTTACAAGATGACTGCATTCTGTGTCACCAACTCTTCATATAATACAGGCTCCAGGTTGGTGAAAGAGTAATGACTGTGGTTTCTCAACCAGCAACTGCTTTACACAATGAAAGATGCTACTCAACATAGCAGATGTTGTTGCCGATCACCTTGCAGGTTGTGTGCATGTGTGTGTGAGTCAGGCAGATAAATATAAAGTTCTTGATCCATATTTCCTGTACGTCCTTGTACTCTGCCTGTGTCTGTGGCTACAGAGGCCCATTTGGGACAGAAAGCCCTGGAGGGGTGTGTGTGTGTGGAATAAAAGCCGGATAACTGTATCTGGTTGTGGTCAGACCAGTCATAACCCATAACGCAGCGTGAGGAACATCTCTGGCCTGGGGGGTAAAAGGTTATGAGACAATACTCTGGATAATGCTATTTAATATGGTGGACAGCTGTCTGTCTGGAAGTCTACCTGTCTGTCTGTCTGTCTCTCTGTCTGTTTAAATCTTACATCTTTTTCAAATTTGGTGCTGCATACCTGATCTTGGGCCTTTTTATGGAAACTCTATCCTCCCCGATGTGACTGCTTCCTGATCTCAGGCCTCCCAGTCATGCCTGACTCACTTTATGAGCCGTCCCCGCGGACAAACAGGCTTTCATGCTTCACGTAATGCTTTGTGTGTGTGTATTGGGAAAGTTTTACTCATTCTTAATTGCTTGTGAATGTGCACCGGGGCACGTCTTGCGGTTTAGCCAAAAAAAAAAAAAGAAAAAAAGAAAAAAAAATTGTTTGGAAGTGTTTTTGTGTTCTTTGAGGACACCCGAGAGTCATCAGTGTAACACATCACGTCTGCTTTTAGCGCTGTTTGCATGGGGCGCATGTGTTGTTGCAGGATGCACACATATCCAGATGAGCGCTCACACAGTCTCTTGTTTACATGTATTTTGATTCCATAACTGCATTGCATGGTTCAAAACAACAAAAATACAGTTAGACACACCCCTGACTGACTTTACGAATTAAAAGCGAACCTGGGGCTTGTACAGCAAGTGCATTTGTGTCAGTGTGGCTTGACACACACATACACACCTCTTATTAGTCCAGTATGTAGGCCAGGTGATAAGAGCAATGGCTGGAGATAAGTAGTTATAAGGAGAATATATGGTGGTGCAAAGGAAACCAGTTTCTAACAATCAGTCAGTGCAGTCCTGCTTAATAATGACTGACACTCTGGAGTTATATAAGACTATCCTGTTAAACTCCCAGCAAGAGGTCGGAGCTATTACGAGCTGGCAGCTTGTTTCTGAACCTGCACAATGTGATTAGAGGTGACTGGGGCCAGTACAGTAGAGCTGAAGTTAGCTGAAGTTAGCTTTGAAAGGCAGGTCAGTCACAGTCCAGAGTCCAGGGCTGATATGAGAGGACATGAGCGCCTCGTTTAGATTTTTAACCTAGAAAAAATAGTTAATCATCCAGTAGTGTGCGTCCTAGCTCAGCTATTCAGTAGGAAGTCTTATGCACATAAAAGCCACCTGCTCTTGGTGGTGTCTTTGCAGTTCAGCAGGCTCGGGTGGGCACAAGTGCGCGAAGCAGTTTTGGTTAAAATCTCACCGACAAGCAGCAACGTCAGCTCCCATCTGTCCCATCACTGTAAACTTTAAAGGCACATATCGAAGGAGACAAGATCATCCAGGTCAGTGCCATTGTCTTTCAGCAAATTACTGCCATGGACCAATAGAAAAGTCCCAGAAAGAAAAGATAAAATAAAACTCACTGAACTGCAACATGTTTTTGCTAACACACAGAAGTGCATGAACTGAAAATGAAACCATATAAACTCCAATGAAGTCCACACCGCAGATTTTACTCCTGATTTAATGCAAATGCTCTTAAATTAGTTTGCTAATTGACATAATTCCTATTAATGACAATAAGATTTTACTCACAAAGTTAATGGCTAAGATCTGGTAACATGGTGACATTGCCAAAAAGAAACTCTCAGTGTAATCAGGCTTAATCAGAGGAGAGCACAAAGGCAAACATTCAAATTATTCACCAAACCTGTGAACATTCTTCTCAGTTTGCCAACTTCCTGATTCAGCTTTGACCTACTGTGCTTGCCATACTTCTGTGGACCCACTTGCTTAGCAATGAGAGATTATAACCAGTATTTTGGATGCACACACTCTTGGATGAACCTCTAAATAAAGTGGTTTATATAATCTGACTAAACCGTAAGCTTGTTTACAAGTTTGCGCTTCCTCTTTGTGTTCACGGATTTCAGCAGTTACTTTGGCAAGTACAGTGTCACGAAAACAGAGCCATGAGGGCCAAAACTACAAAAATGAGGCTGGAGTTGTAAAAACACAGAATTAACCTTTCAAACCTACATCATCAGCACTCTGAAATACGAAAAGCCAGCTGAATGGGGTCATGAAGAGAAAACCTCACCTGATCTAACCTCCTCCAGCCGGCCTCCATGACGCAGCACCGCCACTCTATCCAGTATTCAGCACCATCTGTGGTCTGCTGCCACTGCAGGACCTGGCTGCAGGCAAAGCACATGCTAGTTAATATGGATGCACTGAGGGCAGGAAGGACACTAATGGAATAAACTGGGTTGGAAAAAGTAGTGTTTATTAAAAAAGGTGCATGCTGTAGATTTGGAGGTGTCCTCGGTCTAGACTGCAGCACCTGGTCATATGATAGTCAACAAATGTAGTTATTTTATTAGAAACAAGACAGATGGATAGGTAAAAGTAGAGATCAAAAAGAAATCTAGACTCTGACCATGTATGTCTGTTTGATGCTGTGAGAAATAGTGGAAAGGCGACAAACAGGCTAACCAAACTTTCCACTGATGGTGTGTGTGTGAGTGTATTTGGAGGGTCTCAGCCCCTCTGTGTTAGTAAGTGTGTTTGGCGGTGGTATGTGAATGAGTGTGTGTGTGTGCGTCAGTGTGTATAGCTTCCTGCTGACAGCAGTGTCCTGGCTGTGATGTGGACGGTTGAAGGTGCTGACAGGCTTGTGTTGTTTCATGGTCCTGCTGGGGGCTGTGGGGGCAGGCCAGGGCACAAACGCCACAGTCTGCTCCCCCTCTGTCCCCGTCGTGGCTGGGCCTGTCAGTTAAATATACAGCCTTCCTTCACCTCCTTAACACTTGCTCCTTAAAGGTACTTAGTACGTGTGTGTTTTGACACGTTTGCAAACTTAGACCCACAAATCTCTGCAATTCAACTCAATTCTAATGAGCATTTTAGCATCTTTCAGCTCATTGTTTTGGTTTTCAGGTCCACAGATTTACTGTTTTACTTTTGTCTCTCAGCTTGTAAATTAGTGCTGTTCAGGCTTCGGGTTGAAGTTTTTAGCAAAAACAGTTCTGTCTGTATGTAACCGAACTGCAGAAAAAACAAGTTAGCCTCTAGAAGATAAAAATGTAAAGAAAGGTTCAGACAACTTCATTGATCCCAGTGGGCAGTTCATTGTAGCTTGCCAATCTATATATTTACATGAGTAATTGTATGTTATTTCATGTCTACAGGATGTGTAAATATGCAAATGTTTGCTAGTGCAGGCACCATATCAGTGTTATAAATATGACAACGTGTTTACTGTTTGCTTTTCTCTTTACCAAGCAGCCAACACATAATTTGACACTGCTTTAAAATGTTGTAGGACAGCAGTAGGCTCATATTCACACTCTACACCCACGACATGGAGAGAACTCTGCTGTTAAACTTTGCGGACGACACCATGAAATATCTGTGAGGTGATGCAGCCCGAAGGATACTGAAAGACAACGCCCATCTTGGCTGCAGCATGTTCACACTGCTGCCGCCTGGCGAGCGATACAGAAGTATCATCTGCTGTGCCACCCGGCAGCAGAGCGACTGAATCCTCAGCCCATCCTCTGCAGTACACCATACAAAATAGCTTATTTTTAAGATCCTAATTTATTCAAGTGGTTGTAACGTTTTTGTGTTGTGACTAGCATAATGTGATTATAACTTTTAACTTTCCCTGTTACAGCCCTGTGTTGTAGAATAATAAATCAACGAACCTTGTACCTCGTAAAAACTGGATAAGCTTGTGATTGTCCTCACCAGAAAAACAACAGCACTGGTCCTTGTCTTAAATGACCTTTGTTCATGCTTCCTCGAAGGTTGCCTCTTGCAGCTGCGTGAGTGGTGACTAACCTCTACCAGCAAATACTGTGTAACTTCTATGCTGGACATTTACTCTCCCACCAGAGCTCTGCACTGCCCTCTTTTGACACTGATGGCGATCTTTGGCAACCAGAACCATGTAGTTGTGGTCACCTAAATGTGAGGCCATATCTTAATCATAATGGATTTGCCATAACCGTGAACTTTTCATCACCGTAGAGCAAATCTAGGATTGTCAACTCGTACTTATTGCCCTTTAACTGCAATTTACAGGCTGTTGAGTAAAATCCTCCCACGCTACCATCAAATTATTTTTCATGTCAGACGTCAGAAATGTAGCTGCATTCCTTTGCGATATCTAGTCAACATGAAGCAGCAGGAGGGAGGAACATCCATCCTATCAGACATGAATGATGGCCGATCCTATCTTTAATAAAAATGTCTAAATCTGCAAACCCATAAATAATAACATGCAGTGTCCCTGTTTGGTGCCAGTGTTATTCATGGTATCCTGCACTGTGGGCTGGAAAGTATATCACCCTTTGTCCTGCCTGTCATGTTTATGTTTCACTGAAGGTTGTTAGACGTTGTAAACGTCAAAGTCATTTCCACCTTTACTGTGAAGACTGCATGATGATAAAAGGGAACTTGAACCTTATTAATGGATGTACAGACGTGCTCTGTGAAGTCAGGAGGGCATGTTTCTTGGGAAGAGAAATAACCAGATGTGAAGCGACATTTACATGGAAAAGCTGGACATCTGATCGCAGTGGCAGCCTGACTGACCTGTGTGTGTGTGTGTGTGTGTGTGTGTGTGTGTGTGTGTGTGTAGGGGCAACCCAGCCAGTGAGACGGCCAGCAGTCTTTCCATATCTGTCATATCCTGTTATGAGGAAGAACAGTGAAAAGGAACACACACACCCACAAAGTCACACATGCAGAAATGAACTGCGCTCATTTATTTGGCCAAGAACGTGTATGTGTGCATGACAGAGTTTTTAATTTCTGTTAAGCCGAACTTTCTGGCACAATTTCTATTTGATATCCAGTTTATTTTCAACTGTAGGGTGGCAGTTGAAGTAATCGAATGCTGCACAGGAATATATCTGCTAGTAGACTTTTTGTCATAGGTTGTGTTCTCCCTTTAAGTCAGCTATCGTTGCATGCTGTCATATACAACTGTCCTGGAGTCAGTGAAGGAGCGGAAGGATGGAAAAAGAAAGCGAGGAGAGAGAAATGAGGATGATGACAGATGCTGAGAACATCACCTCTGACTCATGAGAGGAGACGCTTAAGCCAAAACTGACATTTGCCTCTGATTTAGATCTGAGGTCCGGTTTAAATCTTTGTCAGCGCTCCCCCTTTTCTTCCCCCTCATATTTCCATATTTCCATTCATTCCATTTGCGTTGATCACAGCAGAGCGAGAGCGTTGCTTCCCCGAAGGTCGCTCTAACGTCTCTGCTTCTGACTATCTCTGCTTCTTTTTTAATTTTGTTGCCCTTCACATTTCCATCTCCCACTTCCTCCCCTGTGCCCTTGGGGAGCACACTGTATGATAAGAAATATGCTAATTATAGCAAAGTAGGCCATTGTGGCCAAGGACGTCTGCCGTAATAAACACTTAGCCAGCAGACATGGGCACCGACACACACTTGAACACACGTATTGTGTGACCATGTTGAGGCTATCTCAGCAGAGATACTCTGCTGTGTTTGTAGGAGGAGATAGAGGCTCTCAGAAAAGCCTATCATCCTTTCTGCATATGTGTGTCTGTCAATGTGTGTGTGTATTAACTTCTTTATGGATCCCTGTGCGATAGCTGTTGATTGTGAAGTGTGTCAGTCAGCAACAGGCACCATTCCAACAATTGGAAATCCTGGATCCTTACAATGTTTCCTTGTTCACTACACACTCAATATTAATCTGGGAGTGTTCCTTAGTAAGTAATGGCTTTAAATGAGGACTGACTGTTAGGTAGACTTGCTTGTATCTATGTACGTATGTATTTGTATGTTCTGTGTGGGGTCACATTGTAGTGAAGTGTGTTTCTGTTTGGAATGCAGCCCAGGAGTCTATGAGGCCATCTGGATTGAAGATTGACCTGTCATACCTGCAAATGATCTACAGCCTGCAGGAATCTAACACACACACACTCTCTCTCTCACACACACACACACACACACACACACACACACACACACAGAGCAGTTGTCGTCCATAAAGGTTTGCACAAAAGAACACTAAGTCAGACATTAAGTAATCTGCACAGACCTATAGTACACACATAGACACCCACATGCATACAGGACATTCATGCACACACACACACACACACACACACACAAACACACACACGCTCCCACACACCACCCCTCTGATAATCTCTGTGACCTTCATCATGGCGGCAGACACGCACATGCAGACACACGTACATGCAGAAAGACACGTACAGGTACATTTGCACACAAAGGCAGGCAGTAATGTTCCAGGTATACACAGCTCAGCGGACCACTAACAGCACTCAGGAAAGAGCAAATGTTGACTTTTTAAAGTCTGAATGTTAACATCATTTATAGGACACTGTTAAAAACCTATCACACATGACCAGTATGTATGTTTTTTCACGAGCCGCAGTGACGGCGCATTTTGATTACTACACGTGTGCCCAGTGAATATGAAACTACAGCTAGCAACAGGTTAGCTTAGCTCAGATAGAGGGGAAACACCTTGCTGATCCTGCACACGATGCACCCATAAAACCAAGCTTTATTTTCTAACACTTTGGTTTTTTTTGTAGGTTAAAAGAAAAGGTTATGACGTTTTGATTGCTGAGCTTTAAAGTTAAAATTTAAATGTTCTCTCTGCTTTTAGTCCAAGCAAACTAACAGATAGGAAAGTAATATCAGCCTTTTAATCTAAAGCTTAGCACAGGGTGAGTGTATTTCCTCGAACTATTGCTTTAAAGTCTTATCGCAATGAACAGATACTGTTTTACACGAAAACTGATGTTCGGTGAATTGAATTTAAGCTACTCTTGAAGGTGTCGTACTGACCGAGGAAATCAAATTTAAAAAAAGATTAATAAATAAATCTCATGCTTTATAATAAAAACTGCACAGTGACCCGTGCTTACATCCAGACATCACACGGCAGCCATGATTTGAATGCCACCAGTGAAACCAGCGAGGGCGGGCAGGTCAGGGGTCAAAACATCGCTGGGAGGGTGAGAGTAGAAGGGACAAGATGAGAAGAACAGATTGGATGGATAGAGGGAGGATACTGAGGAGGTACAGGAGTTTGCGATTCAGGGCTACAGTTTTTTGTGTGTATTAGTGTTGCTCCCTAAACTGGTGAGTGTATGTGCATGTATGTGTGTGTATATGTGGGATACACTGAGAGAGAGAGAGTGAGAGAGAAAGCAACAGACACAAAGCAGCTAACTAAACAACAACAAAAGGACAAAGCTGAGTAAAAGTGCAGCTCTGCTCTAGAAATAGCAAATGGCCTCACAGTGAAGAAACCAGATGGGTGGCGTGCGTACACACACACACACACACACACACACACACACACACACACACACATACACTAACTGCCAACCACCCTGGTGTGTGTGTGTGTGTGTGTGTGTGCGCAGGTTGTGGTTTGATGGATGATCTGATGATGGCCATTTGAGGAGGACCAACTCTAACGATTGTACACACACACACACACACACACACACACACACACACACACACACACACACAGAGGAGTGAAACCTGCAGTGATCTGCCGCTCTGTGTTTAGGAAACTGCGCCCAGAAGAGTAGGAAGTGAGCAAACTCTTGCGTGTGTGTGTTTGGGTGCATGGTTTACGCCTGAGTGGTCATTTTTAGTAGACAGGCTGGCACTTTACATCCCTGCAGCGTGCATATAGGACGCTCAGCCAATCACAGCTGTCATTTCTAAACATAAACATTACAGTATGTAATATAGGCTGTGTTTAGAAATGGAGTTATGACGCCGTGTGTATATGTGTGCGTTTGCGCGCGCCTTTGGCCGTCTGTTCAGTTTCAAGGACGGGTTAAACACTGCTGTCTTTTTATAGCACCAGCAATTCAGCCAGTGTGTGTCTGTGTGTGTGAGTGTTTATGTGTGTGTGTGATAGTGAAGAACTTAGTGAATGAGAGAAAGAAATAGTTTGTTTGCAACAAGCAAAGTGTTGAAAGTCACTTGTGATACCATCAGTTGTGTGATAGTGAGAAAACTGGGGGGGGGTGTACGTGTGTGTGCTTGTGTGTGTGTGCGTGTGTGTGTTTGTGAGTGTGGTGCGTGTGCAAGCATGTACACTCCTGCATGTCCTTGGGCCTTTCAGCACAGCTTTGTGTCCCGCTGTCAGGGCAGTCATAAAAGCACATGAATCAGCCCGTGTGTGTCTTTGCTCGTGCACACGCACAGGAGTGTTTTTCCATTCAAGTGTGAAAAAACAGTCAGCGCTGTCAGAGAAGAAGATGACTCACCTGACCTGCATTTCACACACTCATTGCACTTGCCTGGGAAACAAACATATCACTGTTATTTTCAACACATGCATACATCTGCTCTGAAAGGATATACTGTAGATTATAGGGAGGGCCCGGCGTGTGTTCACGTCCTCAGCTGGGTATTCTAAGATCTGTGAACGACTAAGATCTGCAGCCATTTCATCTGAATTGATAGTTTTTATATTCAAACCTGCTTTGCTAATGCGCTGGGCCACACTTGATAGCAAAATGCTAGTGGTACCCTTTGGCTAATAATTAGCGTAAACATTGTCTGAGACAGGAGGGTGTTTTAGACCACATAAGCTGTTTCTAGATGAACCTGGTAACCATGGTTACCATGTCTGTGTGACAGAACCCGCCCAATGGCCGGGCAAAACCAGCCTGACACCAGACGGAGGAGGGAGCTGGCCGCTGGGTGGTGGAGAGCATTACAATGCATTGTTTATGTGCGTGCAAGGACGGCTTGTTGCTTATCTGGAGCCAGTTTAGAAATATTTTGGGGATGATTAATTAATAATTAATTCATTCAAATGAATGAAATGGATATTTTGTAATCATAGATCATAGATCCAACCTACTAGTGGAGAACAAAACTGCAAAAGTAACTGAATTTATGAGGAAACTGCAGACCTGGCAACCCTGACGGTAACGGTAACCCTGTGGTGTGCGTGATTTTAGTTTATAGATTCTATTGATTACACTCCAAAAACTCATAAGAAGTGGTAAAACTGGTAAAACGAGCCGCTTGCATACGCTCCATTTCATAGTTTGTTGCTGTGCAGCAGCTATGGATGCTTAAAAAGTGCTGCAGAAGACTGACTTTAAGAAGAATGGAGAGTTTTAATACTAGCTACTTATGTGTCAAAATATGTCTCAAGTAGCAACAAAGCTAATATTATCTGTCAAATCAAAGCCTAGCTAGAAGTGATAAGCCTGTTGCTTTGCTAAACTATCTGGCTGGCTAAGTTAAACACTAATTAAAGACAATACAGCAGATTCTCTTCATGCTGCTGCTGCTGATTCACTTTCATTATAAGACACTACCGCTTCACTTCTGTCTCTGGCCGTGCTTACCGACTTCTCACAGCAGACACTTGATGATTTGTCTTGGCAACGAAAGCGCAGATACGATTATTAGTCAATAATAATAGTCATTATTTAATGTTATTTATTGCCCCAGTGTAAGCCGTTCCAGCTACCCAACATGCGTTAAATATCATTATAGCCGTCATTGAAGAATGGAATGCTGCCAAGGCCTGCCGGGAAAGTGGACTGGTGTGTGTGCTGTTGCATAATATTCTTCTGAGCTGTGTTAAATTTATGTTAAGACAGTTACTCATCACTGCGTTCTCTGGTCCAATTACAACTGAAAGCTGCGCACACATGTCGCACATCATCAAACTCGCAGCTCTTAAAATGTCCGAATCTGCCACAATAAACGACACTTGAGCTTTTTGATTGGTTAGATTAGATTTGCGCTCGTGCTGTTTACAGACTTATAATTGCACGACGACTTATAATTACACCTGTCCTCCCCCTCCGGCCCCCCGCGGTTACACCTCTGTCCATCTCGCTTTCGTCTCTGCAGCTTGGAAAAACATTCTCAGGCCTCTCTCTGCTGCCTCTGCTATGCCTGGAATGACAGACATAGCCGCTTGTCAGTCAGCTGAGTCACTGCACCCATTTCTCTGGGCATTAAACAAGTTTGAGCGCCGCCCCTTTCATTAACCGCTCTGGCCCAGCCTTTGGGGTCAAAACTGACGTTACAGTTCAACTCCACCTGTTTTTATTCGGTGTTTCTTTTTTCTTAAGGAATCGACTATATTTATTTTGTCTTGACATGTGGATACAGATCACTGATTCATAGCTATGTGAAACCTGCCTTGTGACAGACACAAGCATTGTAAAACAATACAAATTAAACACTGCCTACCGCAAGCTGATACTTGTCCCATGCAACACAAACCCGCTCTGTGTGTTTCGTTAGCTCCTCTAAAAACACTGCCGTCTGCTCCATGTCGTATCTTGTAGATTCCAGGGTCTCGGCTAAGTAGAGACCTTGGATATTGTCACGGGAATGAAATATGAGCGGCTGCAGGTATGTTCCTATTAAGGCTGAGCACTGCGAGAGAACACTGTGGTTATTAAGTCGGCCTGATAACAGGAATGAAAAGGAACCCCTATCATCCTGATGCCGGCAGTCACCTCATCCTCTGCACTCGGCTTCCAAAGTGATGTTCTTGTTGTTTTTTGTTGTCCACGCGTAGTCAAAGCCGTCACCATGGGCGCAACTGGATATGTGGAACAAATCTTTCCTTAACCAAAGTGAGACGCACGACGCTTTTGCAGTGGTGGAAAGTACATTTACTCATGTGCTGTAGTTACATTCCATTTTGAGGTACTTGTACTTTACTGAAACATTTCCATTACCACTACTTTGCTACATTTCAGGCAGAAACATAGTTGTTTTCACTCTGCAAGCTGAATACTTTAACTTTAGCTACTTAAAGTGTATTTTGATGCCATTGCTGCTTTTACATAATTGTAACATGTGAATACTGTTTATGGTAATACCGAACTCACCAGTGATCACCAATGATCAGACTGGTTGTAAATGAACGCACAAGTTATCCAAACTGATTTATGAACAACAGTTTTAAACCGTACTGTAACTTAAGCACCACTAGTGACTTATTACCCTCACACTGAACAAATAGGTCTGGCTGTCATATGACTCATCCTTCGTCCAATATTAAATCCAGACCTCAGGGATGTTGAGTGATGGAGGTCATGGGAAAAATGTTTTTGAGGAAAATAAAGATAAGACAAAAAACAAAACAGGATATCAAAATTTTATTTGCGGGTGAACTTTCTCCTCTACAATCTTTCACTGGAGACGATTGGAAGTTTGTTCCCATGGGATGTCTGAACATCGAAGGTGTGACTCTGACACTGAAAGTGTTTGAAAGGGAAATCAATCTGATAAATGAGACTTAATTCCACCACAAATCCTGTACAGCTCGGTGCACTGGTGCTCCTTGGGGAATGAGGAAGTTTGTGCATTCAAACCAATTTATTTGTCTGTCTGTCTGTCTGTCTGTCTGGCTCTGTCGCCCTGTCGCCCTGTCACCCACTTGCAAAAAACACTCTGCCACCTTTCAACCACACAGTTGCTCTCAAACCCACACCTTATACACACTTGCAAACTGGCACTGTACACTTACCGTAATCAGGCTGGCAAACTGGCAAGGACACACCTCTGCGCACACACACACCTACACACACACACTTGGCTCACATGAACACACACATTCATATACTGGCTTTGTTTGTGGCCAGTGTTGCATGCCACTGAAAACAATGCAGATTTGTGAGCAGCAGGCGGGAGTCTAACCTATCTTTGATATAACAGGTGCAATAGCAAAGCCTATCACATTACACCCGTAATCATTAACTACTTGTAACCCACTTCTGGAATGTCTCTTTGTGTGTACGTGTGTGTGTGTGTGTGTGTGTGTGTGTGTGTGTGTATGCATGGTTGTCTCAGTCACTCAGTCCTGCTCGACTTTCTGATGCAACAGGTCATTGCCTTTGTTGACAAATGACCTTATCAGGCCTCCATACACAATGATGTCATTCTCAGGTGTGTGAGTCTGGGCGTGGTGAATGTCTGGTTTACTTTAGATTAAGTGGTGTTAAAAAAAAACAGCTATACAGCAACTATATATCTTGCCTGCACACAGAAATCATGTTCATTGATATTTAGTTGTACTTGTGTGTCTGTGCCGTGGAGTCACTGTGTCTCAGAGGAACACAGAGGTCATTCATACATGCGCTTGAAATATATAACCACACGCCGGCCAGTATAAAAGCCTAGCAGATGTATTGGGCTTTAAGAGCTGTGAGGAAAATGAATTGCAGTCACATTGGAAGTCTCATAAATCACTTTCATATCCATCTTAACTCTCCCTAAAAAAAGACGAATCGCTTTCTAGGAGAACATGGCCTGGCAAGTTCACTGAATCAACACTCTTATCGCCCAGCTTAGAAAAATGTGAAGAACAGGAATGTTGTTCAACTCTTGCGAAAACACTGCTGTCGTTTTCAAGTCTCACACTGCCTTAATGGTCACAGAAAGTGATTGATAACCAGGAAAAAAAAAAGAAATTTGGGTAGAAACAGAGGTCACAGTATGAATCCTGCAGCTTGCTGGGACGTATCTAACCCATTTTTAGTTCGGCCTGTGTGCTGCTCTAGAGTTGGGTGGATGTGGTTAGGCTCACTGTACAGCAGGCTCATACTATCAGTGCTATCAGCATTCAGTGATAGAGGAGTTAGCTCTACAGATGGCAACATCAGATAGTCGTCCCACCGATTTGGTCAGACTTAAAAGTCTTAACAACAATTGGACAGATTGAAATGCAACTCCGAATCAATGGCTTGGATGATCCTTTAACACTTCATCTTTGTTCGATATCTTTGGTAAACTCAGCTGCGGTTTGTGTCTAATTAGCAAATTTTAGCGCGCTAATGTTATAACCTAAGCTGTAAAAATGCTAAATACGTCAGCACGTTAGCATTGGTTTTGAGAGCACGTTAGCTGATGTTAGCGCTTGGCTCAGTACGGCACTGGAGAGCCATTTGCATATAATCCAGTCTGTGTTATTTATTGCTAATCCTCACTAGCAACACCTACAATATAGCACTAAAGTGAATCTGTCGACTGCTCAGACCACTCCGACAGCCACACTGTCTGCATTATCACACAGTTTGCTGATGTCCTGTGCAACATTTTGATATGTGCACTTTAATGACAATCACCAACATGGATCACTTTTAATCAGTCGTGACTGAGTACAAGGCTTCGAGCATGGAAGTAGCGATGATAATTTTACAGATAACTGTCAGCACAGACAGTGGTAAGTGCAGTCAGTAGCTATTGCTCTGGTTATTTTCCATCCACTTACTGAGATGTGGCATCTGATTAACCTGCGGTACGTGTCTAATGTTAGTCTTGGAGCAGCATGGGGGAATCTCCAGCTGCCCAACGCTGTTTAGTCAAACTTCTTAGTCAAACACCTGCTCATTACAGCACACAAACACACACTCATACACACTCCCAACAAAAACTCTGAGGTGCCAAGAAATTCCTGTCTAATTGTAGAGCTCAGGTAAATTAACTATGACAAGTGCAAACCAATCTCTCTCTCTCTCTTTACCCATCTGTCTCTCTCTCTCTCTGTCTTTGTTCGGCCTCCACTGAGCTCTTACATAACTCAGTTGGTGAGAACCTGCTGGCTGTTCAAACAGGTTGGCATCACGCAGGATTAGAGGCTGATGGACATGACCCACATACTGAGACACATTTCTGCATGTAGCTGTCAGCCTGTCACCCCCATTCCTTATGATACACACACAAAGAGACACACTCATACATGCCCACACAGAGGAATCTGCTCTTGTCATGTTTGAAGATCAGGGCGTTACGTAGATAATAAATGGCTTCCAGCGGCGAAACAGGTGACTGCAGTGTAGTGTGTCTTACAGTGAAACCTGTCTCAAGGCCATGGATAGGCTTCCCATTGTTCTGCCTCATCTTTTGTTTGTGCAATGACTCACTTTAGATAAGTGGCTGAATCAGATGCTGCACAAGTGCCTTGTGACCTGCTTTTGTGTTGCTTGTATTTGCAGTCTAGAGGAGGATACTGCTTCTCCAAAGTGTCGGTAAAGCCACTTATAAAACAAGCTAAAGGTTAGAATGCTGTGTGTTAGATACTGTGTATTTCGATGACTGTCAGTAAATATTGTGATACTTTTGCTAGTGAGGCTACGAGCAACTCTCGTCGTTTCTGAGCTTTCATTATCTGCGTGATAAAACAGTGCTACCTTGCCACTTAGTTGAAAAGCAAACTTTCCATTGGTGAATTTTGAAAGTTGCTATGTTACCTGAAAGCAACAGGGAAATAACCTGAACCAGAGCACGTCTCAATTATTTCTTAAAACAGCTCAGCACTGCAGTTTTTAGCAAAGGTAAAGTAAAGTTCATAGTCCATTTATTGGGGACTGTGTCTGTCATCATTTTAATGTGTTAATACACATTTGATGTTCAGTGATGATCACCAACACTGAATAGTTTATTTAACGATGAAAACCTCTGTAGGCAGACACGTTCATTAATAATGATTACTGATGGTTCTGTGGCAGCATTCCATATATTTACATTTGACATTTTGACAGAAATGCATATTTAAACACATCATACTCTTTCCTCTGAGGGCAGATGTCTGTGCGCACCATCATGGGCCGCTGTATCACTCCACCAGAGCTCAAGGTACCAATTATGGTGATTAATAAAAGTCAATATCAATGCATACTTGTTTGGAAGCCGATCCAGCAGTTGCATTAAACTACATGTAATTAATTCAATTCAATTCAATTCAATTGTATTTATATAGCGCCAATTCACAACAAAAAGTCATCTCAGGGCACTTTACAAACAGAGCAGGTCTAGACCACACTCATATGTTAAAATGAATAGCCATCATAAACGAAGCAGGTGACAGTGACTGACAATGTTTTTATGTTTTATTGAGGCATAGAATCAGCTCCAGATATCAGTACTTTAAATTATACTGGTCCAGCCCTAACAACATAACAAACAGACATATAAACATAAAGTGAGTCATACAGTGTTTACGCGTGTTCTCGGTGTAACCCAGCCCAGGAAGCTAGATGAGTAGGGCTTTGCTGCATCATGCCGCAGAGTTTAGATAACCACAGGTTGTCTGTTTATATTTATGTCTGATTTGCAGCTTCATTGACATTTATCCTGCTGCCACTGCCTCCACTCTGAACACTTCAGCCAGGGTAGGACAAAACATAAATGCAGACCTGATGACACACGTGGTCAGAGAGCCAATCATCTGCTGCTTCGTCCTCTTAAACGTGTCACTAAATGTGCTCCCATCAGCGGGTAACCACGACGACAGAGGAGTGGCGCACAGCCACTTAGCATGGCCAGTGTGGCATGGGTCACATCTCCATGACAGTTTGAGCAGACGGACAGCAGCAAGTGTTTGTGCGCCGTTCTGAAGCACGTGATCATACTTGTGTGTGCGGTTGCTCATTGCATGTGCATTTATATATGTATGTGTGTGTGTGTGCGTATGTGTGTGTGTGTGCGATGCATTCACCCATCCACACGGGTGAATGCATCGCATGCGTGTGCTGCCTGATGCATGTTTATCAGTGGAATCAGCAGACAATCAGAGGAAGCTGCTGCAGGATCATTGGATCAGCTGCAAACACCATTAAAGCTCAAACCACCTCCTGTTTAATACTTGTCAACAAGAACATTAGCAACTTTTTCATATTAATATTATCAGCCAGCAATAATAAACTGTTAAAATACACAAAATATACAGCTTCCTTTCCAAGAGCTAAAGGAGAAGATTGATACCACTGTCCTATCTACTTGTTAAACCACAAATTGTTTTTCTGGCCCAGACAGTTTCCAGTTTTTATGCTAAGCTAAGCTAACCAGCTGTAGCTTCATATGTATCTCAGACTAGCATGAGGTCCAGATCTTCACCCGCGACTCTTGGCACAAAAGAAAAGAGATGCATTTCCCCCAAAAATCCAACTTTTCCTTCAGATTTGAGCTTTTTGGTTCTGTGTTCTTCTCAGAACTTCATTGTTACAGTGTGGAAAAAGTTGAAAAGATGTAAAGTTCACATATTTACTACTTGGACCTTATGTTAAAATGAGTCCTAGATTTTGCTGAACAAATCATCACTGTTAATGAAGATTATGCAATATACATGGGCTAATACGGCATGAAGTAAAAACCTATTTTAGGTACGGGAGGAGGTAGACACTTGTCATCGTTCTCAGTTTCATGTACATGTACATGTAGATTTTTTTGGTTGAGTGATACGGAAGAAATGACGTATGAAGAAACCCCACTGAGCTGAAATTCAAAACAAGAGCGTGGTCTTGGTACCATGTCTGCACCTTAAACACTAACCCATACGTCACATTCCGTTATTAACATGTACCAGCTTACCTCACTGTAAGATTAACTCCAAAGCAATGTCACAACTCAAAAGGAAATCTATGAAGAATCTGAGTTTGTTTGAATTTGCTGATATCCTTGTGAGGACATTTCATAAAGTCCTTTGATCAAACACGCAGACAGAAAATATAGAGACGTCATAAACAACAACAACAGTGGGAAAATTTCCATAACTGTCAGTGAGGGGACCATCTTTTTTTTTTTTTTTTTTTTTTTACGTGTGTGTGCGAACCCTAAGATACTGATCGTGCGTCATTGTGGGGGCTCTCTAGACACACATACTCACACACAATCACTGAACCAGCTGAGCGCAGCCTCTAAACCACAGGCCTGACTCACCATGCTGTTGTTATTCTTGCTGTTCATAAGCTGTTGTTCCCCGACCCTCACCTTTGCTCTACTGTCTCCCTGGGGTGAGCGAGCATGTCTATGTACTCCCTGCCCGCTCTCTCTCTCTCTTTCTCTTTCTTCTGGGTTTTCTTTTATCTGGAGTTGGAGTGGGCTTCCTGCCTAACAATTGGAGGAACCCGGCAGTCAGAGGTGTCACGCTCTCTCATCTCCCTGTATCTCTGTCGCCTGCATAGATAGAGCACACACACACACACACACACACACACACACACACACACAGACACACACGAATACACACACTTCACAGACAGCTGGCATGGTGAGGGAATTCTGCAGGAAGAGCTGGTTCCTGTTCCGGAGTTCATGGATGTTGACTGTTGATGACCATCTTCGAAAGTACAGTTGTGTATCACATGAGTTCACGGCAAAGAGTTCGTCATCGGACCAAGACTGCTGTTTATGGGTGTTCAGAGAGTTAGAGGACATTCCCAGTTTATTACAACATACAGCTTGGATGTTCTTTTCGTAAGATTGTCCAGATAAAACTGAACTCCCAGAAGAACTGCAGTGGTTTTGACCTTAAAAAACAGAAATAAATTGGTCAAACAGGGCAAGGAATATGATCCATAACACACTCAGACAGTTTGCTCAGTGGTAAGCTAAACTTGTGGAACAGAAGACAAAGGCTGAAATCATTATGTGTCACCATACATTATACTTACAGACCAAGTTCCTGCTCCGACTTTGACCCATCATGCTTGCCGTAGTTATACCCGCACATGTTTTATTGTACACTGAGGCAGAAGTTGCAGTTCCTTGTAAGACAAAGATAGAGTTTAAATGAGAAGATAAAACAACCAGGCACACTTGCAGCATTGCCAGCCATCTGCCTCTTCCAGTGCATAAAGCTATAGTCAGTGTGGTCCAACTGAATTGCTTGTCAAACATCCACAACCCAAACCTTTCCAGAGTCGGAATTTTTGTCTGATAATTTATGTAAATTTCTGAAACATGCGACTGCGACCATCACGCCCCCCTCCGTTTTCAAACTCTCCCTTTTTCTCACAACCTGTCACTGTTTTGTCCTGCACAAACCACTGCAATGCATGAACGCCTTTGAGATTGCCTCAATACAGTATGCACGTGTAGTGCAGTGACGTTTGGGACATTGGATTCGTCGGTACTGGTTGGCCGTTTGGTTCACCACCAGTTCGGATGCTGTCACTGTTGGTTTTACCCGTGAATAAAGTGACTCTGAACTCTCGTCCCGTTCATCAGCTGACTGCTGTTATTGTTGCAGTGATATCAGCATATCCCTGATCTCAGCAGTCCATTGGGTTACTACAGTGTTGTGAGAAAAGACCCAAGCTGGAATAAACCATAGTAATCCTTTAGCATTCCATATATATCTCTCTTTGTGTCTAAAGAATGGGGCGTACAGACAGAGAGAAGAGTCAGACAGACAGATATAAAAAGGCCTGAGCTCCTGCCTTGTCTTCAGGACACTGGTTGAGGTTAGGGGAAATCCTACGGCCGCTCTGTTGGACAGCACTTTGTTTATCAGCCACATTTTCTACAGCAGTCTGCAGCGGTCATGGTGACTGTGTAAAGTTTGTCTTTTTCTAAGTTGTGGGTAACCAGGTCCTGAGTGACTGAAACGCTCGCGCTCTTGTGTGTTCATGTGTGTCTGCCTCGATGCCACAAGTAATTATCCTCTGTTATAAAAGCTCCAAATGCTTTTTAATAATGATTTCATGGGAAACAGGAATCGCAGCAACTCATGACTGACCTTACCTAACACGGTCACACAGAATCAGCGCACAGAGTATACACACACACTGGAAAACAGCTGGAGGTTGCCCTGGGTCCGGCGGTCCACTGTGTTGACTGACAGGTGCTTTAACAGGCCGTGATTGGCTCTAATCTCACCTGAGATGGACCGGTCGCTGACCACTGTATGCGGTAACAACACTTGACACACACACAGACGCACACAAATACACTCATATACACACCTACCTAACCCCCCGCCTCTCTACACTAACAATACCCCCTCAATGCCTCAAACTGTGTCCCTCCAAATTTCATCCATCCCACGTTCATTTGGAAATGAAGACATTCTGTTTGATCTGCATAGGAATTTCCCTCTCTCCCATCTCTAGGACAGAGGGAGAGAGAGTCGCACAATGTACCAGTTAAAAAGACTTGGTCTCCATTGAAACTGGGCCCTCTAAACTCCCTGTAGAGCCCCCGGGCCCCCATTACGGTTCTGGCCTCTATAGAAGGAGCTGCGGTGTTGAACACTGGGCCTCCTTGTATTCTCCCGGTGCCCCAACCGAGAGCCATTGACAAGCCCCACAATGTCCCGAGCGCTCCTTTACAGTAGAGAAGGGCTCTTTTCTCTAAAGGGTGGCTCGGGACTCAGAGAGGGGGACGTACTTTTTCACAAGGAGCCCTCTCCAATAGAGGCATCTGCAATCTGTTGCTTGCCCCCAGCCCGGTCCAGCCCCTTCTCCTCTTCAGCTCCTTTTTATTGCAAACCGGCCGCAAACAAGGACAAATCGACCATGAATTCCTCAGCGCCTGGCAGGCGCTGCCCGCTCCAGCTCTGTAAACCCTCTCTCTCTTTCTCTTGTACTCTCCCCTCTCTCTGAGCATTCAATCTCCCTCCCTCGCCCTCTAACTTTGTCTTTTGTGTAAAAAAAAAAAAAAGAGCCCTGTGGGCCTGTTTTTTCCGAAACTCCCCTTTTACTTCTCTCCCGCTCCCTCCTCATGTGTATCTTTCAACTGCTTCCCACTCTCTCTCCGGGAGTGAAGTGGCGAATACAGGAGGTGAGAGGGCTAACGAACAGAGCTCCCAATAAAAGGCTTTTATACAGAGCTGGTGAATGGGAATCTGTTTTACAGGGCATCCACCCATCTACCAGCAACACCATCCCATGTCCCTCTCCCCCCTATGAGATAAATACAGATATGAGAAGAGAGAGAGCGGAACAATCATTTACATAAGATGTGTTATTGTCAGGTGACAACACTGCGGCTGACTCAGACTGAACCACGGTTAAATGGAAAGCTTGTTGTCAAGTCTCAAAAATGTGATTTCACTTACAGACCTCTTTTGCAAAATCCAGTAAACTGTAAAATTAGGGCACAAAACAGCATATCTGCCTGTTTCCATGCTGTCAGTGAGTGTCTGTCAATATCAGAGTGTTTGACTTCCTGCCTTTCTGTAAAGGAACTTCCATGTAGAGGCTTGGCTGCTGAGAGTCACATAATAGCTGCTGTATAATGGAACCACGGACTCAAAGGGGGCTCATTCAAGCCTGAACACCATTTAAACCCACCTGTTTTCCTCCTCTTCCTCTCCTCCTCCTCTCCATCCTCACATCCTTCCTTTACAGACGAGCAGGGTGGAGTTCAAGGGCTGTATAGCCTGCTGTATACCGCCTGATCACACACACACACACACACACACACACACACACACACACACAGAAACCCTCACACAGACACTGGGTGTTTAACATCAAAGCTGAATATGCAGTCCACATATAGCTGCCATGTGAAGTTCTGCCAGCCTAGCTGTGCAGCAACAACAGATGGAGATTCAAATTTACATTCAAATCCAACAGGTGTCCAGCAGCTTCAGTCCTACGGCTGCTACAAAGTTGATTTTCGAGACATTGATGACGATGGTGACTTTTGATATTGCATCATACAACAAACATGTGCGGCTTACAAGGACCTGACAAATCAATATAAAACCAGACCCACAGTGCAGCACAGACACGTTAAAATGATACAGACAGATTAAAAAGAACTGCTTTTACAATCCAATCAAGTAAAACAATGAGTTAATGGGCAAAGAGCTAGGAGTTTCTCACTATGTGCAATGCCTTTCACAGTACTTGCAGTCATTTGATCCACTGATAATATGAAGATAATAACTAGAGCGGCTTTGAAAGCAGAAAGGTCATTCTAATCGTCTGCACACTGTAATACAGCTGCTGGAAAACAAGCCGTAAATGTAATCCCACTGATGCCACATGGAAACGCATTGACAAACACATACGCACTTGCACATGCATGAACCCAGATGGACACCTGCAGTAAATATAAGCTCTCCACAAACACAGGACCTTGGTCACACAAGCCCCATGTCAAGGCCACTCTCATCGTCTTTCCTCCTCCCTCGCCCTCTGCAAAGCCCAGGGGATCCAGTCATCCAAGGCCACTCCTCTGTGCACATCTGCTGTGCTGGACAGCCAGGCTGGCAGGCGAGGCGAGGGGCCGATATGGGGCCCGTCGGTCAGGGTACTTGGCTTTGGAAAGGCTGGGAGGGGGGGTTTGCTGGCGGCTGGATGAAGGGGGGTGAGATGCCTCAGAGCAGTGAGCGGGCCTCCATGGAGATACTGTCTACAGTGTTTACAACCTCCCAATAGCGTGTCCAACCTCTCCTCCCCATCCCTCTATTCCTCCACAGGCCCACTGTGTCCTTCCTCTTCTAATGTAAATGTCGGGGGCTGGCAGGCTGATGAGTGTGTGCGTGTGTGTGTGTGTGTGTGTGTGTATTAGGGTGGGTAGCTTGTTTTGGTGATTCTCTGCCTCGCCTCTGTGTTGGAGCGGTGCTTTACGGTGCGAGCCTTGCGTTTTATAACTTTCTCTCGATCCTTTCTCTCGGTTTTATAAGAGGTTCTGTTCGTCCAGGCCCGCTGCCCACCGAAGTCTGGTGTTAGTGCCATTCGGCATTCACACCGCCACCTATTAAAGTGAGTGAAAGGTGGCAGGGCTTAAGAGTGCTGTCTGGCCCTGAGCAGTGGGCACCTGGTAGTGTCCATGTGCCAGCCTGGACACAAGGCCAAAAACATCCATCTGACCAAGTCATTTAGTCTAGAACTGTGTCCTAAAGTCACATTTTTCTTTAGTCAGAATAACCCACATGGGGGGAGAGCAATTATAATATTTGTTTTTAACTTAAATCATCATAAGATAAATCATAAGTTCTCTGACTTCACTGGCTCAAGCTAAACAAGAGTTGAAATGTTCTCAGGCGAGGGGAAATAAAAGTGACCCTGTAATGAACAGATCTTGAGCTTGAAGGACGCATTTTCTGAATATATCGTCTAAAATTCAGGCCTCCGGGATTCCCCTGAAAGCGGTTGATATGCAGTCAGTATGTGCCACGCCCTCGGTGGTGCACACTGACTGGACTGCATCGCGATATTGATGCAGTGACTTATAAAAGTTGTTTGCCTCTATAATAACATTAAACCTTACACTGTTGAGACTGTACTTTACTCAGAAACCAGCTTGCACCCAGTAAAGGAAAGCTAGCTAACTTAGCTTGATAACACCAGCACTGATTCCCATGGACTTCCACTGATTACCTTGAACTTGTGTCTGAGCTTGATACTCCAAAAGGCTCAACTCTGAATCTTTGCACACGGGCCTACATGTGAGGAAAGGTGTTTCTCAGTAATCTGCCGCATCTTGGTGCTTTTTTGAAAAAGGTTCTTTATTTTCTTTGAAAAACAAAATGAAAATTGGTTTGGTTTGCTTTTCTTTTGTTAGACTGGAACACTACCAAGAAGAAATCAACAAATTAAAGATTTGGCTAAAAGCAAATCAATCTGTGGGTTGAAGGCGGTGACTCACACGCCTGCCTGAGACAAATGTTTTGAATCTGTGAGATAGCGAGGGGAGGAATAATGAACTGAAGTGAGAAACTGTTTGAACTACGGTGAGTCATTTCTCTGCAAACTGCACTTTCTTTTCTGAGACTTATCGGCTTCACAAAACTCGCCTACAGTTATGTAGTCAAAGGGAGAATAGGCCGCACACACACACACACACACACACACATTCAGCCAGCTAGACATGTAGCAGACTGCTGATTGATTTCTGTGGAGGTAGGAGCAAACACCTGACCATTGGCAAAAAATGAGGCGGAGCCCAAACAGAGAGCTTTACAAGCTCAGTGTGACTGACAGCAACACCAGGGGGAGCAAAGAATGTGTGTGTGTGTGTGTGTGTGTGTGTGTGTGTGACAGTATGAAAAGACAGGGAATCTGGAGGTGTGTGTGTGTGTGTGTGTGTGTGTTTGTATTTATGCGGGGTAGTGGAAAAAAGAAACTTTCACTGTGTGTGTGTGTGTGTGTGTGTGCGTGTGCACCTGAATGTCTTGGCGTGTGCGTGTGTTTATAGTGTGCTTTCGTGGTGTGTGTGTGTTTCAGGGAAGAGGGGGAGGCCGTCATCATTCCCATCAGTCCAGCTGTGCCTCTTTTTATCCTCACTTCCGAAGACCATCAGAGTTTGCTTTTTCTGTGCTTCCCCCGCGCTCTATCCTGCCTTTACATACACACACTCTTCCCCCACCAGTGCGGCCAGCCGGGTCTCGGTCTGCGCTGCACATCAAGGCGAGGCGTGAGGGAGAAACAGCGCCGTTGAAGGAGGTGAGGAGAGGAGAACCCCTCCTCCGCCTCCCGCCTCCCCCTGGGGACCCCCTGCTCGCCTCTTTTGTTGTGTCACTTTTTCTCTTCTCCCCTCCCTCCCTCGCTCTTTTTTCCTACCTACCCCATTCATTTAGGAGATTGTAAAAAAAAAAAAAAAAAAAAAGGGAAGAGTGCCAAGTTCATAAAGAGCCCCTGCTCTGCTCAGGGGTCCAGTGTAGGACTTGGAAAAGGTGGTACTGAGGGTGGTGTAAATCATATGCCTGCACACTGGGTGCAATGCAGGGTCTCTCTGTTGGAGGGGGGGGAATAGAGGGACAGTGTGGGGAATGATAGCTTTATGAAGGAATGAGGAGGAACAGGTCAGGTATTTTCATGTTGCCATTCGCCATATCAAGTTGTAGATCTGTGATGGACTGTGATGGAATAAACTTGTTGTGAGCGTGTGAATAACACAGCACATGGAGTTTATGGCTCACTGTGACCAGAACGACTCCGTGCACTGCACTGCACTGCAGCGAGCTCATCCGCCTCCAGAGATGTGAAGCGACGAGAGCAAAACAAACACAAGGTTTCCACTGCTGACGTGCTGCAGTTCACCAAAAGAGGAAAAGAGCTAACACACTGGACGAGATTGTTCATCCTCTTTTCTTACAACTCATTAAACAAAATGCGCAAAACATGTTTCTGCTGATTAGTAGTGTATGAGACCTGCCCCCAGGGAGCGAGAAAGCTAATCAGGCTTATCTCTCAGTGCACTGGTACCTTATGGCTCCGTCACTGTCCGTACGTTAGAGAGCCAATGTCATGATGTCACATCCAGGTTGGCTCCTTCTGCTGAGTCACGATGTTGAGCCAGCGAATTTCTTGGGCTCATAAGTAAGTTAAGTCAAATGCTGTAAAATCGCATTATATATTTGTATATGTCATCTATTTGAGCACATATGGGTAAGCCACACGGTGTACGTGATGAGCACGACTCTTTTTGAAGTATCACTGAAATTTCCCCAGTGTGGGATTAATAAAGGAAATCTTTAATCTCAAATCTTTAACCTTTACTTTAGTTGTATTTAGCCTTCATAACAAGATAAACACACTGACATTTTCAGCGCCTATGATTCCAGTGTACCATGCACTAATGCAGCGATACTAATGTTATCAATCAGATTATATGACTTCCCTGCTAAAACGCGTGAAAAGGGTTGATAACTTGGGACATTTCCACAGCAGACATTTATATATATATATATAAAAAAATTCCCATCTCGCCCTCCGCGGGCGGTTCCTCCTCTGCAAGCTAGGGTCTCTACCAGGGCCTGGGAGCTTGAGGGTTCTCTTGATATCTTACATGTCCCTAGTATTGCGCTTTTCTGGACTGAGATGTCTGTTGTCTTTCCTGGGATCTGTGTTGTAGCCACTGCTCCAGTTTAGGGGTCACCGCTCGAGTGCCCCGATCACCACAGAGCACCGCAGTGTTTTTACCTGCAGGCTTTCTCAGTTCTTCCTTCAGGCCTTGGTATTTCTCTAGCTTCTCATGTTCCTTCTTCCTGATGTTACCATCGCTTGGGATTGCGATGTCCACCACAACGGCTTTCCTCTGGGTCCACCACTACAATGTCCGGTTGGTTAGCCATTACCATCTTATCAGTCTGTACCTGGAGGTCCCACAGGATCTTTGCGTGCTCCATTTTTCTACTCACCTTTAAGGTTTTATTTATTTTATTTTTATTTTTTTAAAATAATATATATATATATATATATATATTTCCAAATGCAACGCGTCAAACTGGATGCGACAGCTCAAATTGTGATATGGTGATTCACAAGTTTGCGAGAGTGTGTGTAATGGGGAACAGCACATCGGGGATCGTTTCCAGAACCTTTAACATGTCACTGCAGGAAAAGCTAATAACATTAACGAAGGCTCTGTTCCGTTTTAAGTGCCCCAGTTAAAACGCTAATAGACCAGCTTGCATAATACCAGGGCTCTGGAACCGCGACATCTGAACTGATTTTGGCCATCGCTAATGCTGCTGATTGCATTTGTGCTTTTCATACTGTCACATGAAAATCAGCTCTTGGACACGCAGATCAAACTGATGTCACTTCTCTGATATCACTGGACTCCGATTTAGTCGAAATACAAGTCAGGCTCCTCAAACGTCACTCCAAAGCCGTGTCATATTTTGGAAATATTAAGTCTGTACGGCGCAGTGGCGCAGAACAACTGCATAACTTGATCTTCTGCTGTTTGAGAAAAGAAGGTTTGCCAGTAGCAACTAAAGTGTGTTTACTGTAAAAGAGCTGAGCTGAACTGTTCTGGAAACAATTAGTTGAGCTCATAGAACACATGCTAATAGACAGTACCCCTTTTTGATCTCTTAGATGAAAAACTGATGATTTCCCATTAATGAGTGAGTCAACCGCCTGTTTCAAATAATGAATTACTGTAAACGAGGGAGTGTGTCCAGGATGTTTGCACTGTGTAGGAGATATTCAAAATAGTGGTTTACTCAGGCGTCAATGCGTGCAGCGCCTCCATGTTCTACAACACGAGCCGAATATGTGAAAAAGGGATAAGAGGCAACAGCTTTGTTTTTCTTTTTTTTTTTTTGGTTTAAAAAAAAAAAAACAAAACCAGAAAGAACAGTCTGTAAATCATGTGCTCTACCGTCACTGTCACCCCACAACTCGTGCAAGTCACCTGTGGTGTTTTGTCTTCGCATCACCAGAGGAAACCTCTTCAAAAGTTTGGTTTCTCTGCAGCACCGGCGTCGCCTGTGCAGCGTGCTCTGCTGCGTGTGCAAGGCAGATAAGTGGGAGAGGGCGAAGTAGATGCAAGGGTTACGGAAAAATACACAGAGAGATGGAAACAGACCGTGCATCCCAACAACAATGAATGGAAAAAAGTCTTATTGTAATTGACCCAAAGCATTATATCAAAGCTTGAAATTCCCCATTTTAAAAATAATGGGAATTAAATAAAAAACTATACATTTAAAGTGATTACATTGTTATCAAGTGGCACACAGAAACCTCCCACCCACGGAGGAAAACCAATGATTCCATAACACACTGTTATGAAATGAGGTCACCGTAATATCATTTTCCTTTAAGTCTCTTTGTTTATTAGGAAAGTTAAATAAACACTGTGATTATTGTTTTCAAAAAGGAAAGAGAGAAAGCAGGAAAGGAAAACAGAAACAGAAGCTGAAGATGGGTTACGATAACATCAGAGCGCATTCATTTAGTTCCTTTATCTGTTGGTAAGGAGAGTAGAATGACTGGAAACCTCTGTGAAGCTGCACAGATGAAAACACATCACACACACACACACACAAAAACACCAGTGATGTGGCAGAGCGTTCACAGACGAACTGGTGCAGGATGGTCTAATGCACGCCAAGCGTTGTGACAGGAGAGGTGGAAAAGAACAGCGTGAGTGCATGTGGACCTGTATGAGGAGAGATTGTGCTCGTAGCTCAACATGTGCAAAACCCCACTGTTGGCACAAAACACAACAAGTGCAGGCACACTTCCTGTATTGCACCGGCATATGAGAGCCTGTGTATGTGTACGTGCACTTTCTGTTCCAGGTGTCTGTGCATGTGGTCGTATCCGTTTTCTTCTGTGTCACTGTGTTCCCTTCGGTGCACATGATGTGGCTGAGGTTGTGTGTGGGACGTACATGAGCCTACGTCAAATATACACAACGCTGCTGCGTGTGTGTACGCTGTCGGTCAGCCACAGTTCTGGCACAGTGTAGCCAAACAGGTGAATGAGAAACACATGCGCTTCCCCATTACAAACACACACCAGGTTCCCCTTTGCACCCTGCAGAATCAAAGCAATGATCTACCACTGTCCGCTATTGGACACACACTAAGGCTCTAAGGTGATTAAGTGAGACACTGTGAATGAGGACAATCTGTACCGAGCTGGGGTGACTCGTTCATGAACTCCACAGATGAGGCAGGAGCTGCTGTGAAGCATGGAGCTGTGACGTCAGTGGCGATTCACATGCAGGCACACTTAGGTTTGAAGACACGCACCAGTGTGATTACGCCTAGTGTGAGAGAAAGGACAATTTGCAGTGGATATTTTACTGGACAGCTGTTTGTTTATAAAGAATTAAACTGTCAAGTAAGACTTTACACAAATTAAGATGAAACTGAGCTGGATCTACGGCAAGATACATCATTCTGACTGTCTGATCATTCTGACAGCTTAATGATTTAGTGTTGTCCCTCTGTGAAGCTGGGGTCTGCAGGAGATGCTCAGAGGGCAAGGGTAAAAATGTTCAGAAATGATACACTTCCCATGGTGCAACTTGACAGCATATTTCATTTTATCAAGAGTTGGTTTCTCAGACTGCCTCTAGAGCCACAGGTAACATTATGCAATTCAAAGGCATTCAAAGGTCTGGTTTAGTGTGATGCTATAAGCTTAATCTCTACCTGGGGGACTGCAGATGTTTGTGAGGAGAGCAGCATCCGTGCAACACTGTGCTGACATAAGAGAAAACAAGAACATAAACAGAGATGCACAGTGGCCAGCAAGCAACACTGACGCACATGTTCATGCAAAGTGGCGAAAAAACATCATGCACCAAATGATTCCTATTAGCAAACACACGTGCAAACACAGATCTGTGCAAACAAGAAAGGGCGACCGAATGACAAACATAGCTGCAAACTTAAATAGAAGTAGGATAACTGACTTTAAAAACAGAAATGTCTTGCACAGGCATACGTTGTCTTATCCCATCGCTGATGTGTTCTTTGCAAAGTGTGCAACCATGTTTTCATGCATGTTTTTCAGTCTGTGATGGGTGTTCATGTGTATGTCTGACTGCATGTGGTGTGTGCAGGAGACAGCTGGTGTGCTAATCGTTGGCTCTCATCTTCCTCACATCAGCACACTGAGCCAGTGTACCTGTCTGCTCCTCTTACGTACACTGTGGTTTCCCAACCAGCCCTGCAGTACGTTCACAGCCGCAGATAAGGGCTGTTTATCTCGCCACAGTGGCTTCCTCTTCAGCATACAAACACGCTCCGTCTCTGCCTCTTTTTCACTTATTTCTTCTCACGTTGACGCAACCATGAATGCTGCAAGTGTGAATGTGTTGTACCGAGCTGCTACTCCTCTCGTGCTAATATTTCCTGCACAGGCACCGAATGACACATCCCGAACGCTTGTGTTTGCTGTGATGTGCGCTAACACACCCTGGCGCTACAAGCATCTGCATGCGTTCACACACATGACAGGGGGCATACGCTGCGTGCGTGCACTGACAAGCAACCTCACACACTCCAGGAAACAAACACACACAAAAGAAAGAAAGAGATGCGTGTCAGGAATCTGCTTACACAACTGCCCCGCATCACTCTGCTGTCTGACATGGTTAACGCTACTCTAGCATTCTTGCAAAAAAAAAAAAAAAAAAAAAAAAAAAAAAAGGCTAAAGCAACAGTGGACTGATGATTGACAGCGGCCTCCTCCCATGTACCGCTCTTCCTCACTGACACATGTACAGGCAATATAAAGCCATGTGCCGGCTCTGGTACGCTTTAGCCGAAGTTGAAACGGCTTCTCTGCAGATCAGATTAGATTTTTAAATAGATTTGAGTGGATGGCAGTTTTATGTGCTGCGCTAATGTCTGTAAAAGTTTCAGTGGTTCTGCATCAAGGTTCTGAGGTTATGTAGATATCAGGTAGGAAGGCCCCATAATGCATCTCTGCGTAAATTTTATGCCACTCACAGTAAGATAATAAGTAAAGTGTATTCATGTGGCATGTGCAAAACCCGGGTTATTTACTGAACAAACTGGGGAATAGTGGACTTGACCTAGAAAATGATTATTATATGGTGGAGCCTCAAGCTTCAACAAGAAATACTGTGTCACACAGGTCAAAATGAGAGGACACAAAGCAATTGGATCATTGTTTGTGCTGCTGGAAAGGTAGTTTAGTAATGTTTCCTGATTGAAAACAACAGGACAGAACAACACAAAATGCAAAAGACTGAGACGAGTTGGCACTAATCTGAAGGGAAAATTGTAAAATTGCCTAACAATAAGCCTGCCCAGGTTTCACAAATCATTAGACATCATCTTTATAGTGATGATAGGAGACGCAGCCAATCTGGCAGTTCATGTGCACTAAAGGAAGCTTGTAAACAGAGAATTAAAAAGGTCCCAGGGTGGAGGATTGATTGCAAAACGTTCTTCTGTTCCCATTTTTATTTGATTTCGGTGAAATATTCCCTGACAAAAGGCTGGGCCATCGCTCCTGCATCATGTAGTGCTGGCAAGGAGAGGGGAGGAGCGGTCTAGCGGGTGGGGGTGAGGAGGAAAGGACAATAAAATGAGAGAAAAATGAGTTGGAGATGGAGGGGTGGGTGGAGAGAGAAAGTGAGGTAAAAGGAGAGTGGGAGCGATGGCGTGAGAGAGCACCTGTCCCTCTGGAGTTGGGGCAACTCGTGGCTAACCAGAGTTGGCAGCACCTCAGCTTGACCTTATCCCCCTTATGCTGCCGCTCCCCTCTGATCCCATTAGGGGCCAGGCACCATGGCAAGACCCCCCACTCCCCCCTCAAACACACTCACACACACACTTTCACAACCATCACCAACCCTCAAGCCCATCTTGAACTGGGCTTGTCCTTATGGGGGTCCAGGACAAACATCAGGCCAGTGGAACAAACAGGCCGCTAATGTGGGCCGACAGGACGGACAATTAGACCCAGCACAGGCTGTATGTGAGTTTGAGAAAGGACGCATGCACAGGCGCAGCACAGGCGCCGAACAAAGCGTGCTGAGATTTCCTGAAATTACGGGTATGCTGACCTGGTAAGACACTAACCTCCTACTGTACCTGCGTGTGTGCACACACTGACACAGTGAAACAGTCGCAACTGTGCCTGCACAAGCAGAAATTTCAAGAAGGTCAGTAACCCACATCAGAAGTTCTTAAGTACTTTCTCATCAGGCCCCAATTTTAAGTTGGCTGCAAGATTGTGACCTAGATACAGGCAATTCATAATGGCCCTCTTTATGCGCGCGTCCCACAATGAGCATACCAGGTGAAGACACTCGAATTCCGAACGTCAGCGATATTAGAAACAGCCAGGCACGCTGTGAGGAGTAGAGGGGTCGGGGTACGGGCCGCACAGTGGCGGCAGCGAATATTCTCATGACGCCGGGATGATGAAGGTGTATATATTCTCAGATCGAGCTTCTCCTTCGTTGCAGCCTCATCAGGATTTCCCAAAACCATTTTTGTTTCGTTCTGGTCGAGAAGCTCTGACCTAGTTGGCTGATTATGTAAGACTCAGAGGGGGAAGTGTAGGCCACAAAAAAATGTAAAACGCTTATGTAAACAAAGTCTGATGCAGACACGGCCTCACCGCAATTAAGGCATCCCTTACATAGAACACATACATATATATATCTTCCCCTCCTCGCAGCGTTCAGCTCTGCTTTGCTCTGGCCTGAACAAAAGAGAAGCCCCAGCCTGTGCATTTGTGGTTGTATATACAAGCAACGCATGTACACATTACGCTAAAGTTAGCATCCGTCTGAGAGCTTGGCATGGCCGCAGCTCTGTAACCGTAGACTCAAATACATTCAGCCACACACACATCCACTCGCACGCAGAGCGCAGTGCCATCATTTGAGGGACCTGAGAGGAGTGCAAGGGATTGTGGGTACAGCGTGGAAAGGGGAGAAGATGAAGGCTGTGGGGATCCTCACTGCATTTAGCTTGAAGGAGATGGGGATTTGAAGAGTTAAATCACTGTTTGGCCCCTGCATGACCTCAAGATCACTGACAATTAGTAAGCATGCATGTATACTTTGATACAGATACATTAATATGAGCACATAAACACAAATATACAGTCCAGCCTCAATAATCCAAACTGTGTCTCAGCCAAAGAATACAAGCCGGCTTGTTCCCAGCATTTGCTCCCACACTTCCCCCAACTCCCTCACAGGCTGATACCTGCTGCAAACCAGACCTCCAGTCACACACATACACACTCTCTCTCTCTCTCTCTCTCTCTCTCTCTCTCTCACACACACACACACACACACACACACACACCTACACATAAACGGGTTGAGACACGTCGCCTGCAAGACAGACTGCCTTCCCCTTTGGCAGATTAGCCAACGCATCCTCAAACAGGTTTGTGTGCTGGCACTCGCTTGCATAAAGGATATATAAGAAGACGAGGGCATGTTGCTGCACATACTGTACATCCACACACACCTCCAAGCGTGGTACAGACTGACAGGCGGGTGCATGCCAACACACCCTCTGCATGGCACTCCAAGAGATCGAGCCTCAGGAGGACAGAGGAGTGAACGGAAAAATTAGTGGACCCATGGAACCTATGATTGCTTTTTACTTACAGTTTAATATGGGAGCAAAACAGCTTCTTGTGGCTGCGACATTTTAAGCAATTTGACACATCAAAGGCATTACTGTGTCAGAGAATTAAGAAAAAGCAGCCCATAACACAGCGGCACCATGGGAGAGGAAATTCAAATGGCAGTGTGGCTACACAGTGAATACGAGTGGAAACAGAAACAAACAATACACTGGGCTGGATCCAGGATAGGTTATGACTATTATTTCCTATGAAAACACTTTGGCTGGAATGAACTGGCATCCAATGGAAAAACACCATTTTCTAGCAGGTTGTATTTAATGTGATAATGACTCTGTAACTGCAAGCGTTCATGTATGAACCGAGGGAAATGCTTGTGCCTGTTTCCACTGAGCGGCTGGTGTCTTGGAATAAGGCGACAGCAGCAGTGGTATGATGATGATGTCATTTAACTTAAATCAATTAGATTCTCTTGGAAAACTCTCCCAGATTATTAATTGCATCAAGAGTAATGCAAACCTAAAACTCCAATGTGGACTAAGTGGTTAAATAAGATGCATGTGTGCGCTGAACCACAAGTCGCATTTTCACTGACCGTGGAATTTCAGAATCTATGCATGCGTATCGCTCAGTTTAGATCCAATCGGAGTTCCCTGTAGAAATGCTACTGTCCTTACACTGAGATAGCCGCTGGTCTGTGGCTGCTGCTGCGACTGTCACGCCTCCAGGAAACCAGACGAGAGTCCCTTTAGGTCAGCTCCTACTTCAAAGACCAGCAGTGAGCTTTGTCGCCAGGCTGTGGGCAGTGAGCTAGAGCATCCTGGGGCTCCTGCTCCCTCGCACAGTAATGGGATTAAGGCTTCCACAGGGCAGATTAAGGGGCTCCAGGTCCCACCTTGTTCCCCCTGTCAGCCAAGGTAATTCCTATCCGTTGCATCCGAATTTATTGGCCGTGGCAGACTGGGAATGCTCCCACTCTCATGGAAGAGGTCGTCCATACTGACATAATGTAATAAAAGGTCATGTGACATATTTAAATTTAGGAATGCTGCTCTCTATTTGATGTGAGTTGGCACACTTTAACATAACATAGCATAGCATAGCATAGTATAGCACTGCATATCATAACATAACATAACATAATATAACATAGTATAGCATTGCATACTGTAGCATTGCATAGTATAACATAACATAACATAACATAACATAACATAACATAACATAACATAACATAACATAACATAACATAACATAGCAAAGCAAAGCATAACATAACATAACATAACATAACATAACATAACAAAGCATAACATAGTATAACATAACATATCATAAAACTTTACATGGGCACAAAAGTTCTTAACATTCTTTTATAACTGTCTCCCCAAACCAGCTTCCATGGCATTTGAAGGGGGAAGGGGGCTGAGATCAGTCTGGTATGGATGCCATAAATTGGTCATTCTAAATATAGGTGGACCATAGAGGATACAGTTATTATTACACGCACAAGGCACGCATAGACATGCTTGCGCAGGCTTAAATGTACAAATGTGGGTGCCAACACAGGCCCTCACACAATCAAATGTATATTTACACGCATGCAGCTGTATCAATGGTATGATTACATGGACTGAAAGGTCAGGGTGGGAAATTCAGTCACTTTGGGTATGTTTAGTTGTTTTGTGATGCATTTCAGGGTAAGCTGAGGACACAGACATCATAATTAAAAACCAGGGAATAATAAAATCAGGAATCATGAAAGAGCGCAGAGTTATGTAAGAGGACATCATTAGACTGGCTACTACAGACAAAACAGGGGCAAATGCCTTTCTACCAGGCACTAGCTGTTGGTTTAGCCTGCAGTGACAGTCTGACTCATAGTTGCTGCTCCTCTCTTTATGAGTAGGAACACTGACCCCTAGTGTTCACTGTTGTGTTTAGGAAAAGAAAAGCACTGCAAAGCGTCCTTTAAAGCAGATATTTAGATTCTTAAATGGTGTTTAAAAAGAGAGAAACAGACTAGAAAACTGAATAAGATATCATGAGTAGATATTGAAATTAAGTGATCAAACAGCGCTGGCTTGGCCTCCCAGTTAATGACAGTCGTGTTGCACCCTATAGAAACGTAATTCTTCATTTGTATCTGATGGATTTTGTTTTCAGAACTCAACTGTGTATGGTCTGCACAATGTGTATGTATAATACATATGCTGTACATGTAAAATACAGTGTGCTCATGTAAAATATACATTTTGAGTAATTTCAAATCACCCAAACACACCAGCATAATGCAGAACTAGTGTGTCTGAGTGTATGTGTATGTATACTTCATCTTCTTACTCTCTCCCTGCTCTCTCTTGCTCTGTCTCCACTCTTTTCTACTCATGTGTTTTTAGCTCTGTAATCCAATTTAGTGAGAGGCATCAGTGCACACATGTACACACACACACGCACACACACACACACACACAGGATTCTGCGCCGTAGTGTCTCTGGCCCCCTCTATGTTGAAGTTTCCCTCTAGGCCCAGCTGGCAGAAGTTACAACAGGGCAACAATGTGCCTGCAGGACGGGCCAGGACGGGTACGGGACGGGGGCCCCATGGCCCCGCTGAAAGGCTCCTATTGTCCGACCCCACCTCCATCAGGGACCATTAATTATGGGCCGTGGAGCACGGCTCTGAGTCAGAAAAAGTCCAACCTCCAATCTCCCCCCTCCAAATACACACACACACACACACACACACACACACACACAGCCATGTTCCCCTCCTCCCCCCATTACAGCATAAACACCCTGATGGGGCTTAGGAGAACCAGCTCCTCCTCCCTTCCATCCCTCTACCCCTCAACCCTTCTCCCGTCTCTGCTGGCTCTTTTAATGAAGCCAAGCTGAGCGCTGAGCACAGCCATCACAGCTCTCGTTGCAATGCTACTTGTTGACTTCTTCTTTTCAAGAATTTACACTTGGAATAAAGAGGAAAGGAGAGAAGGGAAGTTTCCACATTTTCTTTCTCACTTTCCTTTCACCAGTGCATATGGGATGTTGGTGCCTTATGTGTGAGTCTCCACTGCTCACCCCTACACCTCCACCTTTAATCGATTCCTCCTGGTCCAACTTGGCAAAGGAGAGCTGCAGCTGACAACCGATGCTGGGTGAGATAAGCTTGAATATAAGGAAAAAGACAAGCATCCTTCTTCATTTGAACCTTTCCGGGCCTCAGGGCCTGACATCTCATCCAATCAGATCTGAAGTTCTGTTTCAAATTGCCACTTGCGAAAGAACTTGAAAGAAAAGTTCCTTTCTCCGCAACTGGCCAACTGCTGCATGACTCACACATGTATATGCAGACATATGTGTATGGGTTGTACACCAGCGTATATACAAAAAGTAAGAAACAAGAGTTTTACGGGCTGCAGACATGAAATATGTCACAAATATATTCTCCGACAGAAAGAAACTGCTGGCAACATTAACGCTGTAAATTCTAAAGGCAAAATAAATGTTGAAAGAGTTCATAAGAACAAAAGTATCAAACACAAAATGAGTTAAATAAAAGGCAAATTATATAAGATTATGTAATGAAACCAAAATGACATCATCTGGTTTCATTATTACAGTGTACTGTTCAATCGACCCCGGGGGATGACACATTACATTACACATCCCCCAGTAATGTAACACCACCCAAGAGTCGTTACTCAACACCAAACTACATTTTGATTTGGACAATAACCTGTGGTCTAACTGTAGCCAACAGAGACAGCTCTGGCCCCTGGAGTTTGATTCATTTATTCATAGCGGATTTAACTCCCTCACATCATCAAAAAGTTGCATAATGGCACACATAAGGGCTCAATCATTGCAAATGAAACACTGTGAAAAAGACAGCGCATTTCCAAGCGGAGATCTGAATGAGTTGGTTTGGGCAGGATGTGCAAAGCCGAAGGCCAAATGTGTATCGCGTTCAACAGTACGGCCTTTGGAGAATATCATTCTGTCAGTTAAAGAGGCCCAGGCTGAGCTTTTGTTTTTGTCTGAAATGCCGTCATGTTGGATTCAAAGAGTAGCTATGTAAGAGTTTGGTGTCTGAAGTGATTCATTTAAGAACCTGGAGTCGGTTGCACTTCATACGTAGCCTGGTTATGATGTAAATGTGTAGATTTACTGATTGCTGCATTGCAGGACAGTTTGCACGGCAGAGAGTAGGTATTGTGCAGTTGTGATTCATAGTACTGCCCAAAAAATAACGAACAAGCTTTTTCTTCTGATACTTTTGCGGTTACAATTAGCATCATGTCTGCATTGCTATGGATGAATCATCTCTCTCTGTGAGCTTAAATTTAATTACAGGTGCAATCAAAATGTTCCAAACTTGCACCCATAACAAACAAAAACTATACATTTCACCTGGAACTTTGCCTTCCATACTCCTTGAAGCAGTCACCTTGTGCAGCCTCCCGTGCTGGGAGCGGAGGATTCATCCATAGCAATGCAGACATGATGCTAATTGTAACCACAAAAGTATCAGAAGAAAAGGTTGTTCGTTATTTTTTGGGCAGTACTATGAATCACAACTGCGTAATACCTACTTTCTGCCGTGCAAACTATCCTGTAATGCACAAGGTGACTACTTCCTGCTTGCTCATTGCTCCTTGGATGTCCAGAGAAAGAAGTCTTTGATGTTTGGTCTTGTCTCATGTTTGAGGTTCAGACAATGCACGAATGCACGCATATGGTTACGCTCATCTTTGAACATTTTGATAACACCTCATGTATTGCTATTCCTACCAAAGCTGTACGTTTCATTGTTGCAGTTTGTAATGCTGCAGCGGAAAGCATTAGCATTTGTCTTTACTGGCTAAGACGTTTGAGTGATGCAACACAATTTGTTAAATCGCTGATTTGCAACTAACTTGTAGTCGCTGGGAACTTAAGAGGGACTTGACACACGCGCGTAGCGATGACTCTATTTGATCAAACTTGTGCAGCTCAGATGAAAGAAAGCAGGAGGAGAAGAAGAAATGTGTTTATATGATAAATGGACAGTGCGGGGGAGGGGCAGGGATGTATTTATATAGAGGAATAGTACGTGTCGGGGTGTTTACATAAGAAGCATGCAGAGAATGAGAGAGAAGGAAATTGTGTTGACATATATGAACGAGGGCAGGCAGACACAGAGAGAGGCAGAAGTAGGCCACTGAGAGTCACACGTACTCGTTCGCACCTCAGCCAGAGAAAAAAGAGAGAGGAGAGTTGTTTATCCCTCGTTTTTCCCTCACTCATGACATTCCTCCTCTCTTCTTCTCTTCTCCTTCCTTGGTCTGACCCTCGCCTCTCTTTTTCCCCAGAGAGTAGGTTACATAACATATTTCCAGCCCCCCCGACACACACACACACACACACACACACACACACACACACACACTCCAGCTACACTTCATCAGTTCCTGTCCCTCATCCACACCCCTACCTCTCCTCGCACACACACACACTTGTCAGCTGTGAAATATTTCTCTCCCAGATCTCCTCTGCTGGACATTGAACAGACTCTCCAACGCGTCGAGAACCTTCTCATGCCCTGATTCTTCTCCCTCGCTCTCTCTCTACAGTCTCTCCCTCGCCCCCCCGCCCCCCCTTCTCCCCTTTCATCTCCCAAACAAACACCCCGTTGCATTAATCAGAGTTTTTTCTCTCCCCCCTCAACAATGGCTCTGTTTTACATCACTGATTGGGGATGTGACCCCCCCCTCCAACTCACGCACACACATATACACACACACACACACACACACACACACACACACACACTCACCCCACCTCTTCCTCTCTCTCTTTGCACACTGTGTTTCCCATAATGCAGCGGTCCGAGAAGTCCCAACGGCTTGGAGAAGGGGTCACAGGGTGGGGTGCAAGGGGTTGACACCAAGGTCAGCCATGTCAGATCTGGGCATGAGGGTGGGAGGGCGGGTGGTTTTCAAGGCTTGTGGAGGGGGCGGACAATAGGTCTCTCTGACACCCAGAGAGAAAAGATGCACAGTGAAGAGGCTGGATATCAATGAGCAGTTTGACACAGTGTTTTGTGAGATTCACTGTTTCCAGTAGGGGGTGAGTTGGGGGTCTTTTTGTGGATGACAAGTACAAGTGTATGAAGTCTGATGTGCTGGGAGAGCTTTGGCACGTTAGCATATTAACATACATATTAAAATTCACTCCATGGACAGTTTTTAACTGCTTAACTCATAAAAATGTATTAACAAGGCCTGCGCTTAGTGAAACACTCACTACTGCCAGAGGCAAATATTGTATTCATTATTCACGAATTAATAGTCAAATTCACAGAAACTTGATGTTAGAGATTTAATAACCAAACATGTCCCTAAAGTCAGCACCAACTTCAGCTCAACAGCAAGATGACCTACTGTTGGGTGGTCACTTATTACGCTAATGTACTTTTACTCAAAGCTGCCACAATAAGCGTATTTAATATTAATGATGGACGACATGATTACATTACTCATCCTCCATCCAGTTCTACAGTGCATTTTTTGGTTTTGTGGTTTAGTCTGTCTAACTTGAAAACTGTCACTGTCAATTTTAACCAATCAGATCAAGGAATTACGTGACATAGCAGGAGTGTATTTGCCAAAGCCAGTTAGAGGAAGAGCTAAACACCTACAGTGTTGTTTTTCTCTGGTATAGCTGATGCTGTTGCAGCATCTATGCTACCCTCTTTAGGAGAACCTCAGTAGAACCTCACCTGTAGCTGCCAGTGGTTCCTCTTTGGTCCAGCCACAGATGCATAACTTCAAGCCTGCAAGGTAACTCACTGCTCTCAATTCTTTAAAAGTTATAAGATTCACTGTTTGCCACCAGCCCATCTAAAAGACAAAAGTTAGCCGCGAGCTGCCTAACACAGTGGAGCATTTAGCAGCTAAAGAGCCAGACGTGTCCCTCTGGAGATGGTGGAGCCCAAATCATTCACCAGTCCAAACAGACACTCATGTTGCTCTGTGTCTGCTGACACCATTACATTATTACCCTCATTGTCCAGTGTAAACCTCCACCACAGTTAACAGACTTCACTGTTCAGCTTGTCATAGATTATTACTGACATTTTGGATAACTCATTTATAGTTTTGCCTCCAATTTAGCAAAGCTGTTGGCTCGTTTAGGACCTGTAGAATTAAAGGCACGACTCTTGCTTATGTTGGACCTCGTTGCTGCGTTTCCAGATCCTGGCAATTATCTTAGTGAGCACAATGTTATCATAACCAATAGAAATGACGGCTAAAACCACAAAACTAAGACCCATGTTGCAATAAACCAGAATTATCACATTTGTACACTGCTTTACTAATGAACAAAATTGATGTATGTACTTATAAAAGTGTTTCCTGGGCATTACAGTGGATCATTTGGGTTTATAACAATCAGAATCAATAAAGCAAAGAACAATAAACATACAAGAACAAGAAAAGAACAAACAACATGCAGTAATATGTAAAACAATAACAGTGGAAAGCTCCTAATGTCCCTAAAAGTGAAAAAAACATGGCGGGCAACGTAAACCTGAAAACTTTATTTAAGACAGCATGTTTGCACACGTGAGGGTCAGCGTGTGATGTCAGTTATTACCTGACAGTGTGAAATACTAACTAATACTAACTGTAATTCACAGGCCCGAGCTGTCACACTACACTTTCCTTAATATCAGGGGGATTTACACTTTAATCCAGGGCGTCATTGGCAAGTTATTGAATTAATTATGAAATAATATTTTGCTTACATCATGTTTCATTATTGTTTACTGACACTGGCGTCAAAGAACATCTGTGCGTGTGTGTGTGTACATGCTAGTTGTGTGTATGTGTATCCACCACCCTTACTAAGTTTTTCCCATGCCTCATCCTTTGCTGATCATCATGAGTTTAGCTAAACCTTTGAAAACCTCAGTGAAGTAAAGCTGTGATGGCTTTGTTAGGTGTTAGGCTGAGTCCACCACAGTCTGGGTGGCAGACTGAGGGCTGAGACTGACTCAGCTGAGAGCCTTGTGACTTGTGCAGTGTGCCCAGGCTCGGACGGCTTCAGGTCTCATCAACACGTCAGATTGAGAAGCAAGGGGGTGGGGGTTTTGCAGACTGGCACAGTGCTCACTCAGACTTGGCACGGATCACTGGATCAGGGGCAAACTTCCTTTAACCAGGGCCGGTGCTGGTGGGAGGGATGAGAGCCGGGCTGTTTTGGGATGGAGCTTCTGTGCTGGGATTTTTGTGCATGGATAGAGGATGGTGGTGGTGGCGGGGGGTGGGATTGAAGAGGTAGCTGGAGTAGGTGAAGGGGCTCAATGGGTATCATATTTTGCATCTCTAAAAGCCAGCACTGACAAAAAGAGAGGCGTCCGTTCCCCTGCCTGACCCAATAAAGCACGGCAGGACCCAAACAGGGGCGCCATGCTAATGAGCGCATGTGATTAGCGCAACATAGTGAGCTAGCAATGGCAAAGGGGGGGGGGCATCTATTGGCTCTTAATGAGTAGTGAAGCCCCCCCCCTTTCCCAGCAGTGGCCCCCGTGGGCTGAGTTTTTGAGGGGTCATTTCGGGCTATGCTGCAGATTAATGATGGGCCACATACCAGCAGATAGAGAATGATGGGGGGGGGGGGCAGTGTGGTGGTGGCAGGGAGGGTTAACTAAGACAAAAGTAAAGCTGTGGAAAAATGCTAATTCACCATTGGCTCGGCAAAGGGTTGGGAGGGGGCAGGGGAGCAGGGGACGACAAAGAGGCAGGGGGTGGAAGGTGGAACGAAAGGCAAGAGTGTAGCGTGCAAGGGATATTTTGGGAAGGGTATGTGTGTGTGTCTGTGTGTGTTTGTGTGTGTGTGCGTGTGGGCTCGGCTGAAAGCCGGAGACAAAGGCAGCGAGCGGAGCCTCAGACTCTGGGGCCTCCAGCACAGAAAAACTCAACCCCCTGTTGCATGCTGCTCTGATTTAAAGTCTGAGCGCTCATGATAGATTTAACCCAGAGACTGTTGGACAGTGACATAAACACTCGCACAGCTCGCAGTCGCCTCTAAAAGGTCCAATATGTAAGTGCTGCCCAGGGCCCCACGTTGAAACTGGCTCAGCTTTGACAGTGATTTATTTGGAGCGAAGAATTAAGCAATGTGAAGATGTATTATTAGGAGTGTTATGATAGGATTACAGGCTGTGCTGCACATGGAGACTAATAAACCTTGTGTTTGTTCACACAGCAAACAGGGCATTATTATAAATGACACAGGAAGTCAGAGTAAAATAAAGGGCCACTGTGTCACAGAAGTACAAGGTGATAAAAAGACTGTATTCAGGATGAAAGCTGCGTTTTTGTCTCTTGGCTGATGGACCCCTCAGTGCTGTCTCGACAAGCCTTTAGCGTGGGAAGTAGAAGGAAACAGGACATCTTTGTTTCGACATCCAGCACCGAAAATTTGGTCTTTTTCATTTTCCCCTTCTTCAAATGTCGGCGTGCTCCTTTCTTGCCAGCGTGTTTTGGAAGGAGGTGGAACAGGAAGACACTGGCTCGGTGGTGGTGCAGACCAACGACTCAATCATCCTTAAGGAGCCACACACAGTTGGTGAGACCGCAGACTATGATGTTTCATATTTGGAGAGGTGTACGCCAGGTCCCCGGAGCAAAACATGAACAGACAGAACTGCTGAGGGCGAGGTGGACTGGCGTGCAGGCATGCAGATGATCTGAGAAGAAATGCAGCAGTTTGACGTGTGACACCGGGATCAAACAGTTTGCATCGTGATTCTAAAGACCTCCTGTTACTTGCTACCACTGCATGGCTTTATAGTCTTATTATTATTGTGTTTTATCTTCAGGGTCTTTTTCTATTTCATTACTTTTAGTTTGTATTATTCAAAGTGACTGATTTTATGTGCTTCATCCTCGTAATAGCATGCAGCAACTGTTTCAAATATTGTTTATTATCATTATTATTTATTATGTGGTCCTGCAATATAGGCTTGGTATAGTTGGAAAAAGTGAGAACAATTACTACAAACCAACTTCGCTGAGATCTTTAGTCATGAATATTTCCCCAATGGTGTGCTGACATAGAAATGGTCTCATTGTTTATTCTGCGTGTTTGAAAAGATCAGATTTGCTCCACTGAGGCTGACGTACAACAGTGCGAGTCCTAACAGGCGCCCTTACAGCCGGGGCAACAGGAGGTGGTCTTGCATTCCTGCTGCTTTCAGGTGGTTCCAGTGTGGTTTCTGTTGACCCACTTTCCCTCCTGTCTCCTGGCTGGATAACACTGCGGTTTAGCAGCGGCAAGAGTTCACACCCTGGGAATAGCTAGCAGCCACGCAGGGAGGGATGGTGGAGGAGCGGACTACTGTAAGAGTGTGATTAATGAGCGAGTGTTATGGCAGCACCGCAGAGAACAAAGAGACTAATCTACAGCACATGGAGAGGGGAAAACACTGCACATACCACAGGGTGGATCTGAAAACTCACCCACGTCTGCTGGTTAGTAACGGAGCAGAGAGCACCGGCTGCAGACAAGTTGAAGGTTAATACTTGCCCACTGATGTTGAGTTACATAATGTACACACGTGCACTGAATGCTGCTATAGGTATCAGGAAATGTATTGGCTTTGATCTTTGGATAATGTGCGTGTGAACATTCGTGTGTGTGTATACAGGTGTGTGTGTGTGTCAGGCATTGATTAATGTCTGTGTGCGGCATGGTTAATCTGGTGAGCTCAGGCTTCAGGCTTCTATCCCCTCTACTGTCTCTGACAGGTGTTAGTGTGTGTGTTTGTGTGTGTGTGTATGCGCTTCCACAGAGAAAAGGCAGGCCCAGTCACTCACCTCACCCATAAATCACACACTAGGGCTAATTGATTCAGCTCTGGTTCTTACGCCGCTTCCCCACCGAATCCTTAAAGAGGCGTCCAGGCTGCTTTTTAACAGTGTGTTGGGTTCTGTTGTGTAAGCCTCCACAAATTGCTCGTGTTCTCTTCAAAAGACTCTACAGAGAGGCGGTTGATTCATGACCCGTGGCCACCAGCTCCAGAAACCTTCACTGCGCTGTTTAGCTTTTAACTCTGTGGCGCTCTGTGGGGTGACCCCTCATACCCCTTCGCGTTTTTCAAACTGATTACTTTGAGATAGAGCAATACTTTTCCCAATCTGTAGACTTCGTAGAATATTAAAGACGTGCTGTTTAATCACTTAGCGAGGATCTAATGAGAAATGCTTTGCAGTTGCATCATGGGAAATTGATCAAGGGGTTTTTAAGGCGTTACCTATAGTGGGCTCTACAGCATGAAAATGAAAGAGCAGATTGGCAAGACTAGTTTAAGCTACGTAAAACATCATAGTGAATCCACCGCTGCACAGTGATGCAGTTTAAGAGCACACGGGTTTGAAAAGTCTGCAGCATTTGTCACTTGTCAGCAATGGAAATCAGACCCGAGCTGGTGTTCGCAGTGATGGATTACACAACAGAGTATGCTAATGGCTTTTCATATTGTACTGAAATGAATGAGAACCATTTCTGCCTGGAACACATTTAGACTCATTAAACACAGGGCTTGGTTTTCAGAATGGTTAGCTCTGATTAGCAGTAAAGTATATTTGAGTTTTAATGGTCTGCTAAGATCATCAACTTCAGTTTAGTAATATTATATTATTTACTGTCAGTTTTCTCTGGTTGCCTGTTTGTCTGCCTCTTTTTCTTGTGGAGCTGTGTTTTGTCTGTGGGTCCAGTTGGAAGTAATCTGCAGGCTGGCAGGGAATGAAAGAGCTCCCAGGTTCATCCCTGATGCTCCCCAGCCGCCGTCCGGCCCAACTCTCTCCACGGGCCTCTGTCTCCAGCCCTCCCCGGTGGGCTAAGACCTGCTCAAGGTCCCCTCTGTGATGTGGGTTGCCCAATGAAAGCCAACGCTAGCTGGATTCCCAGGCCCAGTTTCCCCCTGAGTCTTTATCTTTCACAGCGTTGGCTGAGGGTGAGGGCTGCCAGAGAATTAGGTTTCATTCCGCTCACACAGACTGTCTCGCTCTTTGCATTTCCTTGGCGGTGGCAAAACCATGGGTGGAAGGAGCTGAAGTAGCTGAGTGAGTGTGTGTGTGTGTGTGTGTGTGTGTGTTCACTTTTGGGTTTCCATCTCTGCATTTTCCATTCAAGTCAAGAGGGGCTGACTGGAATACTAAACAAAACAATTCCTAAATATCTTTAAAAAAGTTTTTAAAGGATAGGTTCAGATTTTGGTGAGGGTATAACAGCAGGTTTTTATCATGTTGAAAGACACCAACAAATCTGATCTTGTCAGGGGTAACAAACACTTTTAGAGGATGCACATCAATGGGGTGCAGTCGCCCTATATTGTACATTGTCTATTGGTCCAGTGCCTGACTCAGTACTGGCCAATGGACCCACTGTTCATCTGGACACTAAAACATTGCTCTAATACAAGTTGCTATTTATTTGAAGTTGGTATATTTGCGACACTTGAGAAAGGCGATGCTGTTTTTCACGTTGGGCATGTTGAAGCTTGACAAAGCCGCCAACTGAAGTTAAAGCACAAGCCTGACCTTTCTCTGATGCAACCTGATGACAGTAATGAACGCGTCTGAGCATGTAGGTGTAGTAATGTACATGTTTGTGTTTACATCGAGCCAACAGCTGCTCTGACTGCTCCCTGCCTCGCTGTCGAAACAGGAAAAGCCTTATATAACGCATTACACGCAGTAAAAGATTAACATGCAGCCGGTGAGTTAATCTATTGCACAAACAGACGCAGGAACAGGTGTGCGCGCAGACACGCACACATGCACAAGTCTAGGACTGAGCCGAGCTGAAACAGACATGCGTTTGTTGCAAGGGCACGCACATGCAAACACACGTACACATGTAAAAAGGACACGCAAGGACAAACAAAACAGAGGATAATTTATACTCTGGTCAGTCTGTCATATACAAAAACATGGATATACCACACACACACACACACACACACACATAGACACACAAACATCCCCTGACAGAGTTCACCCAGTCATTCCATCCTTGCGGGCAGTGAAGCTGTTTTTCCATCGCTGAGCTCTTAGCGTGACATCGTGGTCCAAACAGCAGTGAAATATTACATGAGCCCGGGTTATTAAAACTGTTATTAGCACGGCCAATTGGGGCTAAACAGGACCTGACTGTCACCCTAATGACAGGGTGGCTGAGGACCGGGAAAAAGGGGGGAAGGGGTGGGCCGCTGAAACCTCTGACCAGCATCGACCAAACAGCCCCAGCGGATTCCCCACCGCTAACATCCATCCACCACCAACCACCCCTCATCCCTCCATGTGCTCGTAACTCTCGGGGTCCTCCGCTGCATGAGACAAATAAAACCGTGGCATCGACACACAAAGCCGCAGATACACAGAGACACGGAGACACACAGGAAAACAAATACAGACACTTTAACACAAATAAATCCTGACATGTGGATGCACAAATATGCATATAAAGACACATTCTCATACAAATAAACATATGTTTACAGATAAATAAACACATAGGCAGCGACTTTGAAATAATCTTTTTCTCTCTGTGTCAGCTCATTTTTCAGCACGACTGTTTATTGGAAACAAAAAGTACATTTTCTTCTTTTGCCCCACATTTGTTTATGTCGTGCATCAGATCATGCTGACGCTGTGATTTCGAGGCCGTGACCTCTGAGTAACCGGCGATAAGTTAAATACATTTAGTGAAATGCTCTGCTCAAATACACATTTACAGCAACACATCAGAGAAAAATGTGAACTCCACTACATGTACGTGACGGCTGTACGTCGCAGGACTTTGCATGCAGACGTTATGACGGTCTCAACTGTTTATAAGAAGTAAACTGTATTAATCCCATGCAAGCTAAACAAAGTGTGGCAGTAGCCAAAGGGTTGACAACAGATGCATAATCATATACATTATGAGCATCCAAAGCGAGCCAGCTAACTAATGAATCATAGCTCTGTGCTGTAGTAGTAGTTGTAGTTGACGATTCGTTGATGGTTGGGTGTCTTGATGTTATTGGTTGAAGAAAAACGAGATCTGATTTTGATATAAGAATAAAAAGAAAAGTATTTTTAGTATTTTTTGGGATCAAAAAGCATTTAAAAGGCCTTTTACTTGTTTTGTTTTTGCCTATTTCAGGCGGCAGAAACAACAGTGACAATTTAAGCTTTTAACTATTTTAATGCTAATCTCTGTGTAAATCTGTGTATAATTTAGAATGCAGGACTCTTTTTTTAAAGTGGTGTTTACTTGAATAGCTCTTCCTCTGTCTACGCTGCTATAATCACCAGCCTCTGTTATGTGGGACTCATTAAAACGGAGCAAACTCTCTTTATCCTCCAGGTTTCTTGTGTGTATCTACACTGTCGCTATCAAACGAAAGCAAAATATCTTTAAAAAAAAAAAAAAGAATTTAACACATTTCTGACGTGCCTCAGATCTCTGTCTTTTCCACATGATTACTGTTTTGGACAAAGAGCACCCAACCCTACAATCTTTAACGTCCACTGATTTTTTTTTTCCACCGATATCTGCTCTATAATAATAATATGAAAGACTTCCAACGTGTATTTACACAAATCATTCAAAAGCCAATAAGCACGTATCAGATGTCTCTTTCCTCCTACTCAGCTCTGTAGTCCACACTGTCTCACCCGCTGTCTCACCCGCCTCTCTCCACCCCTCTCGCTCTCCTCACAGCTCGAGCCCTGCAATAAACCGACTCACACAGGAGACACACACAGAGCGCAACACATAGCTGCAGCCCAGCGGTGGGCAATGCTGACCAACTGCAGTGGGGTTCAGCTGGAGCCGGAGAGACCACTGTGGTTATCATTATGTCTTGAGTCATGCTACTACCCCCCCCCCCCCCCCCCCCTCTTCACAGAGGGAAATGCATACATCAGAACTCCACACACCCTCAGACTTTCAAGTGAGCTTTTATTGCTTCGAGGCCTTAAATTAAAAGACAATAAATCACAGTTTTTTCCTGCTTTCGCTGGGACATACAGTAGGAAGCAGTGGAAACAGTAAATACTTTCAGCTGGTGAAAACAAGAAGCCAAGAGGCCAGAACACAGCTTTAAATATCGCTTTTTAATCAGCTTATTCATTCCCACCATTATCCAATCAGCCATATAACAAATAAATATTTATTGGATTATAACGTTTAGAGAAGGTGTAGTTACTTCTCCAATACATAATAATTGATCTGTAACTTTACTCATGCAAAAAGCCCTGCATTCATATTTTTACACAAGTATTGGTACAAGTAACTAAAATTGTGGAATAAATGCAGCGGAGTGAAAAGTACCATAGTCCAAAGTGCCATAGAGTGGAAAAACACTTTTGATGTAGTGTGTAAAATGAATCTTTAGCTATATATAATTTATTACACAATGATTCTGACTGAACAACAAAAGCTGGCTTACATTAAAACAAACTCAACATGTACACCAGTCAGATCATGTCAGTTACCTTTCTGATTTCACAGTGGGTCATGGGTCAACACCTAGAAAGCATCATAGAAAGTGAATAAACTGTCCATTCATTTGCAAAATCAACATGTTACAGCCTCTTTCTCTGTTAAAGGCAGCTAACTGTGACATGTGAAAGCATGTGAAATTAACCATGTTTTACCCAAATTATATCATTTTATTATTGTTATTTATTTCATTAAAAACCGAAACATGAGTTAATAATAAGAGTCTAGTTCTGTTTTCCTTTCTTGTTAAAGGTAATAAAAACTCGTAACTAGGAAAAGTTACTGCACGGGGATTGAAGACGTCCACTGTGCACACATCCATATTCAACCGACCATCCATTCCTCCATTAATTTGTCCAAACATGCAAAGAGAAGGACAGAGCGACTATTTCCACCTCAGGCTCAACACATGGAGCGCGTTTAAACCAACAAACAAGAAGTCTGTTCTATGAAATACGAGTCCATAAACAAAGCGCTCCCTTCAGTGAAACCCCCAACCCCAGCACAAACACACACTGATACACACACATGCACACCTCAGTCTTAAACCACCACCCCGCCCCCCCTCCCTCGCCCAGGACACACTCGTTCTCTCGAGACCCTTCACCTTCTCCACTTCCAACAGTTAATCACACTCAGGGGGCTGGGGGGTGAGTTGGGGTGACGCCAGGGCAACAGTGAGTTGTGGCCCTTCGGATGGTCAACACGGACGGAGCTGGCGAATGTGGCGGTGCACGTGTGCAAGGATCTCCTCTAAGATTTACCCACAATCCCTTGCCTCCTGTGTTTTTCTTTGGCTTCGGTAATGGTGGCTGTCACGGCCAATCGCCAGAGCCCGCCGCTGATTTACTCCAGGTGGCGCTTTGGCTATTGTCCAGCCCAAGAAGCTGCCCTGACCTTTAAACCCTGACCCCTGGGGTCTGCCCTGTGCCCTAACCAGAGGACGGGGCTGGAGTTGTTGCTGAGGGGAGAGGCGACATGGGGATTAGACCAGACTGAGAGTGTTGTGTGTGGAAACGGATATTCCCACAACTCCAGAGCCCCCGACCTCACAGCTCACAACCACTTCTGATTTACATGCATCTTAATAGCGTTGGAGAGGTTACGCTGAAGCGGTTTAGCAGTCCACGCTGCTGACATCTGATACAGTGGCGTCCGCATGTTTTTGATTAGTAATTTATTGTATGACTGACAAATACTTAACTTTCAGCTGTATGAAACAACACTTGTTTCTGGGGTGTGAAGTGGACTGAAGTGGAAACACAGTACTTAGAGGTTTTGAATGGCAGTGATCAGATGGTTTAATCAAAGGAACCAATACTTGTCTCCACAACCATCAAATCATAGCCCAAACTGCACGTCTACATCATCAATAAGCAGAAAGACAGACATCATAAAGATTGTCTGATTCCTCCAATCATATCCCACCCTCTCCTGTATGATCATTTTGCTGTACATGAAGTTTGAATATTTAAAATTTGTTCCTGTCCATCTGATGTTTTATATCTCAAGCCCTGGGGTGGGGATGTGAGTTCCACTGTCCCAAACTAAAAATGCACAATGCTGCAATAAACAGTCCAACCTAACATTTTCCTGCAACCCCCACTCACAGCCTTATGAAACAAACCTCATTCAAACAGAGCTGAGCGCCGGCCCGCAGCGAGCACAGTGGGACAGAAAGTGCTGGTGGTGTGGTGACAGACACGACCCTGTTATAAGTCAGTGGAATATATAGACCATATGACCAGATGTACAGCAGATATATCATCTGACCTTTGCACCGCCCAAAACACCCATGGCATGCTTAAATATAGATTGGGCGTGTAACGCATGATTAGTGATTAGAGACATCTTAGTGCCACTGCATGTGACTTTATGCACACGGCGTCCGCAACATTCACACGCATACATGCGCTCTCTGGCTGGGTTTGCATCCAAATGCATCGCGGATTCTCACCGAATTTCGAGAAAACCGACAAAACAAAATACGAACGAACGCTTGTTTCCATCCTCCATAGTGTGAACCAAGGTTAAGTCAGAACTGTGAGAAGGAGGAAGATGTTTTCATTTGCCTTTGAGAACTTCTTCCTCTCTTGGAGCAAGAAACGGCTGATCACTCATGTGGGTTGATGTTCGCTATGTCAGATATGGTTTGAATCAGGTGTAGCCGTAACTCTTCCTTGTGAACTACAGGACTGAGGATGTTTCTGATGTAAAACGTCTAAATGCACTGAAGATTACGTGGATGGAAACTCGGCTAGTGTCCACTGGAAAACGCTCCAGTTAAGGTGAATATACAAGATTACTGTACATCTTCATAGCATTGCATAGATTATGAAAAATAATGTACTCATTTCTGATCACTCATTTTTTACTGATCCATATATCGGCAGAAATTTGTAATGGAGTATATTTACTTCTCGTTAAAACACCAATTTTACCTCACAGATCCACACAGTTTCCTTTGAGTGGGAGATTTTTAAACTCTTTCCACACTACACACACACACACACACACACACACACACACACACACACACACACAGACAAACACATGCCGGAGCTGTCTGTGATCCGGACTATATATATGTCCCGTGTACAGCCAGGTAGTTAGTGCTCCATATGTACGCGCTGTTGCTACATGAGTTGAGCTGATGACAGAGAGTAAGCAGACAGACAGCAGCTGTCAAGTCTGGCTCAGTTACAGCCAAACACCACCAACACTGATACACCTCACCAATACCCTGAGGTCCATGTCTGGGTCACAGAGCTCTAGAGTTCACTGTGGCCTTTAACTCCAGTCTGCCCTTCCTTCACTGAGGTATTCTTGAAATGTGGTTGTTCTATATGATGTATGGACATACATAATGTGTGGTTCATTGCCTTCTTTTCTCCAAGAAACTGTCCATACATACTACACTATTAATTTGTTTTCCATAAATCAGTGTCTGGATCGTGTATCGGTCAGCTTTCGTTTGGGTGCAGTGACAGCGACGTATTTGTACCGCATGCTAATCGTACGGGATGTGGGCAGAGTGGATGGTGGGCATGAAAAGTGCAGGATTTGCAACATTTCCAGAAATGGCCTAATACAGCCGCAGGAATTGCGACCACAACAAAGGTCGTCATTTTGCCCAACTCTGTTGCTAACACATTCATTTATGTCATCGTAATCAGCAATCCAACATTTTATATCTACTGCCCTTAGCCTATTTTGATCTACAATGACATCAAGGGAGGGACTGACTTGCAGTGGTTCAAGTATTCAGATCATTGACTTTATAGTGAAACTACACTCTGTAAATACAGCATGACAACTAACCATTTAGATTATATTATCACTTAATAATATGCATTACTGTGTAACATGCTCTTTTAACAGTATTTAAGAGACAAGTACAATACTCAAGTAAATGTACCTCCTGTTTGCACTTAAATAAAATACTCGACCAAATGCCACAAACTGATTCTCAGAAATGCAGAGCAGTAACAGCATCATACAAAAGGCATACCCTCAAAGACAGTTTCACTTACTATACACAGCTTTTATTCATTTTTCCTTATTATTTTATATAGCCTACAGACCATCAGAAACATATTTTATACTTTTTCTGCATTCTCACAAAATAATTGATGGTTGCGTTATGTTAAACATTTTTTTTCTCCGTTTTACTTGCTGGGATTATTAAAATTTCATTTCATCTTCTTGAAACTCATAATTTAAGATATTTATGAATTTACGAAAGGGAAATTTAGGGTTTTTAGGCTACCATCCTCACATTTTACGATCCTTCTCTGACCAGACTGCAAACCAACACTTAACCCAACACAGACCTTTGCCCAAGACCAAGACTGTAATTCAAAAGCCCCCCTGTGTGTTAGTTATATAGGCTATCCCCTGGTTTACTTCCCTGTTCCGCGTGACTGGCATGGTGTAGACATGGGCCCTCTGTCTGACGGGCTCCAGTTGCACTGGCAATATAAACCTGCTGGAGTTGGGGAGATAGAACAGAGCAGGCTCATACATATAGGCATGCATCGAAAGCATGAACACTCATATAGCATCTGCTCGTTAGGTCTTGTCTTAATGTAATACATAATCTCCTGCCCTGAGATGATTACTGGTTAGATAAAGACTCAAATCAACATACAGACATACCCTCAAAAGAGCGAGAGGGCATAAGTATAGAAAGAAAAGAGAGAGGGAGGGAATGCAGGGGGTTATGGGAGAGGACGTCTGGAGCAATAAAGGCTGGTACCAGCGTTCAGAGTTTAAGGGCCAACAGGGCTTCGGATATGAATCTCGCCCAAGCATGGCGACCTCTGACCTCCTCCGAGAAACCCCTGTGGGGTGCAGTGCAGTTATTGTCTTCATCTTTCTGCCCAACTCTCCCTGACCTCCTCTGTCTTCCATCTGCACAAGTCCATTACATCCATTTATTTCATCACTACAACTCTCTGCACATAAACTGCTCTTTTTCTCCTCTTTGCTCTATTCACTCTCTGTCGTTGCCGTCCATTCATGGCCCGAACAGAGCCATCGATTCATCGGCCGGACATGACCGTATTGTGTTAGAATGCGAGGATGAGAAAGGGAGAAAGAGGGAGAGTATACTTGGCCATTAGGGCGACACTGAAAAGCGGAGAGTGGTCCGGAGGTCAACATGGAGGACAGAGGATGGGGGTAAGTGGGATCAACATGGGACCGACTTTAGATTGTTTTGTGCTTTGCAGGACATTTGGACCTTTCAGGCAATTGATACTTTGGCTCTAAAGGACTCTACGCTGATTTAACACCCATCAGTCATCCACTGTAAGCTGGAACAGATTTCACATTACATGTCATGGGAAAAGGTCTTCTCTCTATGCTAATTTAACACCCATTACTCATCCATTAGCTAACTAACATAAGCAAAGATTTTACATTATATGCCTTGGGAAGGCCTTTGGGGGGTCTTGTAATCCCTGTACGTCATCCCTTATACTTATATTTGTCTCAGTATGTTGGGTTTGTCTGTTTCTAATGTATTTTCTATTATTTCAAGTCTTAGCTACATGGATTCATTGATGTTTATATCTGCCCTGTGCAAAACCCTGTGATATGTCATGGGAAAAGCCTTCCAGGGGTCTTTTTAGACAATTGCAGAAGGGAGCCGCAGAACAGAATTCTCACTGACAAACTTATGGGAATGATTAGAGTACAAAGACAGTTGTTGTCAGGATGTGAGCTGCAGCAAGCTCCAACAAGACAGCACTGTCCAACAGGAAGATGTTTCAGTGGGTCTGTGTGTGCTGCAGTGCTTAGTCTTGCGCTGATTAGATTACTTTATTTGTTCTACTAAGTGAAATCCTTCCTGGATACACACACTCAGCTATGTGTGTGCATGTATTTCTTCTCCAAGGTTAGGGAACTAGGGTTACGTTGCACTGGGCACACAGCAGGGTGACACAGTAGGGGTGGAAACCTGCACAAGGATTAAAACAACAAACTTCTTTTAAATGGGAGATCTGTGGCCCAGTCGTGATCTCCTGGCCCCGAGGGAAATCCAGAGCTTTCCACCAGTGTTCATTTTATCGACTCAACACTTTTAATCATGACATCACTTCGCTACATGACAACAAACAGAGCAAGATGTAACTGGATGACCTTTTAGCTTCGGGACCATCAACTACGCTCTTGGCTCCTTTCTCCTCTTCCTCATCCAACTCCTCCAAGACCTACTCCTCTTTCCCCTCAGGTCTCCTGGGACCTCCAAGTCACAGATGAAGAGGGGACGGAGGGAGTAAGCTCATAGTTAGGATGATGCATTTGTGAGTGGAGCCTGAGCGATTGACATTCTGGCTGGGAAAGTATAGACAGACAAATATAAGTTTCTTATAAACTGTGAGGAGGTACTGGACCATACCACTCCAGACTCTGGAGCCAGCGTCAAGTAAGAGCAGACCAAAGTTTCTTCTTTCCAACAACTTCTTTAATAAAATTATGCATCATGTTTATTACAAATTCTTCAGGCCTAAATACTTTGATCTAGAGTTTGGGTTGGTAATGGTTTTGCCATCAGTGTCGCCAATGTTCAGCTAGTTCTTGACCGAGTGATATGAGTGATTTTGGAAAGCACAACTTCGACACTGAGACTTTCCACTGGTGCTCCTACCCAACACCAGAGTGTGTAAACTTTCCTTCACCCTCCTGGCTATTACTGTGAAAAAGAATGTGTTTTTAGTGAACCTGCCTGCTTAAATAAGGATTGAAGACTTCCATCCCGACCCTGCCCCAGTCAGCCCTAGCAACGCACATTCCAGTGCATCATGGGCCGCAAAGTCTCACAGCCTAATGAAGATGAGGTGAGGTGTGATGGGAGATGAAGTCATCAGGCGAGGGGAGGCGATGGGAAAGTAGTGGTGAGGGTCATAAATCAGAACTCATTGTCTATGTGGGTCTAAGGGATTGCGACTGGGTGGATGTGAAGGGGCGATGAGGGTTCAGAGTAGGGCGCTGGGAGACAGGGGTCAATGGCAGGGGATAAGGGATGTGAGGGAGATCAGGATGCGGTCAGTGTGATGTAATCCGCTGGACATCTGTGCAGTGATGACAGACAAGACACGCCGTGTTCCGGCACCAGTAGTTTTCGGACACACACACACATATACACACACACACATATATATGCACACCTCCCTCCCCCAGGGAGCTGCGGTGCTGTCCCTGTCTGGGAGCCATAGACTTGGTACTAATGAGACTAAATGAGGCTGGAGCCTCTCTGTGAAGAGGTCACAGCTTGTCAAACAGTCAGTCAGGCAGCTGGTTGCAATATTGGTTCAAGTATGCCAACCAGTTAGCAGCCTATTAGCTATTCAGTCATTCAACCAGTTAGCTAATCAAACAAGCAGCTATGGAACAAGTTAACCAATAAACTAGTCTGTCTACGAGTCAGCCACCATAGGTCAGTAAACCGCCAATAACTAGCTTGCTAATCTTTCAACCATATAGCTATATGGTGGGAAAACATTCAGATTACAGGGCAGCAAACCATTCTTTCATTCAACTAGCCAACCTGTTAGCTCTTCAGTCAGCTAATCAAGCACTCAAGAGTCACCTAGTCCAACCTGGTGTTCTAATGTTTGAGCAGGTTAGCTTATTGAATAGCAGTAACTTGCTATTCAGTGAGCCAACCACTAAAATTGCTTAGTGCCAACAGCCAGCCGGCCTCCCTGTCAGTCACTTAGAGCTGAGTTTAGCCATGCATATGCTGATTAAAGTGATGGGGGAGACAGAGGGCAGGTTGAGTAAGAGAGGCTGGGGCATCAAGGTTATGTAAGGCGAGAGCTAGGCCAAGCAGAACTGACACAGGCCAGGCCTTAGATTGCCTCAGCATGGGGCAGAAATGTGCTGACCAAAGCTGCGGGTTGATTGAGAGTCCGGGGTGGGGGGGTTGCATGGAGTTTATTTGACTGTGGGTAATATAGGCTTCCTTCAAAAACAAACAGGACTGATTTTGTTTGCTGTGTGTTTTAGCAGCTGTGACCTCCTATATGACTAAGCTTGCCCTCATCCCTCTGCCTATGGGGGATTCCAGCTACTCAAATGTCATGGAATGGACCCCAGATGTACTGTATATGTGCATTTCTTCTGGTGTATGTTTAGTGTGTTTGGACTTGTGTAGCTTGTGCGTACACTTATGTGTGTAGGTGTAGGTTTCACTGTCCTTTCAAGGTAGAGTGATGTCCTTGGTACAGGTGCAGGATGGAGAGATATACCGGACAATGGTCAGCACACACTCTGACTCACTTACCCACACACTCACAGTCACACACGCTAGATCTCTTACAGCTCAAATAACAGAGACAACACAGTCACTCTGGCCCTTTTTAAAGCCAAACCAAGACTTGGACCAGACTATTCCCATGACTTAAGGGCTGGGATGATGATTACACTGTTGCTATAGAGATACTTCAGATGACAAAATATTGTCAGTGAAGTATTCATGACAAAGTAATGCAGCAGATGTTTCGTGACCAAAGAATCGTAGTAGTAAAACTCCTAATGGACGTTTTGACATTCTTCCTAGTACATTTAAAATCATAGAAATAAGAAGCACAGTGACAAAGGATTTGTCATCCGAAAACTCATTTGGTTCACATTTCACAGCAGACAGTTTCACCCTAGTCTTGAATACCGTGGAATCACCCAACTGTACAACACATAGTGCTTTGTGACACACACACACACACACACACACACAGTCATCTACATAAAGACACAAAAGCATAAAGCTTGCTATTGAAAGATTGTCAGTTTAAATGTGAGCACTGAGTAAAGTGTAAAGTTTTGAAGTGAAAGTATGAAAACAGGTTATTGAACTTCACTGAAAGGAGTTGAAATGAGCAAATAAATTGAGCTGGAAGGTTCAATTAAGAAGAAGTCCCAAAGTATAAATACATATAGTATCTAAAAAACCATGTCAGGTTAAGAGTTGGTCACTTTTACCACTGGAAAACATCAACGTAAACTCCAGCAGAATGAACAGTTGAAGGTCTTCACACCCTAGAGGAACTGAAACTGTTTAATTTTGGGCAACGGCCCGAAACCTGTACCATTTCAGGGCCATGTCTACACTAAGTGTTCTATCAGTAATAATCTCTGAACTAACCTGTCTGAAAGCGAATATTACATGACCGTTCTCGTACACTGAGCACAGGAAGGAGATTGTCTACTCTGCAGCTTGTTGCTTAGTGACAGGCAATACTACAAACCGCAACAGCTAAAACATAAGACCAGATAGTGGTGGAAAACATCGACTGGGAGTCATCAAAAAGCAAAGACGGGGACACGTCAGAGTGGTGCTCGGATTGTGGATTGGATCCATTGGAGGAAACCATGGCAATGGACAAGAAATACCCACACAAGAAATATAATATCACAAAATGTGTGCAGAGTTAGTAGAGTTGATAATGACAGAGACGTGACAAATCAAGGAAGGAAGTGACCGATAAGACCCAATCAAGAAGCAAACTTGGTAGTCTGTGTCATCATTTCCAAAGCCTCCTCTCCAGACTACAACGCACTTTTCAAACTAAAATGGGGTCAATAGAGTTTCCAATAGTCTGCAATTTAGGGGTGCCAATTCGCCAGTGGGAAAATCATTGCAGACGAAGAGGGAGTAACAAGATAATGTTATTAAAAGAGCACTGGTCAAACCACAAACAGTGAGAAACAATAAAGAAAACACAATGGAAATGGGGCATTTGCGTGTGTTTGATGTATTAATTCGCGTGGACCGAGGAGGAGTGGCATCAAAGAGCGAAAATAAGTTGCTTTTTTCAGTTTGTACCATTTCCATCGATCCTTTGTAATGGTGCAGTCCAAATGTGCAAATGTAAACACGACTCGAGTGGTCTACAGAGGAGTCTATCTATGTGCAGTTTGTGCAGCGTGAGAGGTCAGAGGTCATGGCTGATCTGTAAAGGTTGGACCATAGTGAGTCCTCTCTGGCTTTAATCAGGTTAATCAGCTATGTGCACGTCACACAGGCTGCCCCTTGCTATGCCTGACAAACAATCATGGAACAATAGCGGAGGCAGCTTTTCCCAGCAGTTGCTGGGCGGGTGACAACTCTTCCAACAGCCCTCACATGATTCATGCGTCCACTTTCTTTAGACTTTTACACAATCCTCTCTCATAGAACTTTATTTTGCATTATTCATGCAGGCAAAGACGTAAGTATTTGCTTTGACAACGTACTGCTGTGACAAATTATTTACTGTAATATTGACAACAAATAGAATTAGGTCATTCCTGTTAGGGTTTTTTTTATTGTTTTATGAGAAATATGTATTGATGTCAATAACTGATAATAACAGACAGCTGCAGATGGACATGTTTTTCTGATTTGCCCTGTCTGCCGCTCTCTTTCTCTTCCCTCTTTCTACTTCTTGATTCAAATCCTGCTAATTAAACTTTGAGAGCCTGCAGGGCTTCTTCCTCCATCCCCTCCTCCCCTCATCATCTCCACAACTTTCTCACAGAGAGCATAAAGAGCTGGAGGAGAGCAGAGACAGAGGGAGACAGAGAGGGAGAGGAGAGAGGAGTGAGAGAGACCAAACAGAGGGTGGATTCATGGCGGCTCTGCTCTGCTTCTTATCAGTATCCTGGCTCTGTGAATGAAGCTCTTTAGGGGAGCTCCTCGCCTCTCGATACCCAATACGCCTCCAAAGCTATCTCTGAATCCCCATCGTATGCACACACACACACACATGCACACACATACGTACATATACTGCACATGTACAAGCATATGTGGATAATGAGTTTCTCGGTTTAATAATGGAGTTGCTTTATTTTTTTCACGTCACTTTGTTTTTCTTTGGTAAAACTGTAGCGAAACTTACTCACCTTAAGTTCTCCCGCTCCAGCAATGTTGATTTGACTTTGAACCTTCTATGTTCGGGTCCCTTTTAAGTGTTTTTAATGAAAAGAGAAAGATCTTCACCATTTAAAGCAGAAGCGTAATGCCCATGCAAATATTTGTTCTCTTGTCGCTCTACAAAGATCTGCTATAACCTTTCTGACACTGACACACGAAACACATGAAAATGTTTTCTTCATTCTTTGGAAGTTTTGTCATTTTGTCGCTTCTTCTTTTACAATTATAAGAACAAGGCGAAAGCAGAAGTGCAATTTTATGTTGCCTTGGCCTCAGAAGGGACCATAGTCTGGATGCTTGTAAGAAAAACTTATAGATAATAGAAATAAAATACGATAAAGTACATAGCTGTGTACTTTGGTCAAGTTTTCTTTACTGTACTGACTGTACATCCATATGATCCACTTCTCTGTGGTTTAATTTAAAAAGACCCATCCTCTGTTGACTTTTTACGTTCATCTGCCGCAACACCTTTTTGGATACATCAGCTTTCAAACGCCGCACATGTCTGCATGTGGAGGCCAAAGCCTTGACAGACTCATGTCAACAGCAGCCGCCCAATCAAGCCTGAGCATCAGCATCACTCACTTAATGGCAGACTAACAATGAAACAAACTGGGAAATCACGGCGCTGACCACCATGTCATAATATTGATCCAGCTCTGATTTATCAAGGCAAACAACACCCCAGAACCTTATTTCCCAACACTGAATGAGACCGACGTTTCATTCGGATTTCCTGATTCTCTTGCATGGTCCTCGGTGATGCTTATTTATGCAATTCACAGTAGCCTCTACTTAGTGGCCTGCCTGTAATGACTGGGAGCCGTTGTGCAGCTATGTGCTGGTTAGATCCAAATAAAAGAGGGGGGGATATTGAGTATCCTGCCTTATTTGCGGTGTGGGCAGCCCCCCACCCCCCAACCTCTGGTGGAGGCTGTTTTGGCGATGAGTGGGGGGCGAGGGGGAGTTATATTATAGGATATTAAATGGTAATGATGGGCCTGGAAGCGCTGGGTCCATGGGAAAGTGGTCGTTGCGTCTTGCTGTGGCCCGGCGTCGGTCCCAAGACTCTGGGAGCCAGGACCGGGTCACCCTGCCGCAGAGATCATTACAGGGCAGGGAGGTGGTAGCAGTGGGGGCGAGGGGATGGGAGAGAGATTGAGATGCCAGACCCCATCGACCACTTCAACCCCCCTCCCCACCTCTAGTCCTCTTCCCCGCTCAAACCCAAAGTCTGCTGACCGCCCATGTCTGCCCTCTGGAAAAAGATTCTAGCCGCAGTCGCCGGGCTCCACCAACACCAATCCTGACCCCGTCGCCATGTCGACCATGCATCCAGACAACATTTAGCAACCTTGACGAGCACAGGAAACCGCCTGCACCATGACAATGAGGAAGGGAGATCATCTCAGGATAGTCCTGTGAGGAGATGGGAAAGAGACGATAAAGCTGCAGCCGCAAGACCTAAAACAGGGAAACAGAGGAGGAGAAGAGAGAAGGAGACAGGGAGAGAGAGACAGACGGAGGACCAGCTCCTATTTCACTACATTCCTTTAATTCAGCCAAGCAGTCAGCATATTACTGACAAAGCCCATACTGACAGCTCCCCGCACCGTGTTTGTGTGTGCATTTGCGCAACTGTGCACGAGCGTGCGTCGCTGCGTCTGAACAGAGCACCGATCTGTCTCGGAGACACACACAACTCTCACAAAGTGGGTTATGTAAGCAAGCGTGAGCCTGTTTATGTGCATGAGACAACATAGTGCATCACATCGCGTTAGGCTGCGTGAAGCTTGTTTGGTGGTGAGCTCATGTGTGTACAAGTTTTACAAACACAAATCACAGTCTCCCCTGCAAATGTATACGCTTGGGGTTAGCTTCAGTCACTCTTAAATACAGCATGACGTATTGCTGATGGGTAAAGGAGTCTGTGATTTCTGTCTGCATGCAACAGCCTGCGCAAATCTGTAAAAAGTGCATCTGAAGACGCGGAGAACTATTTCTATCTGATATTTAAATGTGAAGATTTAGTTTCAGGCGTTTGTTTAAGATCATGCTGGTTGGTTATAATAACTTTGTGGGCAACACTGTAAATTGCCTGTAATTGTGCCTAAGATTGAGAAAATGGTGCCATAAGATTTGTTTATTGTCTTGGTTTTACTGTAAAATCGTTAATGGTGTTTTTGAGTTTCACCACGTAGCAATCATGGTGACGTGAACATTAACTGTGGTGCGTTTGTTTTGTTAAAATAAGGAGTTGTAATAGATTACAGATAAACAAACATGTGAGGGATAGGATGCTGTGGAAGAAAACCCCTATCAAGGACAAAACCTGGAAATTACTGGTTCAGATGATCAGACAGACTGTAAACAGTTTAGACAGATTATCTAAACCGCTGTATTTGTAAGTGTACCCATCCAATTACCGCTGATTTCTCTTTCAAATAAGTTTGGTTAACTTTGGAATATGATCATCTGACTGTTTCTGTTCCTCTGTGTCCCTCAGTCTCAGAAGATACAGTACAGATGACGCAGCATTTCGAGATGAAGCATCTCCTGTATCCTGATGTATTTCCAAGCAAAACAGGAATTTGACTTGAACATTGAAATGTGGGTGATTTCTAACAAACATGGAGAGCTACAATGATTGAGAGCTGGATATTAGACTCAAGGTTCAGGTGATCTCCAACCCAACGGAGTGGGTGACAAACACCCAAAGACAAACTAATGCACCAAGCTTTTACTAGCTAGCAAATGAGTCTTCGTTAATAAAAAAAATGTAGTTTTTGTTTTTTTTGGCATCTAGTGAAATTAGTTTAGCACAAGTTTAGCCTAGCCTAACATAATGACTGTTGTTTCCCAAACTCTTTGAACAATATCTTAAAGGATCTCATGAGGAAGTAAAAAACTGTGACTCAGACTACAGGACAATAAGCTGTACGATGCATGGAAACAAAATACATACGCCCTTAAACAGCTGTGCCCTGCAGGGAACTATAATGACCCCGAAATCCATTTTAGAAAGTTGTTACAGACACATCACCAAGATTGCTAAATGTCAGCAGCTATGAAGTGAGTCAGAGTCATCTGAGGAAGTTAGCTCATCATCAGTTCCAATAAAGTCCCTCTAAACTCATCACTAGACACCACAGGCACATTTACAATCCCTACCGAGACATTATGGCCAAACCATAGGAGATAGAATGAGAGAATTATGATAAGGCTGCTATAAACTCAGCACTGCATACCTCAGACACATTGTATAGGCATGTAATGTTGTAGGGCTGTTACAGTGACAGCATGGGACATTGGAGAAGACCATAAAGTACCATATGTAATAAGAAATTGACTGCTGAGCACCTTAGAAACATTATATACCTAATAAAAGGACGACTACAGGGTGGTGATACGACAGGAAATTAAAAAGCTGCCATAAAGAACCGCTTGATGTCTTTAATCTCTCATACAGACACACTGTATGTGTCTATGGGAATATCAGAACGACTTGTCTGCGTATATGAGAATATGCCGTGCCAGTATTCCTCTCCTCCTCCTCTTCGCTCGTCCTCCGCTTGTACCGCTTCATCCTCACGGCGGCATTTTCGCCCCGAACCCAACCGTCCAACATGATCCCATATAATTAAGCAGGTTTAAGGCAAACTGATCCCCTTGGCGAGCCTTGTCTTCCATACATTCCAATTAAAAGCGATTACACACAGTGGTCTTTTACTGCTAAGAGGCCTCTGTCAACTCCTCATCACCCCCCCCCCCCACCCCCCCCATCCCCCCACCAGCACTACCATTCCCAGGGTTTCAGCTGTCACCCATCGCCTCAACGCATCAATCTCAATACAGTTTTTTTTTCCAGCGTTTGTTTTTTTCTTTTTTCTTTTCCCCCTCAAGCAAATAATTGCATGTTTTGTGTTGTTTGCATGCACTAAGCCGGCCCAGATATACTCTCCTTTTCCAGTCACTCTCGATTCTTCTGTTTCACATCAACAGCTTCTGCTTTTTTCCAGCTAATTCACGTGAATGAGAGATGTAGAATCATGTATATTCGCTCTTAAATGCGGATCGAGACAAAAGCTTGAGCCAGGCAAATCCTTAAATCTTGTCAACTTTCACTCAAGGCACACACAAACCCACCCCCACCACCACCCATGGCCCACTACTCTCCCCTTCCTTATTCTTTTTGGAAATGCTTGCAGGGAGATGAATAGAAGCCCCACATTTCCACATGAAGTGAGCAGCCAGCAGCGATCTTCTCTCCCCTGGCAAAGTTTACTTTTCTTCTAGCTGTGAGAAAGCTTGGTGCGACTGTGGTTATGAATATTCATGCCGGAGAGTTCCCTGTCAATCAGTCAAGGAGAGCTGAGGGGGGATTTATGTCTCCAGTGGTTCACTTTGCGGTGGACAGAATGTGTGTTAATTCGGGTTTAGGCCGTTCCATTACTAACTTTTGCTGAATTTCCCTCTCTGATATATTTATCAATGATTCGCCCTTCCTACAAGCACATGAGACCATAATCACTCATTCAAAAACAAAAAGATGACTCTATTATAGAAATCTATGTCTCCAGTGCTAACGTGACCTTTGCTGGCTGCACTGTTAAAACTTAATGATCAGCGCATTTTAAGAGCAGTCACAATGAACTACAACGCACTAACTCTCATAACTATGCCTTATTAGAATAAAAATGCTCTCTGAATGATAAGATATTATACATTTACCTTATTTGTAAGATTCATGGCAGCCAAGAAACAAGTTTTGGGGACTAGCATTGCTACCGGTTATAAAGCTCCTAGTTCAGCAGCCTTGCCCAGTAGCTGTTACATAGAATAGCTGTTTTCAAAATCATATAATGTTCCTTGTAGCAGGCTGGGGAAGACAATCATGCACAACATTACTGCATTTGCCCCATGGACTCGTTCAGCGCATGGCCCCATGGACTCAAAGCAGTTCAACAAAGCAGACAATAAGCATATTTAGGCACCAAAGCGCAATGCTTAATGATAGCATGATTTTGTATTTCTCAAAAGTTATCACTGCTGGAATTAGTTTGTCTTTCCTTGCAGTGATTTGGAGATAAACAGCAGAAATGTGGTGTTCAGGTCAGGGTTGGACAAGTCATCTACCAGGAATGTGCGCCTGCATGTGTTTGTTTGGCCGATATGGTGCCGGTGCTCCAGATGATGTTGCAGCGGGAGAGGGAGAGCTTTGACTTTGTAATACCATGCACTTCACTGATGCGTGTCTTCTAGAAGAGACCGCAGCACAGATTTCAAAGTTCATGAAACATCAGAGATATCTCCATTTGTATGACCTGGTATTTTGTATTGAAATGTCCAGCGTGTTCCATAAGGATGAGGCAGGGCGAGTGTATTATAATTACAATATCAATGTGTGTATTTCAAATAAATAAATAAACAACGACCAAGAACTTTTTGTGGCATACATCCCAAACAAAAGTCCCACCCTGACAAGCAGGAGATGAGGAGGTGCGTACGTGGGACAAGGGTGAAGGAAATAGGCGAGCAATAAGAACACAGCATGGTGAGGGGAAGACGAGAAAGAGAAAGTCAGAGAAAAAGCACTGCTGGGCACCACTCACACAGGCATAAATCTAGGCACTCACAATTGGATTCAAATGCAAATCCGGCACCTAGCACCCAGTGGAAAGGCCAACCTCAATTTAGCCAAGTCCCAATGTGTGTATGCTACCCCCAACTGACAGGAACACTTCATTCTCCACACTGTTTGTCTCTGAATGAGTGTGTGTGTGTGTGTGTGCGTGCATGCTTGCGGGCATGCATAAATATGCATATATGCCTTATTAGAAGCCAGACAACAATGAGTGACAGCTTTCAATGTTGAGATGCGTACCGCTGCAGGCTTTAAAGAAGTCACTAAATAAGAACGTTTTCTGCACCGCTGTCTCCACTTTCAGTGTTTTAATTTTTATTTTTGACTACGTCCATGCTAAAAAGGGGGTGGGAGCTGTACCCCCTACCATGCACACCCCTTCGTGCACATCCCGGCCCATCCCTATTCTCCTCTCTCTGTTCCCACCTCCCAGCCCCTCCAGCAAGGGAGTCAGAAATGAACCTGAACTGATTGAGAGTCAAAAGCAGTTGCCTGGGCAGGTTCAGTGGGGCAGAAGCAGTTGCTGGGGCAGCAGCGCTGGTGGTTGGTTACCGATGGAGGAGGGGGCTGAGGAGGACAGGGTGGGTAGCTGCGTTGGTTGCCAGGGGGCAGCCTGCTGGTTGCTTGGGAGTGCCGTAGCAATCGGGTGAGTGTTAAAGCCATTAGGGGGCCTTACCATATGAAAGGCTGGGTGGGTGTGGCAGGGCCGAAGATGAGTCCTAGGAGGATAGGCCCACTGTCAAACAGCAGGAGTCTTACAAAAGAGCCTTTCACTGGGCCATTACTGCCCCCCCGCTAACACACACTTTCACAAAACCTCCACCCTGCGCTCCCATCCCAGCCGGGCCCATTCAGAGCCAGCCACCGTGGCCACAGAATAGGGGAATTCCCCCTTTAAGTATAGGAATGACAGGTCAAACAGAGGAGGGAGAGGAGACTTAAAGAAAAAGAGCAAAGAAAGAGACGACTTAAAGCACAGAGAGCTTCCACCAGTCCGTAGGAGCAGCGTGTTTTCCACTGAGTTGGCATCCAGACTCCAGACCAGAGAGGCCCCCTGGGAGCCCTGTCCAACCACCAGAGAGAGACTCATTACTGGGGTGCAACAGCTCCCTGGCGCTCCCCATCCTGTCCGAGAGCAGAAATCTTTCCCTCTCAGTTACGAGCAGGGGCACTGGCACTGTTTACTGTGCCGTAATGAAAAAAGCACGCAGGAAACTAAAAATAGACCCAGCTAATGCAACCCAAACAGCCAGGAAACGATATCTGGGTGTATATAACTGTACATGTAGACGTGTATGTGTGTATGTGTGTGTGTGTGTGTGCGCGGACGCATAGCCGCAGGTATGGGCAGCAGCGGAGTGGGGAGAAGCAGCGATAAAAGCCAGCCTCTGTTTCCTGTCCTTAACAGGGTAATGGTGGGGATTTACTGGCCTTTTATTATGATTGCTCCAATTAGCTGTAAAGCAGTGCAGGACCGGTCCTCTAACTGCCTGTTTGTCTGTCTCTCAGTCTCAGTTTCACTAACTTTCTTGTTTCTGAAAGTACGGCTGCTCGGCAGTTTAGAGCACAGTAGCAAACACTGATCCTCGAAACATTATGTTAATATAATAACAGAATACAATGCAGGATAACTGTGCTACTTGACGCTGAGGGAATTTCCACGTTCTTTGAACCTGGGTCTCATTTTCATCGTTTTGGTCATCAGTCCTATCAGTTATCATTTTACTCACCATGTTAACTGCTGCCATCTGGGGACATGGTTACGCTGCCAGAGAGAAGTCTGCAGGAGCAAAAGCTGACGTGTTAAAGGGTCAGTTCACTCAAATTACAATGAGGAATTTTATTTGTGGTGCTCACTGCATTGACTAATTCTACTATCATGCTGGTGGCTCTGTAGTTTGGTGCTGCCAGCTAAACGCTAACATCTCCACAAAGCCAGTGTTAACATGCTGAGGGTTGTTTTTTATGCTAATATTTGCTTATCAACTTTGCAAAAGCATAGTTGAGGCTGACGAGAATGTCAGTATTTCTGGGCACAGTAACGCCAGAGGGAAAGTCAGGGGATCACCAAAATCAGTATCCGCTGCATCCTCTGGGGACCATTGATGCCTGTATTACATTTCATAGTGATTCATGTGGTAGTTGTTGAGATATTTCATTGTGGACCACAGCGACATCGTCATCCACAGCAATGCACAGTTCATAGGCAACATTCCTGTTACTCTGGGTAATCCAAAGAACACACTGAGACCACTTGGAATGACTTTCCACCCAAAATACTATAAAAACGTGGATCTGTGGATTTTCAGCAGCAGCCGGGACACTGGCCCCTTCTGTTCAATCTTTAAGAAATGTAATCTTGGTGCTGTTATCACCACACACAAAATTACATTCAATTCCATTTTCTGCTGCAGCCTCAGAGATGGACGTCTCAAAGCCTCGGCACAGTTCACAAAAATCCGAAGAATGCGCAGCCAGATACCACTTGAGATACAATAAGTACAAAAGTTTGTTATTTCGGTCAAACTGGCCATTGAAGCAGGGGTGTGTATCAATAGCGTTGTGGTTAGGCCGAATCGCAACATGAAACTAAAACAAAGCATCAGATAGCAAAAGCTGCAGTTTGAAAAGACACAACTGTCTCCTGGTTTTGCTTTTGTTTCGTGTTTCCTCTGAAAACCCCTGCGTGTGATGTTCGACAATGCTGGCTGACATGAAGGCGCAGAGCAAAATCCTAGAGTGTTTTAGTTTAGTGAAGGAATCCTGACTGACTCACTACCTGTCTGCCTGTCCTTGGTTTCAGTCCCTCTTGCACGCTGGCCTCCCGCGGTCCTGCAGTGTGTTTGTGCCGGCGCGTCAGTTCTTTTTACTCTGAGCTGACCTCGGTCCAAGCTTCATGTCGCTCCAGACATCTGTGCCGAACTAATCTTAATGGAGCACTTTTTATGTTGGTTTCGTTATACAACCGCTCACCACATTTTGCAGCGTCAAGACAAAATACATCAATTATCTGTCCACATGTCAACGTAGAACAACTTAAATAAGCATAATAGAGTCTTGAATTCCTTCTCATTTGGGGGTTTCCTTTTGTTCTCAGTGGTCGGAGGGGTTTTATTGTTGAAAAAGACAAAGGGGAAGCAGACCGCTTGGGATGCAAAACGGGAAGAAAACAACATTTGTTGAAGCTTTGTTCAGGTTTCACTTGCTAAACCACCGAATGAGCCGTTGTGCTGTTTGATCCCACTTGTCCGCTAATTTCCTGATTGTGTGAGTCAGCAGTGGCTCTGAGAGTGAGTCAGTGCAGTGCGTGGTGTGTGTGGGTGTACGTGAGTGGGAGTAGTACATGTGGGTATGAGCCCTGCGGTTGCGAGTATGACTAAGGGGCAACTTATGAGTCTGTGCATTCGTGTGTGTGTGTGTGCAAGTGAGAGAGGGGAGGGAGAGAGAGGGGTGTGCTCGAGGCAGTAACATGTGATTGGCCGGTTTCGTGTCAGAGCTAGACACTGTGCAGACACTGACCACAGCACAAAGAGATTATTCCTAATAGTCCTAGTGAATAGCTCATAGTAATTATAACCTGCGAGGCCATGTTTAAAACAATGGGGTGCACTAACATCAGTGATGGTCTCCAACACAAAACCAAGTGATAATCAAATGACGGAGCTCTCTGAAGGGAAATGAAACTTAAACCATTATACACGATGTGTCATTGCAAATACATTACAGTTAATGGGGGAGGGTGGTGGGCAGGTTCAGAGTAAATGGAGAGTGAATGGTTTCCTGAAATTTCGAATTATTACTCCCCAGCTCGGGTCAGTCTTTTTGCATGACAAACTGGGCTTTCTCAATATACATGTAGTTTGGGATGAAACACAGAACAGTTACTGGACAGTTAGTCATAAACTTGTACTTTCTCTTAATATTCTTTTGTCTTTGTTGCGTTTTGTGTCGATATTTCTGAGCACAGACCCGGAACAACAATTCCTCTTTCAAGTCACTTCTTACGAGTGGAAAAACACATTGTTAACCACACTGTAAATGGACTGCTCACTTGTTTTTCAGCATATCCTCTGACCAGTTTTAAAAGGTCAGAGCAGCGTATGACCATCTTTATAGCGGAGACCTGAGGTTTTATTGTGCGCAGCAGCAGGAAAATCCAGGTCATGCAGCTATCTCTCCGTGTTGCTCGGCCTGGATATGGAACAGACGACTTGGACATCCAGTTGTAATTTTTTGGGTATCTTTTCCATCTGTTGAGCGCTGATCTGCACTTCGAGTTAGGCCTGCATGCCCGACCAAACCACTGCAGAGATTTCATTCACAGATTTTACACTCAGCTTTCCATAAAACGTTTCACCACATAGCTAAACCGTTAGCTACCATTTTCAAGTAAATGGAAGAATCTGCAAAATGAACGCAGCCGAACCAAAGATATCATCTTTTTTGCTGCAGTTATTTGAAATACTTACCCAAAATGAAAGCCTCTCTGATTTGAATGTGTTATGCTAGCGGGAGCTAATGTAGCCTCTAGCAGCTAACTCATGAGGAGTTTTGCTCGAGCGCTGCACGCCTAGATTTTTTTTTTTTCATTTCCATCTTGCAGTTGCCAGGCCCATGGTGACTCAAGTGACATCACTTGAGGCAGTTTTTTAAACAGAGTTTGAACAGACCTGTGTTTTAGTACATGTCCTGCAGTCCCATAAGAATACACAAAGCAGACATAGTTCATAAAATGCTGAACAGAGACAAGAAAAGACTTGTACCTTTTTGATCCATGTACCTGTTTGATCACTGTTAAACTGAAAGCACATTTATTCACTGAGTCATGGAACAAACTGCATTTTGGCCTGCTTCTGTGTGTTTCTGTGGGTCTGTTTTGGGGAAAAACCAGACAACAAGAAGCTGGCGTGAAACAGCAGCGGACCGGTGATGCTGCCAGTGTCTTGGTAGTGCCACTCCAGTGGGGCCTGCAGACTTCAGTGACCTGGAGATACACACACACACTAGCAGCACAGCAGCAGCCAGAATGATTAGTCACGGGGTCCCATTCCCTCCCTGTGTTTATCAATTAACACTGAGAACGTGGGAAAGGGAGGCAGAAAAAATCCAAAGGGATTAAAAGACAGACTGACAGCAGCACATGTTCCCCGACTCCTTCCACTCTCTGCCTCTGTCCAGTGTCTCCTTCCCCTTCATCCGTTGTTTTCTCTCTTTCTTTCTCCTTCATCACTCCATCTGTCCATCGCTACAAATCCTTCCCTACCATTCCTGTCTCGCGTTTCTTTGGAGTTTTGTTCATTTCAGCCATCACGCGTGAAGCAGAATCTGATATTGGCAAATAAAGTTTGTTTTGGCCAACTTTGCTCGCAGCAGAGGGAGTCATCTCACATGGGACTATATAAAGATTAGCGACCAGAAAGTGGTAAAACAGTGAGGGGTCAGTGAGAAATCCTCTGTGTGTGCAAGTCAGATTAAAGAGCGGTGTCGTTCTCTAAACGACAATTTGGTCCACACAAATATAACCAATGGAACATTCAAGTAATATGGACAATCTTACTGCACACATGTTTGGAGCAGATTGAGCTGAACAGGGTTTGGCACTGTTGACTGAAGCTTTGGTAGCAAATGCATTCCGAAATAAAATTCAATTTCTTTGTTGTTTTTAAATGATTAATGTTACATGACATCAGGTTTGGGTGAGAATGATGCAGTAAAGTAGATGCAAATGTGCAGAGATGCATTTGTCTAAATCCTGCAAATGAGGATTGAAGAAGGGAAATATACTTGGGGCAGAACAGGAAGCCAGGAATTGTACATGCATCGCCCTACTGGTAGTTCTGTGAGGCTATACTTTGAGCCAATGCTAACGTCAGCATGCTAACATGCTCAGCGTTCAGCAAGAACAATGTACAGGCTGATGGGAAGGTGAATGGGTTGGCAGGTATTCAGTCATAAACCAAATACTAGGTAAATTAAGTCTGACTTAAAGATGGTGTTAGATGAAGAGTCTGAAGATCATCAAAGTTATTAAGGTATGTGCTCTATAGGGATGTTGAATAACTAATAATAATTGTTGTTGATTTTACTTTATTGTTGGGGAAATCTAAGGAAACACCAAAGTCATCACAGTCCTGTACAAGGCTAGGATGTTTGCAGTGAATGTAAAGTTAAAAAATGGCGAGCATCCCTAGCGCCATGCTGCTAATGTGGCTGAAAAAAGCAAAAGCTGACATACTATGCCATCATCATGATAAATACAGAACCTTGTGGTCACTGGATTTTCTTTATTTTCTTCATAAACAATAACATTTTTGCCGCTGCAGCAGGGCCCAGACCTGACTGGACCTTCTCAAAATCAACAAACCAACAAACTCCTCAAAACACCAAGTGACCATCAACCCATCCAGACTGCCCCGCCATGGGAAACAGTTTCACCCATTACAGAACAGAATAACATCTCTGTGTTTACGTTTCAAATATCCCACTTTGGGCCCAACTGTGCAAAGTCTGTGGGAGAGGAATGTTTAGGGTAGTGTGAGCTTTACTGTTGTTATCCGTCAGCCATTTTGGATCTGCGAGGCCCCACACGGTGCCAGCTGTTTCCTCAAGCCCAACTAAGCTCTCAGTATTGGAGCTAATTTGACCCATGGAGGGCCAATTGGGAACAAGCTGGGGAGTCGGGCTTAGATCACTGGAGCGGACCATGGACCAATAGTAAGAGTGGAGGCCATAGGAAAGTATCTTCTCTAAGCCCCAAATCTCTTCTTTCCTTTCTCTCATTCTTTGCCCCTTTCTTCCTTTCGTCCTCCCTTCCTTCCTTCCCTCCCTCTTTTCTCTCTTTCTCCTTTCCTTTCACTGTTTGTTTGTTTCATTCTTCCTTCCCCTTATTTGTTCCCTGTCCTTCTTTTAATTTATTCATTCTTGCCTTTTATTCTTTTCTTTCTTTGTTGATATTTTGTTGGTTAAAAACTGTTTATATGGCTCTGTAATTTATAAAATATTACTGATGTCATATCATAGCCAAAACAATTGGTTGTATTGGTTATCGGATCACTGTGTTTTCAGCAATATGCCTTGGCTCTGTTCCTTTCCTTTCATCTTCCCTTCTCTTTCTCTCCTCCTCATGAGGAGTAACGCTAGTAGTGTAGCAGCCAGCAGACATGTGTTGGTCCAGAGGATAACGGTGGCTCAGAGGCCTGTTGTCCCGGTTGCTAGTGTCAGGGAGATGGAGGGTCATGCATACTGATGCTGTTTGAACTTCTCCTAAAGTGATTATTTATGCACAGCCAGACTCGCTTGGTCGAGCCAGGATTAACTTCATGAAAATGCAAAAGGGCATGTAGGCAGGCACGCACAAATGCACGTATGCACACACACACACACACACAGTGGCGTGCTTTCATGGCTCAGTGCCTAGCTTTCCCCCAAAGTCCCAGCCTCAGTGGTTTGAGGACAGGGCACTGCTAAACCCCCATGGAGCCTTCACGCTAACGTCTCCATGGAGATGCTAAAGAGATTAGCACGCTATGTGCTTGTGTGTACATGTGAGTGTGTGTCACCCATGATGAGAGTGATGGCAACCCTGCGCGTTAGTTTAAACTTTAACCAAATATTTTTTTTCTGCTATCAATCAACAGGTAACATTGAGTGGAAGAGCAGAGCGGGCTGACAGCAGTAATGTCTTTGTCTTCAAAACACGTCTTTGTCTCTTTGTCCTAAAACAGTGTCTCAGTTACTAAATGACAGACATGTCCCCTCCCATTCATCCATCTATCCCTCCATTCATCCATTTATTTAGGCCGACATGCCTCAATGGGAAGAATTCATTATTAACACAATTCAAAGTTAGAATCACACAAGTAACCACGCTGAAAATATATGTTCACACTTGGTACTCATTAGTTCTCAAGTTCTACAATCCTTGAGACACCAAGAGACCATAAACCCATCCAGACAGACCCACCACAGGACACAGTTTCTACATTGCAGGTTTCGGATCTTCTAGTTCCATCACAGTGCCAGGTGTTTCTTCAAGACCAACTAAGTTCTTTCATAACTTAGTTGGCCAAAGAGAGGCCAACTGGGAACAAGCCAGGGAGTCTGTATTCTTGACAGGGAATCTAACATGTTGTGAGTTGGTGCACAGCACTGCCACTGTTGCGTCCTGTCACCAATTCTGTTTGTAATTTTCACCTTGCAGATGATGTGGTTCTGCTGACTTGTGCCCTCTAGCACATGCTGATCAAGCTGTATATTCAACCTTTCTATGTTCATTATTTTTGAGAACTGGTTGAATTAGACTGGGGTCTTCTTTGCAATGCGCGAGGGTTGATCTTCAAAACAGAATGAGGAATACAGACATTCAGAAGGTGTTTCATGTAGAGTCAAAAGGAGTCAGTTGAGGTGGTCTGGATCGCCTCTAAGGACATCTCCTGTTTTTCCGGGCAGGTCAGGCTGGAAGGAGTCCACTGGGAAGACCCAGAACATGTTGGCCTATCAATGCCTTGGGATCCCCCAGGAAGAGGTGGAGGATGTGGGGAGCGAGAAGGATGTCCGACTATGTTGCTTAGCATTGTGAACGGATACGTGGCAGACAATGGATGGACATATGGATTACGAGTGGCATTGGCTTAAATGTTGGTGTACTGTGTCCCCTTAGATTAATCCAAAAGGTTTTTGATGTTGGCCGATGTATATGTTCTTCTCATCCTGCAGCTGCAATAAACTGCCATATTTCTATATTTATTATCACTAAGGAAGAGCCTGCACAGAGATAGTGAAGGCGCTGAAGCACAAAGAAACCTCCTGTCCTCTGCAAACACAACATCCTGAAAAGTTACAGCTCTACCCAGCTCTCTGCCTCTTTGTCTGACTGTCTCTGCTTCTCCAGAGGGTGTAAGGGAAACAATTCCATCTTCTTTGAAGTATCAGACAGTGTTTTGTAATGTGGGGATGAAGGAGGGTCAGGGCTGTATGTACTAAGACACACACACACACGCACATACACCAACAACATTGGGTAAAACAGGCAGCAAAGCTCATGAGTTAGAAGCGAGCCAAGTTATTATGGTAACCCCAGAGAGGCCTTCCTCCCTCCACTCCCCTCCCAGTCCTCCTCAGGGTGCTTTGAAATGAGAGAGGGAGGGCGAGCATAGATAAACAAGGGATGAAGAGGGAAAGCAAGAAGGGAGGGTGGAGGGGGTGCACGAACAGCATCCCATATTATAGAGGTCACCCACTTCCCCTCGGAGAATGAAAACACTGATAAGGACCAAGGGGAAGAACAAGACCGTCTTCTTCCTGTGTGCTGTTGAGAAGGTTTGGATGGAGAGAAGTAAGATCCAGCCATCCACCCATCCATCCGGCAGGAGCTGATACCAGCTTTTGGACAATATAAAGGGTGTTAAAGCTTGGCTCATTAGCTTTTAGGATGACAAGCCTGTCTGGAGTCTCTTTTTTCTCTTTTAGGCTGAGATGTCTTCAATTATGTAGTATAAGAGATGCAAATTCTAGAATATGGCTAAAAAAATCATTTTTCACTCACAGGAAACAGGTCCAGCTAGCTGGAGTGCTGTCACTGTGGTGTTTTGTGGGTTCTCTGGCGTTATAATTACGATGTGGTAAAAAAATAAAAAAAAAAAAAAGTCAGAAAGTCCAAAAACATAAGATGCAAATACTATGTTTGGGTTTGGAGAGGGGAATAAATTGTAGAATATTACAAAGGACAAGGAAAGTTGAAGTTCACAATAAGTGGATGGGAAAGGAAGGAAAGGGATGAAGAGTGAAGAAACAATAAGGGAACAAAGAAGATGGGAAATGAAACAGGATGAGAAGAGACTTTGCAAGAGACACTAGGAGAGAAGATGAGAGGGAGACGAGACATGGGCAAGGAGGGGAAGAAAACACTCCAGTCATTCGGGGGGGGGGGGGGTTGTTGTTTTCTTTCCTGTGTGTTGATAAAGCAGGACAGGAAGGAAGCGTCCCAGCGAGGACCAGTAAATTCCACTCACTGTGCCAGAGCCATTACCGCTGCATTGTTCTCCACCAGCCTATGTTACTGGCTCCTGTCTTCATTATCTCACCGCCATTGTCTCAGGACCCTTAGGTGATGAGCCCAACGACCTGACGACACCCGCGGGCACACATAAGCTCACACACACAAACACACACACAGAAGCCATGCTGTCTCCTCAACTCTTCCTCTTGTTGTGAGTGTTTTTCACTCCGGTTTCTTCCTCCACAGGTTCATCACGATACCACGATTCAAGTTCAATACAGAACCAGATTTTAAAAAATGATCTTTTGATCTTATGGTAAAGAGAAAAAAAGCTCCACTCCACACAGATGAGATTGTTTTTTTAAACGAACAACCAGCACACAGTTCCCAACACATCCCAACACATTTGTATTAATGTTAATGGCAGGTTTTTACTTTCTGGGATCATAATGATGAACATCACAACTGTATTCTCTCTCTGTATTTAATGGCAGATGTCCAACATTATTATTAGCATTCTGGTGTTGAATTGAAAGTCTTATTGTGTCTGTTTTTCATGTTCTTTTGATTTGATCAAACAGCGATCGTATCGTTTTAAACACATGATATCGATTAAGTATCAAAGAGTCGCCGACCGTTGTTCATTTACGCTGAAGATCCTTTACAACCACCGTCCATTATTTTCTTCTGCTGGATTGACTCAATGTGCGTGATCACCGAGATGTTCCACAGCCGCAACAAACGAGAATGAATGGCACCATGTCTTAGTAAAATTACTGGAAAGACACACTGACTTTCACTTTTGATTTTCAGAGACTCAAAACGGGAAACAGATCACATTCAAAAAAGTAATAGTACATAGCATTCATTGTGTGTGTGTGTGTGTACAGAGACAGATGTGTGACCAGCACTGAATATGGAGATGACAGGAGTGTGTTTGAGGCTAATATTCTGTGTCTGTGACGCAGTCCGCGCAGTAACTTAATGTGTACCAAACACACACCGGCCGTGCCATGTGCCTTTTAGCAAGCAAACAACGCGCCATTAGTTCCTGTGGTCGAAATCGAAACCACCGCTTGTCACAATATCCCGCTGTTTTACGGCGCTCTCACATGGCTTTTCTTTACTCGTTCAGTTTGTGGCTGACAGTCTATGACTGTTTAAAATTTCCCATTTTTTATTTTTTTTTTTTCCCTTTTTGAGGGAAAGTTTGAGCCCCCTTCAGAGAGCCTTTGAGATGAAGCCATTTGGACAGCAAGTAGAGAGAACCAGAGCTGTTTTAAAAGATCTTTTCTGTTCCCCTCCACCTCACTCACTATATCCCTCTTTCCGTCAGTGAGGGAGTGGACTGGACAGGAGAGGAGAGGAGGGAGCTGGGCTGTGATGTTTTCCGTGCAGCCATAAATAAGTCCGTCCCTGCTCATGCTTTATGGAATCCAGAGCCTCTTTATCCCTTCCATGTGTTCCCTATGAGCCAGGGCCCTGACCTCTGACCCCTGGGCCCTTGACTCGGTTATCTCAGGCCCAAGAGAGACAGTGTGTGTGTATGTGTGTGTGCGTTTGTGTGTGGCTATGTGTCGGTGGGTGGAGTTGATAGGGGGGTTGATTATCTCATGACCCCATTCCCCCTCCCTGCATCACCTTACCCCCCATCTTCATTTCACAGGCTATAAAACACACACATACTCAGACACAGACACAGACACACACACCAGGTGGAGAGGTTCAACTGTCACATCACAGATCACCTCCAGGCCAGTCTGACCTCAGCCAGTTCATCGACACGAACACACGCAGACGCACCAGAACTGATCCATGTGAATAAAAGAAAGTCGTCCAAGTCGCAACACACGTAATAGTATATTGTGTTCATGTTTGTGTGTGCATGTGTAGTTACTGTCAAGCAGGAGTTTTTATTAATTAATATTCAACAATGTATCTGTTGGACTTTAGTTCCAGTTTGGTTTTCACATGCTGTGATTATGGACACTATGAACCCATTAAAATGTAAGACATTACCACCACCTTGTCTTATCCAAACTTTAATTCAGTATTATGGGAGTGCATGTTTTTATTAGCAGTTGTATTTGACATTAGTGCTGCAATACACTATTACTTTGCTACACACTGTTTCTGGAAAGACACGCTTCTGCAATGTTGTATTCAAGCAGGTCAGTGACCTGGACGGTGGCCCACTTTGTTCTGGACAGAACTGCCTCCGTTGTCATTTCATTTTGTACGGACATTCACGGTGTCCAGATGATGTAACTAGGTCAACGTTTTGCATTTGCCCAGAAGTTTGGTATATTAGCAAGCTAGCACGCTGAACTAAGACTCAGAACATGGTGAACATCGTATCTGTTAGCAGTGCCACTGTTCCAAAGCTAACTTTAGCATTTAGCTCAAAGCTGACACTATGCTTTACTGCAGCTCTGCAAAACTGCCAGCATGTATCTGAGAACTAATAACTAAATAAATACCATTCACCTCCATCATATTGGTGTGTCCCAGAGCATGCTGGGAAATCAACTCTGATTTAGAAGTACAGTTCTGACATACTTCAGAAGTTCAGCCCGTGTTTCTTGCAGCTGCCCATACACACATACATACGTCTGAGTGCATGCAGTTTGTCTGTTGTGCCTGTTGCACAGCTACACAAAGCACGCACATTCTAATCAAAATTGACCTTAATATAAAGAATTACATAAGCGAGGATGAAATCACACAAAGAATGCTCTGATCTAACCAGTATGTTCTTCAGTTTTATTATCTCTATCTTTATATTTAATTGGAGACAGACGATATGGATTTCTTTGTGTTCAGTCATTTATGTGCTCCCACAGTGCGGTCCAATGGCCTCTCTCATCCAACCCTTTTGATGTCCTTATCCATACAATAATTCATCCGCTGCACATGTTCCTGGTGAATTTGTCAGATGATTACTTTCATATAACATAACTGGCTGTGTTCCTTACGTACATATGATATTCCTTATTGCTATCTTTCGCTATTTCCTGCTGCAATGGCACAATTTCCTAAAGGCAGTTTAAAGTTGTTCTCAGTCTAGTGCAAGAATGAAATTCTATGAGCTTCTTTTCTGTTTGATTCAAATAAAACACTTTGGAAAAAGATCAATTTATGCACGAGTTGATTTTAAAAAATGGACAAATGTTTTGGGACAGTATATAAGCAGCACAATGGGAGCTTTGCTCTAAACTCAGCAAGTGTCAGGCTTAAAAACACCTCATGAGTTGAGCCTGAGATGTCATATTTGTGGTTTTGGAGTGTTCCGCACTGTGTGATTAACGCATGGAAACTCTTTGACTGAACGATCCTTTAAATGTTCTCTTATGAGCTGTGTGATCAAGGCAGGTTGGTTTGCATACGTGACCAAAGGCAAAGAGTAAGCATTGTGAGTGTGACATTGTGTGTGTGTGTGTGTGTGTGTGTGTGTGTGTGTGCACGCCTTGTGTTAAAACAGCAGGGAGGCCAAGGCTGGTCTGTGTCAACAGGACCCAATTGCTACTCGTCCACCTATAACACACACACACACAGACACAAACACATATGCAACAGTCTGGCTCTTTAAGGCCCCTTCCCAGGTTGTTGTGATCTAAGAGGAAAGGGGCTAAAGCTCAAAGGTGAAAGGTCACCTTTACAGGGACTCTCCCCTTGCCCCCAGTTTCTAATTAGGCTTTAATCAAGCTAATTAAACTTCATTAACTGGCCAGGGGGGCTGGCTCTGCTTAAATCCAGGCCAGACCTCACCCATTTACGAGCTGCAGAGGAACGGGGGCTGGGGAGGCGGTAGAGAGAACACAGGCTCGCCCACAGAAATGTAATTTTCTGACCTACATGAATCTTTGTTACATAACACTGAAAAGGGAGAGAGGGCATGCACACATGCGTGCACGTATGTTTTATAGACGTGAATGCGTACGCAGACTTGTCTTTGATCAAAATCAGCTCCGCTATATTACAGCTGCATTACAACAAGTCCAGGACTTGAGGTCATGTCCTTTTGAAGCCTTGGAGGAAGCTTATTATCCTTTAGTTGTAATGAAATCATAAACTTAGTCGACTTTTGAGAGAGCGGCAGCAATATGTTCCTGAGTGCCCTTCTGTCTTTCCGGGCATGTGTGTGGAACTGTGTGTGTGTGTCAACCTCCCTTTTGTAGTCTGACGTCCCCAGTGCGAGTCCCGAGCCGCCGCGGACCTGTGGTCCAGAGAAAGGCCTCTTTGTGTCAGTATGGGACCGATCGGCCACTTCTGCACTCTTGGCTCCCCCTCAAGCCCTGGCCGACCTCCAGATCCCAGAACCAGGCCAGGCCTCACATCTCTGTAGTCCATCCCAGACAAAGAGCCTCTACACTGGGCTGACTCTTCTCTCAACCCCCGCTCCCCCACCCTCTGCTCCAACCCACCATTCCCTCCCCTTCATAGCAAACTGGGTTACAACAGTCCGCCCAGCCATTAAGGTTGACATCAATACCTTCCATTGATCCAAATGAAATTTTCCCCACTAATGCATGAGTTCCTATTGAATTATGTGATTTTCTGAATACGGTCTTTAATGATTTATTCAAGCCGTGCTGCTGTGCGTTCGCCCTTGCTTTTCTTGGTAATATTCCTTTCTTGAAAACATTTGCATGCGTCGAAAAGAAAAAAAAACACAAGGGCGTTTGAGATCTTACTTTTTTTGATTGTTTCCAGCAAAGAACACAGAGAAAATATGAGCCGTGTGTGCTAAATCTATGCTAAATTGCATTGTATTTGGAAAAACAGTTATGATTACGTGTCTATAAACAGAAAGACATAATGTCATTAAACCTATTTGGTGATTTAATATCCCACATGGGATTCAAAGTTTCATAACAGCCTAACTTGGGGGTCAGAACCCCGTCACACAACTCTAGCTGTACCTGGGGAACAAAGGTCAAAGGTCAGAGGTCATCTCCCTCTCCCTCCACTGTGGAGTGAGATGTTCCAGTGACTGTCTACATCCATGTTAATGGAGTCGATCTGGAGAGTCACTGGGCCACTGGTCATTTTGTTGACGAAAATACGCTGCAACGGTCGTGCAGATTGCAGTGTTTCGAATGATTCATTTCGTTCATGTGGTTTTCTTGCACGGAGGGAATTTTCTTAGAATTTTCTTTGAGTCCATGAAAAGCATCCAAAACTGATTGTTTCATTCCAAAAATAACTTTGCACGAGTTGGAAAAGCGGCCCGTGTATCATGTATCATATTCAGTTTGCTCATTTAGGCCGCATAAACTCTGCCAGAGTGCCTCTTGAACAACGTCCCTTGGTATTAAACTGTAATATACGTTTATTGAACATTACACAGTGACTCTTATTCGAACTACGGCCTGCAAAGTTTACCTTTCATCCACCCGCAGTGATGCAATTAGGAAAGTGCCTCCGAGCACTCATGAAACTTATGAAATTTTATGATTCATTGCAATAGTTTTTATTTAATGTAACTTCAGTCCAAAGCAGCACCTTTGTTTATAACTTTGGGTTTTGTCATGCTAACACGTCTGGATTGAACAGCACAGTCTCATTAGAGTGCACGCAGCAACACGCAGTTCTTTTATAGGGTGGATTTCCCCTTGCAGAGTGCTTGAGGAGCCCCTCTCCTCCAGAGGAAATCGGCCCACTGGTGAAGGTTTTACCGTCTTAAATGCGGCCGCAAATTGCTGCACCTCAATTATCTGAATCCCAACTGATAATTAGTGTGCCACTCACTTCTGAGTATTCATGGAGGAGGAGATTCACACCTGAGGTGAATGCTGCGGCCGGCTCTCGCTTCATCACGCTTCAGCATTCTCCTGCGGTTTGTTGGCTTGGGTTTCATACATAATTTGCACGCACACACGTATGCCCACACACAGAGACAAGGGCCCATAGACGCACTCAGATCGCATCAGTAATCAACCTGAAGGCCCCGCTGACATGCCTTTGAGCAACAGGTTGAATACCTACGAGGTCCAGGTGAGAGCATGGAAAACCAGAGGAAGTGCTGCGGCCTACTTTACAGTGCAGAAGCTCTGCACCAGTGAGTGGCAGATGCATTAAATCTGCCCACAGCTGGCAGGACACTGAGCTTCCTAACACTGATCCTCAGGAATGTGAAGGAATTCATGAAGGACACACAGGCACACACACACACACCGGAGCAGAAACCAGAAGAGACTCCCAGGGAACTGTGTGTTTATACACCCTCCTCTTGCTCTAATAGCAAATCATTACCCCCCTTTAACCCCTTAGCGTGACATGTTAGCCGTCCTCTATGCACAGCACATCCTGTCCGTGTGTGTATGTGTGTGTTAGTGTGTTCCATGGGTAAGGGGGTTTTCCCATAACTGTATGGCAGCCAGCCAAAGAGACCTACACATCTGGTTTGATTGACTATGTTTGTTATAGTGAGCTCAATCACACGTTAACAGCGGGGTCTTCTCTAGAGTTCCATTAAATCGTGTGTGTGGACACATGCAGGCTTGATCACTAGCTTATTGAATGCACACCTGCATAGACACACACACACATGCACGCACTGGAACACAGGAACACACACACCCTGCTGGCCGGCCTTCGCCTCGTGCATGGGGAGCGTGAAGGCACGGAAAATACGCCCTCACAATTGCAATTCCACACCTTTAGTGTTGTTGTCAGGCCCGTCAGACACGGCTGTCTGTGGATATGGGCAGGCCAGGAGCTGGTTACGCCGTATTGTATAGAGGATAGGGGTATAAGCTACACCCGCACATCCATTCTCCATTCCACCAAACAGGTTCTCTCATCCGTCACGTCCCCCCTCTCAACAAGCAGGCCCGAGCCCTTCCCTTTCTCCTCCGATTCCCCCCTCGAAGGAAAAAAACAGCCTTTCAGCTCCAGAAAGGGAGGTGGAGGAGGACGGGGGGGATGACAGAGGAAGAGACCAACGCAGAGAGATGGATTTAAGTTACACAAAAACCAACACAGACCACTACCACCACTACCTTCCGGCCCTGGGACAAACACAGGCCTGTAGCTGTGACAGTATGGGTGCCTTCACTGTGGAATGAAGAGCCGGGCTAAAAATAGCACATCTGGTGAGCGTTTATTACTTAATAACTGCAGTAACATATGCACTCACGCACATGCAAGAGGAAAAAAACAAGTCCGAGTCAATGCTTGTAACCTTTTTGAGGGGCGGGAATGTGTGTGTATGTGCACATATGGCTTTATATATGTGTATAGAAAACCATACGCGCACGTATAATGACACACAAAGCATGCTATAAAAAAAATAGTTTCTTCATGCCAGCTCCCACCCACCCACACTCTCACAAACAGAAAAGAAAAAAGAGCCCAGTTGGTTTCACTTATTAACCCAAATGAAGTGAGATTATATTACCAGAAATGGTAGGAACAGCAGGTTTTGCTTAGAGCTTGGCACATGCAGCAAGGACGCCGGAGAAAAACGGTTGAAAACAGACCCTGACTCAGTCAATGAGCTAACCAGAGAGCAGTGTGTCACAGCTCATACCCTCCATCTCATCAGAATCCACCAAATCCACAAGAACGTACAGTACAGATGGCTAAAATAAGGACTGGAGATCCATGTGTTTTTTGGGCTAATTTGTTTGCAGAGGAGAGGAAAGAGGAGATTTAAGTACCTGACCTGAATTTCTTACCGTGATTGGAGGTCTACCTGCTGGCTGCAGAGCTTGGCAGCGTCTGTAACGATTAGAGAAAGTAATGATGATAACTTGATGTCTTTATCAGTGTCAGCTTCACATCACAGCAGCTCCGGGAGCCTGCTGCTGCTGCTGTTTTCAAGTTCAAACTTAGCCTAGTTAAAACCAAAGTCTTTAACACACCACTAAACGCGCCACAGAAATGACTTTTTACCTAAATTTAAACCCAGCTAATCGCTAACTGACAAAAAGTTAGCCTGCTAATGCCTGCTAATGTGTAACAGTGGCTGATTTTAGATAACCTTTCACAAAAATAACTCAGCATACCTCAAATTACAAAGCAATAAACCAAATAAATTAGAGTGATCAAATAACGTTGGTTACGTCAAGTCAATCAAACATTTCCTATTCATTTTCCCATGTTTGCATATTGTTTATACAAAAAGCAAAGTCACGTTAACAATATTTAAGGATTTTCACTTGAATGATATGTTTTGGTATATATATACTTATTTGATTGAGTATCACTTTCACATATGTTCGCTTAATTTAGCATTCCACTTTATATAGATAACTTGAAACCAGGCCGTGGATACTATGAGCTTAGAAAGGACTCGCACGCAAATTTGAGCCGCCGCTGAGCAGCCGGTCCAGGTGTTTCTTTCTGCTGTTTACTGTAAGTCCCCACTGAAGATCAGGCAGAGCAGCACGGCCAAGTGCTCTGCAGCTCTTTAATGGCTTTTCAATGAAGGAACTGAGACAAATCAGTGATTAGTGGTGGTGGTGGGGGGCAGGTTATGGGATTGCTTGGAAATGACATTGCATCTCTTTGTGTGTGTGTTACATGCATGATTATGTTCAGGAACAACCTCTCCTTGGCGTACTTTTGCTCATAATTTGTGTTTATAGCTTTCCCTTGTGTGTGCTTTTTCCGCGCCTTGCATGCATAATTGTGCTCATGCATGACCATCCATTTCTTTCTTTTAATGGCTTGTGTGCAGATGTGTGTGTGTGTGTGTTGTCCAAAGCAAATGAGGGTTCAGAGGTGGGTGTGGCTGCCCCCTTTCCTCCAGGTCACCTGCTTTACGGGGCAACATTCCCTCATATTCCCTCGTTCTGAGGCCATTAGAGAGGAAATGGGGCCGCCAGCTATCTGACCTTCCTCCCCCCTCTTCCCCTGCATCTCTCCCCAAACTCCCTCTAAGCTCTCAGCGTCCCATCATCGCCCCACATCCACCCCCTGCGCCCCCTCCTTCTCTCTGTGTTTTCACAGTGTTAACAATCAAGCCGTGGCCCTGAGTGTTCCGGGGGCCTAATTGGGCCCAATGCTGGCGTTGATTGTGATGGATGGAGGGGGGCTGGAGCCAGGGCCCGCTGTGGACGTGTCTTTCATCTGCCTGTGTTGACCTGTTGCGCAAGAAGGGGATGGAGAAGATGGAATGGTGGACCTCTAACGACAGAGTCCTGGGTGTAGAGCATTCAACTGTGAACACTAACGTCCCTGAGGTTAAAGAATGGCCCTTTAATGGCAACTCGAGTTTGCGGCTTGCTCCTTTGGGATTGATGGCCGCTGTGGAGAGCTTAAACTCCTAGTTGTAATAGGTTTCAATGGCAATCCAGAATCAGGGAAAAACAGGTATCAAAATGTCCACAAAACCATCTTAAGCCACTCCTCCTTTGATCCACATGATCAATACCTTTCAAACAATAGTCGCCAATACATCTGTAAATGTTTCACCCCTAATAGAGCTTATAGCGGATGTTATATTAATAGTTGAAGGAGTTAAAGGAAAACTAACATAGTTTTCTAAGATATTGATGCTGCTTTTTCCATTGGTGGAGGTTTTCCCAGTCTGCATTGCTCTACTCAAGAAACAAGAATCATTCTTCCAACAGCCTTTTCAGCCCTCTCCATGGTCACATCCTGCCCCAGTTATCCTCCCTCCAGGCTCAGTCCTGTGACAAAAACCTGTCACAAGCATTGCACCATCAGGGTAGGGTTTGACAGGAACAACAAACTGGTTCTTCCATGTCATGTGTTAATTAAGCCTGCTCATCCACTACCGTGTATTCTACTGCACTGTCAGGTGTTTGCATCAAAACCTGAGTACATGCAGACCTGCAGCTCCTGGTCTCCTCACAGCAGATCTCTCCGACCGTGCACGCGTGCAAATTTCACCTGAAGCCCAGTTTTATTATGGTTCATCAGACTCATCATCTTGCTGAGGGCATGCCAGAGACGCTGCTGAAAACAGAGCCAGAGATTTGATCTGGCCTTGTGTTACCAAATCAAGAGATGAAAGCAGACCAGCGCACTGCCCCTCTCAGGGTTTTTTGCGTTGTTCTGCAGAGGTAGCCGGCTGCGGTCAAGTAATGAACCCTTTTGAAACAAGGCCAGTGTTACCTGTGTTTGCGCAGCACTTAGCGCCATTGGCAGCTTGCGGCTCATTTGCTTATCTTTGGGGTGAGTAATGCGTGTTTGTGTGTGTCTGCGGTTGCAGCCTGGCCCTGGCTGAAGTCATCAATCACTGCAACCCTGGGGCTGGTGGACTCACCGTGGCCTGTAGGGGGTGAAGGTGAGTGGGAGAGTGCATGGAAGACAGAGATCGAGAAATGCATGAATGTAAAGCCTCTGTGTGTGTGTGTGTGTGTGTGTGTGTGTGTGTGTGTATCTGGGTTATAGAGGCTACATCGGGTACTCACCCTCATTTGTTTAGTCAAACTAGTGGCTGAACCGGCTGCCGACGTGATTGAATCGGCTATGGTTTGCATAATGTAACTGATGACAACAGCAACATTGTCTAGCGTGTTTACAAGAGTGCATGTAAACAAGGAGCACAGAGAGGCCTCTAAACACACCTTCATCTGATGATCTTTAGACACACCGGCTAATGCGTTCAGTCAACCTGCACCCTCTCCTTTGCCTGCTCCTGTGTGTGGGCCTCAACGCGGGTGGACAGCGGTACTATCGAGCTGTTGCAGGTTGTCAGAGGTTTGAGTCTTTTGAGTCTCTACTTCAATGAAGAGCAGTTGATTTTCGTCCCGACTGATGGTCAGTTATGATCCCCAACTGAACGTCAGAGAAAGAAAATTTCAATTCGACTCTTTTACTTGTATGTGCATCCCATCCTGTTTCCTGCAACAACAATGATCCAGTCTCCCCACGGGGAGTTTCATCTAATAAATCAGCCACTCGTGACTCATATTCAAGGTCTGCCACGTGCAAACAGCAGATTGGTGTCGCCCGGTCAAATGTGTCCTTGCTTTTACTCATTGGAAATCCAGTCATCTTCATCCCACCTGAGTGCTGGGTCGTCAAATACACTGACAGGATGATTGTGCTGCTGGAGTTGGAGCGGTGACAAGGTCTTCTCTAAAGCCTCCTATGCTCACACAGAAATAGAGTACGTTATTATGCGGAGTGCATCTTGAGTTGAATAGGTGAATACTGTATAACCGGTGATGTTCATAAGGCACAAGCTCACCGCGCAAGGACAGAGTCACTAAATCATACCAGGATAGTGAAATGACACTGCAAATGCTTTTTAGATCCGTGTATGATGTGTGTCTTTGTGCCTCTGTGTCTCTGTTTCTTTGAAATTTTTTCAAAACATGATGTACATGACAGCTCGGTGCTTCAAGAGTGGATCATGCTATATTGCTGAATAAAAGTACTGTATGCACACAAGTCCACATGGGACTCAATGGGAAAACAAGGATGCCCGGTTCAGTTAATTATTTGTCGTTACTTAATTAATAGTTTCAATTGTATTGTTCCAAATGGAGCAGGACCAATGAAACACTATTAATGGGAGACAGTGTTTACCACAATGCAGCATGAGTGCGCAGATAACACTGCGCATTATCAGACAGGAAGCAAGAGTGGGAGTGTATCATGAGATGTGGATTCCATTTATATAAAGAGACAACAGCTGCCCTGGATGCATTTTGGTTGTGTTATACTTTGCTTTATATTTGCACATGGTGAGAACAGTGTTCTCTCTGGTGGTGGGCTGGTGGGGGGCAACGTATCCTCCAAGTCCATTAAACCAGAGGAGGGTGAGAAGCTAATGTGATCAGCAACGATTTGGCCGACTATGCTGTGATCCTTTTAACAATATGCTCCAGCCTCTTTTCCCAGTTTGTGCCACGCTTTGCTGGAATCACGCTGTGCTTCCAAAAAGAAGCCAAGCAAAAAACAAAACAACAACTGCATGCTTGGAATAGGGCTTCAATATGTGCCTCTGTTGCCTCAGTGAATTTAACTTTATCCAATCCTCTCTCACTAAGATCGGAGTGTCTTCAAGAAAGACCAATAGCGTGTAATTAGCCTGTAACACGGGCTGTTTTACAGGCACTGATGGTCCTGTGTCTGCCAGTTTGATGGACTTGAAAATGGGTCAGTCAAATGGGAACACTGGGAAAACCAAAAGTCTAACAATAACTCCCGTTGTACAAAAATAGGAGTTGTGGGCCAGCAGCCCGTCTGTGCATCTGTTCTGGAGGAGCTGTGCGTGAAAACGTTTGACAGCAGGTATCTGGAGGCTTCGCAAACCTCTGCTTCCTTCACCGGGCCTGCGGAGCTCTTCGGCTCTCATTTGTTCCATATCAGAGTCACATAAAGTCTGATCACTCCGGGATCTGTATGAAAATAAACAGCCGAGCAGGGAAGCAGCCTCGCTGACGTCAAGGAAGAAGATGGAATCTGATCAAAAACACATCCAGGCGGACAGCAGGGCGACCGTGGCGTGATATGATGGTCAGAGAAAGGATTTTATTAGTGGAAACCCACAGTTAAGATATAGATTAGATGTCTATAGCCGCAGTTGAACAAGGCACTTACCCCTGCAGCACTTCCTGTGGAGCAGCCGCCAGTAAAGGACTGTGGCTTGCACCTGGTATCTCCCAGGTGCACGTGTGTGTGTGTTTGAATGTAACCTGAGGGGAGCAGCCCTGCTGACGTCAAGGAAGAGGATCTAATCAGAAACACACAACACAGCTGAGGAGGATGAAGAATTGGAACCGAAGCTGATCCATATTCAGATCTGGATGTGCTATCTGACGGACAGCTGGGTGAAAAGTTCCAGGTTAGAGCTGCGCTGAGGTAGAAAAGGAAAAAAAACCCCATTCTGATCAGAGGAATCCCAGCGGTGTGGCAGGGTGGTGAGTTGTTGAATGTGTGTGTGTGGCCGCGTGCATGCGTGTGACGACATCCAGATACCTGACGGTTCAACACTCTCAGCTTGTGGTGTTGAAAGTGGTGGGCGGGGCCTGCAAGATGGAGCGACAGGTCAACCACTTGGTGGGATCTGACAGCAGGCCAGCAGTTATCTGAGTGACCTGCTGACAGTGTCTCTCTCTCTCTCTCTCACACACACACACACACACACATACACATCACATGTATAATACCTATTTTGTGTTAATAACATTAATTGAACTTAATGTCTGTTACACAACAAAACATCTGGCTCTGACAAGATGAACTGATGTATGGTCACACACGCATCCACTGATCACCTCCCACCAACCTCCTAAATCATACACATCTCCAAACATCAAACAACACCCTGAACCCACTCCCTTTAGCCCACGGTTTGCCCTCTGACCCATCCAGACCCTCCCCTAACACAAACACCTCCAGCGCCTCACCCCTGACCTCACACTCACACCCAGCAGCCTGCAAAACACAAGCTGGGCATTCCATCGCTACTCCGTTTGGCACATGTAGAGCAACGCTTCGCTCCGGGTGGTGTTCCTTATCTCTCTCCCTGGGCCACCTCGGCTTCAGCCAGCGACAGCCAATCAGTGCAGTGTCACAGCGCAGTTGAATAATCCATAATGCAAACTAAACAGATGTAAACTGTGTGCAGAGCTTGGAGGAAAACCTATAGCTGAATGTTTCACTTGAGAAACCTACTACTTTCTACAAATAGCAAAATACTTTTTTTAAAACTAGACTTCAAAGGTTGAACTCTATTCAAATACAGAAAAATGACCCAACACAAAATATTTGTACATTTACAGTAAATATGTAAACTTAATATACTACGAAAATACTTCGAACCATGAAAGTGTTCCCATATGTCGATGACATCATAATGTAGACTTAGAATTATGTTGAGATGTTCCAGTGTGGAGCTACAAGTGCCAAAAAGACAGCGAGGAGTATATGTGCTTCTGAGAAGATAGTTCATGTACAAAAGCATTTTAAAGTGCATCCCCCCAGACAAATCTGGTTTTGATATATAACCATGGCCATAATTTATATGTTTTATTAGAAAACCAACAACAGTATGAACAAATATCATGTGTGAAGATGATGATATGTTTGATTTCCCCGCACGAGGACCTCCGCTGTCATCCAAAAACTATTAAAACCACATCAGTGAGCCACACCGTTGTACTGGGTGACATGTTCCTTCATCACTACAAACACACACACACACACACACACACTCACACTGTAGTTTATTTTGACTCAACCGCACATACACGGTCCTGCTGCCAAATACTCACTGCAGCACCAGTTCCTCCTGTCTGAGTAACGTTTGCTAACCTTTACTACAGCGCTCAGCTGTAATCGCAGGTAACGGCTGCAGCCCTGACTCATGACTAATGTTAGAGTGAAAATCTGCATTCCCGGTTAATGTGCAGGAATGTTATAACACAACAGATGACAAGGAAACACACTGTTGTCCATGTGCGCGCTGTGTGTAAACTCAGCAAACTCTTCTAACTTTGACCCACAACTCTGTTCACAATGCTCCACCAAACACACACACACGGGCATTTGCCCACACACACACACACACACACACACAGTGTTTCCCTGACCTGAGCCACATGACAGCGAAGGGGCCGTACACACACCCCGCCACATCCCTATCATAACGCGTCCCTCCACAAGACACCCAGGAGGATCCTAGTCTGTCATTGGCTCTCACAGCGGACCACTTCTCAACAGCAGTGACACAACACCTCTCTAATTAGCCTTATTTAAAGGCTACTAATCTCAGTACAGACGACTCTCCGTAACTCGCACAATAGCCCCCTACCCTTCCTCTCTGTCCCGGGTTAGCTGCTGGATCCCACCGACATCGACTGTGGTGGGTAAAACATGGAGTGTGCGTGTGTGTGTGTGTGTGTTTTTGGTTTTTTTTCTGCTTGTGTGACAGTCATAAAGTGTGACACTGAGTAGAGGATGACTGTGTGCGTGTGTGTGTGTTGTTTAAGGAAGAGAGAGACAGAATGATGAGTTTAATTTTGATAGTGAAAGTGTGCGTAAGTGTGTTTGTCTGGACATATGTGCATGGCCATGTCGTTTATGTGTACGTGTGTGTGCGTGGGAGTGTGTGCGTCTGGGTCTGTCAGTCACTGGTTTGGTTGGGTTCGCTCGGCAAGGCCTGTGATCACACAACCTTAAAGACTGTGATTAGGTCGGCACACACACATGAATACGCACACACACACACACACACACACACACACACACACACACACACACACAGCAGATCCCAGACTGCGGGAACACACACACACACACGTGCGCATGCGTACATGCGTGTGCACACAAATACACAAACCACTCACCAGTAGTAGCTTTGCTCTCAAGCACACAATCCCACAAACAGAAGCACACCACTACACACACACTGTCACACTCAGAACACACACTTTTAGGTTTTGACTCTTGTGAAATGACACACACATTTTTAGATGCTCTCTAATTTCCTGAGGATGAGCTGTGAGCTTGTGAGGTAAGTCATGATGAGGGATTACTCATCATGCTTTGTGGAGATTATACAGGGAACTCCATCCCAACACACACACACACACAAACACACAAACACACACATACATGCACGCTCATTTCTGACTGGATGCGTCATGCACTCAAGGTCGGGGAAGTTAAACTCAAAATAGCAAGATGTGGCACTTTAATGCACTGTAATCTGCAAACATAATGTCATCACTACTCAGGACTATTTACATTCTGTATACAGGCTGTTTACAGCGGTTTTGATTCTAAGTCCAAGTCACAAGTCTTGCCCAAACAAATCAAGTCTCAAGACGATACGGACAAGTAACAAGGACAAAGTCTGACAAGTCCTTGTCAAAACAAGTCCATATTACGTGTCAAGACAAGTTTAAGTCAAGCCTAAAATCTTAGTCCAAGTCAATTATCAACTCCATTAAAACAACCCAGTCAACTCTAAAAACACAAAAACAAGTCTAAATCAAATAATTATTCAAATCACCTAATCACTCGAACCTGCCATCCCAGTAGAGTATAATAATAATAATAATAATAATAATAATGTAATACCTGTTAATAAGGATTAACAGTTGAATAAAATGCAGATGTTTAAAGTAACATAAGGTCTTACAAATGTAAGATAATCAGCACGAATGACAAAATGATGATAAAACAGATAAAAAGAATAAGTAGATAATAAGCTAATATATAAATAAAGTGCAGGGACAAATCCCTGAAAGGCCTTTTTAAAAAGATTTTCCGAAGTTTTCAGAAGCGATTTAAAAGAGGTCAGTGACAATAGGAACGATAATAGTATAGTAATGTGGTTTTAGCAGTCATATATGGCCAATAAGGTTCCTCTTCTGTATGGAGTACTGTAAAGGTGTGTGAGTGCGATGACCCTGACAAAAAGCCACAGGGGACATTTTTTGATGATTCAGCACTTAACCAAGTGTCACGACATGATTCCCGCTCCAGCTACATGTTCATTTACTGTAAAGTGTCACAGCCTAAAAGTCTGAACCGCAAGCTGCTCGCTCATTCACCGCCGTGAGTAAAACGCAAAGGAGTTTAAAATGTACACCCGTTCTTTTGTCCTTGTTAGGGATCACAGTTGCCGGTTTTATTGTGGAGCATTTTAAGTATAATCCAGTCTCATGTAGTCTGTTACTCCACAACCCCGAACAGTCCCCACAGCTTGGACCAGCTCCCTCATAGTTTGTGGGTGAATCACACGCATAGCAGCTTTGCAAAACTATCTATTTTCAGAGATCCCATGTCAAATTTGGCATCTGCCACTTAGAACTTCTGGACCATGTGCTGCTATAAAACCTGTCAGTGATGAATGTCTCCTCGGAGTGCAGTCAGCAAAACAAGTCCTCATAGCGCGGTGAGATGGCGAAGTGTAGAGTTTTATGGTACAAAGTGGATTCGGTGTTTACATGATGATGATCCCTGCCAGTTCTGCGAGGGTCTGCAGGGCGCCAAGATGGCCGACCTCCTGCTCCCATGGCCTTTAAGTACAGGCTTCAGTAGAAAATGACCACCTTAAGTCTCCCTCGACCGCCCTGCACGGCGACAAGCACCCCGGAGAACCGTGATTGGTGGGTTGGTGACAGATGCGTGCCATGATTGGTGGGGGCCGTAATTCAGACTGTAATTTGCAAAGTGGAAATGTAGGTGACTGAGAAGTTTGTCTATGTGTGTGTGTGTGTGTGTGTGTGTGTGTGTGTGTGTGTGTGTGTGTGTGTGTGTGTGTGTGTGTGTGAGAGAGAGAGAGAGAGAGAGAGAGAGAGAGACAGAGGAAGGGAGGGAGAGAGAGAGAGAGGAAAAGCAGCCATGTGAGAGAGGGACGGACATGCTCAATTTGCAGGGAGAACTTTGACACAGTTTTTCTTCTTCCTTTTTCTTTTTACCCCCCGAATGACTCGATGGACTCTCCAACAACTCCAGGAGAATGACAGTCAGTCATGACATCATTTCCTCTTTAATCCTTTCTGACTTCCTGCGGTTTAGGCATCTTAACTGTCTTGTGACATGAGCTAGTCTTAGTTCAAGTCATGAATCTGCTGCTGTGGCAACAAGCTCAAAGGTCAAATGCGGATCCAAAGGCAGATGTGTGATAATCCAATGAATTTGTGCGTGCAACTGTTTCTGTGTGTATGCTCCTGCTTACAAATATGTGTGTGTGTGCGTGCGTGTGTGTGCGCGCTCGTGAGCAATGTGTTAAGTGGTGAAGAGGGAGACTTTTCTCTTACAGGAAGCAGTGGTTAAAAAACGGAAGTCTCTCCTATTTTTATTGTGGCAGCAGCCAGAAAATAGCTGCCCAGCTGCAATGCTGAAAGATACACACACACACACACACACACACACACACACTGCCCCACCTGTTTCTTCGTCACAATCGATGGCAACTTTGATGTTGTGAGCATGGGGGCAAACGTGGTGAGGCGGGGGCGTTTGGGTACAGGGCTACATGGCCCATGGGACCCACGGGTGTCAGGGGCACTTTGATCCTCTTACGCCCCTACATGTAGAGCAATGGTCTCCGGAGGGGTACCTTATCCCCTCCGTTCCCCTTTCTCGCAGCAAGTTACCCCCAGACAGCGCCCCCCCCTTATCCCTCACCCCTGCCCCAGCTCTAGTGCTGATCCTCGGGGACAGGTGAACCAGACACCAGGCCTGGGGAAACACAGACGCTCTCACGGTTGAACGGCACCGATTATTAGAGCTGGAACACATGCTGGAGTTACAAGCCAAAATACACAAGGTCTGTATATGCACAAACACTGACAGGCACTTGTGCATACATTCAAAATCAGGGTTTGAGATTCTGGAACATGCACTTATTTGCTGAGAGTAAGACAAGATGATTGATACCACTCTCTAAATATAAGGCTGCTGCCTAGAGCTGGTTAGCTTAGCATAGCATAAACTAGCCTGGTTCAGTCTGAGGTAACAAAATCCCAACACCAGCAACTCTAAGGCTAATTAACACGTGATATCTCTGTGATTTATCCATATCTCCAAGGTAACCATTTAGCCTTTATGCTAATATAAGCTAACTGGCTGAGTGAATGTAATGTTGGCTGCAGATTCACACTTAAAGCAGTCAAAAAGCCACATTTCGAAAAAATGTCAGGCTATTCCATTACATTTAAACTTTGAAGTTAGGACAGAGTAGATTAAATCTGACATTTATATTTCTTTATTCATGCCAAAACCAATCATTGCAAAATGTTATGCTGTGGCCACAGAAAGTACTTGTTTCTGACTGGCTGGCAGATGCCCCTGTTATAAGAACACATCAGGACTCAAACAAAGATCTGGTGGACAGTTTGAATATAAAAAGCAATAATTCTTCTGCGTGATGCTGTGTTAAGAAATAACAACTTCTCTGAACGTTAAGGGAACCGTGTTTTTAAATAATAATCATTTGAACCCAACCAATCTGCTTCATCAGAGCTCTTTGTGTGCATTTCCGGTTAGCCTGAGCATCTAAACTGACACTTTCCAGTAATCTCAGCATGGTCACACACTGGTATTACCTTACACATGTGTGAAGGCATGCATGCCACATACCCATACACGCGCACGCACGCACACTCTCGTGTAAAGGTAATTCAGTATTATTAGCATGCCTGAGCATAATCAGATTTATGACTGCTTGGTTCACACAGAGTTGAAGTGTGCTCAGGTTGAATCTAAGGAGGACTGACACAGTAACCGCAGTGCAGGGGGAAAAAAGAGAAGCAGACAAAGGAGCGAAGTGAAAAAGCGAGAGAGGGAAGGTAAAACAAAAAAAAAATGGGTCCGTGTTTGTGGGCTTGCAACAGCAGTCAAGGCCGATGGATGTTTCACAAGATAAAGGAGGAGATGAAGGGGGCAAAAAGAGAGAGAGAGAGGGAGGGAGGTACAGAGAGAGAGAGAGGAGTTGGGAGAGAGCAGAAAGAGAAACCAGCATGGAGAGGACAGCCGGACGAACAGTGCGTCCATTGTCCGTGTGGCCTGGTTAACATTTTAATGAAGGAGCCACGTCCAGAATCCCTGCCGCAAAGTGCACACTGACTCGCCCAATTATTAACACTCTGCAAATACGCTCAGACAATACAGCGGCTAACTGCAAACTCATTGACATCAACACATACGGACATACTGTGGACGCAGGCCAGTGAAACATGAGCCCGTACCTGCAAACACACATACGTGGGGATGAATATTTAAAGGGAAGTTCTGGTTTATTACATGCTATCTTCACAGATTTGGACCTTATTGTTATTGCTTATTGTAAAGTTGTTGTTCTGTTGTAAGGCTGTAGCAGAAGCCAGTCAGAAGAAGAGTGAAGAGGAGCCAGTCAGAGATCACTTTTCCTTCGGTTTGGACCAAATGAACCAAGCTACAGGTGTGAGAGCATCCTTACCGACCGCACCAACTGTGGGTTTGGTGGTTTTACCAAAAACTACATTACAATGGATACATTTCAGCAGCAACTGCTATGTAAAAGAGAGGTTTATGTCTTTTAAAAACAACGGCATTATGCTTTCTTCACTTTATCGTATGAGCTCCCATGTTCTTGGTCCCTCGAGAGTCTCCAGTAAACTGTAATCAACACTTGAGGTCATTATTCAATCATTTGTCAATGTTTTCTCCACCTAACAACTTTGACCAACTGGCATGTTTGGTTAGAACCAACTCAAATAGTGAGTCCAAGTCATTGGTACTGATGGTAATGATGGACAAAATTAGAAAAATAGGACCCAGACCTTATGAAACTGGAATTTCCCAGCAGATACAATCACCTTTTCACTCATAACATAAGTGCATGTGAGATTACAGGCATAAGTACACACACATGTTACCGATGGACCCAACAAGTTTTCCCATGAATCAAAACCCAAACGCGCCCACAATAATACGGATGATTAGAGGAGGCTGCTTTGATTCTGGCAGGGGAGGGCAGTTGTAGCGGACTTGAACGCTAAAGACAAAGTGAATATGAATGTTTATTCTCTTTCTTTTCCAAGAAATGTAATTTCCGATGATGAATAGGTAGTTTTGAAATTGTGGGTGAAATGGCCCCTCAGATTGTGGTAAAAGCACCATAAAGACTAACATCAGGGTTGAACTCCAGCCATTGGCCCATCGTCCCACCACCCGTACCGCCCGGCGCGCGGGAAGTGAAAGATTCTGAAACTCTGGCCAAACGTTCGAACGCATAAGAACCACTGTCGTTTTGAATGAGCACAAAAGGAGCCCACCCTCCTCTTCCCTACACACACACACACACACACACACACACAGACACACCACTCCAACTGATGTAAATCTGCAGGACATATGTTGAAGGGGCTGCATAGGGGTTGTTTTCAAACCAGATGCAAATGTTCTTGAGAGGAGACTGCAGAAACCCGTACGTGTATGTCGGCGAAAGTTCAGCGTGCCTTCTGCTGCCACTGTGTCGAATGCTCTCGTCCTCCATCTCTCACACTCTCTCCTTTCCCTTCTTATTTTCTCATTTACTTACTTTCGTTTCATCTCTCTCTCTCTCTTTCTCTCTCTCTCTCACACACACACACACAGCCCAACGTAAATGTCTTCCGCAGCTGTCTCTGCAGGGCAGGCGGTGTAAGGGTGATATGATGAAGAGGGTGAGAGAGAGGGAGACGTGAAGGGAGGAAGACAAGGAGGAGTGGGAGGAAAGGGGAGTAAAATCGCGGGGGTCACCGGCACTGGAGTTGGATTCCATCACACCAGTTGTTGAAAGCTTCCTCTGCACGCATGGGAACATGTGCGCATGCAGACACACACACACACACACGCACACACACCTCAGAAGCTTTGCATTGTGCTTTCACGTCAGCCCCCACGAATGCCTCTGCGCTGTGGTGATTGTGTGTTGTGGGGAGGTGGGTGCGTGGGTGGGTATGTCTTGACCAGGTGTGTTTGATCTCTCTCTCAAACACACACACACACCTTGTCCTACCACAGGGCTGGATAGACAAACACAGCCGAGGAGGTCTGGATAAAGAGAGGAGGCAGACTGTGGGAGACTTCTTTACCTTTACTTTTCCCAGAAAGGGATACCGCAGCAGGTGAGTGCTGGGACTTTCCAGACTTGAGTATCCCACAGAAGACAGTGTGTACAATGAGATTAAATGCTCCCCAAACTCCCCCAGTCACATCCCTCATCCCTAATCACAGGCTGCCTTATTAAGAGTTGGGTCCCCTTATCTTTACTTCAGCCACTCTACCACGACCAGTTGAATTCATGATTCTCTGAGGTTATAAGAAAAGCCCACTTCACCGATCATTTCCAATTATTCTTATTTTTATTAGCCCATTTCAGTATTAATATAAGTAACAATGACAATCTGGCATTGATGCCAATTTCAGGCACATGCTGCACAGAGGTGACAACGCAACTTGGGTTTAAACCTGTTATTTATGTCAACCAATGAGTGCAGCACTAGAATTGTGTGTCATTATCCCCATTTTGAAATGATATTGGGTCTCCTCTCTCTCTCTATGACAGTGACTAATAAACTAATCAAATCTAATGAGCTAGTTCTGAGCGACTTTACCCCCAACAACTTCCACTCCAGGCAACAACCCCTGACAACGTCCTCTCAGACTTACATTTGCACAGTCTTACATTTCCAAAAGACGCTGGGTACATCCACCCAAAAAAGGTCAGGTCCTGTCGTGTGTTGCAAGTAAAAACCAATTTTAACTCAAAGCCAAGTTTATTCAAAAAACTAAAACGTTTAAAGTACAAAACGCTTTAGCTCCGTTTTGTGCAAAATCCAAAGGGGATCAGTTTTCCGACCTTTGATCATTCCAAAACATTTGATCTTTTGGATTTTGCGTCTTGAACTAATTCAGTATTAGACAAATGAATCCTGATTGCACTGCTGAATGACTCTTGCTTCCGTCATCCCCATTGCAACAATAACAAAAGCACATGGATGCTGGAGTATTAAACATACCACAGCATCATTTCTCTGGAATAAAGACAAACATGTCTAACTGATCACCGTAAACTCAAACATCTCCACGCTGTTACTGCCATCACATCAACATGGCACCGCCGTCACACCATTCTCCATTAGAATTCCTACTGCATTACTATTACTATATTATATACCAACTATAAAAGTTTAACTGCTGTCCCAGCTAGCAATTATTGGTTCCAGGACCGCTCCCCCAGCATTCCTGTTGGGTTATGAAAATATCTTTTTAAAATGTTCAGATAATGTGTTCTTTATAATGTTTTTGAAAGGTTCTCAGAATGAGCTTCTTAGAGCTGGGGGTGCTTTTTTTGTTTTTTGACACAACGTTTGCACTAGTGCTCTACAGAGAACATTGTGTAATCTTTGCTGCAGCTGACAGTGCTGAAAAGTAACTAAGTACATTTACTTAAGTACTTTTTTTTAGCTACTTCTACTATAATTTCTTTTTTTTTGTTACTTTATACCCCTCCACTACATTTAAGAGTCCCTATATATAGTACCCTCTATATAATACTTGTCATTTTGCACATTTATATTTTACCTTTAATATGCATGTGATAGGCTCATAAAACAATGTGTATCGTTAAAGATTAAAAGCGCTTCCCAAACTGTTTGGCTCACAGAGTCTTTGAAATGATCAACTTAATGTCTTTTAAATGCTGCAGATCCAAGTTTGAGACTGTGTACGAGATATTACGCAACACTATGTAATATGTTGTAATATAATTCTATATTGGACTAACAAGTACTGAATGTACTGAATGAACGGAATGTTCCTGCAATCAGTGTCATCACACACCTTTAGTTGACACCTACACTGTTAGCACAATTACACTGCGCATTAAGCTGAACACACACACACACACACACACACACACACACACACACACACACACACACATCGTGTTTGCAGACACATTTCCTGTCAGGGATCAATGGGAGTCATCTTATCCTAACCACACACCATAACATACACGGACTCACACACAACACACACACACACACACACACACACATGGATGTACGCAGACACACAAACCGAGCATAATTGTGTGTATACACAAAGAGGGGCTGACACAGAGTCTCTGAAGGGTTTATGCTACATATGCACACACAGTTTAGCTTGCATTGACCGGTATGCAGACACACACTGCACTGCTTACTGCGAGCACAGTAACACACAGGTATGCAGTTCGCCTTTGCAGAGTGCACAACCACACACACACACACACACACACACACACACACAGTCAGAAAGTAAACACACACAGTGAGTGAGCATGGCTGGAGGTGCCTGGTGTTGTTTTCAGACTCATATTACAGCTCGCTGAAGCAGCTCCATGCAGCTCCTTCTGCGGCCACGGCTCTCATTCCTCTGAAGCCACATCAAGGAGCGCTGGCTTCCCTGCTAAACAGACGCTTTAGCAGCACCGCCGCTGGGTCCCACCAACCTAGAGAAAGAGAGAGCAAGAGGGAGAGAGACAGAGCCCTCCACCCCGCAGCAGCATGGCCACACCACAGCCATTATGTGCAGATTCAATGGAATCTAATGTGGAGGATGTGGCTGGCTATCTCAGATGCTGTTTATGTAACCGTGAAGAGACGAAGAGAGGAGAATATTGAGCAGAGAATAGTGCAGGCCAGAGACAGAATAAAGCCGTCCATTCTCTGCCCCCTTTGTCTAACACTCCTCTGCAGCCCTTCAGCTGCCCTGCACTTTCTAATGGCTTAATGAGCACTAAACAGAGCCATTATAGACTAAATGACCATGTGTTTAAGGTTGGTTTGAAAAATTGGGTGATTACAAAGTGATGATCATCTGTATAAACAAAAAGAGGGCTGTTTGTGCCAGATCTGGACTGTGGCGTTGTTTTTGAAGCGGGGGTTTAAAAAAAAAAAAAAGAAAAAGTTATGGAGCTTCAAGGCAACATGCCTGTGTGTGATCAAGCACCATGCAACTCTCTATGTTGCATGAGTGTGAGTGACTCAGGCCTGCGCTGGGCTCATGTTTTGTATTAGACTGCCCCCTAGTGTTGGCGCACCCCCTGCCTCTTCTCTCCTCTGCTGTCCTCCCTCTCCCTCTCTCTTTGTGCATGAAGTTATCTAACAGGTATTAGCGCCCGGGGAATCTTGACTTGAGTGAAAGCAGCAGATGTGGAGGTGATAATGACTCTCAAAGTCCTCTCGTCCTTGGCTCGGGGAGTTTTCCCAGACTTTATGTGCTCAGTCAGCTAAATTAGTAGAACAACAAGTGCTTGGGGAGTCAGAGAATACTGTATGTGTGTGCGTGGATGGTGAAAGATGGAAAGATCATGTTGGCCACGTTTGATCCATCCCCTGTGTTGCACTAAAGTGACGCTCGCAGCCCACTCGCTGTCCAAGCCTGCAGATCACTCCATTTTTTTTTTGTCAGCGTATGTCAGGGAATATCTTTATTTCCTGTCTCTGTCAGCTTGTAACCCATTCCTGTGTCACTGACTGTTTATGCTGTCAAGACAGTAATAACTTTGTCATTGCTAAAAGGCAAAATGAGACACTGGAATCTGTTCGGTTTCTGTTTAACAAATCCCCAACAATGCTTATCTGAGCGCAATCTGAGGCCTTATTTCACTTAATCGTCTTGCTGTTTAAAACTCTGAGACTGAAAGTTTGGAGCATTGGAAACAGGTGGAGTTGTCTTACCACACTGCCTTGAGTAATTCCATTTTGTGAGACTTGATACTTTTTTCCCCACCAGATTTCACAAGATCCTTTCCTCCACCAGATTAATCTGACAGCTGCAGATTTTACTTTGCAGACTTTCACATACAGGACCGCTGATGAGCTCATCCTCGGTAGTATTATGAACCGATCAAGCTACCCACCATTATGTTAAAGTTTTAGCAAAAACAACACAGAAATATTATAAATTCTAAATTAAATTTGGGTTTTTTTGTGTTTCACAAAACAGTTTACAGGCAATAGTTTTGATGCTCTGTGAACATTGTTCTTTAAACCTAATTCACACGTGTATACTGTCATAAAAACCTTTTAGAGCAGGAGACTCTAATTAAATGTGTGTACAGAATGCACAATAGGAACGGTTGAACAGACATCTCAGGCGTCTTTGTCAACCAGGGTCATCCCAGGATGGGATGTAACCGTGACATTCGGAGTACTGCAAGATCCCTGCAGCGTTACAGCAGTGATGACAGCTGACTGTTTTTAAACTGTTTTGCTTTAAAGTCAAAGTGACATGAATGATGCAAACAGGAATGAAGAAAAGTCCCCAATCCAGGTGCACTGCTGCTCATTCAGAGATATAAAAGAATGACATTTACACTCACTGAGGACAGACTTTACTGACATGTGATTAAGCCACAGTTCATTTAATGCTGTTTAGCTCATTATATTATGATATAACAGTTTTAAGTGACACGTCCTTCATGATTCATGACTTTCATTGGTACATAAGGGTACATATAAGTATGTGCGTAACACAATAAAAATAACTACTATCTCCATTACTATTGTTACACAAATATCCAAATGGCTCAGTAAACCTCTGAGATAAGTCTGATTTCACAGATTGTTTTCCAATGAAATAAGATAACGAGAATGTTTCCCACACTGAGGCTGAGATAATAAGAAACCCTGCTGCGATGTCAGAAACATGATGGATATGAAAGGCATTCACTGTGTTAGTTTGTGTGTGAGGAGCCTTCGCTTCACATCTCCTGACCTGCAACCTATCGTCACAAGACTCAGACATGACTATATATGTGCCACTTTCCAAAACTCATTCATCTCCCTGAGCAAGGCGGGTTTCCGTGTACACCCCCCACCCCCCCACTCGCCCAGCACACACATACACACACACACGTATTAACAGTAAAGTGTATGTTTAACTTAGCAGCTAGAATATTCCCCCAGTGAGAGGTGTTGATGGATGGATGTCAGGAGGCAATGACCTGCCTGGGTCTCCTCTATTTCACACAACTACATTAACTGGGTCATCAATCAGTGTGTGTGTGTGTGTGTGTGCATGTGCGGGTATGTGACGTGTGTGTGTGTTTTTGAACATGCAAACGCACACCATGTGTTTGGCTACGCCGGCGTTCCAGCATGTGAATTGGGAGCATGGATCCATATGTACAAGGATTCACTCACAATTAATAGCAGGACACACACACACACACACACACATACAGGGATAAGGATCTGTACTGTTGACCTGCAGGACCTCATTACTGCAGCCAATCAGGAGACAAAACATCAGTGACTGATGTAACTGATTAGTGAAAGACCTGCACAAATAAACAGCAAAAGATTGAGCAGAGAGAGAGAGAGAGAGAGAGAGAGAGAGAGAGAGAGAGAGAGGAGAAAGAGGAAGGAGGGAGAGAGAGGCTGGGTGAGAGAGAGATGGTAGAAAGAGAGAGAGAGAGTTGCCTGAGGTGACAGGGGTTTCTCTCTTGTACAGCTTAACCTCACACTGCCCCCTCTGAGTTCATGTGAGAGGCCCCTTGGATACATTACTATGTGCAGAAGAAGAGAACACACGCACACACGCACACACACACACGCGCAAATGCACTCATCCATTCACACACTTCTTTTCTTTTCTTTAAACTTATATCTATCTCTCCCACACACACTCACGCACACACGCACGATGTTCCCTGCAAAGAAGATCTGTCCAGAGTTGAGCAGCGCTACAGCTCAGTAGTCGTGATGAATGAGGAAAATCAGGACAGCAAATCTTATCTGTGTGTGTGTGTGTGTGTATCTATGTGTTTGCTTCCTTCCAGCTGTGCTCTACTTCATGGCCCAGTCTCCTCTGATACTACCACAGTGGGTTATATAAGAGTTGGCAGACTCAATTGTAGAACGTGTGTGAGTAAAATAAAGCATATATTACTGTCTGTAGATGTGTGTGTGTGTGTGTGTTAATGGAGGTGTGTGACTCCAGCTTGGCAATGCCCTACAGCAAAAACATGGGGCAGTAAAACAAAGGTTATCTGAAATGAAAGTGCAGATGTTCACACACATGTACAGTTTAACACACAGCACTGTAGACATGCACAGAGTCAAACACACATGCACACACACGCCTCGGTGACACACTCACACCAGTGTGAATGGCATTACAAGAGCTGAGGAATCTGGCTGCTGGATATTTCCTCCATTCCTCTGTCAACCATTCATCTCTCGCAGTGAGGGAAGAGGGGGGAGAGAGGTATACAGAGAGTCAGACAGAGAGAGAGAGAGAGAGAGACGGAGAGAGATGGTCTCTTCATTTTCCTGCTGGCAAACAGCCAAGAACATTCTGTACTGGTTTGTTTGTGGGGGGAAATAGAGAATACGTTTCTATTCCTCATGAACCTGACCTTCCTGTCTGCCTCTCTGTCCATTCGCCGTCTGTAGGATTCCCTGTCTGTCTGTGTTCACACCTCTCTGAGACTGGCTGAGACCCTGTGCGGCAACACATCTGCCTATGAGTCTGCATGCACTGTTAAATGGCTTGAAAGCTCATACTGTAGAAGAAGCAAGTGAAGTAATGACTCATGGCAGAAACTATGTCTGTCTGTGCAGCTTCATATGTAGCTGTGAGACCTCGGCGCAACGCCACTCGATTCAGTGTCGGCTAAAGTCAGTATTGAGTCCAGTTAGCCAGATTGGCTGCTGCAGAGGCCTGAATCTGGCACAGCTCATCCGGGCTCATGACAGATTTGTGAGGAATGATGCGCCAGAGTTTGGTGGTCTTAGTCTTGAGGCCAACATGCTGCTTAGCCTGATTCAAGGGCTTCTAACTGAAGTTAATTCCCAGACCAAGGTCCAAACTTTGAAAATCAGGCAGCTAAATATGGACCAAAGCTAGCCCGTCAGTGCCAGCCCACCTTGGAAACAATTATGGCACAAAATTGGACCATCTCACAAAACGACTCCCACCTTGAGCGGAGACAAAGTTAGCAGAGGGCAACAGCCGCAGAGCAAGATATTTCCCTTGGGAGTGGGTGGAGACCAAACACAGAGCTAAAAGTAGAGTGAACATCTGTCAGATGACTACAAACACGACTCCAGATAAATGCCAGTGTTTATCACTGTCTGCTGTATGTGTAGATAAGCAGGACAGTTCACTCAATATTAGATAGAGAATATGTCAAAAATCAGTCTGTGCACGTTTATTAAAGACAACAGCTGCATTAGCTTATAACTGTGATGTCACACAGGTGTGCAGGTGAAGCATAAGCAAAACACTCACACACATGAGTGTGGCATTAACTCCAGTGGCCACAACTGACCATATTTGCAGATGGAAAGCTGGTGAGGAGCGGATACTCGCCGCGGCATTTGTGACCTTTAATCATTTATCAAGCGAAAAGAAGTGAACTGTCCATCAAAGAGAGACGGCATGAATTTACTGCATTTGAATGATTAAATGACTTGAGTGAGGGGAACAACAACCCCTCTCAGAAAAAGGTCTACTGTTGAATGACGGTCTGAAGCGTTTCACTGCCACTGAGAACATACATTTACTTTTTGTGACACAACTTGATGATTTCTGGTTATTTAAGCCAAATCAGTTCAGTCACTACTTACTGCCATTAAGGGGCACCCATTAGAGGCAGTGTCACAAGCAGCTTTAAACTCCACGCTAAATTGTATGACATGCTAATGGATATGTTTAAAGTATATTTACCTGTCTGTCTGCCTGCCTGTCTGTCTGCGTGTCGCTCTGCCTGCACAGACCACAGTATAGCGCATGACAAACAGTCTAAACACAACCAGCTGTGCCCTGGACTGCTAGGAGCCCCCCATCACACACACACACACACACACACGAATCCACACACACAAGACCACACAATAACACAAGCATATGACTACATGGATGTATGAAAGCGCACTTAAATGCAAACACACATGCGCACACTGAAAACAAATAACAGTGTATGAATCCCTCAGCATGGACAATCTCTAAATCAAACATGGCAGAATATAACAAAGCTTACCCAGTTTCATATTTCATCATATGGATGTGATGTCTTTCTGAAGCTTATTATATTGTTAGTTCTCCTACTGCCACTTCCTCTTCTTAATCTTCTTTTTGCTCAAAAGCACAAGCAGTGTGTGTGTCTGTGTGTGTGCGTTTTTGTACGACCATATCCTTTGTGCAGATATTTATGCAAGTACATGGTGCACCAGTGTCCACTCAGTACAACAATCAATAAAAGCCTCTTTGTTAGAAACATATTAGAGGCAGTAGACCTCTCTGTGGGCCATGCTGTGCCATAAACACCACTTATTAAAGCGTATGAATTGGCATTACCCAGCGCAGATCTGACAGTAAAAAATGTATTTCCAGTGCTGCCTTGGCTGGCGTATATCAGTAACAGCTTCTATAAGTTATTAGCGAGGGTGTGTGGAAAAGCTATGATGACAGAAGAAAATGTGCCATACAGCACGGAGCTATAAACAGAGTATGAGCTAAATGTGAACTGAAGAGTACTGGGGTGGATTTCAGCAAGGCGAGCAATTAGAAAGGGCAGTGGGGTTCATTTGTTCGCTGTGACCGGAGAAAAGTCAGCCAGCGTTGACTGACTGGCAAATATCTGCACTGAGACCAAAACTTAGATACAGGTGATGATATTGTCCGCTGAGGTGAAGAAATCCATGAGGGTCCAAGGAAAACAAAGCATACAGTTGTTGTCAGTACAGCATCCACCTGTAAAGCCAACTTGTTCACACTAGTTACTGAACAGTCCCTAGTTGTGGTGGATACAGTATTAAAAATTTTGTGTCATGCAGCGAATGAAAAGGACAATAACGGCCCGATTTCCACTGATTTACTAACCCCCAACCCAAGGCTTCTCATAACCTGAACTTCTACTTTTTTTACCTTGTAAGGCTTTGATACAAGGATTAACTGTGCTGCTATGTATGTGTGGGAGCTAAAAGGTTGTGGGACACACATAATTAGAAGAGGCGGCTCTTATATTGATGCTGGTACTGTCACGTTTACAAGAATATGTGATGTGGGCTTTGCTGGCTCGTTACAGATTAAACTTCCCAACTCTTTACCTGCAGCCCCCACTTATTTTTCTCCTTTCCTCACATACTCATACAGCCCTGAGCATCTTTACTGTCAGTGTAACTTCAATATTCACTGACCTTTTGGCTCTGTTTTGGTCTCCACCATCTCTGGATGGATATATCTTGGTCCTAATTTGAGAAGTGTTACACAATGTACATGAGCTGTTTGCCAAGTTTGGGTTCACCAGAGAACAAAACAGGCTGATGAGAAGCAGGGACAGTGAATTGAAACATTCAGCAACAGCCACTGGACCAAAAACAAAGATCAGGAAAACCATTAGTTAGAGTGGTGACCGCTAAAACGGAAAGCATTCCTCACATCAACTGAAAACACAATTTTTACATTTGCCCTCGCAGTCGACTCTTACTGATCCTCAGAGTGGCCACAGAAAGACAAAAGAAGCGCTTGCAACACTGATGCGTGCGCACAAATTACAATTCGCTTACACGTTTTGATTAATTCATTGGCTCAAGATATGTGTATATCAACAGAGGGCCGGCACAACAGACCAGCCTTAAGTGTCGAGTGATGGGAAACGTTCATTCTTAAGCACAGTGAATCAACAGTCCAGCATGTATTATGTGTGGCTCTGGTTGTGTTTTTTAGAATTTTGGCAGACACACAACCAGCTGTGGTGTTGATGCAGCAGACTGTGAACATACGACATCTCTGACTGTTGCAGTCTTTCCGGTCCAGCCTGTTGCTGCTCTTGTTGGGGTCGCTCTGATAAACAAAGCTGGTCTGATGTTCTGGATCTCTGTAAATTCACCTCTCTGGTGCCCAGAAAGGATCAAAAACATGAGAACAAATTATATTTTGTGTGTGCTTATTGTTGTAAAATGTGGCCAAGATGGTTTTTTTTTGTTGTTGTTTTTTTGGCCACTCCAGTTCTCTGTAGACTTGTCAAACCTGGTTCCATCAGCCTCGGGCTACCTGCTGTTTCACTGTGAGACAGCTCATCAAAATGAGTGAAAACTGCTGTGGTGAGAACTTGACCAACTGTGGGGGAGGAGAACACGGCTGACAACACAATTTCTGCCTCCAGGTGAAAAGTTGCACATTGGGGCTTCAAGTTGTGTCTTGCAACATTTGAGGCTGTGAGCAAACGGGGAAGCTTCCAGCGGGGTTTTTCTTTTTAAATCGAGAATTCAGAGCAGCTTATGAACATCAACCCTCTGATCTACCACACAAAAACCTTTAAAATGAAACTCAAGCCCCACCTCTGCATGGTAGACACACCAACAGTTAAATGTATATCACCTATGTCCATGCCAGGGCATGTTTCTAGCAACCTTTGTTTTTACATAGCAAAAATTCTCATATGTACCTCTAAATCCAAGCCAAACAATGCTGCATCACCAGGCTTTGATTCTCACAGCACCACATCCTTCAACACACACGCTCATTCTCACACACAAGAGTTTCAGTGTGTAAAAGGTCCACCTTTCTGTCTTTGAAAGCAGCCTGAGCGTTCAGCAGCTGTAATACTCTGCTGTTGACTTCATGTTGACTTAGCCATTAAGAGCTGTAGCGGGTCTGAAATCAAAACCTGCCCCACTGTTTGGCTTGGACTGAGCGTGCCTTATAAGTGTACACTTGAGCTAGGTTAAACACTTGTACCTCTGACACAGTCCTCACACAGGTCGCTGGGCCATCTCTAAAAAAGAAGAACATCGGTCGGATAAAGTTATTTTCATACCTCACAGAAAAGTGAAAACGAACAACTGGGAGCGTCAGATGGGGGAGACTGAAACCTTGGGTTTTTACAAGCTGAGAGCACACGGGCCTTTGGGGAAGAAAAAGAAGTGTGTGTTTGTGCATGTGTGTGCAGATGGGTGATTAATTGCACCGGCTCAGATAAAACAATAAACAGAGGAAGAGCGGGATCGTTCCTGTCAAGCTGACTGTCATGTCAGGCGCAAACATCTTGATTTCAACATTCCTCCAGTCTCCACATTTCATTCATTCGTCATTCATTCCTGAGTCATGTGTTTGTTCTCCTTGAGTCTGCTTTTTTGAAAATGAAAGACATCTCAGGGGCAGTTCCAACATCCTTTGTTCGCCGTTTAAAGTTGTTAATTTTTTTAAAACAACATTAACTTTGCTCTTTAAGATGTATTCCCTCTTTTATTTGCTTTAGCAGTAGATCAATACATCTAAAAGTGCATGCACGCAAGTTCTCAACTTCTATCAGCGCACCAAGGACATTCCAAAAAACCCTCAGACTGATTGCAGCAGCCTATTACATCTCATACAGGTTGCGTGAACCCGCTCGTTTTTCATTTTGTGTTTGTTCTTTTTTCCCTCGTCTTTGCTTTGACGTTCTAAAGATATTCTGGCAGATTGTTGGAATGACGTTTAAAGTTGTTCCAGATGGACCGTTGATGGGTCGCCTAAAAAGAAGTCCTTGTTTTATGGAATCAAAGTGGAGTCAGGCGTACTTAGAGCTGGGAGCAACATTAGAGAAAGGAAAGGAAAGAGAGGAAAGGAAAGGAAAGGAAAGGAAAGGAAAGGAAAGGAAAGGAAGTGGCTCAAGCTAATGCTAAGCTAAGTGTTTCAGGTGTCCTGCTTCACAGCCACAACATTGCCCCCTTGTTCTTAACAGCCTGAATTTGGCATGTGGCCCGCTCCTCCTCCAAACAGGCAGAATGCTGATATCCAGCCGTGTTTGGACAGTAGGAGTGGTGGGAGACAAGTCATGAGACATAAAGTTTCCTGAGAATCCTATTGCTTATCCAATTACTTATGTTAGCATCAGCCCTCCTCCAACAAAAACATACAGAAATACGCCTGTTTTCCTCACTCCCATGTTCTGCTCTGGGACACCACTGGCTGATGTATTTCTTGCAGCATGTACAGAAATTATTTTTAAAAAGAAGCCAGAGTGCAACACAAATTTAGCTGTCGTCTGCTGCTGCTCCTGATAGAGCATCTGCTGGCCCCATTACTCAACGCTCTGTGAAACAGTCCAGCCAGGGTCCTGGGACCTGGAAATACTGAGGGGATGACTACACAAACACACATACACACACACACTCACAGACATGAGCATGTGCAGACAAATGTGTTTTGTCTGACAGTTTCAACCAGATATGAAATCCCTCGATGGGTTCCTCCCAAGATACACACACACACACGGATATAATGAAACAAACACATTCATGTGTTCATCATGTGCATCATGTATATATAAAAAGATCCACAGATGTTAAAACATCCCTTCACTTAACAGGGGTCAGAGAGCTCAGACAGACAGAATGTAGCGTCATCTATGAGACAGTAAAGCTACACTAAGCAACAATCAGCCTTGGCGCAGAAAAAAGTTCATCCTGTTTGTGTCTTCTTCTCGTTCAGATGTAAAGGTCTTTATGCCCCCATGACACTATTCACTATTCAATTGGATACGTATAGCCTTAGCAATTGCTGGCTCCTCTGACAGAAAACATTACAAATACCCATGATTCCGCTGAGCCTTAAGCTTGATTGCTAAGCTTTTGGCTACTTGGGACCAAGCTGTACATTCTGACATACATGATTCATATGTCAAAATGCAGAATACAATTAAATCTAAGAGTCTTTAGATTTTTGGATCCGGTGGATATAAGTCCGGTACTGATTTGGTCTCAATCAGTTGTGTAGCAGTGCCTGGAGAAGTGGGTGTACTCTAAATTCATGCCCCATATTTAGGAAAATGGATTATACATATTTTAATGTGAAACAGATTGTCTCCCATGACATGCAGTTATGTCCAACCCTAAAAAAGGATGTCATTAACATGATTTACAAGGTTGTGCTATTAAAAAGTGCTCACCGTGGCTGACTTCTGCAGCATCTCTGACACAGCTGGCGCCCTCTCTGACGGGGCAGGGCACTGAGTGGTTGCTGGTGCGGAGCTGTAGTTTTGAGTAGCTCGGCCCTTACCTGACGAGCCAGATGGTTCATTACACAGGACCGTCACTGAGAAAATTGTTGATGAAAGTGTGAAACGTGAAAATAGCCTGAAGTTCCTTCAATGGAGAAAAGGCTACACGTGTCAGCAATGCTAAATGTGATGATTTTATTCAGAGGTTGCTGTATTTATACTGTATGCCTTTGCCATGTCAAAGATCCGTACAGCTATTAGCATCTGCATTTAACACTCAGCTGTGCTAGCATGTACCTCCAGTGACTAAATCTGCTGAGAAACCCCTTTGGTACCTTCACAGAACCTTGACTGCCCACATGGATTTCAGTACATTTTCATTTTTCTTTATTGAACACATTTCTGTGGCAGGCTAACCTTATTCTAACCGAGTATAACCCAAACTATAACCCTTTCTGACAGTAATATCACAACAGTTTGTTTTTCCGCTGATCCATAGAATAATAAAATACCACGATTTCACCAGTCTCTATTATCATTCCACATGCAAGGCAGTTTGGTTCCAGTAGAAACAACACTGCTGCCATGCTGCTCACCATTGTCCAGTTATCTGAGGAATAATATTTGCTCTCTGAATTAGAATTATGGAATATGGACCAGGGGCTGAGGGCTTTAATGTAACATGGTGACAAATCACTGGCAGGCAGACATGCCGACGCACAAACAGGCAGGCAAGAACTCACAGGCCAAGACACACAGGCGCACAATACTGTACACACACTGTAAGCAGACACACAATGTGTCAGCTGGGTAGTTATTGTGTAGAGCAGTGTAAACAGGAAACATGTCGCAGGACCTCGCGATTCGTCATCAGACCTCCCAAAGCTTTGGTACACAGCAGAACAATACAAGCAAGATGCTAAAAATACACCCTCGCACATGCACGCACACACTCACACGCGTGTATGTGCGTTTGTCAGCAGATCTGCACATACCTGCCATGTGTGTGTGAGAGCGCATGTGGGCATCTGTCCATGCCTGTACATGCATGTTTGTGTGCCTGATTATCTACTGTGTGTGTTCAGATGAATGTGTTTGTGTGTGTGGTTAGCTGTGTCGGTAAGAAGATACAAACAAACTTGTGGTCTTCTGGAGAATGGAGCAATTTCCTGGTACACACAGCAGGATAAAACCCTGGACAAGTTAAGACAGAGAGAGAGATAAAGAGAAAGAGTGGACGATGATTTTCTTTTTTATCTTTTACTGAGAAGTGTGGGCATCATAGATCAGAGAAGAACAATCACTTCCGTCAGTAGTTTCAGGAGAAGTCGCCTTTTTTTGCTTTGTTACTTGCCCTTAAAGGAAAACTGAAATAAACAGTTGAATTTTGATGTGTTCTAACTTCCATATCTGGTCAAATACGATGTCCACTAGTCTTGTAATAATAAGAGCAGCCATTGTCCTGTTTTTGAGCTACAGCACGTGATCTGTCCATTTTAAAACACAATGGCAAATGGCAAATCGAACCTGCAGCGCTTTGTGTTCACAATGTACAGGCTGTGAACAACAACACTAACTTGAAGTGATCCAAACTCAAACTCCTGAGGAATCTGACTTTGTCTTGTTTGTTTGTCTGAGTTCTTTTTGAGGCTCCACATATGCTTAAAATATGTTGACTAAAACCTCTCAGTTAGTTTGTTCCAAGGGGGAAAGGCATCAAGGCTGAAAACACCTTAAACTCTACAGCTATGTTAGCAGGCACAGCACTGCTTAAAGCTAAATGCCATCACCACTAAGTGCTGGTGTTTAGCATTTATGTATTTATGTTTTATTTGAGGTGACAGGTTTACCCATAAAAGTTGATTGATGTGGTTCTGAAACAGTATTTCATCTATAACATGATAAAACACAGGATATAAGAGAGGCACTGACATGAATTCCAATGTCATTTCAAATTAGTTTAGGAGCAACTGTGATCATAGGACAGGCACAAGATCCATTTGTATGAATGTTCTGCACAGAGTTTAACTATGATAATGACCCATGCTATTGGTTAATAGCACGTCTTCCTGACAACGTAGAACTGAGTTAACAATGAAAAAAGCCATTGTACACTAGCTTTGTCACACCAACCGCTTTAAGCTAACCTCCTCTGTTGGAATATACACTTTTCCACAGCAGAGCAGTGGTTCACGGGCAAATATCCAAATCCACCTTTGAATAAACTGAGTGAACTCATTGTCCTATTAGGGACAGAGATAAGCTAAATTGCTAACAAGTTTGTGCACAGGCCATTAGCCCAGCTGGCTAGCAAGTCAACAGTAAGCTCGCTAGTTACAGCAGTTGACCAAATAGTCTATTATTCACTATGTCACCAAGGATCTGGTCTGTTTTACATGGAGGAGAAAATGTCACCCTGCTACAGAGACTGTCCCACTATAAGAACGTCACCAGCCCACTTTTCTCAGTCAGTATTGACAACCCTAGCTACAAACAGGCAGCTAAATGCTTGTTTTTCATGCAGAATGAAATTGCACAGCTGCTTAAGTGTGCTTAAGTGAAAACAGGCAGTTTGCCTGTTTGTTTATGTGTCACAGTTAAAGGTTAAACCTGTCTGCACATGCAAATCCAGCTCACACTGATGTAACTGGATGGCAAAGGACAATCTTATCATTCTGCCATCTGAAAGGACTAGGTTCACACACACACACACACACACACACACACAAACTGGACGGATGAAAGCTGCACATTTTATACATTGCTTTGGCTGTACTTAACCTGCCATAAATTAACGGTGCGTTTCCTATATTTAGTTTGGAGGAGGGCCAAATGTTCCCACAGGCTGCATGTCTGACTAACTTTCTTCATAACGTGTCGCTGGTTAAGACTCGGGCCGCGGATCAGCAATGCATGTTCGCACACACGCACACATGCACAAGTCATTAATGTGCGACCCCCGCTAAAACACTTAAACCCTTAAAGATTACTCTGGGGGTAAGCCCTCTGATGATTTTCATTTGAAGTGCAGAGAGCTTGTTTCAGTACAGCACATTTAAAATATTTTTAAAGCTTAATTGACCACGAACGTGACTTAAGATTTTTCTCTCTATCTGTGCTCGACTGTTTTTTCCCGTATCCCGAAACAAAGAAGGCTTGTGTGTGCACAAAGTCTGGGGATTATGATTAACTCTTTGATTACTGAGGCTGCATTAGGGAGAGATGGAAGGGTGAGAGTGGAGGAGGAAGGGGGAGAGACAATGAGACAGGGAGGAGGTGAGAGTGGGGAAGTGGATGAGAGGTTATTGAGGAAACTGTGCAAGAGGTGCAAATTTAGTGACGGCTCATCTTTGCTGGGTCTCAGCGTCTGGCAAATTGTGGGTGTGTGTATGTGTGTGTGTATGAGTGAGTGTGTGGCACCATGCCAAGGTCTCACACCTACAAGGCAACCTGACACTCGTTTCTATTGTTATCTTTGTTTTCCAGAAAACTTTTGGGTGTGCGTGTGTGCACATGTTCTGCATGTCAGTGCAAGATTAACCCCACGGTAACTTTGAAACCTGATTTATACAGATGTTGTTTATGTGCACCCAGGGAGTTCACACACACGCAGACACACACTGTGGTTGTAAACTAATACAGGACTGACAACATCCAGTGCACAAAGCTCATGGAAATACCCAAGATCCTCTAATTTTATCCTGCGAGCAGGACGGAGTATAAGTTACCTGCTGATCTGTCACAGCACTGGAATGTCTAAAAAAAAGTTATCAGCTAAGCAGGAAAAGAAGAGGTTTTCCAGTAAAGCCACGGTGAAGTGGTCGTCTGGATTAATGGATGAGTCAGCCGTGAGCCCAGAAACACCAGTATAAAACCTGTGTAATCATTCAAATCCCAGTTAAATGGCAACCCTGAGTACTGGTGTGTGACAGGGTAATAACTACATCATATCTTCCCCCACAAGTTAACATTATGCTGCCTTCAGGTGCCTGTCAGAACCATCAGAATTATACGCTGAACACATTTTGACAATTTGGATAATGGAAAAAACTGATGTTAAAGAAAATAAGTGTGTTTTGCCAGGCTGGGTCACGTTTCCAGAGTGGTTTTATCCCAGTTCACTTCAGCGCGCCAGTGATCCGGGTTTATCCAAAGCGTATCAGTTTAGCACCAAATTGGTCACAGCTTTACTCGCTCATTTCTGGTTCACTGATGTGCTCTTATTTTATTTCCCGTCTATTCTCTGTAACCGAGGATCCTGTTCAGGGTCTCTTCAGTGTCTGGAGCGTATCCCAGCTTGCGTTGAGGGGCAGGGTTCACCTAATTTTATTTTGTCTCACTTTTAAAAGTGAAGTGCTGATTGTGGTTTGCTATTCTTTGCATTTCACTTCCCGGAGAACATTTGTCACTCACAATCACTGCCTTTGCACCAGAGTACTAACAGACAAAACACTTAATGCGAAAGGTTTCATGGGCTCTCTGCAGGCTGTATCTCTGCCATTTGAACTGGTGGGAGGAAAATGGATATTATCTTGTGCTAACGTGTTATTGTGCATCCCAAATTCTATTTGCTGTCTGTATTTGACATGTATCTCCTCTCGATTTAAGTCGAAGGTATAGTGGTGTGCGGAGCTACATGCTAATGTCATCATGCTCAGAGTGACAATGCCAACATGTTGATGTTTACCAGGTAAACAGCTGATCATGTTCACCATCTGAGCATGATAGCACGCCATCATTTGCTAATAAGCGCTAAACACAAAGTACAGCTGATACTAATGGGATTGGATTGAGAGGATTTGGACATCTAAAAAAACGTGATCTCACAGAGATGTTAAGGGATCAACCAAAGTTTCTACAATTCATCCTGAGACGGACACCGTGCCTGGTCAGAATTCACTGACCGATTGACTTTGCCCACACTGGAGCTACGCCACCAGCGTAGCTAAAAAAACATTTCCTGACTTACCTCTTTTGGTTTCCAGCCACACATATAGTTTTGGTTTTACTCACCCGGGCTTTTTGTGAATTTTATTTTAGTTGGGACTATTTCTCTCAGAGACTTCTTCCAGTAAAAACTGTTTTGTATTATTTGAAGCAACCGAGACATTGTTTCTGAAAAGCCACATTTCTGTTGAAACTTTTAAATATAATTTTTCAGTACTTTCTGTTCGCTGCCAGCGTATTTGGGCGGAGGCAGGAACTCATATCTCGACAAATTAACAAATGACACCAAAACTATCTGCCTGGCAAGATATCCTTAAAGGTAAGTGAAAAAATATGTTTTTCGTAATATGGGCGAGCCGACCTTTTAACCCTGAGCGTTTCATGTGTCAACATGGCTTCACGCAGCTCAGGCTTCTTCTGGAAAGGGAGCCGATCTCTCCCAATCCCAAGGCTGATTTGTGTTTTATGAGCTCATATTGCTGCTGCAGCACGTCGGTATTAGAGTACTCAGCGCAGGAGTGATGTATGCTGTGAAATGGATTCCACTCTCATAAATGTACAGATTTGTCTGATTCTTTTCTAGGCTCTGCCTTTGATCTGAGTCTCGTGTAATAAACTCTGAATTCCTGCACAATTTCCTGTCCCACGGGAGGACGCTTTGCGATAGGGAGATGAGATCAGGGTTAAAAGTAAAGACAAACACACGCGCAGGCACACAATTTATATCATACATATGCGCATGGATGAACACCCACATCCACCTGGACACACTTGTTATAGAGACTGAATACATGCCCTATAGGGCCCTGGGGAATCCAGATAGAAGGCAAGAATGAATACAACTCAGAGCCAACCTGACACACAGGCTCACAAGACAAAAGGCAGCATAAAGACTGGATGTAAAATGCAGACAGTAAATACCGCCTCTTAACAATCATCCTCAACCTGTTTCATGACTGCACCCAGATCATGTCAGATCCCTTTTTTCTACTGTGAGAGCACTTTAAATGAGTGTAGCTTATGTATTTTAGGAGCTGGTTTTTCATTAATCACTAAATCAAATGCAAAACAACTCAGTGCCCATAGCTGTATACAATATAATAATACAGCAATAGTGGCTACTGTTTGTTCCTTCATTGGGTGAGATGTTTGATTGGATTGTTGGATTAGCCGAACAGTTAGCCTGAGTCTGTCCAATGGTGACGGTAAAAAACACCTACCAGCTTCTCTAAAGTTCATTTTATATCAAGTTCAATCTGTACAAAGTGTTAAAACAACAGGTTGGGCTGTGTCTTGATTGTGACATCCTGGGAGAGAGGCGTGGAGGGAAGGACACGCAGGAGATGGTATCTTAGTTGAATCAACAAGCCTCACTGTCCAATGAGAGCCCTGCAGGCCACAGATCCTGAGTCATCCAACATCACAAAAGCATTCCTTGACAGCAGAGTACAGTGACCGGCCTCCTACACGTCTTACATCCTAAAGCGCTGTGCAGTTTCTGAGATATAAATCAGAGAAGGCTCTATCAGATGCACCTGCTCTCCTCACTCTCACGTCAGTCTGTCAGAGCTCTGACACACCAGGGTGACCTTAAAGAAGTCCCACCAGGGGCTTTTAGATTCTTGCGCCAGCACACACAGCACGGGCTATAGCTGATGGTTAGAATGCACATAGTATCCAGAAGTTTTTCAATATAATGTTGACATATTTACACTTAAATGCTGAGAACATGCAGCAGTGGAAAGGATGTATATTTACTTGTTTTGCTAATATTGCTTTTCTAAAATCAACTTTTCTCTAATTTTACTGCCCCAGTTACAGATTATCATATGTAGAACATTCTTCAAACAAACTGATGAGCAACAAATTCAAGTGGTATTACTGAAAAAATGCCATGATTATTGACATAAATGTTGTTGGGACCTCAATGTAAGAGGGTTTTCTTGTGGAATAAAGTGGCTGCAGGATCTTGATGCCTCTAAATCTGGTGAATCAGAGCTGCAGTCTGATGATTTGCCTTTAAAAAGGAGGTAGATGTGATCAACACGGACATGAAACTGGTGAATATGCAGATTTAAGACAGATTTGTCTCACTGACTCCCTTTGCGCTTACTCAGAATGCTGAATCAGACGACTTTGGTGCCAGCAGTGACAGTTCTTAGTTCAACTTTAACTTTGTTATCCAAAAATCAGTCGACGCTACATCATAAAGACACGACGGCTCAGCGACGGCTGAATGTAGGCTCGATGTGACGGAATCCAACATTTCACTTCATCCTTCGATGTTGTCTCATTCCCGCAATACTTTCAGCCCCCTTCCCCCTTTGCGCTCTCACCCCTCCTCCCTCTCTCCCTATCTCTCTCGCTCATTCTTTGTCTCCCTCTCTCTGTAGTCCCGGCACTTTGATAAACACAGTTGATCCTGGGCCTATGCACTGAGTATGGAGTGTTTGAAGGGCAGCCTTTCTACTCAGGACCTTGTTTATTCTGCCCACTCCCCGTCAACCGTGTTTAATGTCACCAAGGCCTTTTTCTCCCCTGAAAACACACACACACACACACACACACATATACTTTACTTAAGTTGCAACAAAAGAGATAGACTGAGAGAAAGAACGGAAAGCAACAGATAGCAGCTCCATGTGTATGTATGTGTTATGAAAGGAGGGGGAGGCAATGCATGAAAGGCAGAGCTACTGATTACATCTCCTATGAAGAGTGTGTGTGTGTGTGTGTGAGTGTGTGTGTGTGTGAGAGAGAGAGAGTGTATGGGGGGAGTTTACTGAGCAAAACCAGGCGCATCAGCGTCTTGGCACATGCACACACTTTTGGCATTTTGGGTTTGTTCAGAGAAAAACAGCATTCCCTCTGTCCAAAGTCTGCAGAGGGCAACTAGGCCCAGTGTGCACATGCGTGGGTGTCTGTGTGTGTGTGTGTGTGTGCATTAAGGCTGTTTGAACAGTGGGTTTGTATGCTGTCAGTGTAACACTCGGGCTAAGGTGTATGATTTGTATGGTGTGTGTGCGTGGAGCTAATGTTAAAAGTGAAGTGTAATCTGAGTGCTGACAGTCTAAATCCCCAGTGGGAAAGTGGCTTTGTACAGAAAAAAAAAAAAGAAAAACATGTGACCCAGATAGCTAGCAGCAGTGTACATATCATTAGATTATACAACGTATAATCAAATATCATTCATTAAAGTGTGGAACTCATGGTTTGGAAAACACATACATAAGTCATGCAGGATCAAGGGATATCCTTGGAAAAACGAACGGCAACACAGAGTTTAGGATTTTGGTCCTCAGCGGGGACTTTTGATGGCAACTCATTGGATTGAAGTTTTACTTTGAAGCTAATTATTGCAAAGAACCCAAATCTTATGTATTTCTCTACCGCAGGGTGTGGTGTGGACGAGGTTTGGTCAAATCAGATTTGACCGACATTGACTAAACCGCTAATCAGCCCACCATCAGGCATTTGAGCTGATTTATATTAATATTTTAAACTCAAGTAGGACTGGTGCACGTTGCATCACCTTTTTCCTCCCCATGTGTAAGAAGCATCACATATAGCGAGAGAAGATGAATGAGAAAATGGCTTTTTAAATGGGGTTTTAACCCTATTTTCACATTGTAAGACCTTTTGTGTAGCAGCTCTTACTCTGAGGCGTGTCTCTCGGGCCCTATGAGGTGCTAAAACACTGTAAACGGGAATAAGACATTTTTCATCAATTCGGTCAAATTCCTGAGTTCCAGGCTACGTGTGGAAAACAAGAATGTGCAGCTTTTGCTGAAGAGCAGCCACTGTGGCCGCAAGTGGCAGTTACAGGATAATGGCATGCTGAACTTTCCTTCATTTTCCATTTTAAGTGTTGAGTGCTGCTTGAAAGACGTCGGAGGGTTTAGGACTGAGCGGGAAATGACAGCAACACAAACGGTGTTTACACTTTTCACTTTTGTGATATCGAACATACTTACATGTGGTTAGCATAAATGGAGAGTCACACAGTGAGCAGGCTAACATCAGTATTATCAGTCACACAGCAATCTGTAAAGCTAGCTAACATCAGCTACAATAAGTGACTGGTCATACCAGACCAAGGGGTAGTTTATGTTGTTTTATATGGAGAAACAGTGTGTTGCATTGCTGATTTAACCTTCTATTTGTAAGACAAAGCGCTTTTTATTTCCACTTTCACAAGTAATATACACTGGCTTTACTAGCTTTGAGGCTAAACTAGCCATCTTACATACTGACTGCAGCTAAATATATCCTGGCTTGTATCTGTAGCCGGCACACGGGCTTGTGTGTTTTCCCCACTTTGTTTTTACTTGATAGATTTCTATAAATCAACTGGAACAGCAGCTAAAGACATTCATACGCTGGGTCTGATGTTTCACCAAGACCTGGAGTGGACAAACACACACACACACACACACACACACACACACTCTGAAAAATAAAAAACTCTGAACGGTTCATGGACGAGATCATGGATGCAAGCACACTACGCGGACGCATGTGTGCACTTTTATAAACACACACACACGTATGCACTCACAAACAGCCCCCTAAGGTCCAGCCTGATCTGCAACCCCTCCCTGAAAATTCCAAAACCCCTCCATTTCTGCCGAATACACAAAGAATTTATTAGCCGAGCAGAGGCACATCTGCAAGCCATTTCAGCTGTTGTTGTTGAGTCGGGCCGGGCCGAAGAGAAGGGACTGGACGCTGCATCCAACCCCCCCTCCGCTCCTTTTACCTCCTCCTGGGTCAGGACATCTTAAGGAGGTCTAGGAGAGTGGAGGATGGTGTGTGTGTGTGTGTGTGTGTGTGTGTGTGTGTGTGTGTGTGTGTGTGTGTGTGTGTGTGTGTGTGTGTGTGTGTGTGTGTGGTGTGAGGAAAGACCAGCAGGAAACCCATCCTCCCATTTCATGCTCAGAGGGACTTTATTGTCCAGCTCTGGTGCTAAACCCCTGCAAGTTCATTACCATGTTCAAACTGCTTCAAGGTTTCTCCACCAATGCACCCCCAACCACCATCAGCCTCCATCTACCGCAACAGCAAAATAATAGTTCCTTTCTCCAGGATTAACATTCAAATGGCGCATACAGTATAGTCTCTTTGACATTCATATTAATGGTCCTTATGAATGTGAATGAAACACAGCAGGGGGGACGGAGCTGGATGAGCCCGCTGGATATTTGCATGTTTCATTAATCTGCTAACATTTGTCCCTGGGTGGGCCATGTGTATGTGTGCAAGAGCATTTAAATTTTCCACTATTTCAGGCATTCGATCTCTGTTGAATAGAGATGGTCTGTGAAACCACGAGAAAAGAGAGAAAATGGAGAAAAGAAAAATCTTGTCAGAGGCAAAAAGGAGCACAGAGAGAGTTTGGGTGGCCCCATCATGTACAGTTATGTGCGTGTGTGAGCTGGGGATCTACTGTAAGCCCTGTGCACACAGACTGTCACCAGTGATGAATAGGTCTACCTGGTGAGAGGGCCCTCCATGGACACACACACACAAACTCCTCTTGTAAATGCATTACACTGCACTGACAATAGTCATCTTCTGTTTCATCTAACCCCCCCTCCACACACACACTCAGTGTTAACCACTGTGTGTGTTTACACTGCACACGGCCCCCAGGATTACAGCAGCTAAACAGGGAGTGCTGGGAAGAGCAGGTGAAGTGCCATGATGGGTCGTCTTTCCATGACGTGTAGCGCCAGAACAGGAGAGCTGAGGTGGCTGCACAAGTCGAGAGAGAGAGAGAGAGAGAGAGAGAGAGAGAGAGAGAGAGAGAGAGAGAGAGAGAGGAGAGAGAGAGAGAGAGAGAGAGAGAGAGAGAGAGAGAGAGAGAGAGAGAGAGCGAGAGCAAAGGGTATTATGAGCATGTGATGTGATTTTGGCACATTTTGAGCATAAAGCTTACCTAATCAAATTACCGTTTGTGAAATGCACAGATTACTGTCGTGATGAACCCACAAAGAAGTTCTGCTGGAGCATTTTAGCATCTTTAAGCTCCTTCTTTTAGTGTCATTGAACACAGCTTTACTGTTTGGGTTCACTGCCACAGCTCTCATCGAGCTCACGCAGCAGAAAGCCCGGTTAAACCCACTGCACTATGCTCCCTGCACACCGAGTCAGCAGCTAGCTAGCTTTTTGTGGAGCATTTAGCAGCTAGAGAGCACGACATTTCCCCTGGCAGACCTGAGTGAATGCTGGACTTCTATTCTTCAGGTGGACTGAAACGTCATGCAACAGGTCTGGGAGTTTCCTCGGCTGCTAAACCAGTGTCTGGAAATGCTGCACCAGTTAAAATAGACACGTTTTGTCAAAATTAGCACTGACTGAGTTATTGAACGGCCTAGCTCATCTACGATATTTGTCTAAGGAGGACACATCAGTTTCATATCAGTGTAAGTTCCAGCTTATATTCTTCAATATTCTTATCTATTTGTATAACAAAACAGCCTTTTAAGTACATTTGCACAGTCATATCAGACACAGTCCACATAGAAAGGTCTATTTGTATATTGGCTCATATCGGCTCAAGATGAATTTTTTTCCATATCCCATATCAGTCAGTCCTTTGTGAAACTTGAAGAACTCTATATTCTAATGGTTATAGATTTATGTGCATATAGGAAGGTAGGTGGGTCCAGACTTTGCATTTTGGCCATTTTACAAAAAAAGGGGGGGCGACATCCTGGCTCATTCCGTCTCAAATCGCCTCTTGGTTATGATAATGTTGCACACACCAAAGTAATTGCGGATGTCTGGGACCACAGCAACATTGCTACAACAAAGTCTGACCAGGCACACGAGAAACAGCTCAGCCACATCTTTATTTGGAGGTTAAATCAAAAGTGAACACATCCAAAATGTCAGCCAAGAAGTCGGCCTGTAAACTGAGATGAATGTTTACAATAGACAGTTTGGGAAATCATTTTTATTGTTCTCCATTGTTTTCTCTTCCAAAGAAGTTCTGGCTAACCCGGAGTGTGTTCAAAACCTGCATGACCATCTGACTGCCAGTCTGTCTTTTCCTCTTAGGACTCATTTTTAGTATTGTTGGTGTAGTCCCACATCCCAGCACGAAACCTGGAGTGTACAATTTAATTATTCCCAATAGAGTTCATGTTCAGAACTATAAAAAGAAGCCCCAAGCTGTAGTAAATGTGAATTATCCTTTAGAGTGGGCAAGCGAAACACAAAGGAACCAACGTGAATCATGCGAAGAGACAAACATCCTCTCCTCTGCCTCTGCTGATCACTGAGGCTAGAGGCGGTTAACCTGCCCGTCACTTGCCCTGCAACTGAGGAAACTGCTGTCCAAACAAGATAGGCTGCGGCTCCGACAGCCTGCTCTGACTCATCTGACTCATCTTCCTAGCTTTTATCACTGACACCACTTTCCCACAGCCACATCCAAAGCCATTACAGAGCAGCTTCCAGGCCAGAGGTCACGGTGGCTGCTGCTGGCTCATTAAAACGTAGGTTTAGAAGGTAAGAAAACAGATAATACTATACTATGATTATACATATACATATAACATGTACTGTATATGTTCCTCTTATATAGGTGCTACAGGTATCATGTCTTTCATTTATGTGGAGCATAACCTTAAAAGGTAAATCAGGCCTGTGCCACACTGGTGCTACACATTCTGTCCACTGTCCTGGAATTGTGTGTGTGTGTGTGAAGATATCGTCAGCGATCTCCTCTGTAACGTCTGCGTGTGTGTGTATGCAGTGATGCCTGGCCACGACAAATAGTCAACAGGCTCAGTGATACAATTTTTTTGACAGTGGGTTGTCAAGCTTGCCAAAGGAATTTTCTGATGGAAGGAAGCTTCTGGCTCCAAAGCTGGAGCTATTTGAAGCTCCTAACGCGCCCAGTGCTGCTGATTCTTGGTGTTTCCACACGCAGACATTATATTTTTCTACAAAAATAAATATAAAAGCACCAATAAGCTCTCGCATTAATAATCACAGAGATGTGCCAGGTAGGGTTAGCTGGTTGTGTGACGGTGCAAATCAAATTTCAGAGTCAGAAATGTGAAAAATAACGTGTCTGTGTGTGTGTGCGTGTGGGTTGTGAGGACACCAAAGATGAATGGCTCCTTACATTAGCTTGAATGGTGCTTTATTCAAGCTTCCCACATTTCTTTGAATTTTGCGCATCGTGTCAGGCCAAGCCGCTGTCATTTGACGGCTGTTTTGAATTGCAGAAGTGAAAAACCCTTCAATAACATTTCCAACTGTCTCTCTCCCTCTCTCGCCGTGCAAAGCCACCACTGGTTGATCATGAACAGTAAAAGCAGTTATAATTATTTTTGCTCCATTCAAATGACAGCAGCTTGGCCATCTCTGAGACCCCCAAAATCCCTCTGGGCATCCAAGGTTAACGCATCTGGAAGGATTTAAGTCTGTATGTCAAGTCAGCTGCTTGTCTGATAATTATTTGTGACTTCATCATGCTTGCTGGCTTGTAATATTCTGTCACACTGCCATTAAATCCACGAATCTTGCATACTTTTGTCTGTCTGATCTCATATTGGTTTTATTTTATCATCTAATAAAATAGGATTCTTCTTTAGCTAAACTACAGACATTGGTGACCTGCAAATGCAGTTTTAATCACACGAGGCAGACTAGGAGAATAAATACAGACTGAAAGATGAGGAGACCTGGATGTGGTGAGAGAGCAGCGGGCTGGAGGCCTGATTTGGAAAAAGAAGGAAAGAGACAGAGACGGGATGGATGGGAACAGAAAACGGGAGGGCGGCACTCATCAGACACTTATATAAGCCGGTTAAATGAGTCAGTGCAGAAATCAGAGCTATCAGACCAGTGAAACAGACAGACTTGGCCGAGGCACCGGGACAATGTGAGGAATAACATGCGGCTGATAAGGCTGTGTTCTATTATGGCTGCCGAATCACGCTGCGTCTTAACGCTGCTTTAATAAACCCTGAGATAAAAGTCTGCAGCAGATGCATGGCCCAACAGTTGCTGCATTGATTTCTGTTTCCTGGTAACTCTTTAATAAACGAGTTACGTCACACGCAGGTCCTGGCACAGACGCTGCCAGTGATACATTAGTAAATACTTCCTGATCACTGACTAAACTTTCTGACAACCCCATTGTGTTGACCATTTGCCAGCAAACCCATTACAGAGTCTATCTTAGCTTAACCAGGTATGTGCAATAAAACAAACATTGAGAAAACGTGTGTGTGTGTAGCTGTTTAGCTCTAGCTTATATAAATAAGGTGTAGAGATAAAGGTGTAGGATTTCATACCCTCAAAACCCACCTTAAATGAGTTTAGGTGTGTGTGTTCTGGCAGATGCAAGCAAGTGTCGCTGCTTGTGTGTGTGTGTGTCTGTGTGTGTGTGTGTGTTGTGACGGCACAGCAGAGCCTGGCTGTAATGGTCCAGCTCAGTTTGTTTGCACAGCCACCCAGAGACCCAGCAGGTCCTCCACAGATTCAATCAGAGAGGATGTGGTTTCACTTCTAACTTTACACAAATAGTTTCGGCTGCACTCTGGGTGACTGTAGAGCCGGGGATGAATGGATGTACAGATGGATGGGTTGTCAGAGATATGGGTGCATGTATGCGTGTGTGTGTGTGTGCGTCTTTCTTTGTCTGCCTCTATTCATGTCTACATGTGAGGCGTGCAGGGAAAAGGAATTCTGTTTGTGCATAGGCATGCAGAAAAGCGGTACATGCGTTCTTGTTCCCATGCGTGCACTTGTGTCCGTGCGCTACACATGTACACACACAGTATGAGGGTGTGGAATTTTCGTGTGGCTGTGTGCGCAGAATTCCTGACCCACTGCTCTCGTAGCAGAGCAGTAATGAGCTTATTAGTCTGGGGATGTATTTAAAGCAGGTCACAGCAGTCTGGATTATTAACAGCAGACTATACACACAGGAACATGTGATATACTGTATGCAGTAGTGGCAGTAATTGTGAGCGCAGTAATAGCAGTTCAAGCAGTGTTAGCGCTAGTTAATGCTGTGGTTGTGTCGTTTTGCTAATAAGGGGGATGTTCCTGTCTTGTATAATTCTGATAATTGTAACCATTTGTCTGTGGATACACGCATCTTTCCTAAATGATTGATGTAACCTGACACACACACACACACACACACACACACACATCACGTACATGTTCAGCATGAAAAACTGGCACGTATTCATACGGACATTACCATTTCATGCCAATAAAGGTTATTTGAAATCAAATGTATATATGTAGGATGCAACTTCACATTTATGTGAAACTAATCTTATTTGCACTGTGCTTGTGTCTTGTAGATGGGAGAAATGGTCCCTGTACAGTAAGTGGATGTGCTATAACAGCAGGTATAGCAGCACCTATTATAAGGCCAGAATGAAGGATGAAAGCCTCTGACCAAACTAAAAAGATCTACATTCATGAAGATCAACAACAGCCCAGGCTGAGTCATCCTCTTGCTTCCCGTCATTTAGTTTAATCTGACATTAGGGTTCATGCCAGCCAATTCCTCCATGGGAAGTGGGCTTATTATGTGTTGCTTTGCCTTAACCAATCAGTGATGAGTGACACATCCAATGTCATCTTCAGTCAACACAAAAACTGCAATTCACAGGTTTTGAAGAAATAGTTTTGGTCAGTATAAATATAAAAGTACAGTTATTTCTGAAAGTCAGCTTGGAACAACCAGTACATTTATATACGACTCATCCTTAAAGTAAACAGTGTTTTAGCCAACAAAGCTCTGATTCATCCAGTGTTTCTCCAGCTCGTGGAAAAGTTATTCAGAAGTCTTGAACAAGGCCCGAACATATCAGGAAGTAACTGATAATCAAAGATTTGCTATGTAGAGCTGAAGTGACTCTGATTTGAGAAGCAGTATAGATCATGAAAAGCTACTCAACAAACTTCACAATAGCACTAAAACACAATGTACTGATTTTCCACACTTTATATACATTTACTGCATGTAGCTGGATATCTTTTTGAAAGCACACCTCTGGCACACTTTGCCGTCTCTGAACCTTTGAGTTGGGGTTTTTTTGTTGCTCGGTTTAACAGCTTTTCTGAGCAGGACTGCACTGATGGCAGTAATTGAGTAAAAAGGTGGGTAAACACACAGGTCAAAAGTTAAAGGCAAATATTGACCCACTGACTCGAGGCCAGGAGGCTCGGGAAAACAGCAAAATGAGCAAGGTGAGCGGGGAAACTGCAAGACATTACTCATGGAAAGTTTTTACTGCCGCTTGACAGAACAGCCTTCTTGGAGCATTTTCACAGACGAAGAGAGTCACACCACAGGTCCAGCTCTCCTCATTTCTATTAGGGCTTTAAGCTCTCCAGCAATGAGACAACAATTTCAAGTTCCTTTTAATTCCCGCAGAGTCAGGCAGGAGGAATTTGTTTCGGCTCAGATGAAAATTGCCCTGACATTTACAGCACCTAGCAGTGCCATGCAGAGCATAGAAACAACAGATCCTTTAGACGGAACACAGTCGGATGGTGCCAGACACTTAAAGTTCACAGAAAAAGAAACCACTGTGGTTACTTTGTGCTAAACATTATGGTGCTTGCTCATATAGTCGCTTCCTCTGACCTTCACAGGTTTCTTCTTATTTTAATTCAGTATTTAAGTCATCCAACAAACTCAACAATTACTCTCCAAAGGTCTTCTGTGTACCTCACCTGGTTGGCCAAAACCTTCCACTTCCGTCTTAAGTTACAGTTGCCTATCCCTGAAATCTGCACAGAAAAATTTGACCCTTAAAAAGATTCCCAATCTCCGACGCTGGACAAAGAAGCTTATTGCCTTTCATAGTAAATTACCTATATCACTGAATGCATATCTTAGCTATATCTTCAACTGCTTGCCTTTGCTTCCAGCAGGCATTCATTATGAAAACTCTTGAGTTTCAGCCAAGCAACTATCATGATAAAGACCCCTGGGTGGAAATCTAGAGCAGAGGCCATTTTGGTTCTTCAGTGACACGTAATGGAGGCCATTGAGTGGTCCCTGGACAGGAAACCAGGGGCCGTTGGGGATCGTTGACAGGCGTCACTGACCCCTTTCTCCACTCATCTGGGGAGAAACCGGAGCCCTCCAGCTGACAACACAACATCTCCTCACATTCAGGCCTGGCCAAAGATTTGGTGCTAATAGCTGAGGAATGATGATTGTCCCTGCGGTCGGGTTTCACAGAGGAGACGTTTGTAGACAAAGGACAGGGCGGGGGTAGTCAGCTCAGTGTCAAACACTATGTGCATGTAAGCTCCTGGAGATAGTCTCCACAGGTTCCTTGTGTGAGCAAATTTGCATTTTTTTTAACATTTTGTTTGTGACTGAACCATATGAAGGTTATAAAAACATCATATATGAGTGAAATCAACTCTAATGATTTGATCAGGCTTGTAATCAGCTCAGTTTCTATCAGTTTATATGACACTGGTTACATATTAACACAGTATTCCTGGGAATTACACCCACATCAGACAATTCCATACTTCAAAATATATGTCCAGTGCCAACCTTCAGTGCTGATGCAGGGAGCAGCGTAGTGGATTGTCATAAAGCAACTCTGACTTTCATGCAAGAGACTGGGTTGCCAGTCACATGAAAGTTCCATAATAAACACTTGTCATTTTACCAACCACAGCAGTAACAGAGTTTTATTTCATAGACGTCTGACTTGCAGCTCAGGAACAAATGGCAGAACAACACAGTCAGAGTTTAGGAACAAAGTGGAGCATTTAGCTACTAAAGAACCAGATGTATCAGTCAGGGGTTGGTGGAGACCAGAGGAGGGAGTATTGGATTTACCGTTGCCAGGTTGACACAAACACAGCCCCAAATGAATGTTGCTTCATGTGTAAAGGAGCCACTGTTGGTTAACAAGTTCACCATATCAAATTAGAATTTTATGACAATGCAAAGTTTCCCAACTTGTTTTCGCTATCAAAATAACAATACAACAAAAAACATTCATATTGATTGTTAAAATAAGAAACAAAGATGATGCCAATGAAAATTATCTGGGCCTTCATACAATTGTCTAAATGCATCACAGCTAAATTATTTATTATTGTGCTTCCATAAAGTGGGACAACTCACAAGAGACAGATTTGTAAAAACCTCTTATGGTGCAGCTCGATGGGCTTTTAATTAGACCCATCCTGTTGAGGGTCTTTTAAACTCCCTCTTCCAAGTTTGTAACACAGGCTTTTTGTTACAAGTTGTCTAAATTGTGATAACTCGTATGACATCACTTTTGAAGCTCCATCTGGAGCCACGGAGGACGTTATATAACCGTATTCACTAGGGCCAGTATCATCATCTCTTGGCTGACACCAGAATATCTTCCTTGAGAACTTTCCAGAGTTAACTTAACGAAACATTGTGACACCTGAGGAGGTTTCTAAGTTAGCGCTCATGAGATCATGGCAGTAAAAAGTGGCAGAGACACCAGCTTAGCTTCTGCTCGAAACATTTGCTAAGAGTCTGCTGTGACCTCACTTGCTGATGTAATGTCTCCGCTTTTTGCTTCCCTAACTGCATCTTGCAGATGTAAATTCAACATATACTTTGACAGAACGTAGCATATGCCATTATTAAAAGCAAGTGTATCAGAAGCTACAACACATCAACAATCAACGTAACATAGCTTGGTTGACAAGTGGGGAAAACGTCTTGTAACCTCAGTCAAGCTCTGTTTCACTTGAGTCTTTCAAATTATAAATTCAGATGACACAGCCTTCAAACACCCCTCTCTGAAAATGACATGTGCAGTGAATGAAGTGATCAAGTGACACTGAGTCATACAGACCCCCGTTCTCAAACACACAACCAAAGCCACCACAGACGGATAGGCCTCCAGCAAAGCGAAAAGTCAAACCCCATCTCAGAACCAAACAAACAAGAAGATCTTCTTAAGACAAGCAAGACCAAACAGGATTAGTGTCGATTGCATAAAACAACAACATAAAGGACATAAAGGAATGACTTGGATGTCACAGACAAATCTCTGCTTTACTTTTCAGACCACAGTTTGGAGTCAGATGATCTGGATGTAGGTCAACAGAGCCCATCTCTCTCTGTCGCTGTTTAAAAAGCATCCAGACCTTTCGTCCTTCCTCCAACCACAAATATCTTACAATTTCTGCCAAGTCTTCCCTTGGCTCCCGTCCAGCAGACAAGCACAAACCTTCCCTCCCTCATTCCACCACCATCCATCCCTCCATCTTCTTCTCTCCCCGCGTCTGTTGTGTAAACCTCGTAACTACAACCACGGGGATTCTCATGTTTTTACAAGAAATGAAGTTTGACATGGCCCTTAAAGGTACGGCGAACAGCGTGACCCCAGGTCCCCTGAAAGCTATTCAAACCCCACAAGAGCAAATTAAAAATGCATCGTCATTAATCTGAAGTGACGTCTGTTTTTTTTTGGGGGGGGGGGGGGTTTGCCAAGTTCAAGGAAGAAAGGAAGGCTTTTTTTTTTTTTTGAAGTTACAAGCTTTCCATCCTACCCGTCCATCTCCCTGGCAAAGCACTATTACCACTAATCCTGCTGTCTGACTCAGGCCTGGGACCCTCTTCACATGGATGGCCAAATGGGAGAAACCCCATCTGGGCGCAGGCAACTAAAACCACAGTGCTTTATGAAGGACGTGTGAAAACCCTGCAAATATCTGGGTTTGGAGTAATGAGAGGGAATCTGATGTATAGCACGGAAACATAAATGCTGTTTCTTTGTTTTGTTCTCGTGCCCGCTCGGTTTCTCTGTTCCTTCCCCTCAAGCACATGTATCAGTGAATCTCTGTTTGTGTTGCTGGTACATTCAAGGAGCCGATAGTTGCATCAAACCTAATTTTTATTGGCACGGGTCAAAAGCAAATACCAGTTTTCCAGCAGTCATGCCCTACACACACACACACACACACACACACACACACACAGCTTTCTTTGTTTAAAGCTACGGCAGCGTGCCTGGGGTGTAGAATTAAACTTGTTTAATCAACAAAGCTCCTTTTTTTTTTGTTTTTAGTTACATAAAATTATCCACAGATCCACATCCAAGATTTGAATACGCCAGCACGAGGGTTTAACGTGCCGATGTTCCTGAAGTCGATTCAACTGTGTTTAAGTTTCAACATTTTTATGTGCACTGCAAATCGAAGTAAGACCTGATCTCGTTTGTATCAACAGGAGATATTAAGATGTAACTCTGCAACATGTGGCTGACATGTATTACTGATGAGAATAACAAGCCGTACTCATGCACATGGGTCTCTACAGTTGTTTGTTCCTGTCTTTGGAAAGAGACTGAGAGCTATGGGAAGATTTGTATTAACATATCTTTAGTCACGGTGCCCGCATGCAAATGTTGTCACAACAGACTGAAAGTGCACAATTCCTGCCAGAACTGTCTCTTAATGGTTTTCATACAATAACAATGTATCATTACTCTTTCAAAAAAGCAGCTCAGGCACTGTGACGCTCAGTAGTGATGGTGTTTATTGAAGAGGCAAGTTGAATCCATTAAGTTGTAGGACAACAGATAAAAGGTCAAAGGTCACCAGGCTTTTGTCCCCAAGAATGAGTCTGTGATGATTTACTATGGGGAGTCTCGTGTTGCTCTGCTAGACACATACAGAGTCTTAGTTTAAACCAGCATTGAACAGAAACACACACAGACAGACACACACACACACACACACAAAGGTAAGATTTAAACTGGATTGGTGAGAGATATATGGGAAGCCTGAACACGACACTCACTGTATCAACAGGCCTGGAAGGGTCACTGAGGGAGAGGGCTTGTCCTTAACGCCTTTGTCACAGCAGAAAACATTCAGTGATCTGTGATCTGAAACTGAAAGGCATTGATAGCTGATAGCTAATAACTAAAAAACCAAAGGAAAGGAAGGAAAGGCAGGCAACTTATCACTTTTACAAAAACATGACATGCACTTGTTTTGCAAGTGTTGCTACTGACTAGTGATAGTTACCACACTGCACATACTGCTGCAAATAATGCTGCCTCTGATATGATACTGTCATTGTTCACAATAACTACTGTACTAGAAGTATGGTATATGATCGAATATCTAAAATACTTTGGATCAGAAGAAGGATCATTATAACAGTGAACTATAGATTGTTCCACACCACAGCTGCAGACTCAAAGCTTGTGCATTAGACTCAATTTGACAAAAATTAAAAAAAAAAAAAAAAAAAAAAAAAAGAATCGATCGTGACTGAGCTCTGAAGGTCTTAATATCCTCCACAAGCCAGAGGATTAACAATTATGGTGGTAATGTTTTGCATTGTGAATCACTCGTCTATATTCTGACAATGGATACGCTTTTAATCCGACAGCAGCCAATCATGTTGTGCAGGCAGGAGGCGTAGGTGCAGTCAAGACACTACAACCTCATTCTTTTGAGTGCGATTCCATGCGAGCGGCGACAGTGAATGAAGACAGTGAAGCTGTGGGCTGACCAGCCAAGCAATGACCTGCATGAACTATATGAAACACTATCAAAAGGGATGTAAAGCTGCAGACTCAGATGATAATCATCTGTTAGCTCATCACTCTTTTTCACGCTGTTTCAACAATTTTCATTTAGTGCAAAGTTAGTGTCATTAGAATGAGTTCAGCATAAAGTTGAGTTAAACTTTATAACCCTTTTATCTTCATCCTCAGTCAAAATATTCAGCCACTTATATCATGACAAACCATCAGCCAGCTTCATCTTTTAGCAGCACAGAGCTAGGATTCGTTAGTTAGCTAGCAGCAGCACTGAACTTTGGTTTGTCTTTGGCCGTTTGTCACCTCAAACCCTGTCGAGGTGGAAAAACACCTGAACCTTGAATCTGTCATCCAACTCTACATGTTTGTCATAACTCACCCACTTTTCAACGGTCAAATGAAATCTCTCCAAACACTATGTCCCGCCTGCCTTTCCTGTTTGCAAAATATGTCACTGAATGGAAGCTACGTATTCGCAAATAGTCCCGTCATCTTGACTTTAGGTGCTTTGTTAAACCGCAAATGTATACCAGTCAATTTTACATTAAATTAAACACTGTTTCAGACTGATTTGCAATCAAAACAGTCGGCCTCATACAGGTCTGGTGTATCAGCAACCTCATACATCAGTCTGAGCCTAATATACAATGAAACGCTAAAGTACTTTTCTGTAATATTGAAACGGAGAATAGTTCTCAAGGACTTTGCTTTCCTCTTCACACCCTATCCAGCACACTATTTATTGTGGCATTTCTGAAGTGCCATTATTAGGTGCTATTATGAGGTGAATTACAGTCTATCTCACAACGCACATGCTAACTTCAATGACACTGTAAATGTACATACACTGCCACACACACACACACATGCAGCAGCTGGTGCTTAGGCCTCCCATCTGTACATCTCAGACACTGATAGACCCCCATTACTTTAATATGAAAATTACAACCACATGAAATTTCTCCCATGGTTCAAACATACAGAGGCTGGCAACCGCACTCTATGGCAGCCTGTCGCTCCACTTCTGTGTTTTTTTTCCTCCCCTCCTTCAACTGTAGATCAGGCACTTCAAGGTTTGCCAACCATAACACTGTTGGCACAGCATTTGCCCTCCCATCACTGCGGTGCACGCAAACGTTGTTTCACGTCTTTCTTCTCTTTTTCCTCATCATCTGTTTATTTTGGTTGTTCTTTTCTTTTCCGAATGGAAATTTTGAGGTCGATTGGTGTTGCCTGTTCCGGGCGAACAGTTCCAAGCACAAAGGCTCGGATGAGGGATGGGCGGAGGGTTGAAAAGAGACAGCAAGAAGTCACGGGGGAAATTTAGATTTTTAACCGGCAATGAGGGAGCTTCAAAACAGCTCCCATGTGTTCTTTATTTCAGCTGGGGTTTGATCGCAAATGGAGCGAGGCGAGAGCTGGCTAGACCCTCTCCCCGACACACAAGTACGTACGTACACACACATACACGCACACAAACGAAAGAGAAAGACGTACATACTCTGCCCACGATCCCCATCCACCAACCACATCCACTGACTACAAACCGATACAGAGCAGAGGACTGTACTTTCCCAGACCCTGCTGCCAGTTTGGACTTATTACATTACCTAGATTTAGTTTATGACAATACAACAAGACACAGAGGTTTACAGGAATGTAGGACTGTCTTACAAAGCCATGAATATACTCAGATTTTAGCTCACAGTCTTCCAGGGGAGGCAGTTGGGAACACTTTCTCTTTTCCAGGAGCTATCGGTTTCACAATCAGTCAGAATCGGGCGTGGGAGCTGTCAGTAGACGGCTGACCACAGAGCAGGGCTTCCTGCCTTGCTCAAAGGCAAATAGTGCATCTGATGAAGGGGACGAGAGCATTACTCACTCACTTCTTCATTGTCTTGGCTGGTAAAAATGACTGAAAGTAGAAGACATCCAGCCACAACCCCACTGCGTCATATTTAAAGATGAATTTCTTGGCCGCAGTCATTAAAAGAAAGTTCTGGTTATTTTCAGAGTTTTAGGCATCATTTCTATCGGTAATCACATGGAAGTTGTTTACACCAGAAATCATTTTTCCATTTGCCTTCATTTTCTCTTTCACTTCAACAAATAATGTGCATTATAACTGGCCTCTTATTCACACACAGAGACACGATGCAGGGTCCGGGGCTGACAACCGGACCACTTTGACAGGTGGACGCTGGGGACTGGACCGGTCCCCCTTCTAAGCCCTGGTGCTGAGCCTTAGGTGTGCAGTTGGTTTATCGATCGGGAATCTTCCAGTGAAAGCAGCTGTCTTCTGCATCTGGAAGCAGGTTGATGAGAGAGGTGAGACTGAAATAAGACAGCAGTGTTGGGGCGTAAAACCAAAACAACAGCTGAGCAATGGGGGTTAGCAGAATCAAGTGATAAGTCCCTTTGGGTTCCTCACTGCTGCAGCCATTTTCTGTCACTGCTAATGTAAAAATATTGACCAGCAGCTCTAATATAAGACCCTCATTGCTCTAATAGAAAACTTCTGGGGCACTGTTACCAGCTCTTGATCTAACGAAACATTCCACATATGACATAACCTTTTTTCATAGGTAATAACCTGAGTCTGAAAACAAATGACCATCGCAAATAACAATAAATATGTCTCAGTTGTTCTTTTACGCTCACTGCCTGTCAGACTCTAATCCAGCAGAGCATATGTTTTGTTTCTTACTGCTGGGAGGGAACGCGGTCATGGAAACAAGCATATTACAGATAAACACAGGAGGTGAAGCCCTCCTCTGTTTGTTCTGCTGTAAACATGAAAGCACTTTCATGCTGATGGAATGCAGCGCCCTCGTGATTCTGAGTGCATGTGTGTGTGCTTTCATGTATGAATGTGTATAGAGCTCTATATCTGTTTATCCTCACCCGGCATGTGTCAGCACTATTGCTCAACTTTGACATATCAGCTACATCACCGTGTTACGTTTCGGGGAGCAAATTGAGCTCGCTCACGATAGGCGGGACATATAGCTAGTCTAATCTTGGCTGCTGATGGGGGACGCTCGGCTGCAGCCAAGCTCTTGCTCCCACCAAATGAAGAAATAGAGCGGCCAGCCAAGGTTTTACTTGTCATTTAAAATAAATGGATTTATTGAGGTTCCTTTAGTTTATTGCGGTGAATACATATTGAGCATCAGGGCGCATGGTTGGGGTATACATTGAAACAAGCTTCATAAAACCACGTGTGCAAGTCTGAGAAAGGGGTCAAAGGGGCATTTTTCACTGTCAGTAGATGTTTATCACAGAAGCTGATGAGGCAGTGTATGAGACTGTTAGCAGGCTGCTGATACTGCTAAAAGGGGAAGCTTGTATTAAATGAGCTTAACTTTTAGCAACAAATGGACTGAAAGCCCAAAAACCATTGTTGCCTGATACATTCTGCTACCACAGTGACGAAGAATCCAATAAAAACTATAATAATAAAAGAATTTATACCAACCTACATGTAGAGTGTTGCTTATTCTTCAAAGCAGTGTGTTCGAAGCCCTCAAGAACAGCTCTGGGGTTTTACTATTTTTGAACCAAAAGGTGAAAAGAAATAAAGTAAATGACACAGAAATGTTTGTTTCCTGTGTGAATGTGAATGTGAATGATGTCATGTCAGATCTGCTTGGAGCAATGAGAAGAATCTGCAGAAACCTGAAGCAGGAGCAGCTGATCAATAATGTGTTTTAAATAAAAGGTTTTTCCATCTCCCATTAGGTTCATTAACAGTAAAATAAAAATACTAATAAAAAATTCAAATGTAAAAATGTGTAACCAGTGATGCTTTTGTGATCCTTGTCTGTTTAAACCTTAACATTTTGTGACAACTGACCTCCTATAGCTTTGTGAATAATGACTGTTGTCTCCATGAAACAGTGGTAAAAGTAGCACAGCACATAATGTGGATGTCTGGGTGTACAAAGCATCTCACTTGGACACCTGGATGTCCATGTCCTGTCTCCTACTCAACAGTCAGTGGTCCTTTAAGATAAACCTCAGCTAGTTTGACTTGCCTAACACCAGTGGTATGTGCATATGACTTTTTTTTGAAGGCAACAGCTTGCCACCTAGTTCGTAAAGCAGATAGAGTGGAGGGCCTGTTGGCAGGGAAGCTGGACAACTCAGTCTAGGAGCACTTCCTATAATGTCTTACTTGAAGCTGAAGAACTCTTCTGTCTCCTTTATCTACTGTGCAACTTTCCATCAATGAGGCAGAATCTTGAGATCCAGTTCTCTCCAGTATCCATCCTTGGTCTTAAAACAGAACTGTGATCTTGCACGTGCTCTGTGACATCGCACCGAAAACAGAGCTGCACTCCAGAAGTCAGATCCAGTTGTGGATCTCAGTCAGAATAAACTGCTCCAGTCGTGTTCGCTGGACTGAATGAATGAACGAGTGACTACTCCAGTGCTCTTTCATTTGTAATACGAGCAGCGGATATGCTCTTAAAAAATAATGGGTCACCTCGGCTATTAAACTCTGTTGGACAGCGGTTAACAATGAGCAACCTGTGGCCCTCCAGTCTAGACGTACTGTAACAGGTTCCCTCGTGACTGTGATTATGCTCTTAATCTCACAGAAAATGTCAATGATCTGTGTTAAATACCTTGACCTGTAGCCTTGGAACACAAACACATGCAAACATACACGCATGCACGGTGCTGATCGGCCATTTGGCCTCCCTTCAGACACAGGAAGAGGCGTGGTGTGACAGATTACCGGGATATACATCGATCAGGACGTTAGATCGCTTCCCAGGTTCTCACACGCAGTTCAAACGCACACACGTGACCATTTAAAACGAGCCAACAGCAGACCAGATGTGGCCGTAACGCTGTTTTAATGCTGGACGTGCACAGAAACAACCCACTTCACCCAGAGCACCCTCAGCACCTCATCATCAGCACTAGAACCACCGAAGCGAAACAGTCAAATCCCTTGTCTGAGGATTACTCTAAGCTGCACTACAGCAAGTGGAGGAGGGCAAAGGCGGAGTGCAGTGTAGCGGTTTGATAGCATCACCACCAAACATTTGGATGTTTTATCTGCCTTAAAGTTTGGCAGTTCTGCTGTCTGGTGATGATGTTTGTTAACATTGCTATGGAAATGTTGGACATAACAATTATTATCATAACGGGAGTCATGATGAGGGAATTTCCACTGGAGAGAGGTGTGTGTGTGTGTGTGTGTGTGTGTATGTATGTGTGAGAGGAGGAGATGCAAGCAGAGATGGGAGAGATATCTGTGTGATGATAGTGTTGGTTTGGACTGAATCATCGTGCAGGTTGGTACAGCCAAGTGTCTCTCTCATTTCTTTCCCTCGCCCACGGTGGCTGTTCCTCCTCCCTCCTCTCTCTGTCTCTCTCTCTCTCTCTCTTCTCCCCTCATCACTTTATCTTATTGGAAACAATCCTGTTCTGCGCAAGAAGAAGAGATAAAGATACTTTGTGCTCGGAATGCGAAAGCTTTTATGGAAATAAATGAAATGCTTTCGGTGAAAAGAGAGGCCGGATAAGTGAACAGCTGGGATAAACTGCAGTCCTTTACACAGCTGATCAAGAGATGAGAAAAGTGACAGTTTGCATGAGTGAGGGACGTGTTTGCAATTGCGCTGCAATTAAAGTTATTTTTGGGGCTGAGAGCTGTTTGCGCACAGGGCCGACTCTAGGATTTCTGTAGCCTTTAGGACAAATGTAATGAGCCTTACATGGATATATTATAACCCCGCATCCCCTTCCTTCCACACAGACATGCATCAGGAATTAAAATGACACCAGAGCAGCTCGCTTTAAAACATATGACCATTTAAAAACATTTAACTCATAGCCAATAAGTGCCAGTAATATGCAACTAGGATCTGCAGTGAAAGCGATGGAGCAGCAGAAGATGGTTTATAGTTTGACTCTCTGTCCCAGCATCACAAGGCCCAGTTTTCAGAGAGTTAAAGAGATAATAGAAGCAGGCTGGTCCGTCAACAGCAGTCACTTGTTTGCCACTGTGCCATCCTATCTCGTTAATTATACCCCATTAGAGCATGTGTGAAGGTGTTTCGTGAATAAGACAACAATAATTAATAAATAAGATAATACAACCTGACGCAGACACTGTGTAAACCATAATTCTTAATTCATACAAAGTCACTTTGCCAGCTGTGATTTGAATTGGCCATTGATAGCGTAGCATGGCTTGATATTAATTAAGATGTCATTCTACATAACTCTGTATTTTGCTTTATTTAAGCATCCTCTACTTTCTCTCCTATAAACCAGACTGTTATACTTAATTAACGGCACCAACTGGCTAGTTACTGCTATGAACTGTTAATCTGATCCACCAAGTTCATAATATATATTAACAGTACAAAATACAAAGTAAAAACACTTTCCTTTCTATTTTCTTATGCAGATCCTCTAGAAATGAGTTTTAAATATGCACTACATTTGGATGGAAGCTGTGTGAATTTGACTACAATAGTTATTTCTTACTTACATATTATTATTAAAGTGTGTACTGCTCACAAACTCAAGGTGAAAAGTGCTGTAGGATGCAAACAAGTCAGTTATTTCACTAATTTGATCACTTTATTACTTGTGCTGTTGTGTTACATTGTAGCTTTCACCATTATTTCATAACTGTCATGAGAGTAAGTCCAATGTTCATAGCTTTGCTTTAAGGCTTGAATGGATGCTTCAGAATATGCTTGATGTGTTTAAGATCCCCCGTACAACATTTTACTATTCAACGCCAATAGTAATTATCACATATTATCACTTTAATGGTGTGCTTGGGCTTCCCTGAGCTGCTGGAAACCAAGTGATCTCAGTTTAGGAGCTTCTCGCTCCTCAACTTAGTGTTGCCACTTACTTTATTATTTTGCAAACTGCCAAATTCGTCATATTCAGAGCTAGATGTAAAAAGCACTTGAGCAGCTCAGACACATGTCAGTGAATACATTGGGAGAGATACGTTATAAAATCAGTGGTGGAAGCCCCTGTAGGACATTTTCCTGAAGATTTCTATCTCCAACTCCTTTCAGCAACATGAGTGCATGTATTTTTAGCGTAGTCCCAACAGGAAATTAAGCCAAAACCGTGACAGTGTTGATTAACTTACACCATAATTAAGTTTCATAATATCAGAGATACAGGCCATAGATTTTAATCACCGCTACTTTTGGCAATCTGGCTGCACCTTCAGGCTGTCTGTTTAAACTGGAATAACTGTGTTTAGCTCTTTATTCTCCGTCCAGCTTTAATTGTTGGCAAATATTAATGGTTGAATAAATTGTGCAGTTGTCCTTCCCAGACTTTGACTCTAGTGGAGATCCTGTTTCTCATGCATGACGCCAGGACTCTGTGTATCCCACTGTGAAGAGCTCTTTTGCCAATGTGTCATCAAGGATGTAACAACACGAAAATCCTCAATATTTATCGAACTCGCTGATTTAAAGTGGCTCCCATTCGGTTCCTGATCTAATGAGTCGGAGCTGCAGACAGTTTCTGCCAAACATTTCTGAGGACACGTTCCAAAGCAAACCCTCGCAGACGTCGGGGTGAGTCTATCAGTCTTGAGAAATCAAACCCATTAACCTCCTCATGTTCCTCCTCCTCCTTTACAGTAAATGTTGAAGGGTAAATACGAGAAAAGGCAAACAGAGAGTCTGGACTCTGCTCTGTTCACCCCCTCCTTTCATTCACAATCTCTCCATTCTTCCCTTCTCCCGCACTTTCTTCAACCCTTATCACAAGACTGACTAAATGGTCAAACTGGTTTTCTTTTACATATTTTGCTGTTACATTAGTGATGTCCAGAGAGATTGTGATTCCAACTGTTTCATATTAGTAGTTTCTTGAATATAGCAACTAACAATAGTTCATAATATCACTTCGATGCCAGTGACATAAACTAACCAGCTTGCTGGATGATTGGTGCTGGATGATGTTATCCACTGTTTTTAGTCTATTAAAGAAAAGTGGCAGCGTACATGAATCTCATGATTCAAACCCAGGGTGGCATACAGAGTGCTCAGGTTGTAAAGGTGTGATGTATAGAAAGACCATTTCCATCTGGCTTCATTCACATAATTCTTACTGCTTGTTTGTTCATGTAATCCATTTTTATTAACCCCACAAAGCCATCTGCTAACTTTAGCTAACTGTAGCTAAACCCTGTTAACTGTGAGCTAGCTAGAAACAAAGGCGACATCTATGTGTATTGGGGTTTGGGTGTATTGATTGACCAACTCACCACCTCCATGTTCATGAAGGTTAAAACAAAGTGCAGCTCCAAGAAGGGAGGATTTACTGCAGGACAGCTGCATCAGCCTGCATTGGTTTTAGCTAGGTGTACCTAATAAACTGGCAGGTGAGCATATGCACAAAAATGTCTATATAACTAATTAAAAACTAATGTGAACACGCACACACACACAAAAACCCTTCCAAACACACGCAGCAGCCAAGCAGGTGCGCGCGCGCACACACACACACACACACACACACACACACACACTTCAGCCTTTTTCCCCTTATTTTTCTACATGATTAAACACTAAATTAGATGGCGTTCATGTTCCGGCCTGGGAACTCAGCTCTGGCACACACACAGCCTGGCTCCAGCTCTGCTACACATCCTGGGAAAAATCATCATGTATGGGACTTACACAATTTCCATGTAGAAATCCAATGGAACAATATTGATGTTTAAAAAAGGTCTATATTACCACCACCCCCCCCCTCACACACACACTCTCTCTCTGGGACAAGGAGTTCATTGAGGGAAGAAAATACAGCTAAGCCCTCTTGATTGCTGGAGCGGCCTTTTCCTCCAACTCCCTTGGGTCACCTGCTGCTGTAGCCCACCACCACCACCGCCACCATCAACTCCAACTTTCTTTCCTTACATTGTTTGCCGACAGCGGGCACAAGAATGTGTTAATCCGCTGAGCACGCCCGCAGATTAATTGAGGGCGTTTCTCTTTGATCAGGACGGCGGTATCTAATGCTTGAAATATTTAAACTCAATCAGCGGTGATCAATTAGCAGAACAATAGCTCCAGGGTCGGAGTTGAGGAGCAGCAAGTGCCCCGTGGTCTTTCTGTCCTCCTCCTCCATCTCCTCCTCCTTATTCTTGTGTTATTTTTTCTGTCTGCTGATGATGACCCCCCGGCCAGCAATCAGGGCAGCGCAGGAAGGATTAGACAGACATTAACAATGATTAATGGGAAAAATAACAAGGCGGTCAAACAAAGGCTCCACTTCCATGGCATCTTGGAGCCGCTTTGAAGAGAGCTTCTCTTTCTTGATCTCCTCGCGCACACCACACGCTAATGCATGTGTGCAAATATGCACAGATGTACACACAGACGTGCACGCATGCAAACACCCCCCCTCCCCACGCGCATACACACAACGCATACACTTTTCCATCTGTGGGCCGCCTTTCACCCTGACTGTGGACCAATAAATCAAAGCCTGAAGAAAGAAAGGGAGTTGTGGACTTGTGCTTGTGATATAAAGGAGCAGAGGGGTGTGTGTGCGTGCGCGCGCGCGCGCGTGTGTGTGTGTGATTGTGAGAGATTTAAGGGGAACTAGGGCCATAAACCCCCTGGACTGAAAGAGAACAAAGGGCAGACATTCGTTAATCTCTTTGTGCAGGCCTCTATTCTCTCCACTCCACTGGAGTACAGTCAGCCACACACACTCTGCCACACCACTTCTTGTATGAGCCAACCTGCCTCTTCAGTCTATGTGTGAGTATGAGTGTGTGTGCGTGTGTGATCTCAAATCAGTCCCATATGGAAAACACTGCTTCTTAAAAAAATGCATCCTAACTGTTTATGTATTTCTTCCAGTGATGTGGACACAAATAAATAAATGATTAGTGCGCGTGTGTGTGTTCTAGTTGGTGTGCACGGTGCTTCAGAGGGAGCTGGTGCTGCAGTCGGGCCAGGGAGGCAGGATGTTCCCATGCTATGGAGTGTCAGGCAGCCGGCTGGCCCGCAGCCAAGACAAACCTGTGGCGGCTGGAAGGAGAGCAGCCCTGCACCGAGATCCAGTTACCATTTCCTCAATCACCGAGCGAGAGAGAAAGAGACCTGATGAGCAGCCTTTCCTGTCTACACAGAGATGATAAAATGATAGATTTGGGAGAGCAGGCTTGGCTGTGGGCAAACACCGCGCGCCAGCTAAAGATGAAAGCCGCATTTCAAATTTCACTCGGAAAGATAAACTGCCAATTCTCATGTTTCTTCTTCTTCTTGTCCTCCCATCATGCCCATCAACCTCCGCCCCATGGAAAAGGAGAAAGAGGTAAAAGTGGGGGTGAGTAAGGGGGGGACGAGGGGGGGAGGGGTTGTGCCCCATATGGAAGCCATTCTCCATCCCCCCTCGATTCGCTGCTGGGAATGTTTTGACGTGCTCTGGAGATGAGCCTGTGATGTCACATACTGGCACAGTACTGCTGTGTCAGTAAAGAGGAGGAGAAAGAGAGGAGCAGGAGAAGGAGGGGTGGAGATGGCGGTTGGCGGGAGGAGGAGGGCTAGCAGAGCGAACTGCTGAGCCGCCAGTTTTTTCTCACCACACTGTAAATTAGCGTGCTGGTTCCTTGATGGAAAACATTCGGGGGGCAACACCGAGGGGCCTCCTGAGATCCTAGAAATGTGAGAGAGCCGTGTTCTGTCAGGGATGGGGGAGGTTTGGGTTTTGGTGTCTTTTCAATTAAAAAGGCCACGAACAAAACATCTCTCCCGGAGGACGAGTCTCAGCAGAGGAGCGAGAGCCTGAGAGAGAGCAGACGAGTCCTGCTCTGAAGCAGCAGAGGCTGCTTCTAATAAAGTCTCGACATTCTCTCCCCCCCCCGTTTACGGAAAATCAGAGGCGGTACTGCCGGCCTCGCACTCCACTGGAGATAATTAAGTAAAAATAGAAGTGCAATTTCCACTGCTTAATATTCCAGAGCTGCGGTGGTGTCACGCTGACTGTCTATTGAAGTGGGACATGCTGCAATCTTCAGCCACACTCTCAGGGCCTTACTCACCCATGCAAACCAGAGACACTGCAGGGCCTCATCGACTGATCATTCTAATTAAGAAATGTAGGAGGATATAAAATTCAATATGTTGAGTCCGCACTGTCCAAATTTAAAACACCGTCCATCAGGAGCACTTTGGGACCACATGTCACCACATCTGTTAAAAGCTCAAAGGAGGTGAGCTTAGTATTTATGAATGAACTCTAGCTGGAGGACACACGCAAGCATTTTATAAAGGTTATGTTTCCATGAGCTGACACGCACTGTAGCTGTGTGTGTCTGTGTGTGTGTGTCCACTATACAGCTATTTGCTTTTCAGAATCAGCTTAACTGTTAATTAGTTAATTAGTTAATTTGTGAGCTGTTAGGCCTTTTTCAGAATGTATCAAATGAAACCCTGAACATCAGAAGCTAAATCTTAAAAATGAAACTCTGTAGTAGCAGCAGTATTCAGTTCACACTAAACAGTGGCACATCAGTGTTAAACTGCATGTCACCGGCAGTGCTGAAGTAAACAAACTTCGCCAACCACATCCTCAAAATCCAAGATGGCTGCTCCACACATGAACATAACCACCTATGAATATGTTGCTGCGGTGCTGTGCAAAATACCAGTAATGCATTATCAACCATTATTGCCACCACTGGTCCTGAGATGACAGGTGACCGGACACTGGAGGTACACTGGAGGGGCTGGGGTGAGGAGTTACCGATCTCCTTCAAAGATGGTCTTTGTACTTCCACTGACATTTGTTTATGGCAGTTTTCATGCTCCACTGTCAGTCCTTACTCTAGATAATATGTTCTAAGATTCCTCCATAAATATCTCAACAAAAATGGTTTATACATATCTGGTGTTCAATAAGCAGCCATCACTGAGCAGATAAATATATCAATTACCATACTACACACACTCTGCATTACAGTTGTAGAGAGGCCTGATCTGCTGCTGTCAGGTTATAAATATGGACAGAAAGGGGAGGCCATGGCTATAAAAAAAAAAAAAATAATAATAAAAAAAATCGGGGAGGTCAGTCTTTATGAGACTGTACTGACTGTGGCACACACAGTCTGTGGGGGTCTGAGGGAATTCTGTCACACACACCTAAATTTAAGCCATTCCCAGAGGCCAGGTCAAACAAAGCCTCAGGAAAAGGCCCCTGCTCTGGTACGGTGGGCCGGCGCAGCGCTGCTAGTCTGAAAAACAACAGGAAACACATGTGGAGTGCTCGATACAGGGAGGGACGGCGGGCCCGCAGTGCAGCCAGGAACCAGGATCCCAGGACTGAGACCCAGCCTGACCCTGCCGGTTCCCACCGACACTTCCTTATCCGCTACATTAGGGCAAAGGTCGGGCCAGCGGGACGAGCGGCAGATATCAGTGCTGAGCTCAGCTACAGGAAGCAGCCTGGGCATGGAGCGAGGGATGGACGGAGGGAAAGGAAGAGATGATGGATGTTTTTGTCCTATCCATGGCAAAGGTCCTCTGTGGCGTTGTCATGCTTATATACCAGATAAACACAGCCTCAATGCTTAATACTCCTGCAATGCTATTCCTATCATAGATCAACACAAAACAGCAGTATATCTTGATATTTATACACAGAGATAACAGTTATACCGGACAGCTGGAACAGAGGAGCAACACCTGGGTCTCATATTGGAAGCTGAAGTGGACGACAGTCATTCAGCCATGTTTGTTTTGGGAACGAGGCCTCATTCGTACAGAGTGGGATTACCGAATGACTTGAACAGGGGCTGAAATGGGGTGTCAGCTGAGATGTGTATGAAGCCTTGTCTTCCTCAGGCTCATACACAACAGATGGATCACTGAAAGGCTCGTCATCATCATCATCCTCGTGCACGTCTATTATGTTCTTCCTAATTTCTCAGCAAGTCAGACGAAAAGCAGTGCAGAGTTTAGTCTGAGTTCGGGAAACGGTAATCTCCTCCCACCCACTCACTGCACAGCCAATGTCAATGTTTAGGCCGACACGGTGAACGGGGCAAGCCAAGTGCTTAACGACAGGAAGTGATATCAGCTCTACATCTGAAAAACACGCATAAACAGAATTGCTAGTTTCACACTCACACATACGCTCTCTGTATTCTCACTTTCCAGCTGCCAGAATCCAAAAGAGTGAAGTTCACTCAGCTGGGTCACTCTCAATTATTACTTCTCAGCAACAGTTGATAGCTGGTCTATCAGGCCACATGTTAGCCTTTTCTATTATAGGAACCCACAGCTAACGTGTAGCTCATCACAGCTCCTGCTTTTGTTTTTGCGTTTTCTTAACAATACTCCACCGGCTCTGGTTCTGTGTTCCTGAACTGAAATGTCAGCGCCGCTCTGGAGGTGATATTAAATCCAAGTTCCAGGTGCTCATGGGGGAAAGGAATGCAACAGCTCATTTGCAACACGGCAAAAACAGCGATGCATAATGCGCAGCATGTGTTCCGCAGCGCAAGTGGTTATGTTTCAATAAACAGGCTATTGATATTCTGAGTCAGAAAATGCTGCTTTGTCTGTGTGAATTTGAACGGTATTGGGGGGGAATGTGCTGCTTGTCCAATCAAAACTCACAGTAATGTTTCGGGAGCGTTGGTATTTTCATCTAACATCTCAAACAATTGGGACTGGCAGCTACTGGCGCATCCCTCAAACCAGCTAATAGGTCCTGTGGGATGCAGCAGGCTCTGGAGGGCCAATCAATCTCCTACTGTGGGTTTGGTTACGTCCTGGTTTCACCTTTTGAAGAGCAGATATGCAGCAGAGTCATCTTTTAATATTATATGAGAAACTTTAGGAAGACACAGTGGAACAGCACTGCAGAACCTTTAAACCAAAGCGTTACACGTTCCACTTTCGAGGCTGTTAAGAACTGAAACGGGGCTATAGGAGGCTACCCCAAAATGTCTAATCGGTAACACTCAGCTTCCTTTTCATCTTTTTGGCAGAATACAAAAATTTGCCCTCATCTCCATAAGTTCTCTGACCAAAAAACTAAATATATATATATTTGTTAAATTAATGAAGAAAGAAAGACCAATTTCATTATGATGTGTGTTATGGTGTATTTAGGTCATGTATTTATGTACCTGTATATTGAGATTCACAGGTTTGGGTGTCGTCACTGTTTCACACCATATTCTGAAACCGAACCAACATTTTGACATATCCCCATCATGCAGTGACTCATATTTTTGTGTTAAACACCCCATATTTGCTAAATTCCTTTCACCCTTTGATGAATCACACTACAGTATGTTACCACTGCAGCCACCCATTTTCCCTGCAGGATCGTTAAAGTTTCATCTCATCCTAAAAGCAAACACCATTTCTCTCCACGCTGGGCTGTTTGCACATTTTTAAGGCTTCCTGCGTAAACTTCTGCGCGCCGTATGTGTCGACAGAATCATGCATCAGAACCTCATGCGAAACCCCGAACCCTGATCCAAATCACACAGCGCTCGTCACAACCAAAGGCTTTGTTTCTCGGGGATTAGCAGCGTTGTCTCCTGTCAGAACACAATGGTGCGATTAAGCATCGCATCCAGAGTCAACAGGAGGAGAGGTGGAAGCAGGTGTGATCCCGACATGCCAGGATGGACTGGCAAAAACACAAGGAATGTGTTCCAGTGACACACAGATGAACCAACACACACGTAAACTCGCACATGCACCTACAAGCTTTCAACAGCCCTCAGCTAATCGACACGGCGAACTTCTGATTCAATGAGCGCTGTTTATTAAAAGAGAAATCAGTCACTCACATGCATGCTCAAACCGTGGGACTGAGGAGTGATTAACTGAGTTCGGATGGACTTGTTTCTCATTTGCGTTCCGTCCTCATTGTGGGCGCACGGCTCGCAGGCCAAGCTATTGCGATGGTAATGAAAATAAATACAGGCCTTGGGAATCCACGTCCATTCCAAGAGCTATTCATCTATGAAGCAACCTCATTCTTATATAAGAGTCCCTATTTGGATTCAGTTCACATCACAGTTTATTTAACTTGATTTCCCTAAATAGGGTCTTGATTGGGTTGCATAAGGTTCTCTGGGTCCTCAGTGGAAAGGGGGGAGGGATTTATGGGGACGAGTAGAAGAGAGAAGAAGTGATCAGGAGGAGAGAGTGAAAGACTAATGAGTGGGGTGTTTTATGTTCAAGTCTCAACTTTATTTATCCAAGTGGAGAACTGCTTTGGCAGCAAGGAGTTACACTGACATTACATAAATACGTAAGCCAGTCACTGATGCAAGGTGCTGAAAACGAGAAATGTAAGACAAATCACCACCGTCGTCGACATTATAGGCATCTTAGTCATTACCATCCACATGAAATCATAATTTAGCCTGCATCGCAGTCTCCGACCTCCTTTTACCAAAAGCAAAAGACAAGGCAAGAGTTAAGAGTCCCCACAGCTGTTTGTCTCAGCGCCGGGAGTGATTGCCAGGAGATTGTACTGTAAGTTAAAAACACTGTTAAAGAGCACAGTCAAGGCCACGCTCCTCCAGATGTGTGCATTTGAAAAGGCAATGCAACACCCTGTACTAATTCTATGATACAGTCATTTGATCCAGGGTCAACAGTGCTACCTTTTAATTAGATCCACTGCTGTGAGCTATGTAACAATGGCTGCCTGACACACACCAAACTGATTGACTGAGCACTGAACTGTGTCTTCGCTAATAGTTGCACTTGAGTGTACAGCAACAACTACAGCTGATGGCCCGCTAAGACCTGAAGTTCTACGACTAGGAAAGTAGCTAAACATTGATTTGTGGCCACATCCACACAGGCGTGTCTGTGAGTGTGTACCTTGTGCTTACGGATGGTTCGAAAAGCAGGCAGGGTCAAAATCCAGGTAATCAGTCTAGAGAGAGGCAAACACATCCAAAAAGGGGCAGGTGAAAACACAGTCCAAGCAACAGGCAAAATCCAGGAAACACAAGGGATTAGCAAAGCACACACTAATTCACAACGGACAGACGAAGAACAAAGGAAGTGACACATCTTAAATAGGCTGGGGAGTGCAGGTAAACGAGACACAGGTGAAACCAATGAACTCATCAAGACAGGAAACAAGTGTACAGAGACACACAAGGGAAAAAACTTTTCAAAATAAAACAGGAACTCAGTCGAAACAAGGAACTCAAATCAAAACCATGACAGTATGAGCAGTTGTTACAGTTCCAGTATGTTTGATGGTCTGTAGATTGACACCTAATAAGCAAGAAGTGCACTATTTGGCTTCTTTTTACCGGTGCTTACAAGAAGAATGTTGGTCATGTGACATGTTTTTGATACTGTGGCGTATATTTCATTTTAATTGGGGTGTGATTTTTAAATACACCTGCCTACCCAGGTCAGGAATGGATTTCAGGTGTATTCAGAGTTACTGTGCACATGTTACGGTTTGTTTACCGGCTTTTATTGCCTGTCTGTTGTGCGTCTAGTGTGTCACTACTGTTGTGGTGCTTAACACCTCACAATCTCCTCTGAATGGATGTTCTCTATAAAGCCATTCCAACGAGCGTGCATGGTTGCCATCATATTCCTGTTTCTTCCCCAGATAAACAACAATGACGCTGCTTTCCCCTTTTTATAACAGCGTGTCAGTGTTTCAGGTCGAATAATTCATCAGCACTTGAATCTATGGAAATAAAACAGCTGAATGCTTGACTTGAATTGGACTCTTGAAACTTAGAAAAGCATACCCAGGAATTTGGCGATATCTGACTCATGGCGCTTCTAGATGGTTTTTAGAGCGGGATAATAACCCATCGTCGGCTTTCGCAAGACCGTGCGGATTTTATGGATGTTCTCCGTTTAGTTATTTCATTGTGCATCTGCACCTGAGTAAAATATAATATCTTAAACAAGCTTCTCATGGCAAACGCTGACAGGAAATGACAAGAAACTGGAGACTTAACGAAGGCCTTCCCATGACTGCTTGTATCACAGAATATTTTTGCAGATATTTGGCCCCAAAACCTTTGCGGTCGGTACATCCAAAATAAATTTGGAGCCGCAGCTGAGTGAAATAAAACCCCCAAGAACTAGTCCGATGATTTATTCAGAAAGACTTTTGGGGGGCGGGAGAGATTTCACAGGCTGCAGACACAACAACTGTTCAGTCGATAAAAACGTGTGCGCACATTTCCACACGGGCTCTGACCTCGTGACCCCGAAAAGCACCATCGCCACGCAATATCCCAGACACACATGGACAGGTGTGTGTGTGTTGGGGGGGGAGTGTGAGAATCTCTGCTGGTGTGAAGACAATGGTGAGAGATCGCTAACACCACAGGCTTAATGTATAGTTTCCAAGGTCAAGCTGTCTCTCCCACACGTCTCGTCTGGTGAATAAGCCTGTGTGCGGCGCAGCGGTCTGTCCGAAGGTCCATCCGGATGCCGACACGATTACCGCGGGGATATTGCGGGTAATTCCTGAGTGGCCGCTGTGACATTTCTGCATTAGTCATGATGGCTGAACGCATGAGCGCCTGTTAATTGCATTATCAATGGATGGTACTGTCCGTTCTGGTCGCCCACTCATATTTGAGGAATTCTCTCTTCCTCTCTCCACAACTGTCTTTGCGCGTCCTCTCTATTCACCAGCGATCGGGTTTGGAGTCAACTCGCATTTGATTTGCCTCGAAAACTGTAAATCAGATATTCAGGCAAACATTCCAGATTTCACTTTATGACTTTTTGATCCCAAATCTGGTTCAACTTCGTTCGTATTTCCCTTCAGTGCTTTTCTCTATAGGTACAGACGTAGGTTCACATTCAGTTTGGAGCCCTAATCCTCAGGGGATCACTGTATAGAGATTGGAGGCGATGGACAGTGAGAACTATGTGGACTATGAGATCCCCCCCTAAGCCTCAGTGATTGTGGGATGAGACAAAGGTCTACCGAGGCGTCTTAGTGGAGTACGAGGAAGCATGTTAACCATAAAAAAACTCATTTTCTCCCCTTCTCAACATCTGCAGCCACTCACAGTTTCCATGTTCTGGCTTGATGAGCCACAACACATGTTGGGTCTGAGTGAACACTTATACAAGCGCACACACACACACACACACATGCATACACAAAGAGTCAGGGCGACAGAGCTGGTGTGTGCCTGTGTTTGTGTACACTAGAGGCAGGGGAGAGATGTTCTTGGCCCAGGCACAATCAGGAATCAGACGTCTTTCTTTGCCAAGGACAAGTTTAACTCTATTCTGCTTATTTTTGGCAGCAGTGGCCAGAGTAAATCACAGCACCGCTTTATTGGCAATAGCTGAGAAGCTGCCACGGGCTGCAGCCCAGCTCCTATCCGCTCACTACGTCAACAAGGCTCCATACCGTTTCGAGGTCAGAGGTCGCACTGCTCTACAACTCCAGGCCAGTGCAGGGGCACAGGGAGAGAAGAGGCAGTTACACAATGGAAAGCAATTTTTCAAAAGCCTGAAAAAAGTGAGACAGCTGCTTTTCTCAGTCACACACGGAGGAAGAATGTACAGTAACACTAGACTGTGATTTAAAGAGGATCAGGACAGACAGAGAAGCTTTCATTGATGCAACTAAATACAAAATTTGATTAAACTCCCTTTTGCAAGTTGGCTTCAGGTCAAGAGTCACTGCGAAAGGAACAGTTTGACATTTTAGTAAAAGCACTTATTTGTTTTCTTGCAGAGAGTCATTCCTTTGTCAGTCCATTAAATATGTAGCTAGCGCCAGGTGCTGACTAGCTTAGCATGGTACAATCTAATACCTATTATCTTTTGGTTGAATCCATACGGAAACATGTTTCAGGGGTTTATGTGCTGAACTTTCTTGGCCTGACTTCTTGAAGTCTCCTTCTGGTCCGGGCAACATCAAGTCGACAAGATCCGAGAAAGGTACTGCACCAGGCCACAAAATACTGAAACACAACTTGTTATTTATACAGAATAAGTTGTGTTGTTGGACATTTTAAACAAGACAGATGTTTTCCCATTGTTTTCAGTCTTTAAGCTAAGCTAAGCTAAGCATGTGCTGGCGGTAGCTTCACGTTGAACAGAGAGACAGTATCTTGAGGCTCAATCATCTCATCTAAACACAGCAAGACAGCAAATAAAAGTAATTTTTCCCAAAAATGCCCATGTGTGAGCAGCATGATATATATCAGAAGCAGAGATCAGCTGAACTGACACATGTATGCTGTTGGTTCTTGTTGAAACAGTGACTTTTTCTGTTTGTCTTGTCCAGTGAAGGTTCCTCAAGAAGTTGCGATGTAAATCTGAGGGGTCAACAGATGTTTACCAAGTTGAAAAAGAAACATCGAGTAATGTAGAAAACATATTTTTACCTGAAATATCTTGATGTACAGATTTTCTATTTCATTTCAGCATTTCTTGTGAACTATTGCAGAGTTTTACCTCCTCTTTGGTCCAACTACTGCAAATTTATAGGTACACACAAACTGTGACAAGTGTCCGTGTGTTGTTATATTTTAAATTCAGGCAATAAAACAGCAATTCTCAGAGAAACCTTTCTGTTTAATCCCTCACTTGCACTGACAAACAGAAATCTAAAGTGATAGTGATGTGACAAAAATGCATTTCTCATAAAAAATATAAGCACCAAGCACTAAAACCTGGATATAATCCTTCCTAAGCGCTCGTAACGTAGTAAGAGTTTGTTTTTTGGAGCATCACCAAACCTTCAGCTTTGTCTCCATCCCTCACATGTAAACGAGAGATGCAGCCAAAAAAAAAACAACTGAAGAACAATAGAAACTTCCAGTCTTGAATGACATTCCAGCTTTGTGAGTGGGAGCCTCCGCCCACCGGATGGAAACACCATCCAATTTGCATGGTTAATTCATGTGACATATTTAAACATGCAGTGTAGTACTCGTACATAGGTTGGTCTGGAACATGTATCTGCTGCCATAGTAGATGTAAGTGGAAAGTTCTGTGTTGATAATGGGTCCTTGCCATGTTATGTAAGGCAGTTCAGACTGTCTTGTTCACAGTTTGGGGTTCTGGTTTGAGGGGAATAGGGGTTTTATGGGGAGGGGGTAAGAGGAATAAACCCATGTTGGTGTCTCTCTGGTGATTATAGTATCATTACAGGAGGATTAGTCGGAGGATCATCCAGGAGGTTACACTAAAGACAGCTGTGGTGTGTAGGGTGGTCTGGTGGTCCTGGGAACTGAAGGCCGGACTCACAGAGACATTGTGTGAGAAAAACCTACATCCAGCTCAGAAACGGTGTTGTGTCTGCCACTGAGACATGTGGTGGGCAGGCGGCGGAGGCCAACTGGTCTCTGAACTACGCTCAGCAGAGGAGTGAAGTGCCTGCGATGTCACCGCTGCAAAGCTGTAACCAAACCTGCTCTCTGGGGAGCGCTGGGCAACCGCTGCCTCAGTGCGTGTCACTGTGTGTTTGTATGTCTGGCATGTGTGCGTGTGTGTGATGTGGAACGTGAGAAAGTGTAGCGGAGCCCCAGGGGTTCAGACTGACAGACCAGAGGGGTAAAACACACAGCAGGCCAGACGTCACCACGCTGTGTAACCCTCAAAGAGAGAAGTTACACTGACCAGACCAGTGAGCGTGTTGTAGGCGTATGGGCCACTGCTGCACATTGACTGCTCTGTTGGCAGTCTTTCCACTGTTTAATTTATGTTGTTCTGGATTGCAGATGTCAGCTTGACAACATTTCATATGCTAAAAATAATCTAGTTATGAAAAGACATTTTAGAGGCCCCTGAAATTGCAACCCTTGCTCCATCCAAACTTCAAAAATCCACCACCTCTGAAGCTCACAGGTGAACTCTCACTCAGACTGGCCTTATGCAGTTTCCAGCTGAATTGTTGCCTGTAAATGTTGACAATATCTTCAATATGCCCTTGAAACATACATATAATGCTACAAGACTGACGCTAAAGCCAGGGCAAAAAGTTTGCATCACTACAGTAGTTAATGAGAATACCAGTAAGTAAGCAGGACAGAGCTAATGTGCTAATAATGCTAATGTTTCAGTTTCAGACATCATTATTTTTTATTATTATACAATGATCTGCCACTTGGCCTCAGAAGTTGATTAATGCTCATAAGAAAGTTAGCCAGACATGCTAACTTTTGGAGGTTAGAGAGCAGAAAAACTCAGTGTTTAATGCCTTCATTGTGCATTTGCCCTTAAGTTCTTGGTTTTGGAAAGGCTGGTGTTAAAATAAAAACACGATGCTCTCAATGTACCAGTTATTGCTTTTAATATAACTGTATGTACTTAAACATATGGAGAAATCCAGAGTCCAGCAGGCTTTCCTTGCTGTTTACTGTGCTGTGACTGGATCAACACCTTTCAGGTAGCAAGGGCTCATTTATAAGTTTCACAGTGGTGCTTGCCGCGCAGCTGATTGAACAGGTGTTGCTTTTGTTCTGTGCATCTCCCACAGCCACAATGCAGCAGCCAGGGACGAAGACGCTATTTTAAGCCTTATGAACCTCCTGATCTGTGTCCTCCAACATTACAAAATCTAAACTCTGGAAATAAATCTCACATACACACACACACACGTACTAGATCCTAAGTGTGATACACTACTGATTGAGAGGAAGGATGAATAACAGCTTTGTGTTTGACGTCACTGTGTCGGCCTTGAAAAGAGCCAAATAGGCCTTCATTCATAATCGCTGATCATAGACCTGTCGCTTAGCAACTGTAACAAAAACACAACTGTTGCGGAACAAATTAGTCGATGTGATTCAGTGAAAATTCATAAAAGAGGACATGAAGCCCTGGATGGCAAAGGTTTGAGTCACGAGTGTCGTCATGCTGCAGTGAAGAGCTTTAATTCATGGACATATGCACAGACGTAGAGTCATTAGTATACAAAATCAATTACCCATACACTTTAATGCACGCACCAGACTTATGTACATGTTCACACAAATCTTGTTTCTCTCTTTCTGCCTCTCTCTCCCACTCACACACATACACGCACATTTCTGTATACTATGGAGTGCCTGTACAGCTCCCAGTGGAAGAAATCCCTTTATTAGTGGCCAGTAGCCGCTGGCTGGCTTTAAACCTGGCAGCGTCTGCCCGGGCCCCAGTGAGAGCGGCGAGCCATCTATAAATGTGATGATTGTTGCCCTGCGTTTTCCCCTGCGCTCTGTAAAAACCAGCCAATGACCTCCCTACCTCACAACCTGGCACCAGTCTCAGCATCCCACCGGCCCCACAACAGCTCCCGCAACAGAGCCGCGAGCCCCAGTCGCCTGCACTTAAATGTAATCTCAGCGACGTTATTGGGAATTCAATAAAAACAACAGCCGCTGAATCTTTCACCCAAATTATAGGGTTGTGTGGGGGGCAGAATGAGGAGGGGCAGGGTGGTCAGAGGGGTATGGTGTAGGGGTCTTGGGGAGTAAAACTAAGGTGTGGGAGCAGCGGGGATGCACAGGCTGAACCATGAGTTATAGCTAAAAACTGACCGCTAATGGACCAAACTCACACTCCTCTATGATTTGTGAGGGGTGAGGGGTCACTCCACAATTCTCTGTCCCTGCTCCGAATCCAAAACCTCGCAACACGACCATTTATTTTCTCCATCCTTCAGCTACTTCCTCTATCCGCGAACACGGCCGTTTTCAGTCTGGGGTTCATGATCCCCAAAGGAGTCACAAGATGATTCATTGAGTGTGAAAACATGGATCTTTAATTCCCAGCTACACAGCTGTGTGATTAATGACCTTTTTCCATATGAAATTAGCGTTTGGAGCCTTCAGCCTTCTAAAATTAATCAAATTAAATAACCTCAAAGAGGGAATATCAAATTTGGTGCTGTAAAGTCACACGTGTTCACACCCACGGCAAGAAGCTGTGAGTGGGATCAGACTGATGCATGGGTTTAATTTCAATGAACGTTGGCTTTACTGGAAACATACTGGCGACTGCCCAGTATCTGATTTGGCTTTCATTTTCTTATTTTTGCCAATGATATCTGCCCGTAATGAAAGCATGGTAGTCACAAGGTAATTGTTCGAATGAAGCAACATTGCTGCAACAGCATAACGATGCAACAACAGGGGAGGAACTTTGTTAGTGTTGCCACGACCGGTCTGTTTCTCTCATATCCAACAGAGTAGATTTGATTTTATTCAGGCCACCCATAACCAAAGCCAGCCACTTCACTTCAGCACCACATGCACGTCCGTAACTTCATATTAGCCTTTTTATGAGTTATAAACTGCTTTGTTTTCCAGTGATGAGCACCAGCAAGCCTGTGACAGACTCAAGTGACCTCTGCCTCACCAGTGGGCCTCATCCAGAGGTCCGGCGGTGTGGGACTCCCTGTAGGCCAACCCAGGGAGGGTGTTTAATGGGTGGGTGGAGGCCCTGAATCCTTGAACACAGGGCTTTCCAGAAGAACAGTTACAATGGCTCAGCTGGGAGACATAACATCAGATGAGCTTAAACTGTAATAATCCCTTCAAGGAGCCTGGGTGGCTGGGGCGGCCAGTGGTCATAATGTACGAAAGTATAAGAATGGAGCGGAAGATAGTGTAAAGAACTGTGGGACCTAAAGTAACAGTAACAGATGCATGAATATAGAATACATATAAGACTTGCATGTGTGCATTACTTACTGCTGGACTACAACTCATTCAGTTGATGAAACAGTCTGCTCAGTGACGCCATCTCTCCCCCTATTTGACAAGAAGCCAACGACTCAGTACAGCCAGCTGTTTCTTATTTTTCTGCTGTGCCCCCCCCCCACACACACACAAATCCTCCACCCATCCCCTCCTTCAGTCTCTCCTCCATCAGCGCTCCCTCCATCCAAACATCCAGCCCACCTTCTCTCCACATTGGAGCCGCAGAGCCTACCTGATATCCAGATCTCACACATACACACACACACACACACACAGGAAGGGTGGAGGACTGGAGGTCACATATGATTGGTCTTTACCAATGTTGGAGTTTGGAGGTGATTTGATTGGCTCGTGCCCTGCACACACAATACCCCTCCTCCTCCTCGGAAAAACAATATGTTCTGTGTTTGCAGTTTAAACGCCGGATTTGGGAGCGCGTCCGTGTTTACAATCTGATGCCCGCGCTTGTCTTTTCAAACCACCGCTGCACGGGCTGGTAGCTCGCTCTCCGGGGTGTCAGCAGTTAAACTCTACACTGACAGCGTTGTGAGGGTCCGTCAATTAGGTCCTGACATGAAAAACAGTACTTAGTGCTATTTTCCTGCAGTTTATTGAGTAAACGGCGCAGGCAAATGAGCATCAGACAGCGGCGGTAAAGGGTGCACATAGACCTGACAGTGCCTCTCTCTCACTTTCCCTCCGTCTCTCCTTATATCACTCACTACTCGCCCTCTGGGCCTTTAATAGAATCTCTTTATAACTAAATATTTTTCCTTTTTTTCCACAGAGGAGATGATGGAATGAATCCTGAAATTTAACTCTGTCAAAATAAATCTATGGAAACATATGTGAGTGTGTGTGTGTGTGTGTGTGTGTGTACATACATGTGCGCACTTTCTCTGATATTTGGAGCGCTGGAAATATCTCCCACCGGCTTAACACACAGTTATTCATAACAGGCGCCTTCCTCCAGCAAATATCACACTCGTTTTTTGCTTTCGTACGCTGTTTTTTTTATACTTCATTCATGCATGCGTCCTCTTTCTCTCCCTCCGTCACACAGATCAACATAACCACAAAAAGCATCTTTGTTCTTGCCCTATCTGGAGAGGGTGAAAGATAAACAAGCATTCTTTTGGGGGGAGATGAAAGAGAGCTGGAGTGATAGTGAGGGAGGGGGAGAAGGTAAGGGGGAGGTGGTGATAAGATCTGACCCTAATTATGTGGGTGAGATATTGGCGGGGGTGGTTGGGCTTCTCCTCCCAAAAAGCTTTCAGATAGCAGAACGGTACAGTTGTTAATCAGGATGTTGGCATCACAGAAACTCCTGTAGAGTCTAAAACCTGTTGCAAAGAGTCACATGGACACATTAAAGCAACCCGATTTCTTTATTAGCCCTTAAGCAAATAGCATGGTTCGTATGGGAACAAAAATTTAATTATTGGAATGGGTTAATGTCATTTGGGACGTGTCAGTTCATCAAAAAGCGGCCAGTTAGCTTAGCCTACAGAGTGGAGGTAGACGGAAACAGCTGGTGTGACGCTGTCAAGTTAAGTCTCATTTGTTTAATCTGTAGAACAACTGTAGCCTAAAAAAAGGAGATAGCTGTGTGCTAGCATGTTAACACACAGGCTAGCCTTTTCTCTGTCCTTATGCTAAGCTAGGCTACAATAGCAATAAATACCAAAACATCAAACTCTTCCTTTAACAATAATAAAGGTCTTCAACAGATATGATCCAGGCTGCTTGGATCAGACTAACATCTTTACCATGGCCTGTACTTATATAGCGCTTTTCTAGTCATGTGACCACTCAAAGCACTTTACACCACCAGTTGACATTCACCTATTCACACCAAGCGAAACTAAGGATTTCTAACTATTCACACGCCGATGACGCAGCATCGGGGGCAATTTGGTGTTCAGCATCTTGCCCAAGGACGCTTCAGCATGCAACCCAGAGGAGCCAGGGATCGAACCGCCAAGGTGGACGACCCGCTCTACCACCGAGCCACAGCTGCCCATGTTTCTGTAACTGAATATCTATAATATCCGTTTCCTAGCCTGGACACTAGCACTAGATTGCATGATGACAGTGATATTCATAGTATATAAAGAAAATCAAATTGGTGCAATCGTTCATTTCCTTTAAAAGATCCAACGTGAGATCACACATTTTCAGCTATGTTAAAGCAGGTCTGGTCACTGAATGTTCCCTCAGTATCGCCTGCAGCACAGCTGGTCAGCAGGTGACGCAACTCTCTCGGTGGAAACTTGGCGAGAAGCAAGAATCAAAGTGTTGATGGATGAAAAGCTCAAACTACATTGTATAAACAATTGATTTAATGGCCGAACAAAGCTGGAGCATGATTATTTATCTGCGCACGTCAGAAAGTTTTTATTCTGGGTGACAAATGTTGGTGGGTGAAAATTCCCTCTGAGCGTCTCATTCTAAAATAAGCTATCAAGCCTGCAGTTCAAATGGTAATAATGCTGAGTGGACTCCAGATACTCTGTAGTCCATTTCCACAAGGTAAGTGGTTAAACATACCATGGAGGGGACAGCAGCCAAAAGCATAAATACATAAACATGTAAACTATGTATTATCCATTATTAAAGGAATAAGTTACAACTCATGAGCCCTTTGTAAGGGCTGCCATATGAGAAGGTGGTTCTAATTTTGTATACACGAAACCTCCTGGTCAAAACCATGTGTGATTGGACAAGTAAGCCTGCACGTAATGATAAAATCATCATATTTAGAGCTGCATACATTCTTTTAGCCTCTTGCGTGCAGCTGCACATGCTGTAAACACGGTTTCGTATACATCAGCAGGCATGTGGTACTTACCCTCTTTGCCTTCAGTCTAGTCTTCGGCAAATGAAACAAGTGACTAGCTTTGGTGTTTGGACACATTGAACATCTTGCTGCATCTTGACTAAAATCGCAGATAATACCTGTTAATGGTGCTACAGGTTATTGTTTAGTGTCAAATCAAATATGTGCGAGAGACGGACTGCAGAGCAAGAAGCACTTTAAATCTTTGCAGTGCAGATAACGGCAGTACTGATGCCGTGTTACTTCACCGTCATTAAACTGGGGGTTTTATATTATATAAGCAATGGATCGGCTCAGTGCTCATCAGTATCACTAACGTCTTTATGTGCAACACTTGGTTCTGAAAGGGAGAAGCTGTGGTCCTGTTAATATCACCATGCTACAACCCTCATAAATCACACGAGGGCCAATCCCTTACTGTAAAACACTCCAAGGCACATTGTAAAATGGAGTTATCAACGTGGGGAGGGAGGGACGATGTTTGACTGGTTAATGTGTGTGTGTGTGTGTGTGTGTTTGTGTGTGTGTGTTGGGGGGGGTTGAATGAAAGAGAGCGGATGGTGATAAGATTGAACTATCTCTGCAGTGTGTTTACTTTAAGAGTCAGTGGTGCTGGTTGTAGGCCAGACCAGCTGAGAGCTGTCTGCAAAATGAGGGAGGAACTCTGTGTGTGTGTGTGTGCATGTGTGTGTGTGTGTGTGTGTGTGTGTATTATGTGTGCAGCCATGTTCATTCGTACAAAAGGTCAATGGGCTAAAGAGGCGAGTAGCTTGCATCATATACAATAAAAGCAGGAATGCTCTCATTCTGGCTGAATCGCTCACTCTTTCTCCATCTAGGTTTCTTATTCTTTCCATCACCACCCCACACCCCCCACTCTCTCTCTCTCTCTTGCTCTCTCTCTGTATCTCTCTCTCTGTGTAGGGATTTAATGTGGATCAGTGTGCCCCGTTGCAGCCAATCACAGCTGTCCTGAAGTCTTTTGTGCCAAGCGCGAGTGTGTTTTTTGAGTTATGTGTACTCAATGGACCACAAAATCTAACCACATGCATGCACGCAAGCACACACACACACACACAAAAAAACAATCTTTAACTTACTTAGAGAATAAGAACTTCTTCATTTCAAACTTGTCCATTTGATTACTGTACATTGTCAGTGCACAGAGTCTACACCCTGCAGAGCACAAGCGGTACATCAGCAGAGCAGCAGCTTCCATCTGTGTCCACACAGGATGTGTTCAAGTGTACATCATGCGCTCAGAGAAGAAGAGAGACACGAACTATGAAAATATGCCTCATGATATGTTTACGTGCATGTAGCTTGAGTGAAAAAAGGCAAGCTGGTACGTTGCCCTTGTAGACAGCTGTATTGTATAAAATAGGAGTGTGTGTGTGTGTTTTGTCAGGCAGGCAAGACACACTGAAAAACACAGCACCTCTTGTGTAGACAAGCCATCAGACGCACAAATCAGAGCTGTCGTGAATACAAACACTTCTGCGTCTCAAATGTGAGCGAAACACGGCACTGGAGTTGCTGAATTCATTCCAAGATCGACTGAAAGTTTGGGTCGACTTTAGGTGCAACATGTCTTCCCACTTCTTACGAGAAATGATCAGTCGATACACACATTTACTTGATTAGAGAAAGACAAAGTATCCGTAACTCGACTGATCTTCCATCAGAAAAAGAGGTCAACGTGGACCCGTTTTGCAAGTAACGTCACACATTATTATATTCAACTGACAACTTAATAACCGTCTTTGTGCTCACTGAGAAAACCAACAAGGCTCAGAGGAAGCGCAGGGATAAATTACATTGTTTTCCCAGAAGTGTGTGTGGAGAGCAAAACTAAGTCAAATTCAAAATGTCGCTCCTGCCTGGCACCCTGAATGAATGAACCTAAACATCCTCACTGACACGTCTCGGTGTCCCTTTACACGCGGAACAAACAAAACTGAACCCCCAAATCTTTTTGGGTTCCAACCAACAGTTAAAGAAAGCAGGACCTAGTGCTGTGGTATTTTCCTATTTCTATAGCCCCCCCCTCTCTTTACACGCTCTGCTGCTTTTCATTCTCTCAGATGGTGATTGCTGTCTGTTTTTCAAGAGCCTGGCGATAGTTCCCCAGTGGATGGAGGGCCATGATACTTTGCAGATGTGTATGCCTGTGTGTGTGTGTGTGTGTTTGTGTGTGGGAGTGCGAGCAAGCCAGTGCAGTTTCCACTGATCTCCTCCTGGATTTACGAGCGGGCCTATCAGATGAAGAGCACTCCTGAAACGCTGCTGCAGGTTTCACCTCACCGCAACAACTGCAGGCCTGAGGTGTGTGCATGCGTCTCTTTGTGCGTAGATGCATGGATGTGTTGCACTCGCCAGCATTCCCTCCCTGTCACTCAAACGCAGGACCCAACAAGCCTGCGTTTATTAACTAAACCAATCCATTGGAAATCCCACTTAATCTCCCATAAGTCCCCTGTAGCCCCTTTATAAACACTCCAAAAAGTTTACCTCATGCTTTGCCTCATCAAGGATCTGTATTTCCAACCACCATAGACAAAAGATGGAGAACGCCCACCACTCAATAATCAGGGACAGGCTGATTGAATGGTGAGCAGACTCAGAGGCAGCCAGCGCTCGTCAACTGGGTCACTGTGTTATAAGAGATGTGGAGTGTTATTGTCATGCCGGGATATTTTTGTCTGTTTGTGTGTCTTTCTATGTGTGTACTTTCATCCAGAAGGCAAACAACTAAAATACCTTTTTATCCAACTTTTTAGCTGTTAACATATTGATGAGGTGATCGATGCAGCTGTCAGAGGGTTTGCACATTAGTACAACGTCTGTGTGTGTGCGTGTGTGTTGTCAGGGAGAGTGTGTTACCTTTGTCCTTGGCGATGCTCCAGCCAGGTCTGAGTCTGTACTCAAGGATTAGGTGTCTCTCAACACCTTCAACCCACCTCCAACCTCTGACTCATGAACACACACACACTCATAAACACACACACATACACACACGCGTGCACGCACACAGACTCACACATACAAAAAAATCTGCACTGACTGAACTCCAGGCCTGTTGCAAGTGTTGCAATCGGTAATTACACACTCCCACAGTAACCGAGGTTCACTAAGTGTATAAACACACAAACACTCTAACAGTGTGTGATAATGTTCACACCTATACAGATTTGAGCAAACACTTGCATAGGCTCCATTTGTGTGCACACACAGGCACGCATATGCAGATGCTGACCTGACATATAGGCTCCTTGTGTAAATGACACAGCAGCAAAAGGGAAGTGTGTGCCTGCATGCATCCAGATGCAGACATGGAGCTACGCAACAGTACAGACGCATGCATGAAAATACACAAATAGACACACAACGAGACTCCCGCCTACACAACACTCTACTGCCACTTATGTAGGTCTGGAGTAAAGCTTCTTAGGCTTAATGTCAGCCAACAAACAAGACTAGTTGAAGTCAAACTGTCAGAACACATATTTGGCAGGTCTTAAAGCGACCCTGCTGGGAGAAGGTCAGCCCCCGCTGGTACGGAGGAGTGCAACGCAGTCTGGAGCGACTCCTTCCTGCAGGAGTCTCCCTCACAGTCCACGCCGTCATTACTCCACCTGAATGTCTGCGGAACTTTTATCTGCTTCATTTCTGCTATGGTTCACTTTCCTTTTTGTTCTTAGCATAAGGACTCAAAACAGAGGCAAACAGCCAGCCTAGCTAGCATGCTAACAAAATCTGCCTACCATCACCTCTAAAGTTCACTAAAATGTTATATACATTTTTATTATTTTACAAACTGCACAGTAAAAACCACAACTTTTAAGTTTTATTGCAAATTATGTACCAAACTGTTCCTTTGTGCAGTAGTCTTGTATAACTCCAGGCCGTACAGGAAATAGTTAAATTCCCTGTAAAACTACAAATTATTAATTATTGAGGTTCAGAAGCTCCGTTAGGCCAAGTTTGTTCCCCTTAGAATGAGTCATGCTAGCTTTTCCCCCATGTTTTTCAACTTTACGCTAAGCTAAGCTAACCAGCTCTTTCACCAAGTTTATATTAATGGCACAGATATAAAAGTAGTATTCAACTTCTCATCAGGCGTTTGATAATAAAGCAAATAATCCTAGTTGTCTCAGTTGTTAGTTGGAGCATTCCTTTAATGTCTTGTGATGTTTGTGGACTGGGATCCAGTTTCAGCTGGAACATCTTCTGGTTTAAAGTAAAAGTAAAAGATTTTAATTGAAGACCTGTGGGCTCCCTGTGCGCAGTGTTGCATTTCAAACACTCAGCAGTCGTAAAGTGTGTTGTTTCCAGGACCCCAGTCTGACAGTCTCAAAGAGGGGTCGTAACGCAGGACAAGAGCCCCAACTAGTGCACCTGATTTGTGTGAGGGGAAGATGGTTACTGGAATAGCACTTGGTCTAAGTCATGTGCATTACCGTCTTTTTTTGAAGAGGCCGCAGGGATGTACTGCATGCTGGCGCTCCAACAGAGAGCGGCAATGAGAAACAGACCGGTGTTGGTTGGGGGTGGAGAGGAGGTATAGAAGGAGGGAGGGGATTATGGAGAGAGTGTGTGAGAGAGAGTTTGATTTTTGACACGTTTTTATGGTTGCAATATAATACCACATACAACTGATAAAAATACCTTACGCTAAACCGAGCACCAGTGAAGCCAGATAAGGATAAAGCCATCTCACATTTGGAAATTAAATTCCAAAATGGCAAGAAAGTAAAAGAAGGGAAATCACAGTGAGCAGAGTAGCGGAGCAAAAGGCAGTTAAATCAAGGTCAGCTACACTATAACTCATTTTGTTGGCCTGGTGGACGGTTTGGCTGCGCTAACTTAAAAGATCCCAGAGAACCCAGAGTTCCAATTAATTTCCAATGGGTGGATCTCCATCCAAGGGGGACACATTAATGTCCCAGTGTCCCATACAGGCTTGACTTCCTGCTGTCCAAGCAGAATGAACAGAGTGTGAAAAGGCCATCTGGAAAAATGAGAGGTGATCCAGGAGGAGAGAAGAGGCAATGTAAGAGGGAGAGTGAGGTATTCATCTTTCCTGTCAGTGGAACAGCACAGGCATGGCTCTCCTCGGAGGCGCAAGTGACGTCTTGTTGCAGCCTGATCGTGCTGAAAGCTGCATCTTAGCCCTGATTTAAGTCCTGCTTTAGATACCAAAGACCGTCCAAGGATGTGGGTGGGATATCTTGTACAACTCTTGAATTCTCTTCTTCCTCTTGATTTAACCTCCAGTTTTCCTAATCAATTGCTGAGATCTGTGGCCTCATAAACACCTAAAGTGTCAATCCTGGGACCAGTCTAACTCAAGCTACATGTTTCCTGGCAAACTTTGACATTTTGGATAGTTGTCCTAAAGGAAACAAAGGGTTTAGATGAGAAGGTTGACTCCTGAACTCATTCCTACACTAAAAGTGTCACTGAAGCCAGCAGTTGATTAGCTTGAACTCAATACATGAGACACTGGAAACATCTGCTAGCAACCAGCATCATATTAAGCTGTATTGATCCGTTTAAGGAGATCATTGACGGGAGGACATCCAGGTCCACCTGGATATGCTGGCTTTTAACTCAAAGTTGGTTTCACTTATCAGTTTTGATCATTTTAGTTTCCCTGTAAAAGGTCAAACCACTTTCTTTTAAACCTACACATAACTTTCTGATTTCTTACTGATAATAATACTGCGAATACAATAACACTTCAAATACTGTAATACTAATGAAAATACATGTATACTTTGCAGATTTGAATGTCATATGCACACATTTTGTAAATTTCACACAGTTTTAAGATAAAACTTGAAACTTTAGCTTTTTGTGTCTCACACTGGTTCAAAGTAACTTATGGCAAAATAACCCAATGGTAATATAGAACCAATAAACTGACCCTGGATCAGAACAACCCATTAATGAGGTGTGCACTATCCAAGACAATATCTTCTTTATAGACCTTGTCAGTTTTAATTAGTTGGCTCTAATATGTTACTGAAATATTTAGGAAGACAAAACTGGTCAAACAGAGAGGAAAGAAGGCGAGGTTTGCCCAGGAAAGGACAGAGAAGGTGGCAGACTTCGGTCAAATCATTTTTAACATTTACGTGAACCTGCTCGGCGCAGCGGCAGGTTAGGTGGGGCTTAAGCTATTAAAACAGCTCAAATAGTGTCAAGTCAAGTTGTCAGCCGCAGAAAAGTTCAACAAACTGACTTTCAAATACTCTCAAATGATTGTCTAATAGTCCTGGCACTCGGTGTATTGTTCTATGTGGCAAATCCCACCCATCTGGCACAGAAGTGGAGCCAACGCAAATCATAAAAATTATTGTCAAAAATGACTTGGCTTGGGGTTTCTTTTGGGCCGCTGGTGGGGAAAGGGAAGGAGAGATGGAAAATTAGAGGAGTTATCTTCTCTTCCATGAGGCTCTAGCTCCCCCAGTGGGGCGGCTGAGGCGTCTCTCAGACATTCTGCATCCGTTTGTCATGTTCTTATCTGTCATCCATTAAAACATAATGGAGAGCAGATGCCCTCGAGATGGATAGCTAACCATAACACCCACCTACACACACATACACACACCGAGACACACACACACACGCAGACGTCTGCAGCATCCATAGAACTAGGTCTAATTACATAACACTTGCCTCGTTCGCTGTGGAACACTGGCAACCGTGCCCGGCTTTCCTAATTCAAGAGATGCTGGGGTGATAAGTGACACCCACACACATAAACATACAAAATGACAACTCACATGTACACTCACACACACTTAAACAGAAGGAAGTGCATGCAAACACGCTTTTTGCCCAAATATACGAAAACTGACTGAATGATCGCATGCAGAAAAAGACGCACACGCATGCACACACACGCAAACTCCATCAGTCACACATTCAGATGCGGTGATGTAGCGATGGGGAAATGGAATAACAATTAGTGTAACGCCTTGGGAGAGCAACGCCTATAAACTGCTGAGGACGCACAGCCAAGAATAGATCGTCAGAGAAAGGAAGGGAACAGAGGAAGAGAGAGAAAGAGGGGAAAATGTGCAGTGTCACTGGGACCAAACCACCATCGAGCCCCTTCACCTGCCAAGAAAAACAGCCATCACCAACAACACAGAGGGAGAAAGAGGAAGAGAAAGAGAGAAACAGACGGGGAGGAATGGAAAGAGACGAGGGGAAAAAGCAGATGGAGGGAAACAGAAGCAGAGGGACATTGAGAGAAGTACAAAAGGGAAAGATTAGGGAAGTCAGCGTGAAATGGACAGTTTGCAGTCAGTGTGGAGGTCAAGACTTGAGTGAAGATGTAATTAGACCCCTCACCCCTGAAGGAGATGATGATGATGACGATAATGCTGAGCACTGATTGGAGGTGAAGGGCCGACACTGTGGAGACGGGGCCAAAGTGGCCGTGCGTTCACGTGGAAACAAACATTATTATGAGTACAGTTTGTTCTCTGATGTCATCCCGCCGCTGCTCCTCACGGCCGGGCCTTCAGCCATACCGCTAGTCTGCTGGTAACACACACGCACGCACAATGACACACTAACACAGAAACACACACAGTAACATAGAGAGGCAAAAAGAAACACACAGTGGATGCAAATAATCACACGTTAACACAGTCCACCAAAACAAATAGAGCTGACTCACACAAACACGGGTGCGAAGCAGCAACTTAGAACACAGTGTCCCTCACCGCTTGGACCATTTCCCGATTTACAATGAATCAACAAAGTGATGATGCTGGCGATGATATATGAAGAGGCTGCATTTATAGAAACGCAGGGGGTAAGCTGCTGAAAAGCATCAAGGAAACACACACACACACACACACAAATGGAAACTTTAGGGTCTTAACAACGCTGGCTGTCTCTCTCTGAGCTCGGCCGGCGTTGACTGATTCTATCTCCTTCTGGGTTTGGCTACCGCTGACGGATCCTGTCACCATTGGCAAAGAGGGTCTCCACATGCAGTCACTGGTCTCCACCCTGCAGCTTCCCCACACACATACACACAGGGAGCACGTAGACAGCCTATTGGGCGGCTTTGGGGAAGCAAGTAAACTGGCTTTTGCAATGCAAGACATATGCTGCAGTATGTTACAGGAGCGTGCCAATATATAGGCTGTCCTGTCAACTTTTATATTAAATATGAGAAAATAAACATCCATCATCCTGATATCTAAGCTCGTGATCACGTAAAATTGGCCTTATTCTGACAGTTTGCTGGAAGTGTTTCATGCAAAACTAAATCAAGGTTGCAGCTCTGTACACTCCAGTACATATAATACCACACATGGAATAAAACAATACCAGTCATTATGTCATCAGCTGAGTACATACTGTGAATAATGTGCCGAGGGAAGTTTCCACCTCAGAACGTTGCTCCAGCCGGTGAATAAAAACAAGCAGGAGAGGTCTGCATGCACAGGAGTGCCTGTGCCAAGGTATGTCATGAGAGGGAAAAGGCTATATGCTCAGTACGAAAGCAGGCCGATGAGGGCGTAGACAGCTTACAAGGTCGTGATCTACCCTTGTTCTCAGATTTGACTGGAACTGCTGGGCCAGGATCTCGTCTGGCTGAAGTAAAAGATGGAAACCTAGAGGCAGAGAGGCCAAATACAGGAACCAAGAGTCTGACACATCATGGAGCTTAAAGATGAGGAATCAGGATTTCTAGTATTGTGTTGTATTTCATTAGAATGTATTGTTTTTGGTGCTTGAGTCGTTGTTATAACATCTATACGGACAATTTAGTCGGCCATTATTTTGCTTTGTAGTTCAGTTGGTAGGGTTTCTCTTTTGACTCAGTCTGGGCTAATCTGAACTCACCCACATCATGTGAACTCAACACAAGCAACCTACTTTAACCAATCGAGGCAGCGGTACGCCAGAAGCTCCTGTGTTCTGTGAGGTAAAATTGCTGTTTTAGTGGAAGGATTTAAAGAGACATACGTGGATATAACGGCTTTAGCTTCCTCTCTGGAAGGCCCGTGTGACTGCAAGGTAAATTCAATTCAGCTTTATTTATATAGCTCAGAATCATAACAGAGGTTATTTCAGGGCATAGTTCATAAATTGCCGAGGAGAAACGTCTTTTGAAGCGGAACCTGGCTCTGGATGTCCAGTGGATGTCCATCTGCCTGACCCGTGGAGAGAGAGCAGAGAAAATATTCTAAAACAGGTGTCTTTAAGGTGTTAATATTACATTTTAGTAATAGCAAGTCCCATCCAAAAGATTGCATTGCTTCCTACACCAGTGCTGCTTCTCCAAACAGACTGTGGAAAAGTACCTCATGCAATCCCACTTCAAAAAACCCCAACTGTTCCTTTAATCAATATATTTTGGATGTCATATTTCATGTTATGTTTATCCATCAAAACCACCAGACTAGCCCAATGCTACATCAAACAGCCAGTACTGAAGTGTTGGCCAAAGTGTTAGCCATCATCCTACACAGTGCATGCTAAAGAGCTACCTTTGAACCTCAACGGCAAAGACACCTGATGACTTGATGATGATGACGAAGCGTTTTTTCCTACAGCTAAACACATCCAGCGGGCCCATTTCCAGAAAACAGTGTTCTCCACTAAAGCAGAAAGGAAATCCCAGTGAGTGAAGAGCCCCAGCCACAGTACACAGCTACTGAACTCTGCTGTAGGTGAGGCCAAACAAGACTCGACCTGCTCCTTGCATGGCTTTGTACACATGACTGGATCTGTTGGTGTTTAATTAGACTGGCTCATCTGCGAACAATCGGAGCAGGTTTATTTTGGCTGATGTGACCCCGCTGGCTGTGAGTCATGTCATGACAGACGAGGAGAGCCGTGATCTCTAGCTAATTATACGTATACACTGAGTGATTTGAAGTTTCCTTTTGTCTTGTGAAGATGTTAATGTTGTCGCAGACGTCATACGCAAGGACCAAGAATCTACCATATTTCAGGGCGCTCCTACGTGTTTTGCATCAGACTGATCACTGAAATGTAGGATTGAGCAAAGCCGTTCAGGTCAGACACGGCTCCTATTTGCAGCAGTAGCCCGGGGGCAGCATTTAAATGCTGAGGATCAAACGCTCACACCTGATGGCTGCACTGCAAAGCCACTGTTACACACATCTGGGCATTTGAAGTAGCTGTCAGTCCGTTGATGGTTTGGCATGGCGTAAAGGAATGGGAACCTGTAAATCCATATTTATTGAAACTAATACAAAGGCAAGGAGACGAATGGAAACAAATGAAACCTGTTATAATAATTGTTAAAATAATTATATGTTTATTTGGAAGTGGTCTGATGTCTGGCTAACCAGCCTTGTCTGTATAACCTCAATCAAACTCTTTATGCTTTGTTTATACCTGTAAAATATTAATGGAAGTGCTCTGACAGCAATGGAAGTGCTACTATTGTGGGGATATGTCCTATGGGAGACCAAGATAATACGAGTCCCGTCATAAATTCCGAGTTTTCCCGGGGACTGAATGTTTTTTGGACAGCAGTGATTCACTGCCACTCCAGAGGTCATTATTTTCTGGGTGAGTGGCTCCGTCCTAGGGGAGACAGCGAGTAACTCATGCCTCCAGGACCAGAGCTATAAATCTGTGTATGAATACAATACGTGTGTATGTCTGCGTGTCAGTGTGTTGCCTCAGGGCCCGCTGGATGCTGCCGTGGAGCCTGCTCCAACTTGCCCATCAATCAGTTCTCACTTCATAGGCTACTTGTAGAGTCTCACAAACATGCACGCACACATATAGAGACTCTGGGTAGGGTCGGATGAGTCACCTCTGACCTTTGGAATATCACTGATTGGTGGATCTTGAAGTTAAATGTCTGAATCCTGCAGCCACTTCCTGTAAGATGGGTCGTCCTCAGCTAGAGGTCACGGATGAGACATAAGGTCAATTATATAGCAGCAGGTGTTGGATGTATATCCGCGAATCAAAATAAACTGACTCCAAACCCTGCCTTTAAACAGCAGAGCACCTTAATTAGAGATGTGAGGAACGGGATAGTCTCTTTATGATTTCATTTAACTTTAAATTCAGCTTTAATGACAGGACTTCAGTGGGCTTTCACGTACAAACTACTACAAAAAGCACTACTGTGTTTTTATCCGGCTCTCATTCGGCTCCTGTTGTATGTACGGAAAGCAGTCTTTTTCAAAACAGCAAGTGTCCGATATCCAGTTCAATGAGTCACGCATATTGTTACATAAACACGTGGAGCTTGTGTTACATATTGTGAAAATTTTAGGCATCGTTGCTTGAAGTCTTGACAAGGCTGATTGTTGTTAATGATGGGACAGTTAGTGTCAGTGCAGCTACCTGTTTTTCGGTTTCTATCCATGTGTCAAGGAGTGTTATCATCCGCCCATGAATGAGGTTAATCGCATTTATCCCTCTCACTGAGCATTTGACACTTGAAGAACTTAAACATCGACTGTTGGGACTGTTTCGTAGTTTTCCTGTCGGTCTATTAGCAGTGCATTAGAATCAGAATAACACAGCTGAGGTGGTAAAATGTTCCCGTGAGCTTGAGCAACGCTTTACACCCTCACCTCTGGTTTGCACACACATTATTTTGTGCATAACTGTCACATCACGTTGCTCCTCGTAACTGACTTTACTGGTTACCAACTGATGTTCTGGGACAAGAACAGGCCTGCGGTTAGCGCAATGAGGATGACTCACTTAGCCATAATAACACCCTCTGCTGTGATTTGCCCAAATCAATCAAACCTCAACAACAACAGTCAGTCTTCCTTGACATTACAAATCTGGCATTTGAACTGAACTGGGTCACATTTGTTGAATAACCTGCCTGAATGAAGACTGAGGATATACACGTCAATGGCAGCTGCATACACTATATATATACTGTCACTTTTTAAATGCTTATGATTTTATGTGTTGTCCTGTGCCAGTAAGGGGGGTATGTACTGAAGTCGTCTGTCATCTAAAGTTCACAACATCGGAAACACATTTTAGGTTTTAGTCATTCTAGTAGCCTCCATCCAAGTCTGATGGAGACATAGCCGGCCAATTTGCTGGTCAGCCATCTTGCATGTTGTTTATTTATAACAGTCTGACAACAACGTAATCCAAGGAAATGTCAGCTGAGTCTGTGGTTTTGTATTCCAGCCCCCCCCGTCCGCTTCTCATTGATGCTATCACATCATTATTTTTAGCAGGAAGAGGCTAAATCATTGTGACGTCAACAGAGAGCAAGGACACTCTCTGAATAGCTCCACGACACCGGGCGACAACAGCGTCTCTGTGAATGTGAGAAGGCGGCAGCGGGCTCGGGATCGAGGGAAAGCATTGTGACACAAGCTGCGTTCTTCTTGTTATTGTTATGATACAGCAAGACAAAAGTGAAACACTTGCAATAGAAAAGCACTGGGCTCAGGGTGCTCCAGCTGCTACGGCTTCCTCCCTCACCCGTCTCCCACAGCAAGACGTCTTTCATGCCATTGTGGATGTGGCACGCTGGAAACACAATGAAACGAGCGTGAACCCAAACTACACTTCCCCTGGCACCAGAGCTGCATTGTGGGACGCGGTGGGAGGAGATGCTGGGTCAGGGGGAACTCGACTGGGGCCTTTGCACCCAGGGCTAAGGTTTTACAGTTGAGAAAGCAAAGACAAAGGGCAGTCAAGTAGATACATATTTGTCCTTTGGCTACTTCCTTATTATTACCAACCTCTGTGCTTTTCTTTTACCTTTACAAAGTTAATTTTTCACATTTTACAGTCATTTCCTGACAAGTATGTGGAGCGTAATGAAAGAAGAAGAGAGAAGACAAGGGACATGTGGTGTAAACTGTCAGCAAAAGCTGCGGTGGTTCTGGCACAAGTCAGCCAGTGAAGTGCTCTGAGGCAAACAGGAGAACTTCAGCGGCCAATCAGATTTCAGCTGCAGCAAATGCTCCTGGATCTGCCGATAGTCTGGCAGCCTTTCAGTTTAGAGAGATGCCAGAGGCTCGTGATTCAACAGCACCAGCTAACAGCAGCAAAAGACAGCGGGGAATACAACCGTGTCAACTTAGAGATTAAAAAACACGTTGTCGACAATATCCCCCTCCCCCCTCCCCTAAATCAAATCTACTGGTTGCATTGAAATGCTCAAGAATTCCCCTGGCTGGTTAAAGTTACCACGACAGTGTTTGTGCATCCTCAGGACATCTGTTCCAGCCGAGCAGATGTTTTCAGCAGCTGGACCAGCTACAGAGCCTCACTCCCCCTAATCACACAGCTACAATATGCTTATTATCTTAAATAAAACAAGTCAAACATGAGTATGTTGTCGAGAGATTTGCGAAACCTATTTTATGTTTACTTGATGACAGCTGCCGCTAAGCTAAGACGCTAGGAAAATGGAAGATGGATTAGACTTTGTTTGCGCTGGTGCTGCCAAGCATGTTCAGTCTCATCTAATTTATGTTTTCCTGTACCCGTCGTGCATTCATTCATGACTCAAATATCTGTTTAGTTGCATCTTGCAGCAGTTTTGGGCCACGTTGTACATTTTTTATTGTTTAAACTAGATGTTTACCACCTTCAGTAAGAGATCAACAAGCGGTTTAAAGAGAAATTTCCAGGGTATGCGTGTTTCCGCGCAGAAACAAAAAAGACATTGTGGATCTTCCGAAGATGAACAGGATCGTCAGAGCTCTTCAATCAGCTGCTCGTGTTACACCCAGAAGCTTGGAGCCGAGTGGTTTGGTGGGCAGCGAGCTGGTTTAATTAAAGAAACACCCCCGAGCCCACCAGCAGCACCAGCAACGCCCATTTACAGCACATGTGATGAGCTCACCCCAGAGGGCCACATAGGTAGCAATTACAGCCACCACCCACCTGAACCACACACACAAACACACACACAATCCCCTGTCCCTCTTTCTCCTGACCATGACCCCACCATCCATCTCCTGCATCTCCGCAGCCTCCTCGTCCTCCTCTCTGAGAGATCAGATTACAGGCGCATCTGATAATGGTAAACACTGTGGTTAAATGTTGGGCAGGGCCTGTGTGTGTGTGTGTGTGTGATGGGGGGATGAGTAGTTGTTGGTGTGCGACGAGAGCCATCACCATTCCTGGTTGGCCCCTTTCAAGGAGCCCCGCGCTCTAAGCACAACGACACACACACTCACACACAGGGTCGTGCTTTTGTTTGCGTTTCCAGATAGATTATAGGCTGTTTTGTTTTCCTCTTCTCCTGAATTCAATTTGCAGCCGTACATGCGGTCTGCGCTATGTGTTTAACTCCATCATCTGTTAGGTCATGGTCTGTTCAGCCATGACATCCAGACCGTTCTGCCCCTGCAATCGAGCCAGCCAATTACAGTAATCCTATCGATCCAAAACGCACCTAACCCCACCATTGCATGTTATCTGCAGGATCGGCCACAAACAGCGAGGCGGCCTCTCACTGTATACATCCATGTGGTGAATCGTCTCTCTGAGCAGCTCTTGACATTTATTAAAGATGACATCTCCCAATCCGAATCGAGCCTTTACTTGAAGCCTCCTCCCATCGGAGTTTGAGTTGGAGCGAGAAGAAAAGGAGCCAAACGGCTGTAGAGACGTTGCTGTGGTCATGTACAGCTGCCTGGTGCACAGGCACGCTGGATTTATGTTTACGTGCTAGCCTCGTTTAATCCGAGCAGTCTGAGTGGCGTGTGAAGGAGCTGGAACTTGGTGGATGCAAATCAGAAACACTACACTTTAAAAGAGCTGACGGTGTCAATCAAAGCCTGTCTGACGAGCTCCTGAGGAAGATCTTTGCTCTATCCTCATCATGATGACTTGGGTGATTGCCAGGTTCTATATAGTCTTATCATATGAGGTAAAGTTTAATGTTGCCAATATGAATGCTACTATATTATCCAGCATTGCAGCTTTAATGCATCTGCAAACTAAAAGTGGCTCTTTGAGGCGGGACTATGGCACAGCAGTACTTTGAGCCAACAAAGCTCACAATGACAATGCTAACTACGTGATGACTATCAGGCTGTTTATCATATTCAGTATTGTATTTTAGCATGTTAGCATGCTAATATTATCTAATTACCTCTAAAACTCTGACAGGATCGTTGTCACTTGTTTTGCAGGTCATTGTAAATCAAAGTATTGGACAAACTGAAGTTTTGCCCAAATGATGCTGATTGAAGGCTGATGTTAAAGACAGGGTAACATTGCCATGCCCAGGGATTGTGTCGCTAATAAAAAGTAGGATTAATCAAGTTGTTTAAAATAGTTTTGATGTCCACAAAGCCAAGGAAACATCTATCAAAAGCTGGGTAAAGGTGAAGTTTAGGTAAAGTGTTTTCAGGGTGGATCTTCCATCTTTGAGAGACAACTGAAATGTTCAAAGTCTGATTAGATTGAAAATGTCAAGTTAAATATTGGATTTTATTATATAACCCCCCTTATTTGGATGATTACTAAGTGTAAAGTAAGATATTAAGTTGTTAAATATCACAAGGAGAGCCTGTAAAGGCAGTGACTAGCTCCGTAAACAGATAAATACTGTTTAGAGGCAGTGCTCAAGTTGCGGAGTGTTAACAGACAGGCCACATACCAGTGTGACGGGCCCGTTTCCATAAAACAGGAGAAGGAGTCCCAGGATCACCTGCCGCAGGGGGGGAGGGGCTCTCATCTGGCGCTACAAGAGCGTTGAGAGATGGACAGATTGGAAGATGGGGGGCCGGATTCCTCAAACACGCAAACACACACCTGAGAACAGACCTTCACCTGCGGAGATCAACAGACGTGCACACGCAGACTAGAGCCATCCTTCATCTGTGACAAACACACACACACACACGCTCTGCACAGACACAGGCAGACACAGTCCACGTGTGCAAACCGCTGAAATGAGGGCAAATTGCAGTGACATAAATGCAGAAACCTCAAGGATTAAACTGGATGGTGTGCAGCAACAGGTACCGTGATTCAAACCAGACCTGCGGCGTTTGGAGATTACTCTTTGGGTTTGTTTCATTCAGCTGGGATAACACAGGTCATGCCAGGTAAGCGGTGACATCACAAACAAGTGTCCAACCTTTGTGTGCCTATTTCTGGGACTATCTAAACTCTCTGGTGGTCGTTCCAAAAGAATACTTTCAAGTCAGGTTTATTTCAGATGTTGCCATCCAGGAGGCCTCACAAAAAAGTGGTACACAATGTGCCTCTTATGCTGGTCAAACACACACATAAACACACACGCAAGAGCACATGGAGTCAAGAGCAGGCATCCCCTTGTAGGCATTTCTGTGGGCAGCTGGGGCTCTTTAGTGGTCAAGGCAGACGCAGACACAGTCAGAATCAGAGCGGCATGGAAATCTAAAGCCCTCATTAACACAGATGATTCAGCCCCTTTTCACAGGGCCATGCTGCATGTGTGTGTGTGTGGATGGATGAGGGCGATCTGAGTGGCTGCGAGAGCATCATCCACTAAAGCACTGCTTACAATGGAAAGACTGTGACCTCCAGTATTTGCAAACAGTCCTGACGGTTAATGTCTTTCCTGCGTAGGTGCCAGGAACTAATAGCATTATTACGCTCGCTCACGCTGCCTGTCTGCCGTGTCTGAATTGTCGTCGCATAATCGACGACATAAACAGCTTGAAACTCAGCACGAGGCTCGCAGCCCGGCGACCGAAGCGCTCGGGGTCAGGCGTCAGCGAGGAAGGCTGCAGGTGACCGCAGGTGTGTGTGAATGTGTGTGCGCCTAATCATAGAGGTGTGTTTTACTGGTAGCAGGGGGGGTCAGAGGTCAACACAGCAACCGCCACATAACACCAACAGTGTGCTGATGGCAATGACAGACTAACAGTGATGGAAAGAATAACAGAGGAAATGAGCTGCGTTCTAAACTTCCACTGTGTAACTGAATCCCTTCACTTTTCACTTAAAAATACCCTGAATTGACTTATTAATATTCCTGTGTGTTTAAGGAATTCTAGAGAGGAAACATAATGAATAGACAGACATATGAATTGTAAGATATTAAAATATGGCTGAAAGGATATAAACCCATTAGAATTACGTGATATAATCAACTCACCACTTAACTCAACTTGATGTGCTTTTAAGGGTAAATTAAGGCTTAATGAAGGAGTTACCTCTTAATCTCATAATAACAGCTTAAATCGACATTAAGGGGAAAGTCACGTACCCCTTCACTACTTAGCTTGTTAATTATGGGATTTGGTAATTTGACTTACAATTACTGTTTTTTTTAAGCATTTTTAAGGTAATTTGTGAACACTCACTTATCATCACCCAGTTTTATTATTTTTTTCTTTAATAATTAACGGTTTGGCTTTTTTTTTTGCCTTTATCAGACGGCTCACAGCAAAAAAGGGAGAGAGGAAACTGGATTATGTGCCACCATCTAACTTCAGTGGGTTATTGTGGCAAATGCGTCAGCAAACAGGTGCCTAATTACACCCCCAGTAGACACGGATGAATATTGGCATTCATTTAAAGTGCTGTTTTTGGCCACATGAAGAATGTAACACACCTGCATTCGCATGTAAATGTCCTACAATCCAGCTTTAAGTGTTAATTAAGTGTATTTTAAGAGATCCTTGTTTCTTAATGTGTAAAAATGCAAGAGTTAGAGTGAAAATTGGGTTAAATTATATATTTAAGATATTAAATACTATTATTGTTTCTATAGATAATTGGATAACTGATGGATAAATTCCTTTTTTTTTTCTTTAAACAAAAGCTCCGAGGATTATCCGTATTGTATACGTCTGACAGTGTGGGCTGAAGCTTAACTTACTGGACCAGCCCCTTTAATTAATGCCACCAGAGCAATAACTGCCTCTGGTAACCCGAAGCCAAGCTACACACTCACACACACCCACACTCCCTGCTTGCCTGGCTACCTGAAGCACTGTGTTGGATACTGGAACAGCCGCCCCCATCCTCCCCTGTCTCTTGTTCCCCTCCACCCAACCCCATTAAAACTCAAACTACTGGAGGAAACACCCACTTCCTCCACATTCCTGAAGGATTTTCCATACAGAGAATAGTAAACAAACCTGTGAACAAAGAGTGAGCGGGGCAAGTTAATGTTATTTCCTTCATGTAGTAAATCAAACCCAAGGGTGAGGGGGAGGTGGGACGGGGGGGGTGTTGGGTGGGCATTTCTTTTGTGAGCTGGTGGAAGTGTTTACTGTCAGCAGCGATGGCAGCATGGGTAGGAGAGTGAACAAAGGCCTGGGCAAAGGTCTGCATCACCCTCCCACCTACCATACCTTGCTGCACGTGTACACACAAACACACACCACCTAGCACCACATGCGAGGAGCGAGGAGTTGGCAGTGGGAGGAAGGCCTCCTTATCTTAGCTTTCAGCATGGGAACCTCTGTGTTGTTCACTGACTCGTGTCAAAACCTCGGCCTGAACTTGACGCACACTGTATGTGTGTGTGTGAAAGGAGGAGAGAGAGAGAGAGACAGGAGGAGAAACAGTCTTTTGTTAACTGACAAGTACAAACAGTCAGTCGGACGGTTAACCCAGGAAACAGAGAGCTAAATGTAAAGATAGACATTTGGCTAATTTCTAGTGGGACTGAGAGGCAGGTAAAGGTCTGATCTGTTAACTAATATGTGTGTGTGTGTGTGTGTAGTGTGTGTGTGGGTAGCGGAAGGGGACGTTTAGCATTTTTACCCCGACAGAGCCTTTGAGTCTTTGAATTTTCCAGTACTGAGGGGTCACGCTGGCATCCAGCTGTTGACTTTTAAAAGTGCTGATTTGTACAGTTGTCAGACGTTTCCTGCTGGCACACTGGCACACACACACACACACACACACACACACACACACACACAAGACCTTGGCCCACACAAACCTCTGGGCCACTACAAAAAAAAAAAAAAATAGGCTTCCTCCTTTAAAAGGTCATTCCACTCAGTGTTGACAGTTTCAGAGGGCATGTGAATGTTCAACATTCACCTCCCATCCAGAAACAATAAACCCCCGTTCCAGCCTCGGACCTCCGAGCTGCAGAGAGGATCTGCCGCGCTCACGTAACAAACACATCAGGGCCGTTAAATTGTGCTCCGGTGTCACGGACGCCTGCGCAGGATGTGTGAAGAACTCATATCTTGCTATCTAGCGAGGGCCTACTAAATGCGAGTCCTGCTGCTTGTTCTGACGACGTCCTTTTTGCTCAATCCCTCTGGCAGAGGCCGGCCCGTAGCTGTGGATCCTGCCCCGGCTTGCACACAGGAATGTACTATTGAGAAAGCGCTGCACCGCAAACCCTCCCAGCCATTCCAACCCGTAATCAGATCCAGCCCGTCATCCCCCATCCTGTCTCCAATCTCTTTTTCTTTTTCTCTCTCTCCAATCCCTCTCTCTTCAAATGGCATGCACACACGCAGAAGACAAACACCCACATACAGAACAAGCTCTCAGACACCCACACAGAATCGCAGACACCAATTTGTAGACATGTAAGCTTGTGCAAACACGGTCCTAAAGATGCAGAGACTCTCCGCGGCGACATTTACTGACACTGCAGAGAGATGACTGGGAGAATAAGACGATGCCAAAATGCTTTCTGCGTTAGAAAGCTACATTACCTTTTAAGGTTTTCTGTTTTCTTTGTAATGTGTCTTTTACTCCCTCAGACCGAGCCTGTTCATCATCTCCTTAAATGAAACGTTATTGAAGTGAGGAGAGAAGCTTTTCAAGCTAGCGACCCTCCCGTATCAGTTTGCAAGCCTGTCGGTTAGTGAGCTCGTTGGCTCTGTCGCTAACGGGACGAGAAGTTCGCACGTGTTTTTCAGAGGATATATTTGTGTCATGGCTGCCTGCAAAGCATTCCTCTGTTGTTCATTTCAGACGGCTGCGGCAGCTTTCTGAGTTTCTCTGTCAAAGGTCAGCTGTCAACTGCCAATGTCAGAGTTCACCAAAGATAAATTTGGCACAGAAGTTCTGCATCAATCACAGACTATGTAAAATATGACAGTTCAGTTTGTGAACTACTGTTTTGAAAACTTGAGCTTGGCATTGTGGCAGCGCCATCTTGTTTTCTGGAGCCACATGTGATGACATTTAGGTGGCCATGAATGCACACTGGTAAACCTTTCTCCTGACCAACAGGTTGCCATGGTAGTGACTCTTAATTGTCTTAATTGTCACTTAACTTTCCTCTAAATGGGACCATAATATAGAAAATGAGCATCACAACGGATTGGAGAACACTTGAAACTAGCGATTGGGACCCTAAGCAAGAAGACAGGTCTTACATACAATCTGTCTTCTTTTTCGCAACCGGTGAAGTCGCCCCCTGCTGGCCATTGATATGACTGTCACATGAATGTATTTCATCGTTATGAGCAAATCCAGTGATTACAGATTGCAGGGGTTACCACGGTTATGTACAGTGTGTACACATAGGGTTGTCATCATTTCTGTATGTTTTGAATTTCAAATGTGATTCACGTCTCAGCCTGGGTCTGACATGTCGTGAATGGTTCGGTTTACTTTCCCTGCTTCGCATATTCCACCGGTCGTCCCATGTATGGAGAATGTTGGCGGTTGAGCGCGGGCTTGTGAACAGTTGTACAGTTTTTCTTTTGATGCTATAAGAAAATTTTCACCAGTTTTTTTTTTTTGTTGTTTATTATGTTTAATCAGAGGCGAATATTTCAGTTTACATGCCCAGTTACAGTCGAAGTCAGAGTCCCTACATCCTAACAGTGAGTAATCTCTCCCTCCCTCTATCTCTAACCACCAAATCTTCTCATCTCTCTCCACCTGACTGGCTTCGATTGCTGCTGATCCTTCCCTCGTCATCTCTTCATCTCCACACCTTCCCTCTCCTCTCTCTTTCTGTCTTTTCACTGAGGCGGGATGGGGAATATTTCTCTAAGCTCCCTTTTCTCTCTTCTCCTCTCAGGAAACTCTGACTGCGGGGCTGTTTCGCTGGCGTTCAATAAACTCTTGGATCCTGCGCCTCTCTGAAAAACCACAGCTTCGATTACACAAAATGAAGCACCACACAACCCTGGGCAACCGAAAGGTGTTTTCAATAATTACTTATTATATGTGTTTGGCGAATCAGAAACATCTGCGGTGAATTTGACTGAAACAGCCCCAAAACAATTCTAAAATAGGACTGACGCACGCAGACTCTGAGAAACACACTAACACACGCGCGCACACACTGGAGGGCTACACTGCGCCATTGTCAGTGTGGGTCTATTTGCGGGCTGTTTTTTTAGCCGGCCACAGCTGCGGAAATGAATATCAAATGTGGTTCTGCTCCCATAAATCAAAACCGTCTGCTGTGTTCTGACTTTCTTTCCCCCATTTAAAGTCAATTCGCAGGGGCAGTGTGCATTACACTCACACCCCACGGCTTAACTCTTTCCTCTGAAACAGGCATGGAGGAGTGTTCAGGAGCTGGATGTTTGAAAAGAGGCAGGGGCGGATATAAAAGCTTGTTTTCAATGTAAAGAATGCACATCATGTATTATGTATGGCTACAGGAGGGCTGACAGGCGTTGGGTATTGAAAGGGGAAATGAAACGTGTGATGATGACATGGAGTGGAAATGACTCCACGTTGTTTGTCCAGTATGAATAATGAGAGTCTCTTGGTTTTCTGGTGAATGTTTACTTTTCGGTGTTAAAAGGCATCCTTTCTCACTCAGAGAATGGTAAACCACAGCTTTTCACATGTTGGGATAATACTGTCTTTTAATATAGCAGCTGATGAGTCTTGTAATTGCATTTGGCTTTATGTTAAAAACAGCAATATGTTTGGATTAGGATAAAGTTCAGGGGTGAGATAAGGCTAGGGTTAAACCATGTGTGTATGTTTAAGTCAGTTTCTATCATCCAATTTGAACAACCCCTATTTAAGATCTGGCCACGCTAGTCTTTAAGAAGGCAAGATTTGGGGGTAAAATCAGTGCATTCTCATTGAGAGTCGGTGGATTCACCAGCAGGGTAAATTAAATCCACGCTGATTTTTTGCATTAAGTTGAGTGAACTCTGACATGGGAATAATAACACGCCTGTGTTAACAGTGCTGACTTTTGAGGGAAACGGAGAGCCAGGGAGTCCAAAATGAAAGAAGTTATTGTTAATAATCTGTTATAGCTAGCTTAACTTATTACAAAACTGACAAGCTTGTTTTTTTGCCTTGTAACAAGCTCAACTCAACTTTTTGTCAACCCCCCCTTAACAATTCCTCCCTAAAAGAGAAGCTTGAAAAGCCTGCATGACTTAGCTGGCTAGCATGTGAGTTGTTAGCTTGTGAGCTACAGTAGTTCATCAGCTAACCTGCAAGTTTTCACTACGTCACAGAGCTTTAGAGCCAAATATTCAGCAGAAACGTGGAGACTTATTTCACTTGGCCACATTCTGGTGCGGATGCGCCTTTTAGGTAATAGAAGACATCATTGTTAATCTTATTTGGTCTACTGTGGCAACCATAACATTGTGTGTGTGTGTGCACACATTTGCGTGTGTATGTATGCAGGTGAAGGAGGCCGTATCATTGAAAGCGCCGGAGGTCCTGGACTCGGCTTTACTTCTGCTTTTTGGGGATTAGAAGGGATCCAAAGCTGTCCAAACGTTATCCTAACCTACCGTCCGGGCCAAACCAACACACACACTCCAGATCAAGCTGTGGGACAATAGACCTGGCCGTCTGTTGGTTTAACAGGTCTGGATGCTTACTAAAGGGGGATTGGGAGGGCCTGCTTCTGATGTCCAAAGGCCTGGGAGGGTGAGGGAGGCAGGAGGGAGCGAGGCTTTGCCGAAGGGGAATGTGTGCGTGAATGTGTGTGCATGTGTATGTTCAAGTAGGGCAGGGTAGAGAGGGGTCACACAAGGCCGCGTATGAGTGTGTATGTTTGGGACAGTGGAATGTGAGGGAGGAGAGGGGGGGACATGCAGCAAGGGACATCCCATTAATACCAGACCTAATCTCCACCCTGGGCACTGAGTATATACACACACACGCGTGCACACACACACAGAGACTGACAGACATACAGCCAGACAGGAGGAGGGGGGGGTGAAGTCCATGTTTTCATTCCAAACTGAAATGGAAAGGAAGAGGAAATGGTTTCATTCCTTTTGATATGACCTCCACTCCGCACAGTTGGAGCTGAAAGAGAAACGTTTGAACACACAACATCATCAGCGCAACCTTTTACTTTGTGAGTCTAACCATTTATTTATTTAACTACAAGTCAGATATGACTGTTGTTGGTCACATTGGTTGATTCTACATTTGAGTTCTGGCATAACATAAATGGAAATAGTGTAACAATGATGACTTTATTATATTATTTAAAGGTACAATGCAAGACTTAAATAGATGAATGTCTGTTACATTCAAGCAAAAACAAGTTCACACACTGTTGATTAAGCAGATGATCAGAAACAGATAAATCTCTGTGTATTTCACAATATACCGAGCGTTTAAATGTGGTGTCTGGTGTGACATTCCTATGATGAAGCACTGAGGAGACTATGGAGTCATAAACTTGTCATGTTTGTGTAATTTGTGCAATTGCCTGCAACACAGCTTTAACAGGAATTCATGTTTTCATGAAGCAAATGAAGTAGTTTCCGTGTAGATAGCAAGGGTTCAAGTTCTTATAACAGTGCAATGTTGCTGTAGCTAGCAACCCCCCATAGTAGCCCGTAGTTTCACTAGCTACAGTTTCAAAGCAGCTTCACTAACACTGCTGGTGGTAACGCATCAACCGCCAGTCCACCACATGCACTGGAGGAGGATTCTTTCCTAAATACAACCAGACAGAGACTGACAGATTTATCATGTCAAAGATTTAGCTTGATGATGCTGTTTCCTGTGCTTTCCTTTAAGTTATAGAAACAAGCTAAGGAAGATATGACGCCATTGACAGGCAACCACATGAAATGAACCATCTCTCTGAGTAATATTACTGTTTTCTCTATATTTGAACGCTCTTGAAAACAGTTGGTACTCAACTGAACAAATATACAGCCCATGCCCGCTTGTTTTCAGACATTGTAATGTGGAAATGTTACATATTCTATCTTTAAACCCTCTGATTTCCACCAATCATCTGTTGTCACACCACTGAGGGTAGCGTGTTTTCTTTTTAAGGTCAAGCTTCTTTGTCCCTTTTTTCCTAAAAGGCCAAAATAAAAGCGATAAAGCGCATCAAAGGTTTATTCACATGTCTCGCATTTGTATCGAGTTACTATGGCTTAACAAAGTTTTAAAGAAGGCTTATTTCCCAGCAGCTTTTTCCCAAAGTCAAGCTTTTTAGTGCCCATGTGAGTGCGGATGGTCAAATAAATTCCAGATTGCACCTTTAAACTCCATTCAGTGAAAATAACTGCTTCGCCCGCACTGTGCTGTCAGGCTTCATAAATTTCCCCTGAAAGCATGTTCCTCGCATGCAGCCTAATGTGTTTAAGCCCCAAGTCTGCGCAACATGTGCTAGCAAGTGCCTACTAGTGCTGTGCCCATGTATACACACACACACAAACACACACACACAAACTCCCCCCCCCCCCCACCCCCCCCCCGGCTTTGCGCCCAATAGATGGGCAGATTTGTGATGTTGAGCCATAGTGGCGGTTTCACAAGGAGTGATAATGCAGCAGTGTCAGGCCCATGCTCTGTAATTAAACTGGAAATTATCTGCTAGTGTGGCGCGCGCGCGCGTGTGTGTATGTGTGTGTGCATGTTTGTTGCGAGCGATTGTGTGAAGTGCGTTGGTCTTTTTTCGTGCTTACGTATGTGCGAGAATGTGTTTGCCAGTCAGCGTGACTCTGTCTTAGCATGTGTGCGTTTGTGGTCTTAATTGTGTGTGTTTGTGTGTGTGCGTGTGAGAGAGAGAGAGAGGGAGAGAGTTTACAGTAGGAAATGACAGAGCTCCTGTGATGTGAAGTTCCATTGAAATTCTTGCTGCAGCTCTAGCTCCTCTATGCTGAGAATAGCAACAACAACAACCCCCCCTCAGCAGGACTGGAAGGAGTGATGTCAGCCTCTCCCCTCCCTTCACACACACACACACACAAACAAATGACACCCCCTCGATCGCTTGAATCAGACACTGGCGCAGCATGCCAGCCTACCTTAGCCGGTCCTTACCAAACACAAACACACACACACACGCGCGCGGCTTCCTTCGCTTTGCTCTCCAACCTTTCCTCTCATCCTCCACTGAATGGCCACATTCATGGCCGTCTGCGGCGAAACATAAAACACTATTAGTAAAACACCAAGGGTCTGCTGAGTGACACCTGCCTGGCCCTGCCAATGTACACGTAAGCCCACTCCGGCAACAAGTGTTATCATAGACAGCCTGAAGGAAGGTGTCATAAAAAAATATGTTAGAGTTAAAAATATAAGGAGAAAAAAAACCCTGGAGGGTAAGTTGTGTGTGACTGCGCCTTTGGGCAGGGCAGGATGGCAGAGCAACAAGTATAACAGTATCTGCAGCCAGGTGTGAGTGCACGGACTGCAGATTATAAACGCCAAGTGGGGAGTGTCGGAGGTGATAGCCAACCTGTATGTACGGCAGAGGAGTACTACATAAAGCCGGTGGGAGCACAGAAGGAAGAGGATGAGGAGAGCTCTTTAATGCCCATCTTACACCAAAATTAGCACGTGTATGCAGGTTTTTTAACACCGGTACACTCACTAAAATAAGGGAGTGACTCCTTTCAAATGACCAGAAGACGCATTTTAATTTGAAATCAGAGGATGACAGTAGAAAGCAATATGGAGGCCAGTGATGATCTTGTGACAGTTACTCTTTTACATCAAGTTCTTCAGTCAGTTTTGCAGAAATTGCTGGAATGGAAATGCACGTCTTAGCATTGTGACGGAAGAAGAGCACATTAGCATGTCTTTACACCGCTGCTAATTGGAGCTGGAGCCGACAAACACCCGTGACCACTGCGGTGTCAGTGGACCCGGGTTTGAATGCAGAATGTACCCTTTCATATTGAAGAAAGCCGGATGTCAGTGGGTGTTAGTGGGATTTGGGCAGTGTGACAGGGTTATGGTGCTAACCACAGCATTTGTTCCCAAAGAGGATGCTGCAGCATAAATCAAACATTATTTATATTCATACTGATCAAGCATTTATGTTACATGTTCAGACGTGTCAAAATGAGAATGTACTGCTATTTAATGATGGCATTTGACCATGTTACTTCTACACACTCTCAGTCCATCCTACACTCTCAAATCAAGACACAACGTCCTCATAGCCATCAGCCGTTAGATTTGGAATAGCAGCTATTCATGGTCCCCAGAAGATGGGTTCTGGTTAAGTTGCTGACTTTTTGTCTGACACCAAACTCAAAACAGTCTCTGTCTCAATTTTAGTAATTAAATTCATTAATATTTTTTTCTAAGCCGCATTAATCGACATTTATCTTTGTCAAAGACAAAGACGAGTACATGTAGAGGCCTCTGTGGTAGTTGTGACTGTTTTCAAGCACTGAAACTACTGGTATTGGTGGAGGTCAAAGGTCAAGTGGCAGGGTGGAGTCAGGTGAAAGTAAAAGTGTCAATACTAACTCTAAAGAATGGAATAACTATTTTTTACATTTTAGACAGACCAGCTGGTGATATATTCACACGGTACACTACACTGCACTCTGCAATCCATCAGCTCTTAGCTCCCACTGAAATACATGAGATATTGTCCAGGTTTTTTCAACAGATCACAGATTCTGTCGTATCATGGAGCCTGAGCAGCACTATGCAGCACCTGTAAGTCCACTTGCCTCCCTGCCTGTAACCACAGGCAAAGACGGGGGCCGCGGAGTCTTTTCCCAGGCTCGGCCAAGGTGAATATAAAGGCTGCTCTGTTCGCTGACTGCCTGCATCTCCTGCTCCATCTCTTTGAACTGGGCGGTCATGTCAGCGGCTCCCAGCCCCCAGCCACCATACCGCCCTTCATGTGCCCACGGGGAGCGATAGGCTGGGCGCCGACAGATCCACACAACACCCGGGACCAATGTACAAACGCATGCGCCCACACACACACACACACGCACATGCTTGTGGCTGTGCCCTGTTTGCCTACAGGAGACACTGATACAGCCATGTGCAGAACACATAAGTCAGAGGGGGAGGAGGACTACGGGCTGTAGCCTGTATCATATTTAGCTTGCATTCAGTTACACACACAAGGTTTAAGCCAGAGGGATCCATTGCAACAACCTTAAAACATAAAACATCCTGTCACTAAAACATCCCTGTGCCCAATCATCCCCTATAAAATCAACTGTAGGATAAACACTGTTAGCTGGCTTCTTAATATCTGGTTTAACAGGCGCTATCAGCAGTTAGCTAAACTGCAAAATTAAAGTTTTGGCTGTTAACCTAAGCATTCATTTAAAACCAATGTCTCAACCAAACACGGTTTATTGCAAGTGTGGGTGTATTAATGCATGCAAGCTAGCAAGTAGCATGTTCATTAGCCATCCCCTTTAATGGTGATGTGGCGAACAAAGAGCTGCAATGTACCACCTAATTGCTAACTGTGAAGAGAAAGAAATCAGTGAGTAGTGCAGGCATATAAACATCCGAGGTGCATTCATTCATAAAAACACATGTTTAAGCGTCTTTGCCCAGACAAACACTCATGCACAACTAAACACGCATGTACACATGCTCTCACACACAAACTTATTACACAAACACACTAATCAGGCGTCCTTCACTCCTTTTCCTGCCATGGTGATGTTAAGCTGGGCTAGCAGGTAGAGTACACAATCTCACTGGCGCAGGATCAGACAGCCCGCTTCCTCTACCAAAGGTCATCACTCTGTTAATCGTACCATCCGTATGTGACTGCGATTGTTCTGCAGTGAGCAAAACGGACACAATGGACGCATTATAAATCATTGGGTCCATATTAAGTATTTGGAGTATTGATGAAATACACCTGGCTGGTGCCAAAATGAAGATTATGGGGTTTGTTGTGGCAACGGAAGGGCAAATACACAAGTCACAGTGACCCGAGGGAAGCACGTGTGTGTTTTCGTGTCTGTCACGGCAGGAGCAGACACTTTAAAGAGTGTTTAAATTTAGAGATGCTGAACTTGTGCGCCCGTTTATCAGAACATGCAAACTGCTCATGTGAGAAGATGAAGCAGCAGTCAGAGAGAGACAACTGTGATAAATACACACTGGTATTAACAACGTATAAAACTCTGCTCTGTCCTTCTGTGATGATTTCAGGTCAGTCAGCCAAGAATGCAGCTTGGCTCAGATTCTCAGGAAGGACCCTTTTAGGGATCCTGGCCCTCCATCAGGTCACACACTCTTCCTCTTCCACAGGGCTTTGTGCATACATAAATCAAACACACTCCCGGCGCCCACCCCCCCCCATTATTTGTGACATCTATCTGGATGGGCAGGCGCATTGTAGAGGATGTGGTTGATCACCGAGCCCCGCCAGGACAAAATCCCAGGCCAGGGGAAAGGGGAGGAGGCTGGGATACAAACAAAATCACCGGCTGGGATGATAATACTCCCCATGCTGCTCTTTTCCCTTTGACAAATATAAGCCTTCAGCCTGGCTGGGAAGATATAGGAAGTCGCAGAAGTTAAGGAGTTTTATGTCCAAGTTTCCTGGAAGTTAAAGGGCGCTGCAATAGTTTGTTGTAAAGTACAAGTTTCCTGGATATAAAACAAGGGCATGAGCACATTCATGTAAAGCTATACACTCACACAAACACTGATTCATACAACATGTTGCGTATCTGACCCAAGAGTCCTTAAATGAAGAGTGAAGTGCTGTAAATCCTTTAAATCCAAGTAATTTCCAGGAAGACTTTGTGTGTGTGTGTGTGTGTGTGTGTGTGTGTGTGTGATTGGAGTTGGCAATGGAACCAGGCTGTTGGAGGGATGTTTAATTAGGTTAAGGAGGTGCAGCAGGGAAGACAGCCAGCTAGCCTTACACACCCTTATCCTCAACACACGCACACATACGCTCACATACACACAACACACTTGTAGGCACTCCACTTCTTAAGTGCATCTGGCTCCTCGGGCTCGGCAGTGTTCAGTGTGTAAAACCTGGAAAACTGCACAAGTTTCCAGTTGCCACCTGCTGCTGTACTCACTTTTCATTACTCCTGAGTGAGGAGGTAGCACAAATCACAGAAACCAGTAACCTTTTCATTTAGTTCGCTATACTTTAAAAAGCAAAGCAATATGTAAAAGACTGTTGGCCCTTTGTTTCCGCACGTGTTGTCAGACTGATGTTACAGTATCCTTCTTCATCGTGATACAGGTGAGCACACACAAACCCAGGAACAAACCATCGGTGTGTGGAGAAGTATTCACATCCTCGACTCAAGTGAAGGTAGCACTGGCGGACTGTGGAAATACTCCATTACAAGTAAAAGTTGTACTTTCAAGTTGTTTGATTTCAGGGGCAAATATTCTGCTTTGTTTCCCATTATATTAATAATTTACTTACTAATTATCTCGCAGACTTACTCAAATAGTGCAAAATATAATCAGCACATAAATTAAATAATGATACAGTATGATAGATTAAGATAAAACGTTATTTAATGGAGTTCAATGATCTTTTCAACATTAAAGCGATGAACACAGTAATGCCTCGATATATATAACATATATCATTCTGAAATATGTACTTCTGCATAATGAATATATTTTTGACACTGATACTTTTGTGCTGTTAGTTTAGTAAAAATGTAATGCATTACTTTTTCTTGCAACAGAGTAATGGTACATTGTGGTATTGTTACTTTTACTGAAGTGTACTGAAGTGAGTACTTCTTCCACTTCGGCGCACTATGCTAAAATGTTACCCCTGTGAGTATTGATAGAAACCGAGCACAGGTGTCTCTCATCTGGTTATCGCCGGCTGTGTGTCAGAGAACATTTGTATGAAGATGTGTTCCCAGACTTTCTCCTGTAGTGTTGCAGCCTCTGCAGCTCAGGGAATAGCAGCCTCTCGCTGTTACAGCTTTTGAGCCCATATCTTTGGACACAACAGTTACCCTCCCACGCACAACATTATCATGACCGCTTGCTGCTAAAATGATGATGATGATGAAGTGTGAGAGACATTCACATGTTGCCTTGAGAAAGTGGAGGTTAAAAAAATGAAAATGACACGTGGGAAATCTTCACCAGAAGACCCCCAGACTCCTCACACTTCCCACGGAGAGCAAGCTGCAGGCTCGCCGGCTTCCAAGTAACAAAACATTATCACACGTCTTTCTCCAAACTCACTCACCCTTCCTCATCATAGGTCAAATCAAACACACACACACACACACACACAGTAATACACACATCTCCCCTTCTGACAAGACACACCTTTGACCTTAAAGTTTGCCAGGCAATATGATATCACTTCCTTTTGGCAACTTGACAGGCGCTTCATCAGTGAAGTCGCTCCCGGCTTGAGAGAGCAGTGGAAGGGAAAAAAACAATAATGATAATAATTATACCTTCACACGTAATGAGCAGAGCCTACGGGCCACGATACATAACAGCTGGGCCTGGGAGCTGTCAGACAGCTAGATAGTGAGTGTGCACTCAGTGCTAACCAAAGGCAGATGTGAATTATAGCTTGTGACACATAGCTGTGTGGTTAGTAACGGCTGGGGGCAGGCTTGGATCTAAAGATCTTAATATATTGTTGCAGGGGCAACTTTCAAAACACTGAAATTCTGCTTTAAGGATTGAAATTACGGGTCAGCATCTCAACAGTCATCGCGATATCTGTGTTTTTGTGTTTTTTTTCAGTTTGTGGGAATTTCAATGCATATACATCCTCCCACAAACCTGTTGACTCAAAGTGCTCTTGTGGGAAGCAATTAACCTAAAGTTTATAGGCTTCACAGGTAAATCAAGGCTTCATTATAACAACCGGTGGTTTGCTTAGATCATCACTGATCAAATAAATGTATTTGTGATAAATGTGGTTTTTACCTGGAAAGACTGCACTGTTTTACACTCTTTTGCAGCAGTGTGTGTGCGCGTGTGCGCGTGTGCACGTGTGCGCGTGCACGAACGTGGCTGGATAATGACGGGAGGTGATTGATGCTGCAGGCCAGATCAGGGCAGAGATATGAGAACAGGCTTTGCCACAACACCTACAGACTTGCAGTAATGGTGCCTTCGGGTTCTGTTTATTCTCAGGTCTCTCCGTCGTCACACACAGTTTGCGTGGACCTCTCTCATCCTCTCATGCTTTTCCACCCTTTCTTTCGCAGTTATCTCCCCTAGTGCACACACCGCTCGATTTCTCCTCTCCGTTAGAATGAAATGGGTCAGCAGGCTGTATATTGAAATCATAACAAATCAGAGCTGTCGCACAGCTAAAGACATGGTGACCTACATACTGCACAGACAGACAAAATGTGTTCCACGTGCAATGTGTTGTTTGATATGACCCTTACTGTATAACCAGTACTGACCTCTGATCTTATAATGCCACACAGGTTGTTGCCACAGTTTGGTTGTTGTTCACAGGTTGCCACGATGGAAACAAAACAAACTGCAGTGTATGCAGACAAGTAGGCTGCCGTCGCTACGTCATGCTCTGTATATGTATTTTATGTGAGGAGTTTAATGTCACAATGAATTTGAGACAAAATGTGACGCGGAATCGTGATTTTTTGGGGTTGGTAGGGGTTGTTGATTGAAGGGTAAATAAACAGAAAAGCACCCATGTAGCTCTAGCGCTTGGTGAATTAGCATGCACTGAATCACGTGTTAAGTCTCCACGCTAACAGGTTAGCATGTGCGCTGATGACATACAGCTGATTCCATGCGTTCACTTTTGCACACACCGCACTGACAGACAGCACGTTGCACAAGAATGTTTTAGCATACGTTAAACTGAGAGAGAATACACGCCATGCCAAGAACATCGCCTATACTACAATACCTGAGTGACAGTGTACAAAGTGCTGAAATTAGATGAATGACAGTGGCATACGTTAAGTTCACGTGACTGAAATATGTGTTCAGTGATTCAACATGTGTTTCTGCATTTGCACGGCTTTTCTTGCTCCACGGGGATAATAACATGTTCACTGAGAAGGTGCTGACCTGCTGAAAAGTGAACCATAGCTGACTGACGTTAGTGTAACTGCAACAGTTAGTCACACAGTGTGAACGATGCTAATACCACAGTCTATTCAGCCCTGCTCTCTATTCTCAGCGGGGTAGTTGCAAGACCACAGAATCATTGTGACCAGCCAATCCACTACACTGAGTAATAGGTTTCATTTAAAATGACTTCGAGTTTAGCCATAGCCCTGTTTTTCATCATGCTTGCAAATTACAATTACTCTAAACTAATTATCTTGTGCTCTATGTGAGTAGATGTTATAATAATTGCATAATAATGTATGCACTCTTATATTTGTTTATAGTATATAAATATATATGTACTATGTACACCACCAAAGTACATCTTGAGAGGAAAAGGCTGGTTTATTGCTGTGAGCCGAGTGAGGAGAGAGAGATCAGTTATTAGATGAGGGGGAGGAAAGACAACATTGGCTGAATGAAAAGACTCCTGCAAATGTTTTGCACAGTGATGATAGAGACAGTGATGATAGAGACAGTGATGATAGGTGGTGAAAGTCTTGAAAGTGGAAGAAAAAGTGACCGAGTGTATTTGTGAGATCTTAGGCGTGAGCTTTTTCTCATCCTACGCTTGAGAAAACCAACCAACTCTCATACATGTGCATGCAAATGCACGCATGCACACACGCACATACAAACACAGATTGGGTTGTGTTTTTTTTTTTACAGAATGATTTCATGCGCATTGCTTCTGGCCTCAAGTAATCATAATGGAGCAAGCTGAGGTCTCTAAGCAGACTATGGTTTCTGCATTAGCCCTGCTCTTGACCTTGTGACAGTCAATCATATGCACATTACTCATCCACGCTGGTGTTGAGACTGTTGAAATCAGTGTGTGCGTGTGTGTTGAAACACAGTTTGCATCACGTCCTATCTAGCAATACCCGCAATGTTTTCATCCATGCCAATAATATCTCTCCAGTGTTCCAGATACACTACTCTTTGGTGTCTTAATATCCTAATTGGCAGAAAAGCAGCATGAAAAATGTTTATTTTCTGTCAATTAACTTTTATATTGCAGGACCAGATGACACGCTCAAAAAGAGACTATTTCATCAGCATACATTTAAAAAATCACACAGTATGTGGAGGCCTCACAGCGGCTCTCACTGGATAATAAAGCTGGCTTGTGCAAAAGCGGATGAGAACACACACACAAGCACACGATGCATAGAGAGCAGAAGTGGGAAGTGCAAAGATGGGCCGAGCGTTTTCATTCAAACAGCAGAAACAGCCAGTCAGATTCAAGCAGTCGCATCTGCGCCAGGGCAGCGCGTTCAAACAGTGCAAACAGCGGACAACACCGACCCCTAGTGGTAGAAACAGCAAAATGCCATGTCAAGTCATTAATATACTGAACAGAATTTACACGTCAAGCTGACTCACGATCTAATAACTTCATGAAAATTTATTCCTACCATGATTTTAAAGCCGTTGATGTTTTTAAAATCAGGAATGAGTTAACTTTGTCATTATCAGCTTCATTGTACAAAGTACCTATATATTTTGTAATAAACAGCTAGTATTTGTAATATTTGTAGTTGTAGTGTTTTGTTGCACATGTGAGCTTTGACATCCATATTTAACCGTATAAATGTGACTGTGGATGAATTTCAAATAACCCATAATCCAAGATATGACTGATATTAGATTTTATAAATAATACATTCCCTTGCTTGCCAGCATTTATGGAACTGTTTTCTATATCAATAGTAAGAGATATTAAGAATCTTTGTGTGGCATGTAACATTTTGTATTGGTTTCTACAGTATCACTATAATAATCCTATTGACTTGCACTACAGTTATTCCATATTTAAAGGTGGTTTATACGTGTACTTATTCTCGTTAAGAAGCCATTGGGTCATACTGGGGTGACACAAGCGATCTGTTATGAATAGGATTTGTAGTACTAGCGAAAAAAATGATATAAAAAGCGCACAGTTCAGTATCAAAAGACTGCTCCAGGTGAGGCTCGAACTCACAACCTCGGCATTGCTCTACAGTGTACTGTCATATAAGTACCGCGCGCTAACCGATTGCGCCACTGGAGCTCACTACTTTTCCCCTGCAGTTGAGTTTATAAACAAGCACCAAGAACCTGACCGTCCTTTATCGTTCTATTTATTTATTCTATTTTATTTGATCCATACAAGCGTTTATTTTCGATGTCAAAGTACAAAAAGGCAATGGTAGATTTGATAATACTGGAATTAAAGCTAATTTGTCACAAGAGCCAATATAAAAACGTGTAAGCAGGGCTATCGATCTGAAAATGCCATTAAAATTTTAACAGAGCCATATTACACTCATAAATTAATTTGATGGTACATCATACGTTAGTTATTGTCGTTCTTGTCCTTGTTGTTTACAACGTGTCGCTTTCAGAGAACTACGATTGTAAAATAAGGAAGCTTCTATGACGTAATATTTGCAACCACCGCGAGACACCAGGAAAAGAGTATGAATATTTTCAAAGTAAAAGTCGTCTTTCAGGAGAAGGTGAATGTAAAAGAAACATGTAAATGAGTAATAGAGCGTAGTGTTATTGATGATTTCTCAATTTCTCCTGCATTATCTAGCATTTTCTAAACACAAGATGAGCGGTGTATCTATCTATTTATCTTTATACTGCCATCTTTTACCTTGTGGTCCATCAAATACGACATTGCTTAGCAATGCAGATATGAAATGAAGTATCAGTGTAGCCTGATTATGAAGTCACTAAAAACAACCCAGATTCCAAATTTATGTATCTAATTATTTAATTATTTATTATTATTAGTTTATTAGTTCGTGACTGAATTTCTTTTCATTTGAAAACACAAAACAATCATTCAATTATCATTTCATACATGTTTATTAGAAGAGGCCCACAAATGAGATGCATTTTGTAAAACCATATTAGGCATCTACAATCCAGTTAAATATTTGATACAGTAATGGAGGGCAGGACCCAGTTTTGCAGGGTTGCCTGTGTCACTGTTCTGCAAAAATCCACACATTTAATCAAGTTAAAGTATAAAATTACTTATTTAAATATATATTATAAAAAATTCTGTTACACCTTCACAAACACCTGGAAATGCATTAGTAGACATCCCATATAGAAATAAATAGATACAGTGAATGTTAAGAAATAAAAATACACAGTTACATTTTCCTGCTTTTATTAAGGCTGTACATAAAAAATCCATATTATAATATAGAGCATAAATATCATTTGCAGGGGCTCTGGATACTTGTCACTGTATTTAATATCTGGAATTTATCACAAAGATCCCTTTAAAAATGTAGTGACTTTAAGTACTTGCAGACACAGAACCATACCTGTCTGGGTACTCCCTCTGCAGCATTCATCAACCTAGGGGCATTACCCAGACTTAAGTATAAAGCACATACAACAGCATATTTAAGTAGTATCTCGTTTTTGCGACTTCAGAGTTCCTCAGCATCTTCGTTAAGACACCTCAACAATCCAAACCCTTGCCTTTCAGCAGTTATTAGCGTGGTTGTTAGCTGCTCTGACGTTCTCCTTTCTCACACAGCCCAACTGTCTGAAAAGGCTCATGAGTGCATCACGAAACATGGAGCTCGAGAAGGAGTAGATGAGAGGGTCTAAAGCGCTGTTGAGGTAGGTTAAGCCAATGCAAATCACAAACAGCTGAGTGATCATATTGTAGGACTTGCAGTCCTTGGGGTGGAAATGTTTGATGAAAATCCCACCAAAGCCTGTGAAGATACTTGGCATAAAGCAAATGGTGAACACCAAACTGATCACACCTACTGCTTGGATGGCCCTGCGTACCTTCTTCTGCCTGTCCATCCGCCGTTTGTGCAGGTGGCAGGCAATCCGGGCTGAGCAAAAAAGCAGCAAGAACCAGGGCAGGAAGAATTCTACAGTGTAGGTCACATAGAGTAGTTTTATTGGCCAAGGGACACTAATGTGGTTATTAAAGCTGCGACACAAGGAGACATTGCCATTCTGGTGGAGAAGCTTGGTGGTCAACAGTGGAATCCGAAGGGCAATCACAACAGTCCAAATGAAGCCTATGAGCCAACCTGCCTGTGTTAAAGTAATATGACTGATGCAGTGATGCGGATGGACCACTTTAAAGTAGCGGTCCAGTGCCACAACTGTCATGAATGCAATACTGGCAGAGCGATTGACAGTCAGCATGAAGAGATTGATGTGGCACCAGACCTCTCCAAACACCCAGTAGTCCCCTGGGAGGTGGGCGTCAATGCGGAACGGCATGCTGAGGAGGAGCAGGAAGTCAGCTAGAACCAGGTTAAAGAGAAAGAGAGCGTGGGGTTTCCAAAATTTCATGCGGAAACAGAAAATCCACAAAGCTAATATGTTTAGTGGCAGGCCCACAATAATCTCAGTGATCATGACAATTCGTAAGAACAAGGGTCCAGTGTTAGAGGTTGATTGGCAATGCATGGTAGTTCCATTCTGCACCTCTGAGGTACCATTCCACAAATCCATTTCGGCTACCGATGCGGTCTGATCTCTCTTCTTTTCCCCCTGCTCCTTATTTTCAGAAGATCTTGTGTCTTTAAAACATCAAAAGAAGAAAGAAAAGAGGAAAGTGTTTTAGACTTTAATGTTTCAAGAATGGGAAACTCACTTTATTCTTAAGGGTTTCTCCTCGACCAGTGCTTTGATTGTACATCTTTAATGAGCTCCTTTTATCAAAAGCATTAGCCAATATATGTAAATACCAATCCACTGAAGATTACTCTCACGTCTGTCTGCACTGTTGATATGAAGCTACAGACAGTGGCCAGTTTGCTTAGCTTAGCGTGAAGACTGGAAACAGGAAAATAGCTAGACTTGCTTTCTGAAGGTAACAAAATGAAATTAAATAACAATTTATATTTCATTTATTTAATCTGTAAAAACAGTGTAAAAACTACAATTCTTTGTCTCTAGTCCCAGAGCTTATGTGAAAGCCTCCTTCGTAGCTTCAGGCAGTGACTTCCTGGAGGCTTCACTGGCGCCACTGTTAAGTTGCCGGAGGCTTTGGAACAATCTGACTAGCTGCGTGCCCCTATCTCCAGTGTTTCTGCTAAGCAATGATAACGGGTAGCTGGCTGCAGCTTCATATTTCAGGAACAGACATGAGAGATGACCTTCTCATCTAACGCTCAGTGGGAGAACAAATACGTGTATTTCCTTAAATGTCAAACCATATCTTTTAGACAAAAAGAACGTGTCCTAACTACAGTGATTTCAGCCTATGTGCCATGTATTTGTACCTTTTAAAAGCAGTTATAGGCTTTTGAATAAAAAAATTCAATTCAAATTTTACATATGATAAAGTAGTGTATCAGTTTTAAAACTTAAAAATTATGGCTTCATAGAAGACATTTCAAGATTAGTACGTAAGAGTAGATATAAATATAGAATTTATCACTTTTGCTGTCTATTCATTTATCACAGAATAGTGAACAGCTGGACAGTCATTATATTGCAATGTTAGCACTGAGATGAAATGTATCAAGTAAGGTAAAAGTCTTTTAAAGGTGAAAATGAGCGAATTTCAGCACTCACCAGAAGTCAACACTGAAGTCCTCAGTTCCTGGACCTGAAGATGCTTCTTTTTAAAGGTCCGAGATGTCTCAACTGATGCATTAAGCACCCTAATAATGTGTTTCCCTGGTGGTGAATGTGATGAGTGCGTGTGACATGGTCCTGACAAAATTCTTTGTATAAAAGCTGGCTCATTGTGCGGGCTTGTCTTGACACGAAGGTCATGGTGGTTCCAGGAAAGCATCACTACTGGTATTTGAGATCGTAGCTGTTTGATGTTCCACTGTATCACCTCATGTCACAGTTTGCAAAGAAATATTGGTCAACATCAAAGAAAAAAGACGGTGACGGTGACACATACACACACTCACATTAATATTATAATATAATATAATTGGCCTGAAATCTCATTCCTGTCTGTTTCAAATCATTTCATCACATCCAAAACACTAAATCTCAGTGTGTCTCGTTTAGTGTCACCTCGCCGCTGCTGGATTTCACATTTCACACTGACATAATTTCACTTCCTCTTTGATGACCTCGTTTCACTTAAAAACATCCCATCTAGCTCACCTCAGACCATTTAATCGGGTTTGTACTACATTTATCACATTTCGCCAATCAGATTTTGACTTTTGCCAGCTTCATCTTCTCTCATATTTCATTTTGCCTTACCTCACCTTCGCTGCATCTCAATGTATCTCACTTCAGTTTACTTCATCTCACCTGAAGTCACCTTATCACAGCTGCGCAGGTCACCTCCCCACTGTACAGCGGGTCTTATCTCACCCAATCTGACCTTGGAACATCGCTTTAACTCATTCATTTCATCTCAACTCGTCATCTGAAGTAATCTTGTCTCATCTAAACACCTCACATCCTCCCGCGTCGCATCTCACCCTGTCCCATGTCATCAGATGACTTCTCATTTCATCACATCTCACGCCCTCCCATCACATCTCATCCTGGACCAACTCAGCATTGATGATATGTGACTTGAAAAGGGCATCGAGTGAAGGTGGTTTTGAGCTTTCTGAAACACAGGCTGCTTATTTCCCCAACTAAACTTTCTTTGGTGACAACTAATTACGCTACAATGCAAAACAGAGACACACACAGTCAGCCCAGCCCACCACTGTGTGAACAGTCCGACCTTTGTCAGCGCGATGACTTTATGGTCATTGACTCAGAAACAGCGGTGCAGTCCCCCTTCCCAGCCCTAAAGGTGTGTTTGCTAGTATCACTGGACTCTGATCTAGAGGCCCGCCATTCATCTACCTGTTTTATTAGAGCGCACACAAAACAAACACACAGGACTCAGCACTGGGCCCATGTCAGGACTGACATCTGCTCTCAGAGACACTTTATGGGTGCACTGTATGTCGTGCATGTGTGAAACCACTGGTATAGCTCTGCATCCATGTTTATACAGTATGTGTTTCTATGTGTGTTGGCAGCTTTCCCAGCACAGGTCCTGCTGTCGGTGCATGATCAGTAAGTTCTAGTTACTCATTTTGTTTACATAATAATTACTAATGACAGTCTTTATGAGACATCGTAAATCTCTTTACTGCAGAGAAACCAAACTTAGCTGGCAATATTTACAGAGAGATGAGCAATACATATTCAATATTACGACATGAAATTAATTAATGATTACATAATGCATCTTTTTTATCTATCCATTGAATAAATTGTGACATGTTAAGGTGGAACTAAGGCCCATATCTCAATATGCAGACCTACAATAACCTTAGAACCAGAACACAAGACTCGCTGATGACCAAATGGATTTGTATTGACTGCAAATTCAAATAACATTAAGAACCCTTGGATTTAGAGTTTTTCTCCTTTTTATTAAAGAAAGACAAAAAATGTAAATATAAATATAAATACATTTATCATGGTCCAAAATTTAAGGTCAATTTAAAACATTATAAAAACGTTCTTTTGTCTGACACCAAAATTGAAAAACCACAAACATCATAGCAAAATAGTAGTTTCTCAGTTGTTCAAGAAGTCTTTCTTTTGGGCAGCTTTCGTGACACACCCACCGACTGTGGCACACTGATAACCCCCAAAGTTTGCCCATACTTACTGTATGTTTAAAAGAAGCTTGTCACACTGTCTCTAACCGAGAGATCAATACTTTTATTGGTACAGCATGCACACACACACATTTCCTCTCCTCAGGGGGTCCAGGTTTGCTTCCTGGGTCTGTCCCTCGGTTCATGACCTCAGCCTGTGACAGAGGCATCACTGTCTCACTCTGATAACATGGAGCCGCTTAATGTTTAGCCCAAGACACACACACACACATATGCACACACACGCTCGCACACAGGGAAGCAGAGGGATTACAAAGGTACAGAGACCCATATGCTGCCCAGGGATGGAGGCGAGAAAACTGAGTGTGAGGAGAACGCAAGGTGGTAATGACCAAGGTGAGACTCGTTACTGTTTATTATCTATTATGTTTAATAATGTTTAGAGACACATTTTGAGGCATTCATGTTGTTTGTTGTCACTGCATCCTAAATCCAGTTAAAGCCATTTAAGTGATGGAGCTGGGTTCAGGGCAACTCTGAGACCACTGCTGACTTCATTCATTTTTGAGGAGAAAGAACTGAATGAGTTAAATGACAGAGTTTGTCTCCGACTTGATGAGACGTTGACACATTTTTCAGTGCAAACCTGCAGGAGATATTCCAAGCCTTTAACTCGCTAAGCTGCCTAAACTATTAGCCTGTTAATCCACATTAGAGCCTGTACACTACGCTGTGCGTCCTGTGGAGGAGGGACGAAACACAACTGTGTGTGCACTGGAGATGTTTTGTGATAACGTGGAGAGGAAAGTGATCCAGAAAGAGGATGCACTCTTCCAAACATAATTTACCCCATTTTATAAAATCTGGATCTATCTCCCTCTTTGCTCAAATTAAAGATTATGGGCAGATTTTGTTAGACTGAGCCAGTCTTCATGCTAAGCTAAGATAATCAGCTCTTGGCTGAAAAGTCATGTTTATTGTAGAGATGGGAGTTATTGATCATTAGTTCCCAAAATGTCTTTTTCCTTTAAGAGGTTTACTTTGTCGTGAGTCAAACGGTTTTCATCCCAGAACACCCACCAACAGCAGTAGCAGCCACTGGAACAGAGATGTGGTATAGCTGACACGTGAACTAATTTAACTCATCTACACATCTAACGATGACACAAAGGAAATGGATTGTTACTGTTTGGCTTTTTCTTCTATTGAATTTCCAGACCTGAAGTTCATCTTTTTACTTAATATCTCTCCTATAGCTATTTAAAAGCTGATGGGGCTACTATCAGGTTGTTTTTGTGAGCATTTGGTTTGTATTGTATTTTCAATATCTTCTAAAACTCGCCAGGTAGGCCACAAACTCAAAGTGATTACAGCGTCTTTGTGACAGGGACTGGGGTTGGAGATGGAGCCCCAGCAGAGCCACATGGGGGCATCTCAGGTCGCCCTCTCTCCACTGCCGTTCGTCTCTATGTGTATGCGCTGCATGGCTGCCTGTGTGAGGTGGCCTTCACTGCTGTGTGGGACTGGTGCATCACCCAGGACAGCAGGCTGGCAGGTCACAGCAGCCTGTGGGCGCTGCCGATGTACGCCACTGCAATCTACCTCATGGAGAGCCTGAGAGCCCGGCTGCTGGCTCGGCATTGCTCGCTACCAGTGCGTCTGATGGCCTACATTGTGTTTATCTACCTGTGGGAGTTCAGTTGGGGGGCGGGGCTGAGGCTGCTGAGGGCCTGTCCCTGGGACTACTCAGGTTATAGGTACAATCTGAGAGGACTGGTGACTCTGGAGTATGCCCTGCCTTGGGCTGTGGCAGCATTCATAGCAGAGCAGCATGTGATCAGGAATACTCTGAGGATAAGACTGCACAACTGAGCTGATATCAGTCTGGAGCAGCTACAAAGCATTTCAGGACACGCAACATCAAAATTGTGAGTTCTGGATATTTGGTTTTTATAAAGTTGGTGCACATGCTGCACCTTTCATGCTTATTACGTCATTAAATCACGCAACACTTTTTTTTCTGAGATACTGGAAAAAGACACATGTCGTGTCCGTTGGTTGTAATGCAACAGTACAGCAAGGAGACAGTTAGCTTCATTTAGCCCATAAATGGGTCTACAAATGGGGATAGAGCTAGCTTGCATTAAACAAGTTGTGGTTTAATGGATGGTTAATGGACATCCTGGAATCTTGACAATATCACAGGACAACATATCAAACCATAAAACAAAGGTAAAACTATAAAAAGCGTCCAAGGATCCCCCTCCCCCACCCCCCATCAGTCGTTCGTCTTTGCAATATACTGTAATCTATACATCTGGACGGGAGGGGAGAAACAGCAGTAAGTCCAAACCCAGCTAAACTCCTTTGGGCTGCAGGATGAATAGCTTGTTAGCTGTCAGTTCGACGTGCTAGCAATTAGGGTTACTTGGAACAAAAACTGATCATACCTGTTATGTCATAAGAAAAGTACACATTTGCAAGGGAATCATGCTTTTGCAACAGACTATTTCCTGCAACAAGCCTGCCCATGACTCATCTGTTACCGCAAGAGTGATTTATATTTCAGTGAAAAACTGCACAGTCTGCTGTAATCTACCATCATACCCAGTCAATTCTGGCTTTCTTTAGAACAAAACCTCAGGACTAAATGGTGGTGATTATATCGGAATCTGGCAGGGGTGAAGCTTGGCACACAGCACAGCAATATTGTCTGACAAAATGATTTGTTCCAAACACTTGTTGGAACTTGTGTTTACCGTCCTTTCAGCTAATAAGATTACTTCACCAGGACTGTGTCTGTTGTGTGTATGATTTAAGAGGCTGATAAGTCTTCATGATATCTCAGTTTACAGTATAACTGGACTAGTGGCTTTTCGACAGTTCCTGTGTAAATCATGTGCCTGCGGGAGAAAACCCTGGACACGTGTTTTCGTTGGAAGTCAAACTGTCAGGGAGGATGTGTGTTATGATAAATGATGACAGCTCACAATTTTATCAGAAATATTTATTTAGTTGACATCTGATTGCATTGATTTTAATGGACAAAGCTCTCACGGGACACCTAGCTAGCGTAGCCAGGAGAATCCAGGGACTGAGCCTCCAACCCTGCATTAAGCGAACAACCCACCCCACCCTCTGAGCCGTGCGTGCGAGGTGGACAATATAGGAATTGAATTCAATCAACATATGTAACTACAACAAAGTGCAATTTACAGCCTCAGATTCAATAACCTTGTGTTGGTGTGTGTGAATCATCAGCTGGTGCTCAGGGTCTCTTCCTCTCAGGGTTTTGGACCACGAACAGGGCAACGGTCCCTTCATCTCTCTGCCACTGGTAGCTGCAGAAGCAGACGGCATGTTAGAATAAACTAAATCTTGAAAGTGGGATCTCAAGTTATTTCTGTCAAGTAATGAATTTAAAATGTTGGTAAAGCCAAATTCCAACAATTTTCATTTAAAACTCTGACTGGAAGAGTTTGATACTCATCAATATTAACACTCACTGGGTCTGTTCAGGAATGAGTAAACTGTCTCCTGTGGAGAGAGTGACCTCCTGCTGATTCAAAGTAACTCTTGAGGAGCCCTCCTGAGGGACAGAGACATAGACAGTAGGAGATGAAGAAAGACAAGTAGACAAAGTCACACGAGGAGTTTGGTGGTTAAAGAGCAGATCAGACCTGGATACAAGGACAGAAACATCTCAACAGCACTGAGAGACTGTTTGGAGCCTACAGATGGAGCAGACCATTTAGAGAACATACCATCTGCCAAATCCACACATCAGTTTGTTGTACAGAGTCCTCTGTGTGCCCAGGGCCGAACACCATTGCCTGCCATAAGAATGGAGCATTATTGCATCTTCGAATCTCCTCCATATCATCATCTACTGCACATCGCATCTGCTCCTGTTGTCTCAGTGGATTGCACATTAACAGTCAAACCATGTATATTATTTTCATCTTTAATCTGAGCATCTACATTGAGTCAGTGGGAATTTCCACAGGTGGCAAAATGCCAAAATCGGCTCTCTATGTTCTGGTTTACTTTCAGTTTCAGTCTGTTTTAACAAAACAGATGTTGTGTAGTGTCGAACAACACTAGTAACAACACAGAATAAGATTAATGTGCACTGTATGTACTTCATACAGGTCATCAGAAGCAATTTTAGCAAAGTTTGCGGTTTTCCTTGTAGGTGGGTTTTGTTTGAAATGGTTTACTGCTGCTGCCACTGTGAAACCTGAATGTTGCTACTGTTTTTGTGTAAGTACCATACTTTAGGAGACATAAACACAAAAATAAAAAGTGAACCTTCTTAAATGTAATAAAATATTAATGACTGATTTTACATATTCTGTTTGGGTCTGTTCTATACACATGACATCTATTGCTGTGGTCCCTCCTCTCGTTCTCTTTTCAACATTTCTTCCTTGTGTTTCTTTAACTGAATCATGGGTCTAATGAAGGATAGAGCATGTTATTTTACAGACTGTGACACAACTTTAGACAAATTTGGGATTTTTGCCAACATGAATAAAACTGGCTTGACCTAACCAAAGGGGGCTTTACCAAGAGCTTTACCTAGTCAATAAAATGAGAATTTATTATTTAAATCATCAACTAACCTACTCAAAAGGTAATGCATGTTATTTGATAATAAGTAAGATGTGCAGAGGACACACGTGCTGACATGATTCCTACTACCTCAGTCTCAAACTGAGCGCCGAACATGTCGATGGGCCCACCGCTGGCCAGGGTGGGCCTCTGTTTGTCCAGCCAGTCTTTGAGGGAGAAGGGTGACATCACGTTCATGGTGTTCATCTGGAACGGAGGCTCTCTGAAGACTTCATCTGCTCATCCGAACACAACAATGACGACGGTTATAAACAGACAGGGATCAGAGTTTAGATCAGTCACAGGGAACTCACTTGGATCTGGTTTTCCTGTTTTGTACTGCTGTGATGCCATGAACCTGCAAATGAAGTCGACAGCAACAAGGCGCATTAAAACAGATCTGACTGCAACTGATCATGAATGTGTAGATAACAATGAAAACATCCTACTCTTTGATTATTGGCACCAGCTGGGTTCCGAGGTCCTGGCAGTAAAACCATTTCTCAAACAGGATTGTAGTGGTGTTGTCCACATAGTACCTGAAAACACCAACACATGATGACGTTAATGTTTTTACACTGAATCTGCTGATTTATCTGGACAGCTGTATTAACATGGGTGAAAAGAGAAGAAGTAAGGAAGTTAACCTCAGGCAGTCGGTCTCAGTCAGCAGCCTTCTCCTCTCCACCACCAGTCCCACGGTGTTGGCCTGTCTCTGGGGGGAGTGGGGGATCCGAGCTGGCAGCAGGAACATCTAAAGACAGGGACGAAATGAACGACGTGTTACTGACAAAATACTGATTGTATCATATCATATGACCAACTCATTTCAGGAGAAGAGAATCCCAAACCACTGAAAGATGCAGCAACAGTACTGCAGAACTGTAATCCTTTCAGTTGGACTCCATGTATAGCCATAGCATATTACAATTTACTGTACAGAATATACAACTATTGCAAACTGCATAGAAGCAGATTAGAGCTCACCTCTCCCTCCTTGATGTGCACATCCTTGTGTCTGCCATTTTCAATCACCTTCAGACACATGTCCCCCTTCAGTTGGTAGAACAGCTATTTAAAACAGAATAGGAGACAAAAAGAGGAAATATCATTTATTAACGGGGAACTGTACTAATTTTACACATGAGAGCGAGGAAATGTGCAAAACTCTGAACATGTGATCATAAAGTTGGTAGAACAGCTATTTAAAACAGAATAGGAGACAAAAAGAGGAAATATCATTTATTAAAGGGGAACTGTACTAATTTTACACATGAGAGCGAGGAAACGTGCAAAACTCTGAACATGTGATGATAAACACCCCCCACCCCCACCCCCCACCCCCCCCAAGTGAATCATTTCAGCCAGCATTGTGACACTGTGCTGGAGTTTGTCCTTGTTTGCAGAGATGTCTGGCTTAACTTGGCAGATCTTATGTGGGTAACTGAGGGTAGGGACTTAACTGTGAGTGGAAAGGTTAAAATAACAGCAGGAGTATGGTGTCTTCCAAGTTTACATTATGGTAGATTTAAGACTTTATACAGAATGAGCCGCTCACTTACCTCCTCCCCTTCCTCAATATGATAATCCTTCCTGGTATTAGGACCTCCAACAAACATGATATTCAACTGGGAAAAGTGCCTGAGAGAAAGAGGAACTAAGTACAATAGTGTACAGTTGTGCACAGTACCTCAAACAGGCAGTTTCTATGTATCTACTCACAACTGCCTACTCATGATTGGCAGAGATTATCAGTCAGAGTGCTTGTAATATTAATGATTACATACATACTGAACAATGTGGCTAACGTCACTACTATTACTCACATGAGCTTGTTGCACACAGGTGGCAGAAAAGCATTCTGGTTCTCCACAATCCATTTTTCCACATTCACGAGATGAGTTGTGCTGCTCATTTTCGAAACCGACCGGGCTGTTTGCTGGAGTACTAATCCTCTCTGTGCAGTCTGCTGCTCTGTTTAAACAGTGTGACTGACACTGAAAGTCCAAAATGCAGAAGTGTGGGAGGAGTTAGATTTCCTATCAGGTTAAAGGGCATTGTATTGAGTAACATAGTGTTGTCTGCAGTGACATACTGGAGTCCTGGAAATCCTTTGCAAGACTCCTTAAGTGAAGCTGGAGCAACCACTGTGCACACATATGCGTAAAACATAACTGACTGACTGGCAAAGGAGGTGGGGCCCATCTCACAGGGATATTAAAATCGAACATTTAACATTAAAAGCAACAAAACAAACAGAGAAAGGTTGAAATTAGCAGAGAACAGAGGTATTGGAGGTTTAATATTTTAAAAAATACATTTTTCAACATTCCCCTTCCATATGTACATTAAGCGACAACACATTATAGTCCTAACATGCTATTTCTGCAAGTTACTTCACACCATGTCTAGCAATTTGGTGTAAAATGATTTTGTCCTAAAGTTGGCTGATCTATTTATTAACATGCTGTTACAATAACTTACCCTACAAACCCTTTATCCAACAAAAAAAAGGAGTAAAATATGGCAAAGTGAGCATCATGCAGTATCATGGCTATAGGACCAACATTTGCAGAGGTCTGACAATCAGAGGACTGGATCCAACTGATGATCATTCCACTAGATCACGCCGAGGTCAGTCAAAGTTGATGATAAAAACAATTTATCTGAGGTTATCCCAGATTTACACCAAGTGTAATGATTTCAACTGTCCACTAGATAGAGCTGTTTAAGATAGTGAGTTTAGATGAAAGCCGTGGCCTGTGTGAAGCTGAGGGCCTGGCTGTGGCTTTCCAAGAAATGAAATGACCTGGTCAACACTCTTTAACAATGTAAAGTCAAAATTTCAAAGTTTATTAGTCACCAGCTTCACTGGGAGTTTCAGAAGTGCCATAATACCTGTTTAGAGTGCACATTTTGACATTTTGTTCCAAGACAGGACAGTTTATCTAGTAAAAGTATTCACATGAGGTTTGTCCTTCGATATGTGAACACCCTGTGATTAACAGCATAAAAGGGCCATAAGGCTGCCAACAAGAACAACAGCACAGTCTATGCCTGCCTCCCATTAATAAAGGAGTGATACATTCATCATTTGAGACATTTACAGTTTGAAAAGTGGTTAGTTTCTCTCCTGTTTAAAACAAAATGTTGGCTGTGCTGCATGTTTTGCTGAGGGATTATGACTCTTAAAGGGAGCCACTACATCAGCAACTTCCATTGGTATGACACAATCTGAATTAATGAAAGCGACCTCCAGCAGAACCCAGAGAGGTGGCTGCTGGCCCTAAAAATACATGTTGGTACAATTAATCATTTATTCATCTATGCATTTCGTTTTATACCTTAATTAAACATTTCCCTCCATTTATCTTATTTTTCTGGGAGGCGATGCCCCCTAGTGGACACAGTGGTGCACAGCAACAGAAACACAACAGTTTGCTTTTCAGTCACACGTTTTATTTTGCAGTTTGATGCACTATGCGCGCATGAAACGTATTATTTTTATTTACTAGTTTGTTTGTTTTAAGACCAATTCCCAAATACCAAATACTGTATTACAACCAGAACTTTCTATTTTATTCACCGTTAATAAATATAAATATAAACCGTTAAAATAAGAACATTATGCTTTATGTTAAGCCTTAACATTGTGCAGTTTCGCGGCATAAACTTAATTTAAGTGATCACAGCCTAGCAAACATAACCAATATTGATTTACATAAACTGGACGATTTACAATCCCACCAAATGATTGCGCTTTGGCTTTTATGTAGCTGTATCTTCGAAACATTCAGTTGAAAATGTCTTGCTATTTATTATTTTATTTCAACCCACCTTGTGTGACAACAGTGTGTAACGTGTTGCAGCTGGCTGTGCTGGATTGTGTTGGCTTCGACAGCGCCAGGCCCCGGTCACGTGATTTGTGGCCTCAGTGAGGAGGTGCCTGGCCGCCTCCTGACGATGGTTGCTCAGCGTGCTGCACGCAGACGTTGTCCCGACAAAACGCCGTTACATTTGTAGTTTTGAATATTTAAAAAAAAGGCCTAACAGCAATTAAACGCGTGTTTAGCTGCTAGCATCCAAAAAACCGGTGTGTTTTGTAAATAAACGAGATATGAGATTTCTTTCAGGATTACGAGCTGATGCGTTGTCTTATAAAAAGTGATTCCGGTTCAGTGGGAAGGTTTGAACTGCTCTCTGAAAAGTAACCATTGTTGGAAGCAGGTCGAGGCTGTTATCATTTCCACTTGCTGACTTTCTTAGTTTTTTACGGGTTTACAGCAGATAAAACAGCGCAAGCTTTTTACAGTGTCATGAAAGAAATGTCGAGGTAAGTCATGCATGCGGCACATTGTCCATTTGTTAACAGCTTTGCTCGCGTTTAAGATAGTCCTAAAGAATAGGCTAAAAGCTAACGTTAGCCAACTGTCACAACAACCAAACAAGGCCTGCAGCCGCCGCTTGTCGGCTAGCTCGCTACTATGTTTTTTTGGCAGCTTAAGTGTAAATGTGCTTGACAAAATGAACGCGTTTCGCTTGTTTCCGTTTGCCGAGATACCCACACTCAAACATGTTTAAACAGGAAAGCGAGTCGTTAGTTAAATCAATTCTTCCGTAGCAGCCAGCTAACGTTTGCTAACTTGCTAGATTAGCCAATCTGTGAGCGCCTCCAACCTGTTTGTAGCCTCTCGGCTAACGTCCCTCCGCCGCCAGACGAGGTGGAACAGTAGCACATTTCACACGTTTCTGCAAATTTGGTCTGTTCAATTTAATATTTGGGTTTACACACAACCGTGATGTCATTATCGCGCCTGTTGGTTAAGTAACGTAATTAAACAGGTTGCTGTCAGCATGTTGCTAATGTGTGTTTACACAATTAGCAAAGAACACCTTGCACATTGTTGCTGCGGTTGATCAATGGCTTGACTTTAACTTAGCAACAAATCGTCAGTTAACATATTTATCATGATTTAAGTCGGGACTGAAGTAATCATGTCATGTTATAGTAACGTGGTATTTGCGGGGTAACTGTCAGTTCATCACTGTGCCTTGTCTCCGTGTCGTATTCCCTCGCAGCACCATGCCTGGTGGGCAGCAGCCTCAGAAACACTATGGCATCACCTCTGCCATCAGCCTCGCACCCCCACGAGAAATAGACCACCAGTACACCAAGAAGCTCTGTGATGCTATGAAACCTTTTGGGGTGTTTGAAGATGAAGAGGAATTGAACCATAGGTGAGCAGCAACGTGTAATTTCATAACAATCAAACCACAGTTATTTGGCATCTTGACTGCATACCTTTCATTGCTGCAATCACTGTTTTACACACACACACACACACACACCGGTAATATCCTACATCAACGCTTCTCTGGCAGTGTTCTTAAAAAATGGAATCGTCTAAACTTCAGAGGTAGCAATTATTGCAAAACTGTTGTTGTACTGTGTTCTCTTTGCTAATGTTTTAGTGGTAACTAATTGTATACGTCTTAAAGCTTGAAAACATATATTTCCTTTCAGACTTGCAGTTCTTGGGAAGTTGAATAACTTTGTTAAAGAATGGATTGCAGAGATCAGTGAATTAAAGGTGGGTTCTATTTCCTTAAAAGTAAAAGCAATTGTTGATGATGTTTTATCGAGTTGGCAACTGTAACTCAGACACAAAACAGTCTATTTGTAATATGATAAAGAGGGACAGCATCATACTGACTTGACTTCATATGTTTCTATCTTCTACAGAACCTTCCACCATCAGCTATAAGCTGTGTTGGGGGCAAGATATTTACATTTGGGTCATACAGGCTTGGAGTGCACACAAAAGGTAAGGCTGTTTGATAGCTCTACATAGTAGGACTGTCTCAACACAACATCTGACAACACCTGTACCGCGTGTTTGGCTATGCTGATGTTCAAAAGGAGCAAAAAGAGAAGGGGTGGTAACAGAACATTACCACCACACAGCTCTCAACCCTGTCTAAGCAGGCCTACGTCATTGTTTTTGAAAAGCCCAGTTCACCCTGACCACACTAAAGCACGAGGCTGGCATTGTCCGATTCCTCTACCATTGACAGTGTTTTTGAAAAGACTTGTTTTGGGGTCTGAAAGCTGGGTAAACACTAGCTTACTGTAGACTGGGAGCATTAGTGTGAGTGTGGTCTGAGTACCTCATAGAGGTACTATGAGTACCTCATAGAGAGAGAGAGAGAGAGATATAAATCAACACATATACAGACGCTGACATTTCACCAATACTACTACTACTACTAATATAATACCGGTATTGGAAAAGTGTTTTGACAGAATGTTTGACAGTTAAACTTAAATCCAGTAAATACAGAGTGACAAGGAAAGAGCCGGCCATTTAACAGGTGTGTTTGGTTGCACAATAGACAAATGACTCAACAACAAACAGCATGGGGTGAGAACATGAGTGCGGACAGGGAGGAAATCGTTATATAAAAAGACTGGTCAGCTCACAGAAGTATTTTGGTTCAGAGCAAACAGAGTGAAAGCCCCTTCACCTAACAACTGGTGGGGCCACTGTTTGCATGCGGCTGTTGGTGAGTTGCATCGATATGTAGTAGTTTGGTAATCATCCACAGTTTCCTCAGTTGTATTAGTAGCAACAATAACATGAATAATGTTGAAGCCAATTACTGAAGCACAACTAAGAAAAGTAAATATGACAGTCCTTACACTATTAATTTCAAAAATAAAAATAAGCATCTCATTCATTAAACTAATGGGTTTAAAAGCTGATGATGGTGGAAAAGGGATAAAGTAACTATCAGTGTTAATCTTTGTGGACCGACATGAAACATTTTATTGGGATAAAATCTTGAGCTACATCACCCAGCACCACAAACTAAAGTGAGACCAATATGTTGTGTAATTTGTTGTGCAACAAAATAATCTTAAAAGTTCTCTTTGTTTTTGTTGAGGTCGCATTCTCCCATCAGACCATAGTGTTTTCCATTAATCTGAATAAGCAAAGGTCCTCCAAACTAATTTGATTGTGTTGTTGTATTCACTGGCCGGGGTCAGCTGTTTAACCCCTGATCAGTTTTCACTTCTGTCTTTGTAACAATTTTGGGACAAATGCAATGTGAAAACTGCCAGGTTATCAACTGAAGGAGTTGAACTTCTTCATATCACAGTTGTGAGCAGGTTAACTGCAGAGGAGAGCAAACAAATGAAAAGCAGCTTAAGTTCACAGTCTCTACAGAGACGGAAAGTTCAGGTCAGTGTAGTTTGTTTGTTTTCTACAAATGAACTTCTGTATCTTGTTCATGCTGCAGAAGAGGCCTCGCAAAGCTGCAAACAGTTCTGTCACAACAGAGTTGAATACTTGCTTTACTGTTGCAGCTGTTGTAGAGTATAAATCTTTGACAGTAAATCCTAAATGCTAAGAACCAATATTGGGGAGCCTGAATGTGAGACACTTCAAGGTGCACAAACATCAGTGATTATTGTTCCAGGCCAGAAACATTTACTCTAGTCTGACAAACTTGAGTTTTGCTTTTCTTTTGCTTTCCCCCTGCGGGTGAACTAGAGTGCTGCTGGTATCGTGCAAAGTCAGATCAAAGTCAGAAAACAATATTGTTAATAAGGTGCTGGACTTATCTGCTGATCAGCATTAAGACAAGCTAAACGGCCTCGTTAACTCATTATAAAACACACTTCTGTAACTTTACTCAGTAAAACTAAATTCACGTAAGCCTCCTTACTTAGTTTTCCCACAGTTTTATTTATCACAAGTCTGTTTGGTTTAAACAGACCTTAGCAGTTAAACGGTTAAATTAGCAAAATAAGTTGAATCGCCCACACCAGCGCAAAGAAAATCAACCTGGCTACTTTGCTCAGTGGACTTGTCAGATTGTTTGTGAAGTCACAGCACAGATTCCTGTCTCTTCCAGGAGCTGATATTGATGCCTTATGTGTGGCTCCACGCCATGTAGAGAGAAGTGACTTTTTCCAGTCATTCTTCGAGAAATTGAAACAGCACGAAGAGATCAAAGACCTGAGGGTAAGTCTCTGACATTTTATCGTTAAAGCATAGCATTGCTGACTAAATTAGATACAGGTTCTGTGTCAAAACTCCCACACTTCTGAAGTCATTAGAAGGTAAACATGTCGGGCAGTTTCCCAATGCAGGAAGCGGCTGTTTCACCCCTGAGCTTCAGTCTTGAATCAGTCAGTTCAATCAAAGGGTTTTCAGTGGAAAAAGGCGCAAGACCGTTTACATCAACTGGCCCTGGATAAGAGCTTAGTTCCGAGAATTTACAGCTATTCCTTATTTCGGTAAAGACTGCTGAATTGCATCTGTACGGCTCCAAGTTCACTTCTGCAGACTAGCTAAATGAAAAAGAAAGCACATCAACAGAGTAACCCTCAGCCGACGAGCAGTACCCAGGAGCATTGCCTGTGGTGTTGCTGCGTCTGCTAGTGAACTGCGTTAATTTCCCAAGGCGCGTTTATTTATTAACACACACACACGCTTGATAAAACGTGTTGAGCACCTTAGTTTATATTTGTTATGACGCTACGGTGATCTAATAACCTGATATTGTGGAAGTGTTCACTGCACTGAAAGTGAAATAAAGTTCTCACCTTGCTTAACCTTATTAAAAACATGTTCGGAGCAGTGTAGGTGACATTCTGAAGCAGTAGCATGATGGATGTGCTGCTTTACTCTGAATGTTACAGTCAAATGCTCTTACTTGTTGCTGATTCTGTCTCTTTTGCTGCTTCCTTCAGGCTGTTGAGGACGCTTTCGTACCAGTGATAAAATTCAAATTTGACGGCATAGAGGTACGTAACTTTGTGTTGCCCGCATCTCAGAGTATACATAACTAAATACACTATACTACAACGCAGATTTACCATTTTGACAAAGGCTCTTTAGGTCACATGTTTGCAGTCTGTAGATGTAGCTGTTTGCTCCAGTGGCTTGATTCAGACTTCGACACGAATGTGTAGAGATTATAACAGGTTATCTCGATGTACCAATGTACAGTATCTGCCTAAATGGAAAACCTCCACATGTTGTAGTTTGCATCTGAAACCTTGTGTCTCAACATGTAACACGTTTGTCCCACTGTGCCATGCTGCCTCGTCACAGCCCCTGTCTACCTGTTGCATCCAGCAACCATAAACAGGACTGGTAGTTTCTGCTGTCTCATCACTACTGTGTTACTTTCCTGTCCGGGTAGATTGACCTGCTGTTTGCCAGACTGGCCTTACAGTCCATTCCAGACAACCTGGACCTGAGGGGAGACTCCATCCTGAGAAACTTGGACATTCGATGTATCCGCAGCCTTAATGGTACACAACACGGCTTCTATTAGCTTACATATAAACTGTAGAGAAGTTCATATTGACTTGAGCTGATGTAGTCTGACAAGAGGGCACGTATGGGATACGAGCAGGATAAGCTTGTAGTGCATTATTGTAGCAGCAGCTAGTTGTGGCAGGTGCATAGATCTAAACATCAGCTTTCATCTGAAACTTCTGTTAGTGGGTAATTTACACATTAGCTATGCAGTTGTAATACATGTTAAGCTGTTTTTGGTTTCGGATGTGTGTTTCTTACAGGCTGTCGAGTGACTGATGAAATTTTGTACCTGGTGCCAAACAAAGAAAACTTCAGGCTCACGTTGCGAGCCATCAAGCTGTGGGCGAAACGTAAGCACACTCGCATGTTTTTGTAAAGAAGGATGCGTGTTTTCATGCAGTTCAGTGTATACCTGACAAACCAGCGCTGCTCATTTTTTTTAATTCCACCGATATTTTGAAGAAGTCGCTGTCTGATCGTAGCGTGACATTTGCCCACAGGTCGTGGGATCTACTCCAACATGCTGGGGTTTCTGGGTGGAGTGTCGTGGGCCATGCTGGTAGCCAGGACCTGCCAACTGTACCCCAACGCTGTGGCTGCCACGCTGGTCCACAAGTTCTTCTTGGTGTTTTCTAAATGGTGAGACTTGAGTTCTTGCAGCTGTAACTTCAGATTTGTCCTGGTCCACTTGATGGCAGCATTTCACAGACTTGCACAGAGCCTCTTGCGTTCCAGACACACACACATTTAACTACATTTGTCATTTCCACCCCACAGGGAGTGGCCAAATCCTGTGCTATTGAAACAACCTGAGGACAGTAATCTGAATTTACCCGTGTGGGATCCAAGAGTGAGTATGACATCATCACTTTATCACGACATGTTCGAACTGTTGTTGTGCCTCCTTTATGTATGTGTAAAGCTGTGTATACGCAGGAAGCACTATCAGGGCAGAGTTTATCAGCTGAGTTGTGACTACTTTGTTGGTGTTTGAACAAGTTAGCTCAGGTCATGGCACAGGCACATTTATTTTCTCTGATATCATGTCTCCTCGTTCCTCTGTCCTCATGTGACCTGGAAATTGATCGGGTCCCCTTAATGAGTTCCAAAGCCCTTAACTCTGCTCGGAGGAGGCTTCCCAGAGCAGCCTGGAGCAAGGAAGACTTCCTGCATGAATGTTATCAGACAGATACACGCATTCAATAAAAATGCATTAGCAGTTGAATAACGCAACAGATCTGACGTTTGTATTTAAATCACAGCAGTAAAACATTACTGAAAAACAGATAACAGCAGACAGATGATAACTTTACAGAGCAGTAAATATCTGTTAAGGACTTCTTTACTCTCTTTTAGTTAATCATGTGAATTCTGATCCTCGTTTAAACTGTTTTTCATGATGAAATCTTAAATATGCTCATCTCAAACTAACTGGTCTACAGCCTTAACTGAGTACTATCACTGTTAAAACTGCCGTGTCTTGTTTGTAGTGTCCCTACAATAAACACATTTTAACTATCTATTGGTGGTGTTTCCATTTAGTCACAGTAAAAGGAGCAGTGTGCAGGATTTGGTTGCATCTAGCCACGAGGTTGCAGTTTGATACAAACTCTGTCCACTTCCACCGTAGAAACAGACGTGTTTAACTCCTTGGAAGCAGGTCGCTGCCTGTGTAGCTATAAGGCGCTCATCCTAAGGTAACTAAATGATTGGTTCATCGTTACAGGTGTTCACACGTAGACTTAAATTATTCTGTTTACTGTGAAACATGCTCATCATAATCTAGACTATTAGAAAAAAGTTCCAAATGTTGTGCAGAAGCAAATAATCACACGGTGAAAGCTTTGCCGCTGGCAGAATTGGCTGAAAAGTCATGTGATCAGCAGCCCTCCAACACACAGCCTGCATTTCCCCAGTCAGGAGCTCCTGTCGGTAAGAGAGCAGGTTCAGCGCAGCCCCCGCTTTCAGTACAGAGAGGCCTGATCCTGAAACAAAAGGAAAGAGCTGAAATCTGTGAACTAACAATGCACAGTGTACTTACAAATGCAGTTGTGTTTTGACTTACCTGAGCAGGATCCTGGATGCATGTGCTGTTGCAGCGCTCATTGTGCACGTTATCTACCACTGGAAAGGGGTCATTGGGTCATGGTTGTGTGTGTGTGTGTGTGTGTGTCTGTCTGCACAGCTTATCTTGCAACCTGCCAGACCCGTCAGACTGATTGTTTTTCAATTTGTCCTGACTGTGTTCCCGGACTTCGTGGTCACGTTGATTCACAGTGAAAAACTTTTTTTTTTTTTTTTTTTTTTTTTTCTCCCCCCGTCTGCTGATTCCTCACTCACTCCTCTTAGCCGACCGCAAGTGATCAACATCTGCTTCAGTTTGGAATCTTGTTTCTGTCGAGGACAAAACATATGGAGATGACGGTGGTGTGCCCGCTAACACATGTGGCAGAGATCTCCGCTCAGCACACTCATCTAGTTGACATGTCGTGTCGTGAACATTCCTATTAAATACCGCAGCTAAATTAAAAACACAAACCGATGACTCACTGTTTTGGTTGCACGTCACATTGTTGTTAGATGAATTATTGACGTGCATGATATGTTGCTGCAGCCCACAGATAGCTGGTCCAGCTGTACAAACTGTTATTTTGCTTGTGTTTGCTGATTTGTTCTTTCTCACATCACTTGAGGAAAAATGCAAATGAGGGAAACATGAAAGCAGTAAAGTGAATCAGGATGTACCCTGTGAGACGTGTGTCCACGGCTGTATGACGTATTTGTTGGGGGATGTGTGCGTGGGTGTAATGTTCCCCTACTCACGCAATTAGGTGGGTGGAGTGAATTCATGTGTGGGTGGAGTTTGCTGACATGTTGGTGGAGGTGCTGCCGTTTCTGCAGCCATCTCAGTCTTTGTCCCCGTTCTGTCTTGTCTTAGGTCAATCCATCAGACAGATACCACCTGATGCCCATCATCACACCTGCCTATCCCCAGCAGAACTCCACGTACAACGTCTCCACATCCACACGCACCATCATGAGCGAGGAGTTCAAATACGGTATCACGCACTGCATGACCGAAACGGGGCTGATGGTGCAAAATGAATTTCAGAGAGAAAATCAGAAAAGCTTGTTTTTAACCGTTTTAAAATCTCTCCTCTCCTTCGCGGTGTGTTGTGAACAGGCCTCAGCGTCACAGACGAGATTCTTCAGGGAAAAGCAGAATGGTCCAAACTCTTTGAGCCACCCAACTTTTTCCAAAAGTACAAGTAGGTGTCGATCTTGTCGGTTCTTGCGTTCATGGATGGACCGTTTCACGTGGAGCCGTTTCTAAATTTCAGCCAATCGTCGTTTCCCTGCATTGACCCAACATCCAAAATCACCTTTTGTTACCGTGCAAGCTGTACGCATTTGTTTACATATTTAAAAACAAACCAGGAAGCACGATGTGAGGGTTGGTGGAAATGAGCCGTTTGTGTGACATTATTACATTAACAGTTTTGGAAACCCATGCGCTTTATTTGTGCAGTTTAAATTAAAAGCGTAAGAAGTTTTTTTTTCTGTTCTTTTCCATCCAACCTATTGTTTTCACTTTTTGGTAAGGGCACATTTGAGTCATCCTAACTGTGGTCAGTAGAGTTTGGTCGACTCTTTTTGTTTATGAACCTTCCTCCCACACTTGTGTGACTTTCTGTTTTGTGTTGCAGGCATTACATCGTTCTAACTGCCAGTGCGTCCACAGAGGAAAACCATTTAGAATGGTGAGTCTGGACCGTCTGTAAGGTGAAATCAGATAAAACCACCTTCATGCTACATTGTCCGTAAATAGCATGGCTACGTTATGCCTCACCTGACTGGTACACTGTTCCTGAGTCTAAGTTTCTTCTCTGAGTACGTTCTGATGTTTTGCCTCAGGATCGGTCTGGTGGAGTCAAAGATCCGCGTTCTGGTGGGAAACCTGGAGAGAAATGAGTACATCACCCTGGCTCATGTCAATCCCCAGTCCTTCCCTGGCTCTAAAGAGAACCGCAACGAGTGAGTCCATCTATATCTGCACATACTGATGATGATGCTGATCATCCATCAGATCTGCACAGGTCCCGCTTTTGTTCTTGATTAATTAGAACAAGTTGCCTGTTGCACCATGCTCATCAATGCATCATGAAATCACCGGGTAGGGTCTCACTGGGCTGGAACATGAATGCAGCTTTGACAGCTGTGAGTGTGTGCAGGTCTCCCTCGCTGACCTCCACCGTCGTAAACATGTTCAGCGCTTGTGGTGTGAAATCAGCACAAGGTAAACACGAGCCGACCGTTGTTTTCACTTGCCTGCTTGTGTGCGTCTGAAAACAGGAACGACTTTGTCTCCATGTGGTTCATTGGGATCATATTCAAGAAGGTGGAGAACGCAGAGAGTGTGAACATTGACCTGACATACGACATCCAGTCCTTCACAGACACCGGTAGGTTAATATCTTGTAATCTTCATTTGCGTGAAAATGGCACACAGGGGCTTCCTGCAGGAAGTTAAGCCATATGCTACTTTAAATAGCCTCAACACACGAGCTGTGGTTCCCTGAAGTTATAGCAGACTTCGCTTCCCCTTAAGGATGGGACAAAAAAAAAAGACTGCCATATTTAAACATGCACAAGCAAGACTTTGTTACGGTAATATTGCCCAACCCTCAGCAATATTTAGAAGATCTTCTTTTACTGCAAAAAGTATTTAATTTATTCAGCAGGGTCAACAAAGATGTAGCCCACCTGGACCAGGAGGAAAGGTGTTCATACATTCATGGAAGTAATCGTTTATTGTTGACATGACGTGCTCTCTGCAGTGTACAGACAAGCCAACAACATCAACATGCTGAAGGATGGGATGAAGATTGAAGCGACACACGTGAAGAAGAAACAGCTCCATCAGTACCTTCCTCCAGAACTGGTGCAGAAGAAGAAGAGGGTGAGACATCTTCCTGGCCACGCTGGAGCAGAGCCCCAATGGTTTTGAAACCACATGTTCTAATATTAATTTTAAATCTTTGCCCATTTCCTCTTTTGTGCAGAGCATAGCCGAGTTGAACCGCAGCTCCAACGGGGGGAGCTCCAAGCGGATCTCTCTGGACAGCAGTCACCTGGACAGCTCCAGAGACACAGACTCAGGGACTCCCTTTAGCTCCCCAGCCAGCAAGCCTTCCAAGCCTGTGTCCGACACAGATGACAGGTATGATGCACCTCATCTGCTCTACTGATCTTTCTGTTTCTACCTGATACATTTAGTGTTATCCTGTTATTGTCATATATTAAAACAAAAACAACAAATCAGATCCACAGTCTCATGCTAAGCGAATGGTTTCTGTCCCCCCTGTATTTTGCAGCGTCAGCCCTCCCAAGCAGCTTTTTGTGGAGAGCTCTCCAGCACCCAGCGCAGCACCCAGCGCAGCACCCAGCGCAGCACCCAGCGCAGCACCCAGCGCAGCACCCAGCGCAGCACCTAGCGCAGCACCCAGCGCAGCACCAGCTGCTCAGGACCAGGGCATGTCCATCCCCGTCATTGGCTCCAGTGAGTTAATTCTCCAGTCACTGTTCCACTGACATGTCACATCTGGAGAACAAGATTTACAAAAGCTGGCACTCTAAATAAATTTCATCACGTCTGTCATCTCTTTCTGCAGAGCCTCCGGTGAAAGCAAAGCCTCCTTCTCCACCAGCCAGCAGCTCCATCAGCACAGTGCTGAGCGGGGATGTGACGCCCAGCGCCGCCAGCAGCCCCAGAGAGGAGCCCAACGGCCTGGAGGACTCAGTCAACGGAGCTCCCACCAAGAGACCACACTCGCCTTCAGAAGAGGACCTGGCCAAGAGGCACAAAGACTCAGAGGTGCGGACGCTGATCTCAGAGCAGGAGTTACAGTGCGGATGTGTTGTCATACAGAGTGGAAGTTGACAGTGACAGTGTTCTGTTTTCACTGTAGGTGGTGTCCAATGATGACTCTGCATTTAAGGAGCCGTATCCACCATCCTCTGACTCATACGTACACGGAGAAGGACCCAATACTGTATGTAGTATTTCCTTTGTCTGCTTCCATCACCTGTGTAAAGCCAAACAAGACATAACGAGTGTGTTGTCACATTCTCTCTTCACCATTAGACCCCGCTTTCTGGATCAAAGGCTAAGCCCATTCCAACCATTGATACCTCAAGAACACAGGTAACATTTAACATTACATCAATAATGACTTCCTCTCTGTGGCACACCTCGGTTGAATGAATGTAAGAGGATCTGTAACGTTTGCTGCTTCCTCCCTCAGAGACTTCCCAGCATGGAGCTGCCAGACGCCTCGTCGCCTCTCCCCGCCAGCAACAGCTGTCGTGTCGTGAAAAATTCCATCAAACTGGCCCTCAATCGCCACAAGTGAGTATCTACTGTTTTCCAAACACCTTCACAGCAGGAAACTGTGATTGATTCTCTGATGTTTGAACTTTTTTTTTTTTTTTTATCTGTTTCAATGTATAATAGCATCACACCTCCCAAGCCCCCAGTATTTGAGGGCACACTCAGCAGTGACACTCCTCCCACCACTGAGGAGAAGGGGATGTCCATTCCTGTCATCGGCTCAAGTGAGTGTCTGTTGTTTTTCTGACGGTTACCATTGTCAAAACACTAACTTGGGCATCAACATTAACACTGTTCTTGTTCTTCTCTTTCTCTCTTTAGAACATGTTTCATCCAAACACACGGTGCCCCCCGTCGGCAGCTCCATCCCCACGTTAGTGAGCCGAGGAGCCGACCCACTGAACGGAGCGGCCTCCAAGAGACCCCTCTCCCCACCTCTGGAAGAGCAGGCCAAGAGGCTGAAAGAGACGGAGAAGGCCCGAATCCACATAGCTTGAACACACACCTATAGACTGGATTCGCACACACACAAGAGGTGGGGCTTTACGGTTAAGTCAAACACCCGAGAAGATGACTTCACACAGGGACAAGGGAGCGTGTTCTGGTCGGTCAATCTCAAGTGTGAAGCAGAAGGACGGACACCTCACCTCAAATCTTCAGAGGTTATAGATTTGCCAGTGGATAGGTGATTTGGTCAAACCAGATGTTGTCAGCTGCGTCCGTCACACTCACAGAGGGCATTTAACACAACAGTCAGGGTGAGATCCGACATGAGAACTAAAGCGACAGGTTTTTTTACTCGTCTTCTCCCTCAGTGTTTAAAAATGTACTCAGTACAGATGGAAAACGTGCTATTTTTCCTTTCATTCTCCCCTTTTTCCAGTCAACACCTTTTAAAACAGCCCAGAACATTTATCTACGTCTGCTACACACACTTTTGGTGTATGCTGATTTTTTTTTTTTTCTTTATCTTTTTCTTGATTTTCTTTTCTCCCAAACAGAAACCTGTACAGTAAATGTTGATGTACATAACTTTTTTGTCTTAAAAAAAAAAGCAAAAGATCACTGTCAAGTCTTTTGACCATTCTATTGTAGTTTTATCTAAAAAGAAAAAAAAAGTTTAAAAAATTGTAATTTTTTGTTTTTCTCTATTGCTTGTCCCAAAAAAATGGTCTCCAGCCCTGGATATTTTTTTGTAAACACTGTATAAGTTTGGATACAGTTGCAGGGAGGATTTATTGAGGGTTTGCTTGGATATGACAGAAATCGCAACCACGACTCTTTGGACCACCACGACCTCCCAAAGAGGACTCCAGGTTAGTATTGGACTTGCAGTGTGTAGGTGATTGTAGACGGCCAGTCACATCAGAGCTTCTCAGGGGCCGGTAAGAGCAAAAAAAAACAAAACAAACAAAAACAAAAAAAAAAAATCATCCTCACAACAACAGAAAACTTTGTGCATTTTCTGGAAGTGATGACATGGGTCTGAAGCTTTTCAGTTATTGTTAGAACAGTTAGTACAGAACATCAGAGGAACCATATCAACATGCTTTTGCTATTCCCGTTCAGTGTAGCTTCAGTGTCACGCCTGTGTTCGTCTTGGATTAAAAAGAAAAGCTGGACGAGTTTTCTGCTTCGTGGTGTATGCGCGCCCGGGATGTCAGGTGTGGTCGACCTAAAGGCGAGCGCTGGACGATTTAGACAGTCACAAGAATGTGTATGAATATCCGTTTTAGTGTATGTACCTGTGATTCGGATTGTGTGACCCTGCAGTTGACCTCTAGTCCATCAGGAGGGCTCAACAACAACATGACAAATTCTTTGGGATACTGCTTGACCCCCACCCCCACCAGTTCATCTTGGTGCATTTGCTAGTGAAGCTTGTTCCTGATGAAGCCGGGTCTCGGTTGTTTCTGTGTCCACGTCCATCAAAGGGTTTGTGGTGCTTAGTGGAAAAAAAAAATGGTTCGAAGCTTTTTGCCGAGTCGTGCTGGTTTGTGTGAGTATGCATGCGTTCCGTGGTTGACTGTGTGTGAGCGTGCATGCATAGATGGTTGTGTCGATGTGTTGGAGAGAGACAGAATTCCCTTCATTTTGGGTGTTAACCCTCTGCGCCTCCTGTGGAGGTTCTTAAAAGGCATCTCCTGGGGCCACGGGTGGGGGTCAGGAGACAACTTTTTTCCCGCCTTGGGCCCCAACCCTCCGTCTTTATGGTGTGAAGCTGGATGACTTGGTGTTTGATTTCAGCACAGAGGATACATGTATGTATACAAAAGTATAAAGTGATGCTGATGAGGCGCCCTCTTCTTCAGAGCAGGTAGAGAGCTGGGACACAGGCTCGTTTTCCAGCATCAGTTTCCCCAACTAAATGTACAGAGAACAGTTTTTTCAAAAGGCATATTCGTCATTACTGGGGGTTTTCTTATCACTTTATTTATATTTGCATATTTGTACCATGTGATCTTTTTTTAATAGCATTCATAGCAGGTAGGTCTCTTTTGAATGAAATCTGCACCACTCTGTTTCAGACAACTCATGTTTTGCTGTTTGGAAACATTTAACAAAAACAAGTCATTTAGATGTTTGTTTCTAAAATGTATTGAAAGGGTATTTTTGTATGTGTTTATCACTTCCTTTAAATGAATCTGTACACCCAATTAAACCCCTAAAAACGACGTCAGTGTCTGTATTCTTTCACACCCAAAGTTACATGTGCTGTTACCAGTTGTGCCACTTTAATGATAGTGCCAGCAGTAATGGAAAAGTCTAATGTTTTAAAGTGTCAATGACCTAAATAACAGACATTATGTATCTTATCTCACGTCTTATCAAAACTGAAAGAGTACCTTAGGTCTCACCATAGACCACTTCCACTGAGTGGGTTTCTTAATTAAAGGTTAAAGGTTTATTTTATTGCGTCTGATTTAAACCTTGGTGTCCAAGGTAATTTTTCTGTTATTGTTTTGAATGTAATGTGAATTTAAGTGTGCAAAATGATCATTAAATTTAATTTTGAAATGTAATCCAACACACCTCATAGACTCTGTGGTCACATAGATTCATCAGATGCTGTTTTAAAAGTCAAGAGTGTTTCAATCTCTACAATTCAATGAGTGAGCAAACCTCACCTGAGCAGTGAGGACTGTGGTGCGGTGCAACTGCAAAGTAAGTCCAGAGCAGCTACTTAGTTACCGTTTATTTTGCCATTTAAGAACTAACCTTTCATTTCTAAATGAGAAATTATTTTCAAGGTAGTCAATAGTTTCATCAAGACAGTTATTGTCTGCCTAGGTGTGTTCCTGTTATGTTAGTCACAGAGTTAAACATCTTTTTTTTAATTCATATCCAGTGAAACCCAGGTAATGTAGATTCGTAAAGTATTTTCAGAATTTTCAAACATGAGTATTATAATTCTTTCAATGAAAAAATGAAAATGACATGTACATAACTCATTATTTTGTATGCTTATACAATGGTCTAGTTATACTTGCTTTTTCTCTTTCTGGCAGACATGACAAGATGAATACCACTCTCAACTCAACTTTAAAGATACAGTAAAGGATTTTTACAAATAAATCAACATCTTTTGCGTTCCAGACAGAGTTAACACAAAGCTGATTAAGTCTATCAACAACAGATATGCGTCTGTGTATTTTACATTATCCAGAGTTTTGAAATGTGGTGTCTGGTGAGACATTCCTGTAATAGAGCTTTGGTAGTGATGTATTTTACATCAGCCAGCAATGATTGGTTCACCAGAGCTGAGGGGCGGAGCAAATGTAGCTACAGAGTAGACTACAACAAATAAGAGCATGGAGGAGAAATATGAAGTCAGAGACACAACAACAGTGTTTGACTGATTACTGTCACTGCCAGATGGGGGAGACAAAGGTCCTGTACTGTTGCTTTGTATTTAAAGCTACAGTACAGGACCAGTTTAGCTTAGTGTAATTAGAAAAGGGGAGAACAGGTGGAACAACTGTAAACTGCTAATGTCAAGCATGTTAACTATTGAGCTTGATAGGTGCTGTGCTAGTAGAATAGTTGTCTACCATTTCCTCTCTTAATGCTAAGCTAGGTTACCCAGCTGAGCATCTTTCAGAGGTATCAATCTATCACTCAACATGAACACTGTTACATATTTGCCAGAATACCATTAAACAGTTTGGGGTTTTAAAAGATCAACAAATTGTTATATTTTCATTTAAAAAGATGGTTAGCTCCTGTACTCCTGTGAAATGTTTATGCATGAAGGGCGCAAACTAACCAGGTCATACACACTGGCCTAAATATCAGGCATGCAGGTATACATGATGCTGCCTCTATGCTTCAGAGTGAGGGTTCATGTGGTGACATGCAGCAGGTTTGCAGTAGCTAATCCCAGCAGTAAAACACCATTTGAGCCATTAGACTTTTACTCTCAGTCGATTTTTATTTTATTTCTCGCGGCTTTTTCCGCACTCGAGGCTGCTGTCACGTGCCTCTCCGCGGCACAGTGTCTCCCTGTATTCCCCGGGGTCAGTCTCTTATCTTATCTCGGGAGCCTCCGCGCGATGTGGGCTTCTTCTCTCCAGGCGCACGCGGGCTTGCGTTCAGGCGAGTGAATCCTCTCATGCGCCGCTGTGAGTCACGCTGCCTCTCATTGGTCAGTTCGGATGAAGTGGGCGGTAACGGAGGGGAATTCCCCCGCTAGGCTCTTCTAACAGATATTGCTTTTCCTGTCCGCTGTCACTCATTCAGCTCTACTTCGACAGACAATAACCTACGATACGACTGAGAGTGAGAGTGCGTGTGCATCATGGATGGTGAGTAACAACGCCTTTATTTACTGTATAATAACAAAGTTAATGTGTAGAAAGAGAGCGTAAAATAAAATGTATCAAATACTAATAATCATACATGTGATGTTCAAAAACATGTACTGGCTCAAGTGGAACTCTTATTTATGGGAACATCTGTTTATCTTCATATGAAATGCTTTTTTTGTTCACTTTTTGTTGCAAGTCTGTTTGACACCACAGTGAGACTTCCCCTTTTTGCAGTGATTGACAGTGTTTTGGGAGTCATTGCCAGTAATTATAGGACAGCCTTCGCAGAACTGAATGAGCTTTACAAAACACTACGAACCAGGCTGAGAGAGAACCCCATTCAGTGTAGTCTTGGATCTGATTTGCATACATCTTTGCTCAATTTCTGTCTCATTCTCCTCCTCAGTTCTTATGTCTTCCATGCTAAGGGACGATCCACACCTTAGTAAGTGCATTTTAATTCCTCTTGTGTCAAAATGAGCTGCCTGTCTCCACAAGTCAAAAGTGCGGCTATGAGAGCCAAACACTGTGTGACTGTGTTGCAGTGTGTTTCACTTCCTCATTTTGTTTTATTGGTAAGCATTGCTTTTTTCAGACCTTTTGGTGTGAGTGATGTGAGCACGCCAGGCTCTTAGAAGCATCGTCTTTACAGTTTGCGGTGTGTGAGTCTATATGTTGTTATAAATGTTGGTGTGTGCGTGTGTGTGTGTGTGAGAGAGAGAGAGAGAGCTACATCATCTGTTGCTGTTGTGCTTGGAGCTGAAGTAGCTGCAAAATGAGGAAGGGACACTTTTTTTTTTTTTTTTGGCTAACATGCATTTCTTAATCATGTCAGAAATGTAACAGGACTTGTTTCACGCTGGCCTGCGTAACAAATGTGTGTCAGCCCTGCACTCTGGAGCGCTCGTTGCTTGATTGTCACGTCCACAGAAAATGAACTTTTGTGTTAGGTGGAAACACTGTACACCAAAAACAGACACACTTCCCGAATCGGTTTTAGTTCCTCTCTCGCACAGCCGTCGTGTTGGGCAGGTTTTGTCTCATGCAAAAGGGTCAAAGTAGATTAGATAAAATCATTTCATGCTTTGTTTTGAAGGCAGAATGGCGAAAGGGGCGGGTTTGCCTTTTTTAGTGAGGGCTGATCTGTTGATCTGCTGTTTAACAAACATCTAATCAGTCTAAACTTGATGCTGAATTGATTTTAGACCTCTAAGTAACAATATGGCTTGCATGTCTGTAGTTTATTCATTGAGAAGCAAAACTGCTCTCCTTAATTCGACAAGAACCTCTTAAAACCTTTCAACCAAATGTTGCGTACTGGTTTGTTAAACTGCACAGTGTCCGTTTTAGAGTCAGCAGTGGACATGGGATGCAGAACAAAAACAAGGAAACTAGGATGAGCGCGCAAACTACAGGCAGCGCTCGTTACAGGGCGATTTAGGCACCATCACCCTTTGGTAGTGAAAACAAAAAAAAAGGAATTAAGAAAAACGGTGAAAACAGAGCAATAATCAGCGCCAATCCCATTTCACATATGTCTTTCTATAGACGATGGGCGTACAGGAAGTCATCTTTTCCATATAGCTGAAATAGCCGACAGGGTATAGGTAGAGGCTCATAGAAAACCAATGAAACCAGCATTTAGTTATAGTCTTTACTTGCAGCCGTCTTCAGGTGTTAGACAGTAGTTTCACACTAATCTTCAGACATATCTCCAGGATACAGAGAGAGAAACATAATATCAATCTTAAAAACACTGGACTTTACTGTATTTGGTGATAACGTGGGTCTGGTCTTGTTAGTGAACTCACCATCCCAACGCAAAACCACTCAATGTGGCGATCCAAACAGACAAAACAAAGAGCAGAGGACTCTGTCTCACCCGTGCAACAATTACACGTACGCTCTGCATCATTTCACTAACTCCCACCAACATCCCTTCGTTGACCGTCTCCCATCATCTGTGCTCTCCAGTGGCTGAACCGGACATCCAGATCTTTGAGCAGCCCAAGCAGAGGGGGATGCGCTTCAGGTACAAGTGTGAGGGTCGCTCAGCTGGCAGCATCCCTGGAGAGAACAGCTCCGACAACAACAGGACCTACCCCAGTCTGCAGGTCAGTGGGCAGAACGTCTGGATGCGGCTGTAGTGCTGCTGTAGAAGCTCTCAAAGCTTGTTTGTTCACCTCATCATTCATCTTTCACTACATGTTAATGTATCAATCCCTTTAAATGACTGCTAACCTCCACTGTTTTCACAGATCCTGAACTACTGCGGCAAAGGGAAAGTGCGTGTTTACTTGGTGACCAAGAACGAGCCGTACCGACCGCATCCACACGACCTGGTGGGGAAAGACTGCAAAGACGGATTCTACGAGGCCGAGTTTGGTCCAGACCGCAGAGTGATTGCGTGAGTTGCCCTCCCACAGTCACCTCCATCCAAAAGCACTGTGTGGTATTGTTCACTCACTTCATTGTCACCGGAGTCACAGAGGAATTATCTCTCAGTCTTAATCAGCGGCATCAAAATAAGCGAACGCACGCGCGCTCATACTCACACATAGCACAGCTCAATCAATTTGCTCTCTATTAACAGTATTTCACGTTTCACTCGACGGTTTCGGAAGGCATCAAGTGTAAATTGGTGACCTCTCAGATACAGAGGAAGAAACTCATAGAGCAAATCACACACGAGTGCACGCGCGCTCGCACACTCACACACACACTCACACACACAGAGCATATTTGTCAAACCATGTGTGTGATGAGGATGGCTATATGGGAATTCCCCAAATGACATCACCCATATTTTTCTGTGTGTGAGAGGGAGGTTGTGTGTGTGTGTGTGTGTGTGTGTTTGTGTGTGTATGCTTGTGCATGTTTGAGAGAGTGTGAAGGAGTCAGTGTAATTTGCAAATCCCTCATGGACTTCTATAGTATTCATTTATATTTCCAGCCCCCTCTGTGTAAATCCTACAGATCTGGGTCAAACATGATCAGAAAGTCAGTGTTTGCGGTCATTTGTTTTACAAGCAAAACCAGATGGGTGAGAGTAATTGCACAATTGCCTCACACACACACACACACACACACACACACACACACAGAGCTTCATACACAACAGCATCTATTGAGTTCATACTTCACTCAGGTGTGGCCCCATGTGATTTGTTTGTTACAATCGGCCCGCCAGTTTCTCACGGCCCCCGTTCTTTTATTTCTCACACAGTTTCCAAAATCTGGGCATCCAGTGTGTGAGAAGGAGGGAAGTGAAAGATGCCATCGTACAGCGGATTACCAGAGGGATCAACCCTTTCAATGGTGAGTCCTCCTGCTCTGAGTTTCCATATTCTGTCTGTTTTCATCTGTTTCATGGGGAGAAAGCATCACACCACACTGTCAGACAGCAGTGGTTTCCACCCACCCGTGTTTCATTTTAGCGTCAGCTTTAGCACTAGATATAGATATGGAATAACATCTGAAAATCATATGGGCCTGTATTTGTTGTTTTTACACAAAGAAAGACAGTTTGAAAGGCAAACGGGCTGAGGAACAAGGCTGGATACAATTAAAAGTGACGTATTAACAATGTGAAGCTCATCTGTTGTCTACAAAACTATTAAAGACGCACCAACGAGCCGCACGTTGCACTGGGTGATGTAATCCCTCCTTATTGCCAACATGCTGTAGTTTATTTTGAGTCTATCTGACAAACGCCAACCTGCTGCGTGAAACAGCGCACCAAATGTGTGTTATTCCGCCGCTGAAAATAGAACCCCAACAAATCCACTATTAACTCCGGTTTGCTCAAAGGTAGCGCCCACCCATAAACCCATTGTATACACGTGTCAGCTGTTCTCAAAGGCATAAATGCAGCTTCAGCTTCAGATGGAAAGGGACGCGCCGAGGTGCTGCCGCTTTTTGGCTCTTTCTTGGGGTTTTGACAAAGGGAGACGACTAAGACGTCATGACAGCAGCTGGTGTGCTTGGGCGTCACAGTGCTCACAAGCCATGAATGATTATGAAGGTCTGTGCGCTAACCAAACCGGTCACGCCCCTAGCCTCGATGAAAGCTGTACACAAACTTCATCCTTTAAATACATTTGCTTTACGTGAACCTTCAAATGAGGAATAGTAGACAGCCTAACGCATGCAAATGAAATTTTAAATTCATGAGCAGTAAAATATATTGTCACAGCTCTGTCTGGGCCGGAATGACCAGTAAACTTCAGGTAGACACTACTGAAACAGACTTTGTCATGACTGTTCTTTTACTCATTAAGTTAAATATACATTTGATTATTAAGGAGAAGATTTAAGATATATGTGTAATGATGAGGCCATTGTGCTGTGTAGGCAAATAATTATATTTCCAATAAGCCAATATCAGCTCATTATGTCAGTTTCCTTTTATGTCACTCTGACTCTGCTCTGCACCGTTTTTGTATTTAGGAGAAATGCTTCACAAATTTGATGCTGCTGCTGGTTCAGTTGTTACTGTCATAAGTGTTGGTCCCGGTTTCCGGCTGTTGTTACTGTTAAACAGTTCAAAAGAATTGTTTTCAAAGGCTCGCTGACCCAGTTCTTTCAGAAGATTTTTCCTAGCATCGAGTGAAAAGTCTGTTTTCTTGCCACCGTGCCGTCTACAACAATGCCATTTCCTCAATGTGCTTTCATTCTGCTGTCTGTCTCCGGTGCAGACAGGCAGCGGTTCTCGTGTACAAACAGGCGTTGAGCTACTTCCCCATTCTTGGTCACAGTTGCTCAATTCAGCACCGTGCAGGATGCCACGTGAGAGCTGGGAATGCAGGATTCATTAAAAGGGGGAGGGTAGGCCAAGGGGGTTCCCCAGCTCTCAGAGATGATGATAAACGTAGGGTATGGTGCTTTACAGGACCGTAAAACCATGGAGGGAACAGAGGGTTTATGATCAGATCTGATTTTGACATACAGGCTTTCACATTTTATGTATTATGTTGGGCATTCGTCCCTAAACCTGTGATTATTTCAGATATGAAACACTACTATATATTGTAAAAACAGCACCAGGCTTATTTGCATGGAGGCGAGTCCAAGCTGTGGTAAGGGGTGACTCAAACTGCTGTAATTAACTTCAATACCTAAATACCAGACCTCAGAGTGCTGATATTTGCACATACTTCTCATATTTGTGTTTTGAGCCAGTGATTAAGTATATTACATTTTCTTTCACCTATGGACACTGTTACTGACCTTCACCATAGATGATCACACCTCTGTTCTCCGACCTGCCTCCCCGTATTGAAGTTCAGTTTTAGTATTTTTTGTTTGTGTCACTGTTTTGTAATGGATTTTAAAAGATGTATGCATAGTATTTATAGCTTTAGAACATAGAGTGGGCAGCGCTATGTCGCCTTCCCCTCTCTTTAGCTCACTTCTGCTGTGAAACTCAGCTGCTTCCTGTGTCAGGGGGAGATATGCCTCCGCACCCTCCCCAGTGCCGGCCCGTACTCGCCTCACCTGAGTCCTAATGAGATCACAAGCTCACTTTACACGTAGTAATGATGACAGAGCTGAACACGGTGTGTGTGCATGATGTGGTAATGTGTTTCTGTTTGACTCCTCCCTCTCAGTTCCCATTGGGGTGGTACACCCGCTGAAACGGGCTTTCTCGTCCAAATGTTTTGCTTTTTCCGGTCTTTGTGTGACCTTTCCTTTCTTTGAATCCTTGCACTGATGCAAGGTAGACGTTCTTTAATTTTCTCAACAATCACACGCCTTAAGAGATTGTTTCTGAACATCATTTCACAGGCAGAAAGTCTTATTCGTCCTTGTTTGACCCCTGAGTTTTGCGCAGTCCATCGCTCGGCGATAGGAAACAGTAATTTGATTACACCTGCGTAGCCGCCACATCTTTGTAAATCGCCGTGCTCCTAGTCGTGTCTGGGCCTTCAACAGTTTTTGGTCAGTTTCAGTTTGGCCAGGTTTACAAAGGTTTACTGATATTCGCCCCCAGGCTTTTAATTATGTCCCAGCATCATTCCACTAGATTAACATCACTTTGACCCTCATTCGAGCCCATACAGCCTCTGTTACATGCATATTGTGTTATTCAGTTACAAGGTCTTCTATTGATGATGTCAAATGAAGCCCCAACACCACTATTAACAGGGTGTAACCAAAAAGTAACAATGTAAATAGTTTAATCAGTTCCTGCTGCGATATTAGAAGTAATTAGAACAGTATTGCTGTTATAATAGATGTAGCAACAACACTGGTTGACACTGATAGAAGTGTTTTTTCCCATTAGCCATTATTCTCCTCATTCTCTGATGTTTGGTGCCTCTAAGCAGCTACACTGCTATACATTTTAGTACAGTGAAATTCTATATATGATGTAAGTGTAACAGGATTCTGCAATCGTTGCCTAAGCCTCAGAAGGATGCACAGAGTGAATGATGCATGCCATGAGACTTGATGAAATTGTGAGTCATGCAGTGGAGACAGGGTTTGTGGTGAGGCTTGGCACCTGCCTCCCCTTCTTTCTCACTCTCACATTCAACTCCCACATTCACACGAACCTCTCGACCCCGCACCCCACCGCCACTGTCCCCCGTCAACACCACAACCAATGACCTTGGCCCTATACAGCTGCAGCTTCGTGCAACCAGGATGCCTGGTGCCTCAGGTGCGTGGGGGGGGTGTGGCTCCATTTGTTCCACAACACACACTCGCCCACCACTAGTTTACCTACGGCCCACTTTTCTTCGCCTGTCCAGCATCTGCCTCCTTCGGCAGCGCACTCCACAAACGCTCACGCATAGGCAACCTGAGTATGTTCCATCAATATTTGCTCTAACAGAGTTCCACTTTCAAGACGAGCAAGTCTTCATTTCTTCCTCCTTCAGTTTCTCCACTGTGTGCCACCTACAGCAGACAAACCTGATGACCAAACATGTATTTGAAGCGGAGCAGAGCTGCATGCAGCTGCATGACTGTTAATTGTTACAAAGAGACCATTTAGCCCCCAGAAGTTGATTTTTAGTGTCACTGATGTCATTGCTCAAGACACTAAGACCCCTCCACAAATGACATTGTATTATGCATTTTTTATATAATATTAAGAACCAGAGCACCTGTAACGTCCGACCATAACAATCTTAATAATATAATATAACAGAAGGCACCTACTTTATTCACAGTACGGACACTAAAAAATGCATAACAAGCTGCTCAGTCCTCATCCTGTATGGCTTTAAAGGCTTCATGAATGATATGTTGTATGTGAGCTTTATTATAAAAACATATTACTACTTAATTAATACTAATATAATAATAATTTCCTGTGATATGGGGTTAGACAATGGTTTTACTCTGCTTGTAAAACAGAACAATGCACTCTAAATTGAACCCACTACATCCAGTATTGACCGCGATAAGCATTAAGTATATTATTCTTATCTGTGCACAAAGATGAAGCTGCAGGAGTTAGCTTAGCTTAGCTTAGCATGAAGACTGGGGGGGGTAGCTAGCATATCATTAAACAGCTAAGATATGAAGTGTGAATGAGTGAGTGTTTCCATTCTTTATGCTAAGCTAAGCTAAACGTCAGCTTCATATTTGATGCACATCCATTAGGGATCTATCAGTCTTCTCATCAACCTCTCAGAAAGAAAGCAAATAAATGTATTTCCCAAAGTATCAAAGTATCTCTGTATGTCTGTATGAGCTGCAGCTGATAGACAGAAATCTAATCCAGAACACTGTCATAAGGGTTAGAGCCAGGCTGACATGTTTTGGCTGAATCTGATATTTAATATCAGGGTTTTGAGCAATGCTCAAAGTTTAATACCCATGCGTATTGTATTATTATTATACAAAAATGATAAAGGAGAAGCTAAGTGCCTTCAGAGACATGTTAGCAGCTGCTTTTCTCCTTTCCCCTTCTCATTCGTTGCACAACTGCAGACTCAAGTCACAAAATGTATGACTTCTGACGAAGCAGAATCCAAACAGACTTGTAACTGCACCTGTGACCTGTGACTTTACTTGGACTTGAGCCTTAAGAGGGATCATGGCTGGTGCCAGCAGTGCATGCAGAGACAGAGCAGGAAAAATACCTAGCTAGCTGAACACCTCCAATGACACATTCATTAAGGATGAGGAGTTTCCCTGCATCTCACGTGTGGCTGTGCCACACTTTTTTGTTTCTTATTGTATTTTTACCATGAAAAATGTTTGGAGCCGTAACTAAAAAAAAAAAAAAAAAAATCCAAATTCTGGCATTTTACTGTTGCTTTGAAATGGCAATGGAAAATGGGTGTGAAACACCTTATGACAGACTCAAAAAGCAAAGTTTAAGATTTGACTTTACACACAAGGTCCTGTCCCACCACTTTCACACACGTCAGGAACCATCATGGTCACTCATGGAGTCTCATCTTTTGCTCCTGTGTTGAGCAGACACTCGCACACACACACACACACACACACACACTTCTTTCCACCCTGAGGTGACGTCGGAGAGCGTCACCGTGGTGACAGATTGTAGGCGGGGATGGCCTCGACATGAGCGCAAAAGATAGAAAATGAGAGATGGAGGAAGAGAAAGTAGGTAGATGTGAAAGCCTGGTGTGTGTGTGTCAGTGTGTGGGCGTCTCTCTGTAAGAGCTCTCCCTGTAAGGTGTGTGTTTGCGCATTGCCTCTGTGGGCGGTATGTGTGACGCTCGCATGTATGCGTGCGTGTGAGTGCACGCAATGTGCGCATATGAGCGTGTGGGCTGAGGACTCTTGAAAAGGCTTATCTGTGACGTGTGTATGTTGATCCAAAGTTGAGGTTTTGAGGACAACCTACAGATGTGACAAACATAACATTATTGACTACCTACCTGTCCGTCCGTCCGTCTGTCTGCACAGTTGGTTTATTCAGCCATTCTGCAATCATACTAATTCTGATGCAGTCGCGGCATGTCAGTAGCTTGGTGTGGTGTCATCCACTGAGCATGCTTAACAGTGCTCATAGGGACTATTTTCTCCTTAGAAAGTGGTTTAAATGAAAATTCCTTTAACTTCTTAAAGATCTGTGGATTACGCAGCGTAACCGGACCATTGTTTCCATAACAACCAGCTCCTAAAGCTGTCACTCCACAAACCTCCGTTAATTTGGTGTTATCAGCGGGAATCAAATCAATGAAAGACTTTCCATTGAGGGCACGTGATGAGTTTATAATTTCCTTTGTATTAATATTCAACTACCCAACAGAATGTAAAGTACTTTAAATAAGCTCAGCCTCACCCAGTTACAGCTGTGAAAAGCCTCTTACACATTAATGCATCAGTAATAATAATAAAATAATACTTGTCTTCATCCAATAACATAGTATATTATAGAAGAAAGAGGGAATTATATATTTTTTAAGTATCATTTTCTGTGTGGGACTCGCAACAAATCATTGTAATAGTACAGCGCTGCTACCATTGTTTAAGGAAATGATCAGAATACTTCTTCAGCCACTGGAGACTGATAGGAAAGCTCATAAAACCAAAACTATCTGAGTTTGAATCAAGTCGAGAAATTCTTGTAACATTGCATCTGTCAGGTGAACTGCCTCTTCAATGACAAAACACTGTAGTATCAGAGTGGAACCTAGGTTACGTAAGTGGTTCTTATATGACCCTTGTATTGTTTTACTTGCAGTGAGCATCGGTGTTTGCTCTCGCCTCACTGTTATACTGACACCCATGTCCCTATGTGTGTGTGTGACCTCAGTGCCACGCGAGCAGCTGCTGCAGACAGAAGAGTACGACTTGAACGTGGTTCGCCTGTGCATCCAGGTCTTCCTGCAAGACGAGAACGGCCACTACACCAGACAGCTCAACCCCATCGTCACCAATCCCATCTATGACAACAGTAAGTGGCTTAGCTCTGTTTCACACTGTGCTCATCCTGACACAACTACAAGTGATGAGAACATGATGAAATTTCCAGATAATTGTACTTACGGGAATGCAGTCAGCCTCATGTAAGGTGTGTCCACCTTAGAGTTCAAATGATGTTTATTTAAAGAGCTAATGATGACGTATTTTGATTGTGCTATTCAATTCATTTCATAGTCTTACCCAGAATTTCATTAATGCCTCAGTAAATGAAAGAAGTAATAGTAAAGTATTTAGATAATGTTATGTATGTTCGAAAGCATTAAATACTTGTGTATGTTTGTGTCCAGTAGATGCTCTCTCAACGCTGTTTCAAGTGTTGCACTTCATGAACTAGTTCAGTGTTCCTCTCACAAATTGAGAAAGAGGAAGTTCTTTATACACACTTACCCTCAAACAACACTGTTACCATGGAGCACTTCCTCTTTTGATAGCAGCCATGTGACATGTGACTAAACCTTATGAGGCTTGAACTGTAAAGTGACTGTGGTATTTTTCTAAACTGAGGCTGAATAACACTGAACACTGAATAAGTTACACTGAGCCACTAAAGCTGGGTTCAACAATACATCCACCCTATCAAGTAAAGGCTGATTCTGACATCATCATTCCTGGAAAACTAGATGTTGTCTCACATGTAGTATGCAGTCTGACTTGTTAGAGTTGTTCAATTGGTTGCATTGGGTGTTTACAACTTGCTCCTTCATCATCAGGGGCTCCAAACACAGCTGAGCTGAGGATCTGCAGAGTCAACAGGAACAGCGGCAGTGTTAAGGGAGGGGATGAAATCTTCTTACTGTGCGACAAAGTACAGAAAGGTACATACTATTTGCGTCCTCTAGGCCTTTGCAATGTATTGACAAGAAGATGATTATTGTGCCCTTTTACGGTATGTAATTTAATTTTCTCCTTGTTCTTCTTCTTTGAATCCATTTATCCATGAATCCATTTTGCTGTTCATAGAAAGAGTGCCCATCTCTTTGCATGTTCATTCATTCCATTTCTGTCATCCCATCATTCCACTTTCCTCCAGACGACATTGAGGTGCGATTCTTCTCCTCCGATGGCTGGGAGGCCAAAGGCTCTTTCTCCCAGGCCGACGTGCATCGTCAAGTAGCCATCGTCTTCAAGACTCCGCCCTACTATAACACCTCTATATTGGAGTCGGTGACTGTGCACATGCAGTTGCGACGGCCTTCAGATCAAGAAGTCAGTGAGCCGATGGATTTCAGATATCTGCCCGACGATAAAGGTGAGCAGCACTCACCTTCTGTTCTTCTATTAGTGGTAAACTGAAGCCATTGCTAGTCTTTTCAGGAAGTGGGGTCCAGTTTTCAGTTAGATCTAGTTCATTATGTGAGCAATTTTTGTTTCTACAGATCCTTACGGCTACAATGAGAAGAAGCGCAGAAGAGAGAATTTGATGAGGATATCAGGATTGTCAGGTAAGAGATATGGTACCATATATTCAGTACAACACAGACAAGGTACAATCAGAAATGATTCCAAGTTCGTATATACATATTGCAAACTGATGTACGCCAACAAAGGTTTCTGGCCTTTCTTCAGGTGGTCCTTTCAGTAACCTGTCTATGAACAGGCCAAAGGCAGTGTCACAGAGTACCATGAGTCACATGCGGAAAGGTAACTGGTTTTGCCTGATTTCCCACAAATAGCTACGATGAGACATTAATCTAATTAAATTCCATCGAGATCAGGATAATACGACAGTGCAATAATGCTCAAAGATCACTGTATGTTTTCCAGACATGAGCAACATGTACTTGAGGCAACATCCTACATCTTCGATGCAGCAGCAACCGACTGTATTCAACCAGACCTTCCAACCAGGCCCTCAGAATGTAATGATGACATCACAAGCTACTAATGTACCAGTAAGCCAGTCATGGGTAAACCCCAACCCAACAATCTCCATGGAAACAGTCACCATAAACCCATCAGGTGCCATGAGTAATCTGACACGTGCTAATATCAGCAGGCAACAGCCGCCAAATCGTGGGCATAGTTACTCACACAGAGTGGAGCACAACAACTTTGAGAATAACACCCTTCCACAGCTCTCCATTAGGGACTTGCAGTGTTTGGATACAGCCACCCTGGCCTCTGGGATGAACCAGTCAGAGTCCCAGCCGATCTTCCACCTGCAGCACCAAAGGGAGGAGCTCACCTCTGACATGCGGGCCCAGAATCATCCAATCAACCAGAACCAGGGTCTCCAAACTGTGTGGCCCAATTTCAATACCCTCAATCCAACCCAAAACACCTATAACGGGTCAGTACCTGGAGGTGGAGGGGGTTCACATGGACTGGGCACTTTCCAATTTCAAGAGGAAGGGGAAGATTTTCTGAAGGGCCTGGTAGGAGGAGGGTCCCAGACTGGCTTCCAGCTGAAGCAGGAACCCCAGATCACAGTGGGACAAGAGAACCGTGCCATGCAGTCTCCCAGGGAAAGCCAAGGAAATACTTACACCAACTTGCTCCCTCGTCCGATGAGCAATGGCACCAACATGGATCCAATGAGGCAAGATGGTAGCAGCATCACCCAGCCTCTTAAAAATCTGCAAAATCCTTACTCAAATGATGGCATAGCACCTGAAAGCCATTATCCAACTCTGGCTGACTGGATCAAAGCAACTCGACAAAATGATTAAAAGGAGCAACATTTTTGGTGTCGGTCATAAACAGTAGCAGCAGCAGGAGGAATGCATTGGGTTTTTTTGGCCTTGCAAAGCCAGAAAATCTGCCTCCATTCTGGCCCAGAAAGGGTCAGTGGGCATTTGCTTGGGTTATTACATCAGTGGGCATAAGAGCAAAATAACTGGAAGCCAATTAGTTCCATAACCAGAGGCATTGTTTTGTGCGGTACAAATACAAATTACAGACTAAATCTTTCTTCTGCAAAGACATCACCATGAATGCTTCCTACTCCTGATTGGCCAAACAAGGTGCTTGGTAACCGTCATTGGTCTTTGCTTCACATTGTTGAGTTGATTATTAAAATTAACAGTCAAATCTGATTTCTTAGCCAGTTTGATACAAGAAATATACCATGCAGTTTCAGAACCTTGCTACATTTCTATCAACAATGCCTTATTCAAAGATTACTGTACAGTTTTGTTAGACCCCAATCTTTACCTCGGGGTGCCAAGTGGCATCATTGCTCCTGTCACGCCTCCTAATTGACTGACTAGTTTGGCTTCCAGCTGCTGGTGTTATGGACCTCAGTGTAATTCTCCAGACTAGTCAGTAAAACTGAGGTCAGATGAGTTCAGCTGTGGATGAACCATGCCTTAGTGTGCAATGACCATTAATGGTCATGCTGATGGTTTCCAGGCCAAAGTCAGATTTCCGAAGAAGTGAATGTATTGCTTTCTTTTTTTGTCTTTCTCAGGAGACGTTTGATTCAGTCAACATACTGTATAGTAGTTTATGTTTTACTGGGGTGTTTGATGCAGAAAACAGGGAGGTAAATGGATGTTAGAGATTTTGAAAGCACCGCTGAAAAAATGTCCTATTAACAGGGGTTTACTTTTTATTGCTTTTGAAATGATTTTTACTTATACTGTGTTACTGATATTTTAGCAGAGCATTTGCTGTTAAGTGCACTCTGTACATAGATGTTAGCCACAGTTGAGAGTGAAAGCAGTAACCATGCTGACACGCTCAAGAACTGGCAAGGTACCGAAATTTCCATTGAGGAAGTTGGAGGAAGCACATTGAGTGTTGTCTTCCTTTGTAATGACTATGTCATAGCAGTGATCACATGTGTTCTTCAGAGTTCTCAGAGCCACGTTGTATCGATACAGATCTTAATTGTGTGTTTCATTGTTGTATCATTCATTCAGCTGAGGCTCTTACCATTAGCTTCACAGAGCATCTTGCTCGAGAACACATAGCTCATAGATCATGAACAAACACTGGCTCTTGTGCAGGTTTCAAATCTGTGACCTGGCTGCAGTCTGCAAGGCTGTCCGGTCACCTCTGGAGTAGCTCATCCCAGCATCATCCCAGCATGTTTTTGTTGTTTGTTTGTTGTTACTTTAATGCCTTTCAGAAGCTTTTTGATTTTAAATGAAATTAAATATTTTGATGACTACTTTGTTTAAGTTGCTATTATTGGATTTTTCTACAGGATCGGTTCTTAATAAAATGACTTATTCCACATCTTTTGTCATTTAATCATCACCTTTGCATTATATCTCTCTCACTCACTGGTTGACATTCACATGCAAGGATACTTAACAGTTGGGCAAATAATAAAATATATTATATGCTTTTTATTTTCTATATGATCAAGATCATGCCTATACACTGAAAATGTAGCTAGAGCCAGTGACCAGTTACAAGAAATAGTTAACCACACACAGGTTAAAGAAATTATAGCCATCTTAGCTTCTTTCCAGTCTACGCTAAGCTAACTGCTGCGGTTTCTCAACACAGATTTACGGCTCTGACATCAGAGTCGTCATAGTGTATGACCACTCTTTTAACTAAAACCAAATTAATTATTTACTTGTCCATACACTAAAAAAATATATAAATGAAACAAACATATGAGGATATCAACGATTAAATGGATACACTCCAAACTTTGAGCAGCTGTGGAACCTAAAGTAAAAATGATGTGATGTAAAAATGATATGCTCAGTCAATAAAGCACAAAGCTTTCATGCTCTGGGGCACCATCATTTTTTTGATCTTAAACGATGACCAAGCCCCTTTGAATAATGGAGAGATCACCATGTTTAAGCAAGCTCAAGATAAAATTCCCAGATTACAAACAGAACAGTCACCTGATAGACAAGAGTTCACAAAGGGTGTGTAGGGCCATGCAGCTAACACTTCTGATCTTTTGCTTTCATATTTACCCAAAAATGTATAAGTGTTTTATGCTTTTAATATTATAAATCATCACACTCACGTCAGTCAGGTCTTTTGCATTTTGATGCCATTACTGCCCTCAAGGATTACATTTTACATGTTGAGGTAGCATCATTTTTAGACCTAAACAGAAGGAAGAAGTCAGACTGCCATTAAAACTAAATGATGGAAAACTTCTTAAAGGAATAGTTCAACATTTGGGGGAAGACATCAGAGGTTAGTGATCCCAGGAAAGCCTGTGCAAAACCCCAAAAGGTCTTTTAAAGATATATATATATATATTTATACCATGTTAAGGCTCCTGTTTTTTTAGAAATGCCTCTGATGGAATGCACATTTTTATTCAATACTCTAAATTATCATGCTTCTGGACAGAATATGGTCAAATTTAGAATTTCCCAGTTACACAATAAAGGAAATATAGTAGTGACTATAATGAACAATGAGTAAGTGAATTAGTGATTGGCCCAAACATGTTTAAATATATACAGTGAGTTATTATTAACCAGCCTATATATATATATATATATACACACACACACACACACACACATATATATACATATATATATAAAAATTCTATATTGTGAATTTTTATTGTGAACTTTACTATTAATGTATAGTCTTTAACCTTAGTGTTTAATATGTGCAGATACTTTTGATTTTAGTAACAGCCCAGTCCACTGTACTGAATTACTAAAGCACTGCTTCTTTTTATATCTTATTACTCATGTAGTTAGATGAGCATTTCTCTATATGAACTCCCTACAGACACCCCTCTGAGTTCCTCTTTTTAAATGTAGCATCTTAATGCAACTCACACTGTAAAATACATCAACTCACCTCTTTACAAATTTTCTCATTTAAATACTTTTGATGATAATGTATTTAATGCCTTTGTTATGGCATGCATCAGATAACATCTAAGATGGAAAAGTCACTGTCATTTTATACGAAATGACGTGCAGTTCTGACACATGTGAAACTGATCGTTACCTCAAGGTTTCAATAATCTACTGGTGAGAATGTCTGAAATATTGACTGAATATCTGTAATTCTTTTTTTTTTTTTTTGCTCAGAATCTCTTAGTCATGGATTACATTTCAGCAAGGGCTGTACAGCAGTGCAGTGTCCAGCGCTGTTCTGGGTTCAGCCTTTCTGTGCAGGCTTTCCTCCAGGTGCACTGGATTCCTCCCACAATACAAATTGGTGACTCTTTGTTTCTAAATCACCCAGAAGTGTGAAAATGAATGATTGGTTTTCTCCATGTGTCAGCCCTGGACCGAGCTAAATGCTAATGCCAGCCACAATGCTCACAATGATGATGCTAGCGTAAAAATGTTTTAGCATTTAGCAAGTGTCATATTTACTTTGCATGTTAGCATGCTAACTTTTTATATATTAAACATTAGCATTGAACACAAAGTAGACCCAAAGATGCGGCTGATGAGATTGATGATTGAGCTTTGCAGTGCTGGGCATTTTAAAGGTCAAAAGATCACCCAAATCATTGGGATTCACCCTCTGGGAACCATGAAGTCTGCACAAACATTCATGATATTTAACCCAGTCATCACTGAGGAATTTCAGTTTGGAGCATGATTTCGGAAAGACTGACTGACATTGCCATCGCACAAGTCACACTGTAAATGTGACTATTAAAAGGTCCAAAATACGTATTCAGGGATACTTGTTAATGTTCCCTCAGATCAACAGTGCAGTTAATGTGAGGAGTACGAAGAAACACGAATACGTATTTTTGCAATGACAGCCGTGATAACTGTGAATTTGTTTCATACTTACATCAGTGTTGTTCACATTCTCATCAATTACAGTAGGCGAAGGATGCTGATTTGGTCAGAAAAAAACATTTTGATTCTAATCTTGTTTCTTGAAAAGCTCTGCATTTGTTATTGCCGAGGTACTTTACAAGCAGTGTGTCCTAAAGCGTCATTACCAAGGAAACCAGGATGTGCTACACTGGAGATGTTTGTTTTCTCTAGTAATAGGAGAATGAGGTGAAATGCTGTATATAGCTTCCTTCCTGCCGCGTTGTATGGAACCACAGTGAACCCTGATTTAACCTCAGTGCACAGGATACTAACAACTTTTGGTTTTGGTTCACTTGTCCCGCTCATTTGCAGTTTTTTATCAGTATTTGTCAGACTGCCTTCTGAACTGAAACTTAAATGACCTAAGCCCTGACTGCTGGGTACATCAGAACTCCACAACAAGCTAAGCATCCTATGCTGGAGATAATCATCAGATCATTATGAAATTCATAATACCTGCGTGCTAGCAAACTATTACCAGAAGGCACAGAACAACTTCAGAATTCATCTGAAACCTGCTTGTGGCCTTATCACTCTCCTTTTCTGCAAGGCGCTAACTGCTAAATGCTCCTCTAGCAATACCAGTCAGACGCTAACTTTGTCTGACTGCTATTTTAGAAGATAGTGGGTCCGTGAGGTTACCAGAATATACCTGCTGTGGTTGGAAACAGGATTAATGGGTGCAGAACTGAAACATTTGCAGGCTGTAAAAACCAAAACAATGTGCTGAAAGAGGCCAAAACATTCCACAGAGTCATAATTGTCCATGGGCTTGTTACTATGAGCACAGCCTTTCACACTATACAGATTTATTAAACATATTGGTCATATAAAAATATGACATTAGTGGAGCTTTAATCTTTTTTCACAGGGAAAAAAGGACATACCAATATCATTGATTTTTCCTGTACAGCACAGTCGCTGCATGCTTCAGACACATGTAGCATATATACACAGACAATCAAATTCAGATTAGAAAAACACAGGATCTAAAATAATCCGAAACACTGCATGCAGTTATTGATACATACACCCAGGAAATAATGCTCTAGTGCATTTTTTTTTTAATTTGCATCGTGAGAATATGAACAGCTTCAACGTGACGGTGATGACAATATGGTTTTCATCTGATGTACAGATTCAAAAACTGTTGTACCGTACTGTTGTGGGACAGGCACAAAATACACTTTTGGTTCAGGCCTAACATGGTATTTATCGTGGCCTACATGCAGCTCTGGGCTAACCATGACCCATGAGTCAAGTCCCATGCTGACCTGTTCTCCAGCGTTTAGGTGTGAATGAGCCAATAAATATACACAAGAAAAGGTTTGCACCAATAAAACGAGGCCTTGCACCATCACATCCAGTTTATTGGTAAATGACATGAGAACCAAGTGTCCTCACGCTGACAACGATGAAGTAATACTCAGGACATTTCACCTCTGCAAGCAGCTGCAACAGACTGAGAGAGAGTTCTCGAAATACAAATGCTGCACAAGTGTGTGTGTGTGTGTGCTCAAGCAAGTATCATATATAACATCTATGTCTGCAGCCATGCTTGCTTCTCTGTGCATACGCAGTGAAAGTTTGGCCCAGATGCTTTGTGTACTGTGTCTGGTTCAGTATTTCCTAACCATGTCCTGGAAAAAGCAAGCTAGACCTGTTTAGCCACTTATTTCCAGTAATGCCCCTCCTCTGCTGCTCTGTCTCCTCCCCATTCACTCGACTCCCCTCCTCCCCCTCTCTCCCCTTCCTTTGAAGCTTGCAAGCTCTCCCTCGCTGCAAGTGGTTGCCGACAACACAAGCATCCGGTCACACTCCACCTGAATGAGCATGCCATTATGTCACCAAATTAAGCTAACGTTACTATGGGGCTCGCTCATCGGTGTCTTCCAACGATGCACTCACAGAGGCACTCACATGCAATACTGCCAACAGATAAGGTTTAATTTTGAGTTTTTTTTTAGTTTTTGTGATTGTATGTGCACGTATATGCACATTAAACTCAACACAATCTGAATGCAAGCATGACTTTCTTGCGTCACCGTATGCAAATGTCTTGTTCAAACAAGTAAATCTGGATTTTGATTTGACCTGCAAGTTACAAAGTGATTATCAAAATCAATGTAGGAGTAAAATGTTAACCTCGGTCACATGTCGAGCAGAGTGCAGTAATTCTGATCAATCTTAAGGAAGAAAACAGGACTCCTGGCTCCATTCATTTTGTTAATCATTTTCAAAAGTATCTATCTTCCGCTGAATCACCTCGTGGAACGATGCCCAAAGAATGTCACAACCACATATAGTCATCTTTTCCACCTATAAGATCACTGAGCTAACACCTTTCTATGAAATAAGGAGAGCAGTTATTACTTCCATTCTCTGAGATGCAATTTCCCTGATCCTACAATTTGCAAACTTCCTGCAGCACATTTTAATTATAGGTATTGTACCTTATGTGCAGCTAGAGAGGCTCCTCATGCAAGACCAAACTCATGTTTCAGAGCAGGGAAAATCCCATGAAGCTTTCACTGTGTAATGTTTGACCAGAGCACTGTATATCTTTGTGTTCCAGGGGGGTTCAGTAGGTTTACGCCATGTGGCTCCGTTGTTTTCATATAGAATCTTAAAGGCGATCAACTGAGTGAGCACACAGGCTTGTTTACGATGCTGTGTGGTGGGTGGATAGGAAGTAGAGGAAAGACCACCACTGCACGTTAGTCAGGAGTGACATACAGAGCATACGCACAGCCGAGACGCGTTAACACAGAACCTCTGTGGGCGCACATAAACTTGTAAATTGTATCACAGAGATCTGTCATTTTCTCAGAAAAGCCCCAAAGCGTTTACGGCAGTGATGTTTACAGCTAAAGTGTATCACTGACTTTTCCACAAAAATGTTCTCTACAATTAAAAATGTAATTTTGATGTCACCTCATCCTAGTGATTGAGTTTGTTAACCAAGGTATATAAAGTGGCTCTACGGTCTACACAGTCTGTGAATTTGCAGGTTTCTGAACGGTTTTTGAGGTGTTTTAGTTTTATTTTTTGTTTAAAATAAGTCACATTCATTCAGTTTCATAGGGGAATGTCGCCTCTGTATATCAAATATCTACATAAATGTAATGATAAAAGAGGGAAAAAGCAGATAAACAGCTATGATGCTCTTTAGATTGTCTGAAGAAAACACACAGCAGTCATACAGTATCTGATGTCAACCGTAAATGTCATCGTGTCATCCTAAAAAGATATAAAATAAAGGTTTTACAAAACTTTGTTTTAAGATTCCTTTAAGTTTCCTTTAAATTTCAGATCCCTTTCTCTCAACTTTACAGTCTCAGTAGTTCCTGCTGTCGCCCTTTTTACACTCCTCAGATGACAGAACTTGATATTGTCTCAAACACTGCACTGTTGCCTGCTGTGACACAGCAGTCTCTTGTTGGATGTCCTTCTTTGACAAGCGCAGTTTTATCATCCACACAAACTTCATCCCTCTTCTGTACGTTCCACCAACATTTTCTCTCTTGTCAGTTCCACTTTTTTAGCCTCCATCTTCCTGTCCGCCATGTGTATCTTTTGCAATGCGCGCACACACACACACACACAGTTACACGTGCTCAAACAGAGCAAGGAGGAACCAGAGTTGGTGAAAAGTACACATAACACTTTCTGGCCAATCCAGCGTGCTGCCCGGCAAAAACACAGCATGTAACCAGTTAGGAAGGCTGGAATTTCAGAGCGGGGTATGGAATGCTGTGTTAGAGTGAAGCCTGTTTGCAGCAGCAGGCTAAATCTGGCAGCACAACAGAAAATGATCTGCCCAGGGATTCTTTGTTGTTTTTTTAATAGTGACAGACTGTTTTGTGATTACCACCTACTGTGGTTGTACAATGCAGGAATATACAGGGTAAGTTTGCGGCTGACCCCACAATATTTTTTTCGTCATGAGCTGCGAAGTGTGTTCGCAATGGCAAGCAGCATTTTCTCCCAAACATGTCAGACTGCCCTGTGAGAGAGCACTCGTGGATGAGTTTCTTTTGCCGCATCTTCATTTCAGCGATTTCTTTCCCATCCACCTGGAGGAGATCAGATTGTTTCTCTCACCACTGTGAAACGTTCAACTGGAGGAGCTTTTACTGTTGAATGCCTCATGCCTTATCTTATCCTATCTTAACCTCAATATCATAAACTATATGGCCGAGGATTGTCCACAAACTGTGATTCGCTTTTAGTCTGCGGCTGTCTTTTTAATCATGTTGCGACCCCAGGCTCACATTTTGACCATTTATGTGAAGGCATGTTTTAATCATGTGCATGTGTAGATCTGTCTGTGTGTCTGATAAATTGCAGGTGAGTCTGGTTAATTGACTGAGTGCAGGATCAATTGGAGCTGATTGGTTCCAGCCTTCCAAGCTTCCCACCTAAGTTCCTGTGGGCTCCCGGGATGTAACAATCATCTGATCCTTCAGTTTAAGTTAAAGGAATATTGCTTATTCACTTTCATGTCAAGTTAGAAACTTTTGTTTTTTGTGTTGGCACAACATATTAGTTGGTGAGCCCTGTCTTTATGCTAAGCTAAGATAGCCATTTCTTGGCTGTAGATTTGTGTTCCCATGGCATCACAGTGCAAAAGGTCACACAGGTGCTCAGCACAAACCCCAAATACCAGGGCCATCATCAGCTCAAGCATCTTCCCACGCAGAGCGACATCACAGGCCAACACTTTGGATTGCCGCCTCTCGCCTGGGATCCTGACGGCGTCATGTCACAGACGGCAGCCTCAGTCTCACACACCTACATTGTGGCATCACACAGGCATCTTCGGTCGTCCTCCCCCGGGAGAATCTAATCTGACAGCTTTGCACATGCCCTCCCCCACACGCACACACAAGACTTGACATCACAGGGCTCCCTCCAAAAACACCTCTGCACTCACTGCTTGCTCAAGAGCAGCTTTCCTCATCTCACTGCAGAGTAGTCACAAGCCACCCCCTCACAAACCTTACTATAGCATTAACTAAATAAGGCTTGATTTTAAGAGCTAGTGAAAGCTGGTAGAGGGAATCCGACTGTCAAACCAAATTCAGACAAGTCAGATCTCTGGGCTGTGAGTACAGCAATAAAACGATTGTAATAGGAAATAATGATAGACGTGAACTCATCGGTTAGATTAGATAACTCTTTATTTATCCCACAGTGGGGAAATTTACATGTTGCAGCAGCTCAAGCATCTATAACAATCGTCTGGTCCTTCAGTTTAAGTTAAAGGAATATTCCAACACCGGGGGAAATATGCTTATTCCCTTTCATGTCAAGTTAGAAACTTTTGTTTACATGTTGCAGCAACTCAAGGACAGAAGAAAGAAAGAAAAGTACTCAAGAAAAATCAACAACTCAACAAAATACATAAATAAACCAATGCACATTCCCATAAGACAGAAATAGTACTGCACAATAGAGAAAAAGAAAAAGATCCGGGTGGCAAACTGCCAATAAGTACACAATATACATATAGATTGTATACTTTGTGCCTGTGTGACTGTGGTTTACTGTATGGGTGTGCATTTGTGGGATTGTGACAAACTGATGTCACTATTTCTATATAGTGACATCACTGAGTGACCAGTGAATAGTTGTTTTTTTTTTAAGCGTTCTACTTTGCAGGCAAGTTTTCATCAGTTCTCCAGCAGTTTCAGTGGCCTGATTGTGTGAATCGATGGGTTTGTTTAATATGGGTCAGAAAAACGTGTTGTTTCACTCTTAGGGTGGATTTTCTGAGAAGCTGTCAACGGATCTCTGCATCTTACAGTTATATGTTATAAGAGGAAATCACGCCATGTGCAACACTATCTTCTCATGGGTCTGGTAGTCAGAGGGGCAGTAGACGTTTTGGTAACATGTTAACTTGATAACACCAGTTTTTTTTTTTTAATTCGACTCACACTTTAAAACTGAACTAATGTAGGTAGATACATAATTAAGTCAAAACCTCAGGTCAGCATTAACGTTTCTTTTCAGCCAAGTCACCAGGGAAATCAAAATGACTGAAATCAACGTATTAATGAAAATCCGTCCTCTTTGTTCCACAGTTTATTGCTGAGGAGGGAAATTCCCTGTGCCCAGAAACACGCTGCAAACAAAAGGGTCTTTTGTCTGAGATTAAATCACAGCGCTCTCTGCTGGACAGGAGTGAAAGGTGCATTTAATTGTTTGGGCTCAGGCATCACTAATCAACTGCGAAAGGCTCAGGATTGTTAATGGATTGGGAGGTTAATCTTAGCACAAAAGATACAAATTAAGAAATAAATTAAAGTTACGACTAACAACATGCAGGTATTTATATAGATTTAGCTGCACGAAGTAAATCTATTTTCTAAAATATCATCTATTAGACACTTCAGTCTGAAAACGACGCCTCTAAAAGGCTAGTTGGTGCCTTTAGGTGCCGTCGGAAATATTTTAATCAGGTGATCCCATTATGTCTGTGTGCAGAATAATATCGTGGAAGGCATGCCAACACCTGATAGACAAACTAATATAAATATAATATTCTTTAACACCATTTTGGTTACTTTAGTCCTAAAATTTACTAAATTTATCCAGATACTTATGAGTTACGATATAGGAATTGTGGAAAGTACGAGGTGCACGGGAAGGCAGCAGGAGGACCAGTCGGAACAGGGCACAGGACAGGTTCCGCATCATTTTCACGCTTTGCGGACAGTAACTCTGCGATGGATTCACAGCCTCCGCAAAAGCCATGGGAAAGGCGAATACCAGGGGCGATGAGTGCACCTGTCAATTACAGGTAAACGTGCTATCGTCGTGTTAGCTTGTTCGCCAGCGTAAGGCCTGTTTTTGTGTTGACTGACGTTAGCTGGCTAGCTGTCGTTGCTAGCTCTCTTATGCTGAAGTTGTTGCACAACGAAGAGTGAATTCCCTAAAGAGTGGAGACTTTGTCGCGGTGCTATTAGTTATTAACAGTCGCATTTTCAGGCGTCAGCATATTTTGGCTAACGACAGCATTACATTAAGTAAGAGCTGGAACGAGAGCTAACAAGCTAGCTCGGCCGAGTGAGGCCCTGTCATGTGTATTCTCGTGGAGCAAAACAAGCGTTTCTCTCGCGAGACTCCCTTCAATCCACAGTTTTTAATTTGATATATCTCCCTTAAATAATTTCTGCGCCACAAATCATGAAACACTCTGTAACTGAGCACGTGTCACTGTTTGAAGTTATAACAAACGGTCTTATCTTTCCCTTCCCACCAACCAGGTCTACAAACTTTGCACCATATGCAGGCCCCTCTGCTACTGCAGGTCCTCCCGTCCTGACCAGGATGGCGCCCCCAGTGCCCCCTCGTCCCGTCCAGCAGGCCTACCGTCCATCCTACAGCTCCTTCACTTCTTCTTACAGCCCCTATGGAAGCTCCATCTTTGGTGGGTACAGCCCCTACAGCTATGGTGGTGGCTACGGCCTGGGAGGGTACAGCCGCCTCTCCAACATGGAAGAGGTCTCCCCCAGTCGGTTTGTGCTGCAGGCGGAGGAGAGCAGCCGCGGTGCTTTCCAGTCCATCGAAAGTATCGTCCAGGCCTTCGCCTCGGTTAGTATGATGCTTGACGCCACCTTCTCAGCGGTTTATAACAGTTTCCGTGCTGTGCTGGACGTAGCCAACCACCTGACCCGGCTGCGTGCACACCTCACACGGGTATTGTCCGCCTTTGCTCTGGTGCGCACCTTGCGCTACCTCTACCGACGGTTGCAGAGGCTGTTGGGGCGAAGGTCAGACTCTGAGGTCGAGGACTTGTGGGCAGACAGTGCAAATGATGCCCTGGCTACAAGTGCATCCAGAGGGTCTGGAGCAGGGGTGCAGGATCACACCGTGAAGTCCTGGCCCATCTTTCTGTTTTTCGCTGTAGTCATGGGGGGACCCTACCTCATCTGGAAACTGCTGAGCTCCAGCCCTGACTCTGAAGAAAACGGTGAGACTTACATTCAAGACTTTGTACTCCCAGCTGAGATGGTGAATTTCCACATTTTATACTAACAATTTTAAATCAAGTCCCCTATACTTGGGTCCTAACAAAACCGATAATCAACTTTTTAACATCCTTTTTGGGGCTTTCACCACCTGTGTTTATTCCAGTCAGTCACAGTGGCTGCTGACCTTATTAATAACCTGGAATAAATCTTGCACTGTCTTGTGCGTCAGTGGCTAGCACTTCAGAACCACTGCTCTAGATACTATTAATTCCACATCCTTCACTGGTCTGAAAGCCTGTCCTTTACTCCATCAGACATAACAAGTAAAGATGTTTTGTGCTTATTTAGCCACTAACTGGGCCAGCGGAGAGGATGACCATGTAGTGGCCAGAGCAGAGTATGATTTTTCTGCTGCATCTGAGGAGGAGATCTCTCTGCGCGCCGGTGACATGCTCAACCTTGCCCCCAAAGGTAAGAGATGATGGCTGGACTTGATTATCACCCTATGTTTCTCTCATACAATAATGGTTTAGCACATCAGGGTTTACCAAGTCATTTTGGTCAATGTTGCAATCACTATGATCAACATTGCAGCATAAATTTACCTGCATACACTGATGAAGGAGTTCTTTAATCACCCCAGCCTAGCCTCTGGTCCTTGGTATATATTGTGCACCACTTAGACATATGTTAATGCTGTCATTACATAAATTCTTATTTAATTCAGAGATTTTAATTGTCAGAGATGGAAGGTGGAGGCATGTTTTTGTTTTTTCAGAGTGAAGTAGTTGTGAACGTCCCCCATGCTGACCCGCTTAGATCATGACCTTTTTATTCTCCCCCATGTTTAGAACAACAGCCCAGGGTTCGAGGCTGGCTGCTGGCCAGCGTGGACGGTCAGACCACAGGACTTGTCCCAGCCAACTATGTTAAGGTCCTTGGCAAGAGGAGAGGCCGTAAGCATGCAGAGATGGAGAGGCTTGCCCAAGTCCAGCAAGACAACACACAGGCCCCGCAGACAGCCCAGACAACCCTTGCTGTGCACCCACAGTCAGATCCTGCACAAGGCTTTACCCCAGGTTTTGGTTCAGCCTCCACCTCATCTTCAGCAGAGGAGCTGCTGGAGTCGTTATACACAGAAACACCAGCTGCCTTCAATCAGGGATCATCCAACTCCAGTTTGCCCTCCAGCACAGAGCTAAATATCCCTGAGAAGACTGACTTGTGATGCTTGTGCACGCACGTATATCTCTGTATGCAAGACTATGTGTGTTCATAACGCTGGTATGCTCAGTATGCTCAGTCAGTACTTGTTTGCAGCGTTTAACTCTCGAGCTAGACTAATAATCACCTGACAGTAGATATTTGGGGAGACACTGTGAAGCTCAGTAAGAATTGCATTGCTCAAAGTACTTCCTCAGATCAGGTGTAATGATTTCAGTTGTCAAACACAATGTGGACTTTCTAAAAACCTTACCCAGGTTCCCTGTTGTACTGTTGTCGTTAGAACCAGTGTGTCTCAAAAGAGCAGTTTATCTTTACATTTCATCAGTCAGAGCTATTACAAGAAACAGTTGTGTGTATGTTCTACATATGGTACACTGCTGCTACTGGGGTCATGTCTGATATAAGATGTAATGTCTTGTGATTGTTAACAGGAATTAGTTCAATATTGAAGTTAATGTGGTGCACCGATACACCATCTGCATACTGACAATGTGAGGACAAAGCCAGGCTATTTGATTGATAAGGCACTCATGTGACCTTGTGCTTGGTTTTGTCCTTCACTTGGAGGCTGCTCGGTGCTCTGTATTGTCCTCATTGTGCAGCAAATAGGATTGGATTCATTCATAATGACAACGGGCTAATTTTGCACATTTTCAGCAGTCACAGAAAGTAATTTTGTACATATTTAATATAATTATTTTGAAAATAAACATCTTCGAAAATAGTGTCAAATCTTAAGTAAGTTTGAGTTTATAGTGGGATCTTAATATTACTTGGTATCAAGTATTAACATCAGTAGTTCAAGATTTAAGTAAGAGTGAAAGTATCCATTATCATTTTTACCTTAGTTTCTATTATATATTCTTATTTTATTTATCTTGTTATATAAACAAGATAAATAAAATGATATATATATATTTATATTTAATATATTTTTGTAGAACAGCCTACGAATGATTTATGTGAGAAATTAACGACTTACGGCCGCGGTGTCGTAGCAACAGGACGCCTAACCTGCTGCACTGCGACAACGGGGACGAGCCAGCACCGCAGATACAGACGGAACTACCAGAAACAGTTATTTGTTTCCTAGACTCTTTATTTCGTGTTACGACGACGCAGAGCGTCAGTAGCATTTATACAGTGGTACTGGGTTTAAATGTATACGAACATTTATGCTGAGAAGCAGCCTACTTAACGGGTCGGTATGCTAGCTTACTGAAGCTAATGATGCCTTAAGGGACTATCGTAATACCCAAAGTTTACAGTTGAGTCTAAAGGTTCCTTTTGGAAGCAGCACTTTCACTCTCATCCGTGTTTCTCTTGAGTATCACTAATTTGCTCGGCAAGTCTTGTCCACAAGTTACTATCCTTGTTGTGAAAGAAATTGTATTATCCAGCCTAATTTGAAGCAAAAAGCAGCCCCCACCGACAGCTGAGCAACACCACTGACGCCTGGCTGAATAGCGTTGTCCGTGACGCGTCTTGTGGCGTCCGTGTTTACGAGGAGTACGTGAAGGCAGCACATTCTGTTCTGCAAAGTTAGCTAGCGTTAGCAATGGTTGCAGTTAGCCGGTAGGAGAAGCCCGCAACATCAGCAGCATCCACACACAATGACATAAGACCGGCACCGACTGACTTTACTGCGCGAGACGACGGGGAGGAAGATCTCTGACAGCAGATAAGTATGTGAATCAGTTATCTTATCGCTCTTACTGTATGAAGTATGTTTACCAGGAATCCGGCAGATTTAATTTGACCTAAAAGCCTTTGATGCTGCTGCGGGAGGAGGAGGACGGAGGGACTCGGCCTGCGCTAGCATCACCACTCTTGACAGCAAGTTTCTCTGTTGTATAACTCAGAATGAACGTATATCATACACCCACATCAGCACGTGGGTGTATATTGCAGAAGTCTAACATTATGGAGAGTAAAGCTCTGCAGAGCCTTCAGGATGCTGTGACCCGTCATGCCGTCAGTGATGGAGCATCATCCCAAGTTTGACGCATCTCACACCATCAGCCAAGATACTCTCATGATCAGTTCAGACTGATGAGAGACAGTTTGTTCTTGTATATGAAACCAACTTGAATTCATGCATCATTTCATGTGAGATCTTTGTGTTTGCCCCAAAATCATACATAGTTTTGATCAGGACAGTAACCATAATTATAATTTACATTATGAATTAGAGTTATGATCATTTTCCAGATTAAACAATTTATAACTGAGGCTGTAAAATATCTGTGAATTTTCTTAAACCCTCTGTTTTAATTGATAAAGAGGCCCAAAGCATGAAAGGAGCTGGAAGTTGTTTTTCAAACCTTTCCACCTGAAAAAAGGGCTGAAATGATTATTAAAATAGCTGCCAACTGATTTTCTGTTGATCGACCAATCGTTTGAGCTCTATTAGGTGTGATGATCAGGCGGGTGGAGACATTCATGGCTGTTTCTTGTCCGTCTGCCTCTGCAGAGATGAGCCGCTTCTGCTCGGACAACAACAACTTTCCCTACGACAACAACGTCCTGGTTCTGGACATGGTGCTGGGCTCTCTGTGGGGAGTGCCTCAGCCCATAAACTGGGACAATGTAGCCAAGCTCGTCCCAGGATTCACTCCTAAGGAGGTAACTGGAATGCTGGGTAACTATGACTGCTTCCATCCATCCACCCCTTCATCTCTCCAGTCCCATCCATTACTCACCTCATGGTTTAGTAACATCAGGGTCTGACTTGTGGATCGGAAATGATACTGTGGCACTGATGGGATCTTTCAGTGCGCCCGTCGATTTGAGGAGCTGAAGAGCACAGGGGGTTTTCCTCATGTGGACAACCAGTGCAATGCCCTGACGGAAGGAAGCCCCTCGCCTTCAGACGGCCTGTCCACGCTGCTGGACACTGGGGAGGAGGTGGAGACGGGGAGCGGCCAGAGCTGCAGCAAAGTCACAGGTCAGTGCCGTCCTGAGTGGAACAGATTACATCTTCACTTCATTTAATTCAAACCATCAGGAGCTGGGTGTTAGAAAGGTATTTGTTAAGGGGCTACACATCTATTTCAACCTGTAGAACATCTGTATTCATACAGGGCATCTGCATTTCTTCTAGAGTGGTAGAGTTGCATTCAGGAGCATCAGACCTTCAGCAAATACTCATAATGTTAGCAAAGACCTAAAGAAACTTAAATAAACTAGCTTGCTGTTTCCATTTTTTCTGCTGGCGTCAGCAGGCTCCAAATCGCTGCCCTCGGGAAGAGCTGGTGCTGTGGAGAAGAAAGAGAAGCGAGTCTCTGTGGAGGAGAATGACAAGCCTCAGAAGCAACGAGAGTGAGTACCGAGAGCCCGTCCTCAGTCTCTACAGCAGGCTGCTTCCCACAGTACAGACCTCTTATACACACCTGCGCGCTGTCTCTTTAAATCCTGAAGTGATCCTCACTTCATATCAAAAAGCATGAATCACCGACGCCCTCTGAGCCTCTCATACGCAGAGTTTTACTGTCTGTTGGATTTTTTTTTTTTTTTAAATAACAGATTTGATTCTTTTCCCCACAGTCCCAACATGGTCATCCATGTGTGTGATGAGACCAAGAACCTGAAGCAGGACTTCACGTGTCCCAGGGATCTTCTGGTCAAAGAGATGCGTTACTTTGCCGAGTACTTGTCTGTGGACCCCCAGAGGTGGGAGGAGGTGGACATCTCCGTCCACTGCGACGTGCAGATCTTCGACTGGCTCATGAACTACGTCAGGAGGAACTCTGCGGGAGAGGGAAACAGAGACAAGCCCCGGCTCGGTAAAAAAACCAAAACAAAAACTGTAAAAATGCTGAGAGTTATCACATTATTACACACGGGAATGCCTGAGCTGTCACTGACATTACCTGCGTGTGTTAAACCATGGACGGTGCTTGACTTATCGCTCACTAAACGTGGTGTGTGTTTGGTGGGTCGCCGGCTGTGTGTTCTGTGTTGTCTGTTGGTTGTGGGGTTTGCTTGGTTGGTCATGTGGTGTTTGTCGGTTTACAGAGCCCAGCAATGTGATCTCAATCCTGATCTCCTCCGAGTTCTTGAAGATGGATACGTTAGTAAGTGTTGTGACGTGTGACGCTAGGTGTCGTGATGTGCTTTGGGCCTTTTGTTTTTCAGATTTCAAAAACATGAATGGGTGTGTGGCCCGGCAGCAGCGTAGTCCCAGAAATATCTTGTAGCAAAGCTGGAGCCTCCCTCCCCCTGCAGGAAAAACCAGAGGCCCATCATAGAGCTTTGTTAAGTTCATGTTGCATGGCTGTTAAGACTGTAGATGCCCCTGTGCCCCCACTAGTTATTTCAACTTTGCCCTACTTCCTGACTTTATCTTCGCTAAAGTGTTTGAGTAGTTTCACGTAGGAGAGCTGAAGCTGAATCCGCCGTCCCTGTGGAAGGCCTCACGAGTGCTGCGTGTGTTTGCCCGCGCCCAGGTGGAGGAGTGCATCCAGTACTGCCACAAACACATGAGCGCCATCGTGGCCACGCCCTGCAACATGAACTGCATCAACAGCAACTTGGCGACGCGCATCGCCGAGCTCTTCAACCACAACGAGGCCGATGACATCAGGGACAAAAAGGACAAGTTCAAGAGGTGACAAGCGGTTTAATTACAAACCGCTGTGGTGTGATAGAGAGCAGGGCGTGGAAATATGTCAGTATCGTAACAATATTATGGTATAAGACTAAATATTGTGTTATATTTAGGATATTTTAATATCGTGATATGTCATAAGTGCCGTCTATCCTGGTTTTAAAGGCTGCATTACAGGCTGGTTGTAGCTGGTTGTAGGCTGTCTTTACCCCTTTATTCATTAAGTGAAGTTCCATCACTGATAATCATTGATCTTATTGTGTAAATATTGTGTTAATTAACCAACAGTCATCCCCACAATGTCATTGCAATATCAATATTAATATTAATAGCACGATATTAGATTTTTTTATTGCTCTCCCCCCTCGTAGCAAACTGTTTCAGAAGAAAATCGAGCGCCTCTTCGATCCCAGCCACCAGAACAGAGACTCACCCGGCAACGCCTCCACTCTCTACAGGTGAGCAGCAGCGCCTCTTTGGTTCTCCAGGTAGTTTCCCTCCTCACTGCACAGCAACGTCTTCATTTTCCCCTGCATGAGTTCATATGTCGTGTGTGTGTGTGTGTGTTGACTCCCAGGTGTGGTCTGTGCCTTAAGCTGCTGACCAAAGACACAGAGAGGAAGATTTCCTGCGTTCCAGGGAAAATCAACATCGACGCCCGCGGAGGAATCATCTACACGCACACGAGGTATCATAGCAACCGGTTAAACAGTGTCAAATACACGCACAAGATTCATGTAATCTGGTTTTTGTATTTGCTCCTATGTCAGTAATACACAGAGAGAAGAGAAATGTCATGCTGTGTGTGTTTATCTGTGTGTGTGTGTGTGTGTGTGTGTGTGTGTGTGTGTGTGTGCAGGCAGAAGAGCTGGGATGTGCATGAATACATCACAGGTCTGTATGAGGAGCTCAAGTCCTGGGTCCTGGTCTACTGGAGAATCTGGGGTACCATCAACTACCTCACCTGCTCCCGGTGCCAACAGGTGTGTGCTTGTGTGCGCGCGCATGTCGTACAAGACTGATCGCTCGTGACGCTGCATATTCGACCACACTTGCCTGTGTGTGTGTGTGTGTGTGTGTAGGTGTTTGTGTGTGCAGAGCTGACCCACTGCAAGTACCACCCAGACTGTGTGCTGTACCCCGGCATTGGTATAGAGAAAGGCTGGCACGGTGCAGGAATCTACCCCTGCTGCAACCAGAGGGTTCTCCGCTTTGATCCCACTGGTATGCCCAAGGTATGGACACACACACACACACACACACACACACACACACACCATGTTGCATTGCTCAACAATAATGTCAAACAGACTCAAAAGTTATTTGAGAAGCTGCCAAAGTGCTGATGATCCATTAACTAATTAATGCTTTCACGTGCTCTTATAAAGCTCAGTGGAACCAGCAGACTGACTAACAGCTGCTGCGTCATTTAACCATTATCTGGACCGTTCACAATCCTCCACTTAGCTTATTAAGTAATCTGTCCAGAGTGTTTCCATGCCCTCCACCTCCCACTGCATGCTGGGATGTCCGCTGACCCCTGTTATCCTCTGTTCTTACAGCTCATCCTGGCACACAGAGGTCAACGAGGGTCAAACTGCCGATATGTTTTATAATACCACATCCTGAGTGATTTCTCAGTGGTGTGCTTGATTTCCTTTTAACCTCACATCCTGGCATCTTAAATGTCTCCTGACCGACACACCCCCCCCCCCCGTATGAATACGACCGCTTTACCACTGTGGCCGTATCAGTCCCGACGCAGCTCAGCGTAAATGTGTGTGTCCAGGGCTGCAAGATGCGAGACCACATCGTGAACGTGCCTGACGAGGAGAACTGCGACGAGGCGACCGCAGCCCAGACCAGAGTGCTGAACGACCTGCTGCTGCACAGGGACGCCGTGTGTGTGTCTAACACGCCGCCTGCTGAGGGGTGAGCATGAGAGAGTGTGGATCGCTATGTCATCTGTTATCAAAGGCCCCGATGACATTCTGTTGTTGTGTGTTTGTGTTAGGACTGAGGAGAGTCCATCCAGTGCAGAGAAGGTGCAGGACTGCGATGTTCTCCTGGAGCCAACGCTGCTGGGACCCCTGAGAGGAGACGGCAGCACTGTGAGTCCCACCCTCTCTCGCCGTGTTTCCCTCTGTGCGATGCTGTGTCTCTTTACTTATGTCATTTCTCTGGTTCTGACTTCAGCTTCTTTCCTCTTTTCAACCAGTTTTCCCTTTTGAAAAACTGGAGTCTGCAGCTGGTAGGACCTTTCTTCTCATTCCCTTCATTACATCTGCTTAGACTCTGGCATGATGGCTGCTGTCTGCACCCAGGTGTATGCACAGCAAACTGTAACTGGTGCTCTCACTGACGTCTGTGGTTAACAGTCAGATGGAGAAATTGAAGGTGCTAGCATGGAATAGCTAAGTGCTAACGTCTGAAGCCTGTGACCTTTGCCCTTCCAGAGGCAGCAGTCTCTCCTATCAGAGGATGAGGAGTACACCACGGGGTCAGAGGTCACTGAGGATGAGGTGGGGGATGAAGAGGAGCTGTCCAAGAAACAAGGTGGAGATGACTGGAGTCTAACAATGACGTTTGCCATTACATGACATTATACAGTTACATAATTACAAGTGTGAGAACACTGACATGACAGCTGGAGCCAGAGCTTGGTTAGCTTAGCTTAGCATAAAGACAAACAGCAGAGAAGCCTGACTGACAGGTTCTGACAAAGCAACTATGAAACTAACAGGATCGCAGGGCAGCAGCTGATCCGTCCGCCACCATCAGCCTCAGTGTGTCAGAGCAGAGGTGATAGGCTGAACACGTCTGACATCATCACAGTGCCAGCGCCGACCATTCTCAGCCCGTGTGTTCTGTCCTGTGCTGCGCAGCCGTTCGCAGCCTGTCATGTCAGGATAGAGTCAGGATAGTTTGCGGGGTGAAACCTCCCCGAAATGAAGAGACAAAGTGGTCATGTGACGTCTGATGCCTCCAGGTCATCAGCTGCTGTTGTAGCTTAATTAGAAAAGAAAATCGAGGATGCGTGATGAAGCGTCTCTATTTATAGCTCATCACCGCTGTTCCACCCCCCCCACCCCCCCCACACACACACACAATTTCATCATGTCTATTTTTAACATGTCATTGTTGTTACTTTGTAAGGATGGAAACAAACCAGTTGCGCTCTCTGGACAGCGGGTGGCGTCAGACGCCTGCGTTCATCATGTTCCTTTGTTGTTTTTGTTTCTCGCTCTCCAGCGGCTAAGAAGGCCAAGAAGGCCCACAGACCTCTGAAGAAACAAATGTCCTCTCCAAACTTCCAGCGCAAAGAAAAACCAGAGAAAGTGAGTCACTGGATTTACTGGTATTCAGCTTCGGTTCCTCAGGTTCTCATGGAGCAGTGCAGGGTGATGAAGACACACTGACCTTTTGTTTATTTTGCCTATATGAAAGCCGCGCACACACTTGAGGTTGTTTGTTATTTGTTTATTCTTGCACATGCTGACTCCACGTTAGGATCGCTGCTCAGAGCATCTGCTCAGACACACACAGACGCTGCATGCCGCTCACTAACAGCTGCTGAACTTCATTAGATACCGTAGATTAATCCAGAAACACTGCGGCCTGTTTGTTTGTTTGCTTGTTCCAGCGCACGTTAAGCGTCGGAGCGTAACCTCAAACGACGCGTCGCTGTGTGTTTCACATGTGATTTCCTCTCTTTCAGTCTCAGTCCAGGGACAACACACCTTTCACGTGAGTTCATCTGCAAACACACACAGTGCGACCTTTGCCCTTCCAGAGCATCCACCTCGTGCTTATGTATGTCATATTTTCTGGAGTAAGTGTGTGTTTGTATGTGTGTGTGTGTGTGTGTGCGTGCGTGTGTTTCTGCTCAGCTCTGATTGGGTTTAATGTTTTTAGACACTGTGTATCTGATGCTAGAGCTGCTGATGAGCATCAGGACACGTTTGCCCGCCGTTTGTCCAAAAAAGCCGCACGCTCGTAACCGATGCATGCATTTCAACTCACAGACATCAGTGTGTGCGAGTTCCCTTTATCCTGACTGAACTGAACACTGGTGTGTGTGTGTTTCGCAGAGTGAGCGTCCAGAAAAGTAAGTGGGACAGCTCTCGCTCGATGCGCTACAACCAGGACGCTCAGAGGGAAGAAGGTAAATGAGGAAGTGAATGCTGTGAATGCTTCAGTATGTACCAGCCATTCAGATCACACCGAGCCTCTTAAATGCACCGATATCACACTCTCTGTTTTATTTTATTGTTTTTTGCTGCACCCAGACCAGCGTCGCATGGTGGAGATCATCGGACACCTGACTAAGATGAGGTTTGGAGACCAGGAGCAGAGTAAATCTAAGGACACTAAAGAGGCAAGTACCTGTTCACATTCATGGCACCCACAGTGTCAGTGGGTGTCAGGAGTTTGGTGTTTTCATCATTAATATTGTGTTTGTTTCACGTCTTGTGCTCACGATCGGTGCTGACAACAGAGCTGTCCTAGTTTTTGCAGCTGCCTGATGTGGAACTGTTTTTCCTGGACAATGTGTGTGTGTGTGTGTGTGTGTGTGTGTGTGTGTGTGTGTGTGTGTGTGTGTGTGTGTGTGTGTGTGTGTGTGTGTGTGTGTGGATGTGGATGTGGATGCAGCCTTCAGGGGGAATCTACTCCAGACTGGAAGCTCAGTTTAAGAGTGCCTCCCAAGCCAGGCAGAGTTCAGAGAAGACACCCAGGTACACGCAGTGCACACACACACACACACACACACACACACACGCACGCCCACGTCATCGCGTCACTGCATTTAACCTTTTTTCTCTGCAGATCTAAAATACGCTACGCTCAAATCAGGACCACCTAAAGGACTGGAAGGGGTGAAGGCGTCTGAGCTGCTGAAGAGACGAGCATGAAAACTGATGAAGAGGACGAGGCGAGCTCCTTCTGCGAGGGCTCGTCACTGAAGCCCCTCGAGCACGACCACCACTTAGAACCCAGCTGTGGACTCTCTCCTCACCCTCACCCCCCGTAGGTCCCGCCCCCTCCCTCTCTGCTTAACTCAGGTGACCATGTATGAATCACCATCTGCATCCTCTAACACTCAGCTAGCTATTTGTACAGCTGTGGTCAGTCCTTGAAAAACAAGGAGTAGTTAGCGTCCAGCTCTGATCGCAGCAAATGCACACGAGCTGACGGGCCTCCCGGAGGGTCTGCAGGATTGGTTTCGGGGAGCTGGACGAGTTTGGCCGGTTTATCCTTTTCCCGCCATCGTCTTACCTGAAGATCGGACCGATTTGGATCCAGTAAATCCAGCGTCTGGTCGCTGCGGTGCATCTGCGTGAGACAGATGCTGCAGTTATTTATAAACGCCCCCTCCCCCGTCCTCCTCCTCCTGTTCTGGTAGAGCTCTAGTTCTAGTCATTCCTGTCTGTACACCTGGAATGCACCTGTGCTGTTCAATACTGGGACCAATAAAAACATGAATGACACCGAACTCCACTCAGACCTTCATTTGACACGTCTTTCTGGCTGCTGTCCACTGGGGGGCAGCATGTATCACCTTTGGAGGGGCCGGTGGGCTCTTTACGATCAACTTTGCCCCACTTTGACCACAACCTGTCACCTCTGCTGCAACTGACTGCCAGGTGACATGACGGAAAACTATTTCATTTACATGAAAACGTGATTTTTTCCTTTTTTCGTGTTGCTCAGATCGTACCAGGCTGTTCTCCGCTTGGCCCAAAGACTAGAAGTGGTCTGTTGAGTTTGTAGAAGCAGTGTGAAAGTGCTGGGCAGAGGTCTGGTATGTACCACTGGGTAGAGGGTCAACCACCCTCTGCTTGAGAGGCACTGACCAGTAGGTGTGCTAACCTGGTTCTTCCTGTTGAACTTACTCACTGGGGTATTAATAACCCTTCCTGCCACAGAGCAGGGCATAAGAGGGTGTAGAGCAGGCATTTTTTTTTCTTTTAGGGGTAGGCAGCGGGTGGGCGGGGGCTACCCCAGCTGTTCCCTCTTCTCCTCGACAGCGGATGCCGAGAGTGGTTGAGGATCTCTGGATCTGGGTCAGCGAGGGAGGGAGGTGGGGGGGGGGCCCAGGGGTCCGGTTACAGCCGGACTGAATTATGGTCCCAGAGAGATGGTCAGATAATGAGAGCGTCAAAGCTGACATGTAAACTGGTACTACACAGGAGGAGAGAGATGCTGACTCCAGCAGACCTGCAAATAAGGTAAAAAATGAATTTAATCACTGGAGTCGGCTGAAGTCGTCCCGCGCAGGGCTGCTGGGACATTACAAAGACAGATCTGCAGCCATAACAAGTGTCACCGTCCAGGTTGTGACATAAAACACTCTTAGAACCCTGCAGCGGACACACCGCGCCCCCAAACTAAACTCTCAAAAAGTAAAGTGAACCACACGGTGCAGAGTCGGGCGTCTCATGTCAGTATGTGCCAGCGCTGGAGTCCCACAGCTTCCTCTCTGGTTGCATCAGAGCTGACAGCTTGTTGGGATTGCATCAGATGAGTGTTTCAACTTTCAGCGGCAGCGCGTCATCATAACCTTTAATGTAATACCAGTATGTTAACAGGGATTAGTGGCAGGCTCGGCTTACACAGCACCAACCTTGGCCAAAGATGTCTGAGCGTAAAATGGCCGGATACCACAGTGTGCATGACAGACGACATCCATCATCATCGTCGTCGTCATCAGCAGCAGCAGCATCTACCTTTCCTTTTAGGATTTATGTGGATGAGTTGATGTGACTGTGAGCTCAGGACATAGATTAACATTAAGTCATATTTAATGCTTGAGATGAACGTTGTGTTTTGCTGTTGTGTTCTCGCATATCAAGAGAATCTCCGATGAAATACACTCGATGAGAGTTTAAAACCTACTGCCATACTCATTTTTCATATCTCAGGAGGAGAACACGACGAGGAACCCTGCCGACACGTTATCAGCTCATCTCAGCATTATATTGGTTTCCTGTTGCCTGGGTTGGAGAGCTTTTGAGAAGAAGCCCTGGTTAAAGTGGGATCCTCATGGCAGACACCCGAGCGCAGCATGTTGCCACTCCACCTCTCTCTGGCTGTCACCATCAATAAAGGAGAATAGCCCCCCCCCAAAAAAATCGTAAAACCCTGCAGTGCACGAACACTCGTTCAGTATTTCAGCTTCAGTGTCCAGATTTCACTTCTTATTGGCTGCATAATGAAACATGTTGGGCTTCCAAATTAGCTGTGATGTCTCAATCACAACCATTGTTTGTGATATCTGTACGGACGTATGTCGCGCAGGCTGAAGAGCGCAGAGAAACGTGCCCTCTGCAGCAGCTGAATGTAGAGACACATCATCAGTTCAAACATCAGTTCCTGTGAAATGAAGACATCAGAGCAGAGGCAGGGGTAATAAAATTCGCAACTTTAATCAGTTCAAAAAGTTCACAACAAATGTAACACCTCGAGAAGGGAAATCTGCCATTAGAGATTGGGTACTTATTTGGATTTATACATTCTTTTCCTAATTAAACTCGTTGGCAATTCATTTGCTCTCTGGACAAAAAGCCTTTTGTTTATTTGGACAGAACTCAAACAGGTACAAATGAAAAATGCAAAAATACAAAATTAAATGTAAACCCAGTTTTATTTTTCATTTTGCTCTAAAGGTAGTGTCTTGAAGCACTACTGCATGGTAAACAATCTAAATTAGTACAATTCAAAATCTTAAAAGCCTTCTGAGTTAAACAGGAGTTGTTATAAAGATGCAACCAACTAAGAACCCATAAATACCTCCGCCACTTCCTTAAAACATCCCATTAATGAAGGCTCACAAATGAGCAACAATCCTCTTAGAGGAAAACAAAACGCTGATGTCGACTAGGCGACAGCACACACACGCACACACCCACAACAAAAAGAAACAATAGAATAAAAGGAAAAAAAATGTTCCCATGGTATTAAAGATGCTATACAATTGGGATGATATGCACATATTCGGTTCTGCTCTCCCTAAAAAACCCTCCGGTCGGCAGCAGCCAGACACTTTTTGTTTTTAAGGTGAAGCATAATTCATGAGCAACAGATGCTGATGCGCGAAGCAGCATCTCTCGACCTTCATTCATAATCCGTTAGATTCACATTCTCCCACAATGCTGTGGGGCACCAAAGAAGCGGTGCGTGCGCCTCTACAAGACCCCTCCCACTCCGTTACGTCACAGGTCTAGAAGCCTCTATGCTGACTTGATAGATGTGCTGTATTTCCACAAAACCCCTGCTCAGACTGTATATATATAATATATTTATATATAAACAAATATATGGGAGAAAGGAGCAGCTGGGAAAGAAGAACATGGCAGGTGGAGGGAACCGAACAAAAACAAGATGGTTAAGTTGTCCTAATCGTTACAACCTCATCATGCAGGTCTTGGGATGGGCCAGAGACCAACAAAACATAAGCTTAGATGAACAGTTCTGGAAAGATATTACACAAAAAGTCTCCATAGAAAACGCAGATTATGTAAAAAGGGCCACAGGGTGACGCGGTAATCATTTACATATTGTTGGCATTGTTTTGGTCAACAAACATCCAATGGGACGGCCCGCTCTGCAGAGGGTGCGCGGCCTCCCACTACACTCAAGTGCCTCTCTCGGGATTTGTTGTGGTTGCTGTGGTTAGGGTTGATTTGTTTGTTTGTTTGTTTTGGAGTACTGTACAGTTTGGTTGAGCTGCTGCTCAGTCACACATCTCCTCAGGGATCTCGTGAGGGTTGAGGATGCCCGGGACTGACATCTGGATCTTGTGTTTCTCCTCCTGGGCCTGACGAAGCGACGCCTCTCTCTCCTCCAGGAACAGGTCGGAGGTGTCCTCGCCTGCAAACTCCTGCAGCAGCAGCAGCAGGGAACGAGCAAACAGAGCCGTTAGCTGCAGGTTCGCACCAGCAGACTCCATCCCCATCCATCCATATTCTATCTGTCACGTCTCTTTTAGTCTAACAAATGTCAGGGCTGTTTGCCAGGTGACATCACACTTTCAAAAACAGCCTGACAGCTGAAAAGCGGGACCATCAGTAGACCAGAAAACACTCAACATGTCCTGTTCTCACACGGTGTGACAAGAACAATACGCTGGCACAGCAGCCACAAACCTCGCATATACTTAGAAGGACAACGTGGCCATGCAGGAAAATGTTATTTCTGGAAACAACAGCTAAGCAGCTAACTATGCAGTCCCCAATAACCTCTGTGTGAAGAGGCAAAGCCGCAGCTCAGCAGGGCCCTGTTCACTTCAGCTCAACCTATCAGCAAACAGATACTCGTGGAGAGACCCATTATATTAAACAGAGAGTTTAGTCTGAGTGTACCAAAACCACACAACACTGAGGAAAAAAAAGATGTGGGTCTTCTTCTTTAATGTATTATCATGGTTCCTAACATTAGCTGAGGCCACCCCCGAAGCAGCTTCTGAATGAGCAGACACTCTGACAGCCTCACCTTTATCTGGACAAGGAAGTCCCTCAGGTGCTCCTTGAAGGCAGGAATGTCCTGGTTTAAGCTGAACAGCCCGGTCACAAACACCTTCACCTGAGCACTGATGCAAACAAACGCACACAACCAGAGCAGCGGTAAACAAATGTGTATTTCACTGCAACACAGTGTGTGTGTCTGTATGTGTGTGTGTGATCCTACTCACTCTTGTAGGTGAGGGAAAGCAGTCTTGAGCAGGTTGGCCACATATTCCTGGATGAACACCTGGTTGTTGGTGGGGCTGGCGGGGTTTAACACTGTGGTGATCTTCCCCTCCTCCACCAGGTTGAACATGTAGGCCAGGATGGATGCGTGCATCGTCAGGCCTGCGGGACACACACACACCATCACACACACACTTTTACTTTAATTACTCTTCTTTCTGAAACACGTGTGTCCAGTAGATCTGGAGCCCTTTGTGCCCACACGTGTGTAAACTCACCAGCGGTGTGTGAGGTGTCGGTGACCACAGAGAAGATGTGTTGTAGGATATCACAGAAATACGTCTGGTAGAAACTCTGAGCGGCTGCTTCCTCCTGGGCCACGTTCTGCAGCAGCGTGTAGAGAATCTGCAGACCTGGATGAGCACAAACACGAGGAGGTCAGCTTCCTGCACGCCGCACACTTCAGACGAATGCTTATTAGAATTATCTTCCGTCCTTACGACATGATAAAACAGCACCCAGACTGTTTGGAAACATGTAGCATTCGTGCTCTAGGCACTGTTGCTCAACACGAACATGACAAACGCGTCAGCCGCCTTACCAGTGTCCGCCACATTTCTCATGGTGTGTTTGAAGGCCCAGATGATGGAGTCCAGCACCAGTTTGAACTGGGCGGGGGGGATGGCGAGGAACGCAGGGAAGCAGTGGGAGTTTACAGCTTGGAGCAAGTAGAAGAAGTGGGTCCTGTGCTCAGGGTACTCCTCGAAGTTCTAGCAGGAAATCACACCAGAGGAGTTGTTCAGACCCAAGCAGCAGCTCAGGGTGTTGATAACAGTGTTGATACTCTCTCATGAGTTGTACTCAGTTACTACCACACGCTCAAAGCTATTTAACCCTGTTTTTGATTGGATGATGCAGTGGTGATCAGACAACTGTTAGACTGTGTCTGGATCATTGTATCTTACCTTGTTGATCATGTTGAGGGTGCACTCGAAGACGGCATCAAAGATCTGGGGGATCTCGCTGGTGATGTGTCCCCCCAGCTTGTTGACAATGGTTGCCATGGTGCTGAGGACCTCGGGCTCGCGGGCAGCGGGCACGTTGCGCTGGTAGTCGATGAGGACGGCGTCCAGCAGCGGCGGAACAAAGTTCTCCCCGACCTGGAAAACAACGGGACATGAGCAGAGGGAAGAAGACGGGTACTGTTGTGTAAACTGAGAGGAGACCAGTCTTTGCCTTCTGACAGATCATGAACATTAATTGTTATGGAGATAAAACACGGTTGAGTCTGCCACAGGGAAATGAAATCTTTGTGTCAGATCTAAAAATACCAGCCACTGGCTCCACTTCTTTCCCACTGCTGAGCGTTTCATTGATTGTTACAGTGTGTAGTATCTCCTGAGGACGTAGGAGTAAGAACACATCCCTGCTGTTTGCTTACTCATTATTTTGGTTTTAGTACGTTCTTATATACGTTTGCATCTTCTGTGCGGCCACATGTGGGAGGAGCTCCGAGTGTTTTCTCACCATCTGTGGGTCGTTTGATCGGCTGACCCAGCCAGAGATCAGCTTCAGGGTCTCCCGCTTCACCGTTCTCATACTCCGGATCAGGGGCTGTTTGGTCACCATCTCACCTGCAACACAAAGAGGAGGCGGGTACTGAAGGAGCTGCGTGAAGGACAATTACTCCCATTTTTTCATATTATATATAGTTTGGATTGTTCTCTTGTGTGGATAATTCCACAGGGCAGAGAAGCTACCTGGCAGGGGCACTAGCAGGAATGTTTGGTTGTCATGGTTTCCTCCCAGGACACTTTAAGGCTGTGTTCAGCAGTGAGATGACAGATACCAAACCACTGCAGCCATCCTGTTAACACTGTGTCTTTCAGGTGTGGTGAGCCTTTCCTGCATCTGCTTAACACCACACAGGCTATGAAGAGAGGGGCAGTCGCGCTGATCAAAACGTTGTGCTCAGAAAGCTTCTGCTCGATCAGGGTTTGCTTCTCTTGCGCCGATCACGCCATTTCTTTCTCAGCTGATGCAAGAGCAAAGTCTCTGATACTTGATTGTAACTGACAGGCCTCGTACGGCACCTCTCCTCACATTTATGCACAGAGAGACTCAGAGATGAGTCACCAAAACAGGCGCATGCAAGTAAAAAGAAAAAAAACAAAAAGACGGTCTGGCTGGGGTGAAGACAAACTGCCACCGCTGAACGACAACATACTAAAATGCTTCTGTGTGACAAGTGTCCGTGACGACTGAAATAAGAGAGGAATCTGTTGGGACTGCAGGAGCGACCAAAGACGGATCAGGAGTGATGGTTTGTGTTTGTGACTGAACTTAATCTTCCGTTTCCAAACTCTTTGGGCACAAACACAGTGCTGCACACATGGCGCCGAAAGCACTGGGGTATTTTCCAGACCTGGCAACATAAAGGCCGTGCTGGACTTACACAAAGGACTGCGTGCCTGAAACAACAATGAACCGACTCTACGCAGCTACAGACGTGTACACGGGTTATAGCAACACAAACGAAAAAGAGAAAAACGCTTTTGGGCCTCAGCAGTGCGATTATTAAAACGGGTTATGTTTGGAGTCCAAATACACAATGGATGATTTGTTTGAGACGTTCAGGTTATCAGCCACCTGCACCTTCATGGTATCACGTGTGTGTAACACATGTCCTGCATGTGGCACCTTGGTGAATGATGAATGAAACAATGATTCTACGGGCGTGTAAGCATCCTTACCGTTTGTCTGAATGGCAGCGGAGATGTTCTCGCTGAGGCACTTGTAGACGTTGAGCATGTCAAGGTAAATCCGTCCCAGCTGGATGACAAAGGGGTGTCCTACGGCCTTACAGGCTCTGACGTTGGTCTTCAGGATGCTGCCCAGCTGCTTCACAGTCTCCGGGTCCTTCAAGATGTCCACGTTCTGTGGGAGCAGCAGGTGGAGGGATGGAGCAGATTAGAGGTAGAGCGGTGTGCTGGTAGCGTTTATCAGCAGGTGGTAGCATGCTGATGTCTTACCTTGGTGGCCTGCTGGATGATGCTGTCCCACACTTGATTGGGCAGCAGCATGTATTTTTCTATCAGGTGCTCTTGAACGGCCTGATCTGTCTGAGCTCCAATCATATAACCCACTGCCTCATAGAACGTGTGCACCTGAACACGACAGGAAGTCAGGCGAGGTCAACATAAACCCCTTTCATGCTGAATTCTGGTAACACTGTAACTGTGCGTGACGATGTGAAGAGACGATGGAAACACAATCTGTTTACTGACCTGTTGAGGCTGAAGGTCACAGATGATGGTGTTGATGTTGTTGAGGATCTCGTCGATGAAGGGCATCACCTCTCCCACCTGCACCTGGATAAAGTGGCGCCGGCACTTCTGGGCGATCTTGATGAAGGTGTCACAGGCCATGTCCTGAACACCGTCGTGGGTCTCTGAAGAAGAGGGGACACGGAGGGTGATGTCAGAGTTGCATCGAAACTGACATTATGTGCAATACTTCTAGACTGATCATTGTCAAACTAATGTGTAAAATGTTCCAAAACACAGTAAACCTTAAATCCTCTCACCGTGCATGAACTCAAACAGCTTGTTGACCACAGTCTTGAGGAACTTCCAGTGGGCTCTGAGGAAGCGAGGATACTGGCCAACGATGTACATAATGTTGGAGGCTATGATGGCCTTGTTGTCCTTTCCTCTCTTCTGCTCACACAGACCCAGCAGGTCCTGAGACGAACACAGTTTGTCACACAATCGGGGGTCAGTGTTTAGTGTTTAAACACGATGACTGAAGAGCCTTAGGCATCAGAGTGGCATTATTATGTATTATCCACGAGCCCTAATATTTGAGGATTTTAGAAACTTGTCATTTGACAGTACAGTACACACAAACTGAGACTGAGAAGATTCTGAATGGACTGATACAGTTTAGTAAAACCCTACAGTGGTCACACTGGGCCTCTGTACCTTGATGACAGTGACCAGGAACCTCTTCTCGTCCTCCTCGTGCATAGCTCCACTGATGGACCCGATGGCCCAGCACAACGTGTTGAGGTTCTTCCAGGACCATTCAGTACCGTTCACCTGGTTGTGAAGCTTCTCAGTCATAATGCGCTCTGTGTCCGCATAGTCCAGGTGAGTCAGGTACACTGCAGAGCACAGGACAGGTTTGTATAATTACTGTTAAGACTACAACACTGCGTTAACACGAACCAAAGCTCAGCTCTATGAAGCCGTGAACAGGGACAAACTGTGAACGTGAAACAAGAAGCAGTGAAAGGTCTTGCCTGTGTACTGACATTGATCAATATATCATTGAAACCCACTTAACCAGCTGCTGGCGCTTTAAAGCTATTATCTTATGACCCTTCGTCAGTGTAATCATTAGATTCAAGATAGCTCGATGGAAGCGAGCGATACCGACGAGTGTAAAAGCTTCACTTACATCCATCCAATTACTGAACTGCTGGAAGCTGCAGCATCAATGAAACAGTTACTGGATGGATGTATAAGTGAGAAGTAAAACAGAAATCACATCACTCTCTGAGTGAGGACGATGGACGGTGTGTGTGGACGCTCTTATCAGTAAATCATACCGAGGGTTTCCCTCATGTTCTTGTAGAGGTTGATGGAATCGGTGTCCTTCATGAACTCTCTCACCACCTCTCCCTGGTCATTCTCCACGACCAACACCTCCTCCGGCTTGGCCATCCGACTCACCATCAGCAGACGCACCTGTCGCAGGAGATAAACACTGTCAGCACATGCACAGGTCGAAGAGCAGCCCCACTGCTCTCACTCACACACGCACACGCGTGCGCACACACACACACACACACACACGTGCTCTCGGTGTGTTTCGTCTCATGACATACACACAGACATGAACACACACCATATGTATATGGAACTGAAATCTCTGCAGTGAACACAATCTGATGTTTTGCGTTACTAGCTGCTGATTTTCATCAGCGCTGTAACCAGTAAGTCTTGGCAGCAGTTTAGCAGCCACCTGTTGCTTAACCAGTGCCAACTGATTCTAGTGTGACTAGTGTGAGCTATGACTCTCTAACTTCCATAAACTGAAGCAGTTCTGCACCCTTCAACACTGAACTGCTGTGTCATCTTTATCTTGTCACCAAGAAACGTTTCCGTGTTCAACCACTAAAAAGCAAATACAAAATGTTTGTTTTTGACTCCCAGTGTCCACCAGCAATAACTCGTCATACTGCATCACTTTAAATCAATGTGGCCAATGCAACTCAAAGCTACATGTGTTTAAATTCTTAATTCGTTAATAGAGCAGTTAGGTGATGTGTCATTGGCTGCGTGTGGCACCTTGGAGAGGACAGGAAGATAGAGCTGTCTGCGTGGTGGTACGTCAAAGTGCTGGTTGCCAGAGAGCAGGGGGGACGTGGACGTAGAGAAAGGACTCTCCCTGTAGAGCTCAGCAGCCAGATGGTTCCAATACTCCAGACAAATTTTGAAGATTTCAGTCTCTTCCACCTCTGACACCAGCAGCATGTAATGGAGAGCCTGAAAAACAGACAAATTAACACCAAATGAGTCCCTGGATGATCCAGGTGACACCCTTATTTGTCCATTCTCTTGTGCAGTGTGTGTAGACAAGCCACTACACCCACTGTGTCTCTGTGACAGGCCATGCTGTCTCCTACCTCCATTAATGTTTCTCTGAGGTTGAGCCGCTTCTCAATGAGCTGCCCGTGCTCTTTAAGGAAGGTGCAGAGGAACAGACTGAGGTTCTGGATGAAGTTCTGCTCGTCATCTTTCCCGTTGGCATAGGCCAGCCGAATGTTGGTGTTCAGAGGCAGCATCTACAGCATCAGATTGAAATCGCAATGAGCATCTTTACAACAGGAAATGTGATTCTGCACATTGCCCTAGTCTTTTCTTTAACCCACCTGTTTGAGTTGACACATGGTTAGGGTGAAGAGTGTGACAAACTGCTCCTCGTACTGGCTCACGCTCACGCCGGCAATCTCTGTCAGACACTTCAGTGTCACGTTGCGGAACATGGGCACGTTCAGGAACTGAAAACGGTTGAGGCAGATGTTCAGTTTAAGACTGTTTTGGTTAACAATTTGCGTGTGTGTGTGTGTTTGAGAGTGTGTGTAACAGCAGCAATCTGTTGAGTAATTTTAAGCTTGCTTGGCATGCGCCTTCAGTCACTGCTAACAAATCCATGTTGGAGGATTTGTAAACAATTTGTAAACAATTCACTCTGGCTCAGTCACTGCACCCACCTTGTACACCAAGGTGCTGATCAGTTTGGTTTCAAAGATGTATCCGAGGGGAATCCAGTTCAGAAAACGTAGGAGGGTCTCCAGAGTGGCGTGGACCAGAGGGGCATTCTGGGAATTTTCCTAATGTGGAACCAATGAGAGGACAAACAGCTGAAGGACAAACACTGATGGGGAACCTACAATGTAGATTGCACAATAATGCTACACAGTAAGAGGTGAGGATTTGCATACCATAACAAACTGGCAAAGCTGGAATATCTGGGAGAATTCATTGCACATGCTGAAAGGAGAGAAGACACATTATGCAACGATCTGTACACATCAGACACATTTAGCACAGACATGTTATAGATACATTGGAGATCATACTGAAATTAAACTGTAAGGGTTCCATTTAGCTTTGTCTTGATGCTTTGTGTGAAACAGATGTCCAGAAACAATGTGAGTGTGCTAAACTCTGACACATCCTGAGGCATATCTTGTGATCAGTTTGCTTCCAGGTTGATGGTCAAAACAATCCCAGTTAATTGTGACATTTCCTGTCTGACACGGAGCTTCTGATAGTTTCCCCTGAAGGTCACCGTGTCTCTCTTGAAGTGTTTTGTTAATAAAGGTTGTCATTATTTCAGTCAAGCTAGGCTGCCTGTGCAATACAACGCTGCAGAACCAAAGCATCTGCATCTGTCTCAAAGCATGGAGGAATGTCTGCCTGACTGATGAACCAAGGTTTGAAAGTCAAACAGTTGAGCCCCACAGAGCTTCTGTGACACACAGTGACTGTCACAGCAGTGTGTGAAACCATTAGTCAAAGTTACTACTGTAGTGGATGTATTCAGGTGTGGGGATGTTTCACTTACACAGGCAACCTCTAAACAACTACAGAGAAATACATGGACTAAAACCCCAGAGGACATCTCAGACATCTGAATAAGGCAGGGGCAACAGAGACTGCTGCTAATAAAAGTCATGCTTGTCAAGTGAAATCTGTAAATAGATATGAGGAAAATAGAGCTTATTTAATTTTGACATCCTGCCTCTAACGGTTAACATCACAGTGTCCTGCACTGCGTGGCCAAACACACCAACACAACAGCTCAATTACACTGTGTGTGCGGGCTGTGCAAAGCAGTTGCAATACACTTGTGGCAATAGTGATTGATTTTAAAGTTGAGGTAATAACGTGACAACAGAAAGTCTGTTAGATACAGACCACACATTACATCATTGGATTAATGTTGCAATATTTTTAAATGTCAGCGCAGTGAGATCATCATTTTATGTTGCTCTGACGGTGCTGGAGTCACATGAACTTGTAGATCTGGCAAACTTTGGAGGCTCATTAGAGGTCCTGGCTGTAATCTGATGTTTTATACAAAGCTCATCTTTAAAATGCTCTGTGCCTGTGGCTTTATTATAAAATTTACATACACGCTAATAGGTTTTTCAAGGACTGTCATTAAAACAAATTCAGACACTTAGCTATGTGAACATGAGAGGGATATAAAGACGCAGCATGCTGACCTGTCTTTCAGGTGCTTGGCCTTGACCTGGGTCATCTGGCCACTGGAGAAGTCAAAGACCTCCTCGCTAAGCAGCTTAAGAATGACCATGTTGTTCTGACAAAGGCTCTCACTCGTACGACTGGCCCCGACGATGTCACTGATGAAGGTGGGCCAGTGTTTTGGCCACTCCTGCTTCAGGATCTACAGACACATAGACACAAGCTGCTGTTACATGGATCAAAAATGACATCTCCCACTGAGAAGGGCACGTGATGTGAAAATGAAAAATTGAGCGGATGAATCTGTGACTCTCGCTAAAAATAACGACACCTCCTTCAAATCTCAGTTCGAGCCTGTGCCCCTGTTTCTGCTTTGACTGTTCAAACTGTGCTCGTGAAGTCGCGTGATGCAGGCCCGCACCAGTACGAACACAACATATATGTGCACTAACATTTTAAACACAGCCTCCTGAGGACGAGTGTGGAATCTGGAGCTCTACAGTCCCCGAAGGCCAAAACAATGTTAGCTCAGCTGACGCAGGCAGTGACTCACTCTCACTGGCATTAATGCAAAGTCACTCGTGCAGCCAGTGAGCCAGTCTCTGCCTCCCTCCCACAAATATACATCAAACACAGACAGACCCACGCGCTGACAGGCGTTGTTTTACATTCAGGAGCTACATTCTTGATGTGGACATCAATAAGTCACAGGTCTGATTCGTCAGCTTCAAGGCCTTCCTGATATCCACCTCAGTGACTCACAACAGTGTCCTGAAGTGGTCCACGCTGGTCTGTTGATCAGGCAGCACAGGGCAGTGAACAGCTCATTACTACAGGACTCAGCGCCTGCTGGAGTCAGGCTACAATTATCACTGACACTATTTGTTATATAATAAGCTGTTCTGTACTTATAGCGTGTGTCACTGTTGATCACGTCTTGGTTTAAAACTGCTGCATCAATAATGACTCGACAGCTCAAATCCTAATGTTTCCATACAAACACACAGAGCGCCTGCAGCATCCTCTCCTCAATCCGATCCTCTCCCCAATCCCGATGCCGCAGCGAGATTTAAAAACAGCGACTGCTTTGCCCGAGACGTTCGAGGAGAATTTATATTAAAAGGAGTCGTGACCAAAAACTGCCACAGACAGTTTTAGAGTCAGTTAGACCAAATAAGAGTGACATCTTCAGGTTAAAAAGCATCACTACAAAAGCTGAGGGAAGCACTCAGGAGGATGTAAGACACCCAGACCCACAGTGTCATGAAATTCTATTAAAAACAGGACTGTCAGCACGGCCGGCTCTTACGGACTGCAGTGAGCTAAACTGTCTACCACCTGCTTATTGCTGAATTGCTGTGCACATACTCCCTCAGTGTCGCTACAGGACTGCCATTAATCCGTAATCCAACCCAAGCACTGACATTAACATTAAAATCACTGTTTGATCAAACAAAGTCCTGCTTTGGTTTATTTTTACCTCCAGTCTTCTAACACAGGCCTCATTGGACTTTTCTATGATTCATTATTTATAGTCAGATACCAACAATTTAACCTCTGGTCTGAGCCCTCAGTAACAGTGAGAAACTGACCAACCACCTTGACTCAGGAATGTCCAGCTGCAGCTGTCGGCAATAATATTGGATTTTACTTAATAATCGTTGAAATACAAACTCAGACCTTTTCCGTCTCCAGCAGAACCACAGGTATTGTTTTGCAAATTATATTCATGCCTTAGTATTCATCATTGGCTTTCCCGGGCAGTGGGTAGGTTACGAGGAGCGGGTTAGAGCTGAGCTTCCTGCTCCGGTGCGCCATCTCTGCTGTCAGTGTGAATAACTTCATTTAAAGTGTCCGCTGCCGCTTCGTCGTGCCTCGGCACAGTTCACTCACATGCAACACTGTGTTTTAACAGAGCACAATGAGGTGATGCTAACAGCTGGGGTACCCACAATGCTGGGCTACAATAACAGAGAGGCTTCATACAGACAAGGCGTCCCAATCCAAAAACATGAACGCACACACGTTTAGGCGCTGTGTACGTGCCCACCATTCTGTGATCTCCATGTAAAGCAGCAACATAGGGTCTGAGCTTGAAAGAGATGCCGCTGAGATGTGCTTTGGAAAGGTGTTATACAAACTGGTTGTGTGAGGGCTCACCTGAACAAGGATCATGTTCAGCTTTCCAATGTACACCTTTTCTTTCTATAAAGTAAAAAAAGAAGATTGCAGGTCATATTGTGTCACAACACAAGCCTTCTGTCACTTCATCACATTGATAAAAACTGAATTTGGAACAGGGGCTAACCTTTTGAAATAGGATAAAACTAAATGACTGGTTAGGTCATAAATCAAACAGGATAATGAAAGATATGACTTAATTACACAGGACACACCAACATTAAAAGATAAACATTCAGTTTTGTCTTAAGTGAGCAAAGACCCATATTTACGCTTCAGGGCTGGTTCATCAAATAAAAAACATTTTTCTTCAGTAAGTGATGAAGTTACGCTGGTGTTCTTCAATACCTTCCATCACACTTTACAAAAAGCTCTGTGCTGAATGGAATTATTCATTTTTAATGAAATAGTGCTGTTCTGGATACCTGAGCATTTATAGAATCCATCTGCCTTTGAAATGAATCCTTCCTTTAAATCCAGGTTCTGTTAAACACACTCGGCCTAATAAACCGGGTGACCTTGGAGAAGTCTGTCCAGGTGGATCTGAACGTTGAAACTTTTGGCAGAGTTTTTGCTTTTGTTTTTTTATTTAGTCTTCAATATTTCAGTGATGATCATTAGGTTTTGAGCCGGTTTATTTAACACTCATGGTTCACTGAATACAATCACTACAGAAAAATGTCAATTTCTGGTGAAACTTTAAATTAAGCTGCACAGCTCCAGGCACACAGAACCAACAAGGCTTCCTCCCTCCTACGTCATCATACACTTCTATTATATACAGGCTATACAGCAGAGTGACGAGCTGTGACTTTCTGAAAGCTGCTGTGATCACTGATGGATTTCACTGTATTTCATTGCACAGCTGAATCACATTAGGCAGCGGTGTTTGCACACCTGCTGCCGCTCTCATTTGAGTGATGCACGTTTTCAGGTGAGCCGCTAACAACATCGGAGACATCAGTCACAAAGAAATGGCACATTTAAACACAGTCACAGCTTTTCCACTGGAGTCAGTTTAGTATGTAAGTTGAACACAGGACAGAGCTGGGTGCTGTGTTTCCTGCAGTATAAGCATAAAAAGCTGTAGTGAGTATAGGTTAAACCATTCAGCCAACTGGTTGTTGTGAGCTGAACACACTCTCAAGGTGAAGTCACCATCTTTGGTCTGGACTACATAGCACTATAGTAACCAGCATGACTCGTGGCTATCCTGAGGTTGTTGAGGAGAAGTGACTTATTTGGCCCAGTGTACATTTTTGTTACTTTTAATGTTGATGGAGCTGAAACATCATGAGAATAATTCCAGCATTTGGCTTGACTGACCTCCATGGTCCTACCCATGCTGTTACACATAATGCATTTCAGGTTTCATTTAAACTCAGAGTTTACTCACCTCCACATTTGATGCATCTGATGAAGTCTTGATAATGAGACCAACAACATATTTTTTTATACCTGGCAAACACACAAAGATATCAGAGGACCACTGTTAAAATGCTGTGCACCAGCTAAACGTGTAAATCCAAACACATCCTGACATGACGAGTTGCCTGGAGCAAGTTACTTAATAACCCTAACACAGTCTGTTGGCTCAGAACTAGCTGATCTGACAATCTCTTCCCAGTACATTTAAAACGACTGGAGAGGTCTGTTGGTAAACACTAGTTGGTGGGCTGCAGCTGCCACTGAACTCTTGGCTCAGTTCAGTGGCAGTTACATTTCCCCAGGTGTTTTTACAGACAGTCAAGATTGTCAATGTGAGCAGAGCATCTTCAGAAATGTGTTTTCAGCTCCCTCGCATTAGTTTCTAGACTGAATTTGTACTTAAGCTCAAAAATGATGTGCTGGGGTGTAGTGAGCGGAGCCGAAAACAAGGCAATACTCTGGCACAAGGGGGGAAAAGACATACTTGCCGGTCGCCCTGCACTGGGTTTGCCACTTGAACAAAATTCAGGCATCTACGGTCAGAAGTAGGGAAGTCTTAGGTCAATGAAAAAATGAATTTTGAGCAAAATTAGAGAAGAATGGAGGGAGGCAGAATCAACTGATTTGCACTTGTACAATTAATTGTATTTCATAATCATCACTTTTTGATCAAACCAAGATCTTTTCACTCTGTTTTGAGATTCTTTGAGAATAAATCTAAATCAAAAATGTCTTAGACAGCAGTTGGTAACAATATGTTGATAATCTAAAGTAGAATTTGGCCTGAAAAGGTAAAAAACCATATTGAGTTACTGTAGTGATGTGCTGCAACATATAATAACATTTGATGCCTCATTATCAGGACCATGTTTAATAAAAATCTGAAATTCCTCCAAAAGGTATCTAATTAAAGGGCCTATGTGTAAGATTTGAACATGTTTGGCTTGTGGCAGTAGTTTTAGACACGGCTTTAATGCAGCTGAGGTTCAATAAGAACTTCAGCTCAAGTTCCTTAACTTGTTTAAAGACGCCCCTTCACTAAGATTTAAAGTCAGTGCTGGGGTGTTTTGGTTGTTTCTTCCAGAAAACAGCTGCTACAGTGCAGAATCCAACCTGGCTTGCAGCGACCAGTGCAAGCCAGTCAAGCAGAAAACCCAGCATGCTTGGTGGGGGAACACTCCTAAACTTGGCAACCGCACGTCACAACATTTAAAAAGGCAGTAACACGGACAGAATTTAAACATTTTGTGAATCACAGCACAAAGGTTAGTGTTACCTTCACACTGATTCCTGGGAAGAATCTTCCACCTTGTTTTGATAACCGTTTCCAGAATCTGAAGAGCATAGTACTGTAATATGCAAGGAGGGACCAGCATTAGGACAAAGCTATTATGAGGACACTCAACAACAAGCATTGATAAGATTGATACGAACCAAAAACAGTATGAAGTGGACCAGCCTGTAATAACTTGCATGGCTAAATTGGACTGGACTGAACCACATCTTTCATGCAGATTGTGTAGTAGGCAGAACATTCACTTGTAGTTTGCTTTTGAAATCTCTAAGAGCAGCATTAAACTGGAACACTGCAGAAGTCCTGCTGTTTCTCCCAGCGTCACACCAGACAGCAAAAGACACAAGACAAATACAACAAACTATTAACCAGCTTTGTGACTCTAATGCTTTCAAAGACATAACAGGTGCAATGTTCAGTGTTCTTTAACTGAGGCTACACTGAGCAGGGTTGGGCATCGATAACATTTTTGAAATGGACTAGCTCCAGTGCTTAAGAGCTCAACAGCAAAGTTGGAACCTGCCATGCCCCTGTCTACTCACTGGTTGCATGTGTCTGCTCACAGGGAGTGTACTATGGCAGACAGGGACCTAAGCTAAACAGTTCAGCAGTTGTGGCATAGTGAAATGTACTCACAGCTCAAAAATAAGTTCTAGCTAAGAAGAAAATGTGAGTATGACAAAGCCTTTACTTCATACAGGGGGTAAGAATTTAGTCAAAACAACAACAACAACAACAACATAAAACATCTGCACCCCCGCCATTCATTTGAATGGAACCACTTTGTTGATGCAGCAGTGTTGCGAACATAGAGGGCCCCTGCACAAAAACTTCCCCCATGTAAAAGTTGAACCTGGCTCAACCTCTGCTGTGATGCAACCTGGTCAAGGTGCTGCGCTGGTCAGGCAAATATGTGCAAGGGTGCGTTACTTGTAGATTAGTTTGTAGGATGAATGCCTATTGCTGGTGTGGTAACTTTCCAGAGCATATTAATAACGCCTAGCGCAGTCTGCTGTGCCTTCAACCTCATGGATCTATTGCTCAAACTGGACCCCCCAGGTTGGACTTTATGGTCTCAACAGTACCGGAAGAAACACTCCCCTGCCAATTCAAACTCTTAACTCAGGATGCAGCATTGTCAGTGGGCCCGGTCGTAGTCGTAATGACCCACAGCCAACTAATACAACTGTGTCCGGATAAAGTGAAACCTGGGATATGAGGTGAAAAACATTAAAACACATCTTTTTTTCTTTCTGAAAAACAAAGCATAAAAGTACCTTGCCATCTATGACCATTATAAGAAACTTTTTATAGCAATCTAAAATCTGCTGGAAAACAGATCTCTTTGGTTATTTGGTTTCTTTTATTACTCAGAAAGCATGCCGAGTATCTGAACAAGCACTTAATAAGAACCAGAACTGATAAGCAGAGTCCAAACCAATAAAATCTCATCGATACCCAACCCTAAACCATGGTTAATCTACCAAAACTAACATTTAAATTATGGTTCAGGTAAGCCTAAAGAAGATCCCTTTAACTGGTGTGCCATAAGGAACAGCAAGACCAACCACAGGTTATGCCCTGTATTCATTTCTGATTGCTTAACAGTGAAGCATGAAGAAAGAATAATGTATTCATTAATTTTTGATCTACTTCAACTGACTGTTTCAACTGTAGGGATCATCGATTCAAGAGTACAACAATTCCAAAAAGTAATGAATGACATGTAGTATTGGATGTTATTAAAGCAGGATTAACAAACAATGGATGCTGGAAGATTAAAGGTGAAATCTCCTTACAGGCACACTGACTGTGCACCGTTGACAGGTGTCATTTGGAATGCTGCGTACATTTCTGGCATGTTTTGTTTCACCTTTATCTGCCACACTTTGCACAAACCACCACGAGAGGTAAGAAGAGAGAAGTTATTAGCGGTAAAACTGCCAAATGCAACATTTTAGCTGGCAAAAGCACATTATTAAACGGTCTGCGCTGAAGTAGTGAGGGGAACAGAGGGGAAGAGAGGAAGAGGATGCACTGTAAAAGGAGAGAAAGGTGGGGCGGGAACAGAGCCATGATCCCTACAGGTGAAATTAAGCCATCAACAGATTGTCACTCTACAATGGATCCTACTGACTGCAGCCTGCACCCTCCCTCTGTCCAATGAAACAGATGCAATAGAAACGGATGAACAGAATTCAGTCAAAGGGAATTTAAAAAGGGTAGACCTTGTGGAGGCCTGCCGTCAAAGCCTAGCTGTGTCATGATGCACAGGATGACACACCCCTTTTCTTCCTATTACAAGCCATAAACATAATGGAACATTGTGATTAATATCAAATAGTCACAGCTTGAATTCATTACATTTTTGCAATAGAATTACTGTAGTCACTAAGAACAAGCCAAATGTTTAAAGTGCTTTCAAATGATGCACTTTTTAAAACTAATGAAACAAAACAAATGCAGAATTCAAGAGGTGTTTACCTTTTGTTCCCTCTTTTCCTCTAATGACCCTAGTTTTCGGCAAATTACAAATTTTAAACTAGAAAAACCATCGTTGATACATCAACTTAGACATTAGTAATGAATGCCAGTGTTAAAAGCAATCTTACAGGCAAGCAAAACATAAAAAGCAAATGTCACGTTGTGTACTTTGAGGAAGTTGTAAATGCATTGCATTTTCCTTCATACTCAGTACATGCATTCAGTTTCCATTATGGACATTAGATTTTGTGCACGAGGCTTGTTTTCTTTTTTTAAAAAGGTATAACAGTTAATTTTCTTTTCTTAATACAAATGTGAATCGCTGAGTTGGCCTTAAGACTGAATCACTGGGTCCATTATTCACAGGCAGTTTGCTTTATCAGCTGTATCAGTGCACAGGAGGGGCACAATGTACACTTATCTGTAGGCACACTGTAAAGGCACAACCCAAATCTAATGAGAATCAAATGAGAATCTCAAACAACAGATGAAAAGAGTGAGGGATACAAATGATTTTAAAATTGAAATGTTAATTTGAAAATAAATCAAGACTATATTAACTGATAAAAGTGAACACTGTTTACATCTGTGTGAATGTTTATATAAGCTGGACATATGCTGAAACGTAAGTCTGACTACAATAAGTGATCAGAGCCCATGCTGTGGACACAGCGCCGGTGGTTTTATAAGGCAGGAAACTGTAAGGTATGAGGTGACACTGACCTTGATGACGTGCTGGAGGAGTTCATTCAAACTAAATACTACTGCCTGCAGCTCTTTATCTGAGAAGTTTACTGTCTGATTGTTTCCGTTGCATAAAACTGATAAACCAAATCTAAATCAATGAGAGTTGCTTGAACAGCCTGCACACAGGTACTTCAATACATCTACCTAGTAAGTGGATAGGGCCAGTCCAGTGCATTATTCTACCTGACACTGAACTTGTGAGCTACAGTCACAGGTACACAATTAGTTGGACATATCTTACATTCTTGTCTCATCTTACTGCTGTGCAGTAAAGCATGTAAGTTGTACAGAAATATATTTAAACTTGTGAATCATGTTTGATCATTTATTGTATGGCAAGCAATGCATGCATGAGCAACATTTTTATAATTTATGATTCAACTGAACAAATAACCTAGATTGGGCCTATGGCTAATATTCTAAAATATTGACATTTCCTTGATGATTAATTAGGAAAACACCTTCAAATGTGCACTCCTGAAAAGTGCAGTGAAATAGAGACCAGCATTGCTGCTGACTTCACGTTAACAAAACCAAACCAGAAAAACAATAACTTTAGCTGATAGGATTGGTGTGATTAAGAAAGGATGGATGAAATGGCAGGATCTCATTCACATTCTGACTTGACTGCAAAGAATCATAAAAGGCTTATTTAGTTTTGTATGGTATTACCACAGGAAATGAACAGCAGATTCAATTGTTTATCTGGCAGTTCTGATCCAACTGAACTCCTTTTATCAGAAGCATGGGGGTCCTGCATAGCTCAAAAGTTAGTGCATAGTGCAAATACCACCAGGACTGTGTACTAAACCTCTGGTGGGTCCATGTGCACCCATATTATCCATTCACAATACATAAAGCTACTTTCAACAAAATCATGTACCCAATAGCATCTTTTATATCATGTATAGCATGTTGTCACAGCAACCACTGTGGCCGAGTGTACTGTATTTACTTTTTAATTTTATGAATTGTATTTGAGAGCATAGACTTCCTCAAAGCACAAGAAAGAGTCTTTCCATCAATGCTTTCTGGACTGAAGCTGGCTTACTTTGGTGTTCATGTTCTGGGAGAACTCGAGGATGGTGTCCACTCTCGTCCAGGCGTCCGGGTGCTCCTTTAAGTGTGTCAGCACTTCTTGTGCCATTCTTTGCTGTAATACAAATATGAATTACACTTTAGATTTAACACTGAGGTGCCATGAAGAGACTTGCAAATGCATTTTAGGAAGCAGGACAGCAGTCATTTTTGCTTGTCTGTGCTATGACTGTCGTGTGAATGTGTCACTCCTAGGCAAAAAGTGACGAATGAAAAGTGTGTATTTTAGGTCAGATGATTGAGAAAGAGGATTGTGACACTGAAGAACACAGCTTGTCAAAGATTTTTGTCACAATCAAATATTGTTCCTTATATTCCAGGGATAATCATAGGTTTTTTTTCACACACACAAAACAAAAACAGATTTTGTGCCAGGTGGCCTATAAAGCATTTGTGGATGTTTTGCAACGTACCTGTGGTCCCACCCCATGATATAGACAGTTCACAACATTATCCAGCAGGTTGATATCCAGTTTCTGGTTGAAGTCCAGCAGCTGCTGTGCTGCATGGTCTGCTAACATTGTCATAATTGCTGGCATAGAGCTCTGCAACAAGGACACGGGAGGGAGGGGTCATGAGTGTACAGAGCACAGTCAACAGGCAGAGTCATGTGAACAGTGTGTTTAGAAACAATTCCAAACAGCTGACCACTAAACAAAAATCCTCTAGACCCACCAGCAAACTGTCATTTTAAGAAGTTAAGCTCATGCCTCACAAGCCTGTCACTGTTCAATCAGTAGAGAAAGAAAAGAACGCTTTGTCAGTTCCTCTGTAGGACTGAGATTAGAAAAGTGTAATTTGGCTGAGGCTTTTGGGCACAGAGTTCTGTTCCTCCCTGGGGGTGCATGTAGAGACTCAGATTGCAAAGACAAATTAACTTGATGATCGCACTCAACGACAGGTAATACTTGTCTTTTACTGTAAAAATGCCTCAAAACTTAACATAATCTTGATTTTAGGGGCAATAGATGGGCTTTTGCTAAATTGGCACCACACTGTCTTGCAAAAACAGGTTAGTATTGATTTGAAAACAGCTGAGTACACCATTCATAAAACCAAAGTCAATGACATTTGCCCGTTCGTTTAAACAAACAATAGATTCAAATTAGAAATAGGCAGACTACAGTCTGCTAAGTCCGCCCACGTTGCCTAAGATACTCTGATCTACTAATCAAGCACTTCTTTCTACGACCATATTAAGAAGGTTAACCGGGCCACGTGCCGGATATACTGGGCGACGTCACGTTGTTTACATCTGCAAGTGACGGAGCTCACCCCTCCAAACACCGAGCGCGGCACAAGTAGCAGGCAGCTATGGTTAAATGAATAATGAATGCAGCTTACAACTATACTGACACTTAGCTGCAAGGTGGCTAATGTAAACAGAGTGCACGCGGAACTGGCGTACCTCATACTGAATGACAACATTAGCTAGCCTTCGCGCTACAGCTTTGGCTAGCTGTTAGCAGCGTGTCGCACTAGCAGTTCACATGTGGTCCCTTCGATGCTGGCTACAACCACTCCCACCAAGGATACCAGGGACGGAGGGGCGCCCATACATGAATTTTACTCACTATGATTTGACAATGCTGCTTGGGGAAGTTGACGCTTTGTGCCGCGGCTACACTCCGGAAAGACTGACCACGGTTTGTGTCAGCAGTGACATTTATACGTTACGCAGGAATAAAGTTAACACTTGCTACCGCTAAGTACCTAGCAACATCAACTTGACGTCCGCTCACATCACGCACACGAGTGATGCTGCTGTGGTGGGAGAGGCTCGGATTTAATCGTACAGCGTTTGGTCACTTATTCATCTGCAGTGTCACACGCAGCCTCGGTTAGTTATGCATTTAGTTAAGGTTAAGTTAACGCACTTTCTCTGACAGCCGTCGTTAGCTAATCCTTATAAAGTGGCAAATGCTAGCTAGCGGACAGTCGGAGGCTATTTGGTTATCCCACCGATGCTATTGCATTGTGAATTAGCTTTCAGGAGCACTATGACAAGCTACGTAAACTGTACGATAACACAACTTAATACACCAAAATGCAATTTATTCATTGCTCAGGTTAAGCCACGAGACGTTAGTTAATTACAGCATGGCAGGTTTGCACTTCACCCCAGTTACCTACCTAAAGTCCAAGGCTCTGACTGAAAAGAGTGGCGCTTGCCAGAGAAGCTACAAGATATTGTGAGTACTTCAGTATCACTGTTGATTAGAAAAAGATTTCCTATTTCTGCAGCGTTGACTATATCCAGCTCCAGCAGTGAGTGATGTCTGGCTGGTAACAACCACTGATGTGGATTCCAAAACTACTATCACGGCAAACCCAGAAATATGTCACTCCGATACATTTTACGAAACAAAGTAAACCTTGATTCACTAATTAATTCGTTACTCTAATAATTTTCCAGCGGGGCGGTGTAGAGGTTGTATGCCTGCGCCTCCTCTCCTCTCTCAAGCAACTAACTCGCAACCGGTTGAAACCGGTTCAGACTGGGAGATTCCATCTCGGTTTAGTTTTCAGCCGATGGCGCCGCGTAAAGTTTGGACTGGGGTTACGCCCACATCGCCTCGTGATTGGCTGTTTATTTGGCGGAGACTTCCTAGTTGGCGTCCGATTGAGCGACTGTCCTGTCAGTTTATTTCAATTCGCTCAAGCGCCCACGCGACTACTCCGCCCGGAGAGAAAAAGAGGGCAGACTCCCATGCAGAATGGACTTGTACATGACTCCGCTTATCAGAATAGCGAATAAGTAAGCGACCACTGTTTATTGCCGCTGTCGAGGGTCAAGTTATACATTACCTTCATTAATGTAAATGACGCATGGCGTGGCTGCACGCGCGCACAATACGAGGCGTTAAACTAATGCCTTCTAATGATTTTATCCACTTAAACTCTCTGTGAGGACTCTACCACTTTTAAACGTAATATATCCCGAAAGCACAGTGTCTGTGTCATGCAGGTACACTTTGGGGTTGAATGATGTGATAAACCGCAAGTACCATTCATTTGCCTGTTGCTTGTAAGCTGGTAATTTTCCACCAGCCACGAGTGGGAGTGGTTACATGATCATGAACGCACGGGGTTAGAAAAACGACCTGGAGGAGAATCTGTTTCCCGAATGGGCAACAGTAACAAAGTGATCGCTGGACTTTATAAATGTACGTTGTCAGCAGCAGCAGAGGCGCAAAATGTGACTGCGTCGTCTGCATTTTGCTAATTGAGAGCCATATACAGTGCGCAGCGCTGTCAATTGAGGATGCAAACATGACAGCGTTTTTTTCTCCCCTTTGTGGTCACGTGGTCCAGCGCGCTACTTGATGGAAAAATACTGGATTTGGTGTGTAGCGGAGACAGTACACAACCCAGTAAAGTCATTCAGGGAGGATTGTTCGAAGGGCGTTCGAGTCTTTACCCAGCAACACTGTCTACCTCTCATTTCTTTATGTCTCGGCCACCCATAGGTACATGCGTTCATGTTGTTTGAAGTAGTCTGGTGCTAAAATGCCTTCTTCGTTTCAGTTCTGTTGGATTGGAAAGCAAAAAAAAAATCTCCTAACGTCTTTATAATATATCAGATAATGAAAATGAAAATCAGAGCATGTGTACTTGTTATTTGTTGCGTGGAGTTGTGTAGAGTTTCATATGGGGTATTTCAACTAGTGCACAAGTCTGCCATGCCCGCAATGTAAGCTATAATATTTCAAACATGAAAAAGTGCGTTTCTGCGTGTAATGCGGGAATCATGCTGAGGTGCAGGGCATCATTTATACGTCACAAAACCCTCCGAGGAAAGTAAAGTCGTACTCATCCCTCTGAAGAAAAGTTCAGTATGCACACCATTTCCTATCGTCGCTGTTATTCTATGTGCACGCTGCTGGTGTGTCAGTGTCCTTGGATCAGTCTCACACCCCAGACAGTTGGCCTATATCCGAGCCTTTGTTATTAACAAACAAGATTTCAAAGCCTATTATCTATGTGTTGATTCATGAATGCCATTTGGTTTGCCCTCCATGCTGTCACATTCCTAGAATCCTCTACCCTTGGAAGGGAAAGAAGACACACACTTCACCAACAGGTCAGACCACTTTTTAGGAATAAGAAAATCCCAATGTCTGGAATTCAACTGTAAAACGTGTAGCATGACGGATAAGATGTAGTCATACAGGTCTATGTAACACCCTGTCCTGCGATGGTTTGCTGCTGTAACGGCTGTGGTTTTAAATTTACATGTGCTGTGTGCGAGCAGTTGTCCACGCTTATGATATCGACTGTGATATTCAATTTAAAAAACAAATAAGCATTCAAGAAAGACTACTGTGTTTTTGCATTATGCTAGTTTAAAGAATGTTTTTTTTTTCAGTGTCCAGCCATTTAGTTTAATTGTTCAAACCACTTATTGTGAGTGCAAATAAACAAATACCTGCAAGTGTGTGTGTGCAAATGCATGTGTGTCAGGTATGGTCACCGGCAGTGAGGTCACTGACTGAAAAGCAGTCTAAACGTATTCCAGATCTTCATAAAGCAAAACCACAAGCTATATTTATAGAGGAGCGTTCTCCACTGCCCTTCGCTCAAAGTAGGTCATACTTTGTGAAGTTTTCAGCAGCCTGATGTGAGAACAAAAATAAACGTACTATGAAAATCTGCGTCACTTCATTCACAGAATGATTTTGTACACCAAGAGGCGGCTGCCTCCAGGCCCTCACTGTCAACAGGGCTGAGCTGCTGGTGCAGTGCTGGAATTTATTGTTACACATGTGTGAAGTTTGGAGGTAAGCGCCCTCCGTCAGGCGTAGGCTGGTTAAATCTTGTTCTGTCTGGTTAGGGCACGGTAGTCCATTTACATATATTATCATTGCACCACACTAGGGGGCTGACCTCCATGTGGCAATCAGCTACAAAAACTTGCAATCTGTTGTGCTGGCTCACACTGCTGCTGAACCAGTGACTGAATGCTCTACCCCGATGAAAGGAGAAATGAAAACTAGTGCGCCCTGTCAGAGGTGTCGCATAATGACAAATATAACAGATGTAAACACGCCAGGTACGGTTCTCCTGCACCACTTAAAAAAATGGAAATGTGCTTACGCTTGGTGACAGTTGATGCACGAGCTAAAATCGGTTAACATAAGTCACGAATGCTCAACTGCCACGTGATGAGCCTGTCACTCAAGTCCATGCTTCAGTCAGGACAATATATAAACAAATAACAGCGCCATCTTCTGCAGCTGAAGTGTTTTAAAATGACTGCATTCAATATACGAGCCTGGAGCGCCCTCTGCTGAGCAATGACAGGCTGAAAGCTGCACTGAAACAAGACAAGAAATCCAAATATATAAAGACAGTGTGTTAATATCTGCTCCCCTGTGAAATGTAGAGCAAGAAACCTGTTCGGAACATTAGAAAGAAGACACCAAAAGTAAATAATGTTTCCTGGCAGCCAGCAAAGAAAGATGCAGAACATCATGGCAACCATCAGAAATCACAAATGTGGTAACTGTTTGACAGGTGACGGTCAGACAGAGGTGCACTTCCTCCCAGAATGTAAAACATTCTCAGCTCCGTCAGGTTAAACATGAAACAGACTGTTGAGCCACTCTCTCCAAAACACCTCTCCTTGACCTGCACGGCTTGGATTGTCCCTCATTTGTAGCTTTCTGTCAAATAAATGAATGCAGTGGGTGTGGTTCTATACACACAGACCAGCTGAGGGTTACTGCGTCCAGCAAAACTCTTAGCTGGACTTGTTCTACAGAAGTTTGTCCTTTCACTAAGTTTTAATGAGCTACGGTGTGCAACCAGAGACCCAAAGTCTTTATAACTATCGCCTTACAGTGTGTTCTCCTCTCTCCTTCCCCTTCCTATGGACTCATTAGCCAGCTCCGCACCTGTTTGCAAGTGCACCAAGTGCTGACGTCTCTGGTCAGAAGGCATTCTTACAATTTGTAATGTTTATTTGCAACTCAAACCAGCTGCAACTTTGGAGGCGGTTTGCACCTTCATCATTTTCACATTTACATCTTTCCACATAAAGTACCGCCATCACTGTGAAGTTTCCTTCTGAGATATTACCCGCGATGACTCGACCTGTTGTTAAAGACGTCACATTTACCAGGCAGTCATATTTAAACAGACAATTAGTCAAACCAAGTGAGCCTCATTCATCAGTTAAAGCCGTAGCATTCGGCCTGACCAGAATTATAACAATCAAACAAGCAGCTAGATTTATTCAGGCTTCTGTGAAACACATTTTACCTTTAAATGACTGAGTGTTGTACTAAAGATACCACTTAAGCATATACATATAGTCCACAAGCACCTTAAGTTATCCTCGCAGGAGTATTTCCATGGAAACGTGTCCTCCTGTGAAGATGGATTTGCATTTGACAGTTCAGAGTTCATGTTTGTGCCAGCTTTATTCTGGCTATGCATGGTTATGTTTCAGCACAAACAGTGAGTCTGCATATGTAGGCTGGCATAGGCCTTTTCAGCAGCAGACACTTTGACTTGTCACTGCAGGAAAAGCACAGGTGGCTTGACATGCATCTCATTTGATGTTTATTATTAAATAATAGATTTATTTATATATGTTTCCAAAGAAATCTGGCTTAAGTAATGGTCGGGTGCATATTTGCCAAGTAAAGCTGTGACAACAATGAACAGTGTCAAGTCAAGTCCATGCTCAAGTCACCTGTAGTACATGTACAAGTCCAATCAGTGTTTTCCATAGGGTAATAATTTATAATAAAACATGAAATACCATTAGCAAGTGTTAGAGGCAGCATTACTGAAGCATTCAGCTGTTTTGAAGTCAGCATGATCAGCACCGTTCATTTGCACATGTCAGATGAGCATATCTGAACTGGGCCTGAGAACAGGAAGTTCATCACCAACGACTGCGTCACAGTAACTGTTGTTCACAAGACAAACAAAGAACTTAATGAACTGTCAGCCCAGCCTAACCTGTGGTGTTGATCATAGCTGGAATAACCTGTTTGGTTCCCCGTGGGCCCCCGTTACCACCCCTCTGCGCACACACACATACACTTCCTCCTGCTTTCCACGTTTTCCTGTGCTGGGCCCCTCTAAAAGCATCAGAACACAGACACGACCCAGTAAAAGCACTTTAGTTGAAGAAAGGCATATTGCTCAATTACTTACTTCTTCTTGCTGCTGGGATCAGGAGTTTCCTTTAAGAGCAGTTATCACATGATTAATCATATGTATAAAGCTGGAAAAGCCTCAGTCACATGGTCACTGTTCTTCCTTTTAATAATTGTGATACCGAAGCTGCAAAAACCTGTTTTCACCCTCATCAAACACAGAGAAAATGAAGGAAATACAGTACATTAATAATAAAACACAACTAGTCAAAAAATAAATAATTATAACAATAATAATATAAAATGCCTCAAATGTGCAGGTGGCTTAAATAGACTCTTGATATGCAATGCAATTGCTAGAATTAGAATAAAATAAAAAATAGCCTCCAACCACAGAGACGGGGTGGCAATTGTGTGGAACTGGTCAGAAACCGTTGTAGGTAAAGGTGGGCCTTATCTCTACTTGATACTGGTCCACAGAAGAGTCGTGGAGATGCTCATTTCCTTGCTTTTATAGGATTCACTGTAAAGCCACCAAACAGCCTGGAACTCCTGTCCATGTTCCTGACACTTGTTTACATTTTGCAACCTTTACTCAACTTGAACGCTTCAGGTCATCTGACCAGTAGATGGTGCTGTCAGTGTCATAACACAAGACACTTGACCTGTGTTGCTTTGTGCAGTTAAGACTTTACTGGAATAGCATCATAAGAATAGAATTCAATTAGATTTGATTATATTATTAGGTCTTTTGATGACATTGAGCAAATTCAGCTATGGTTCAGCTTGCTTTTGTAGGTGCTGGACTGTGTTTTGGAAATGAGCTCGTATGGAAATGTGTCTATAACTGTTCAGGTGTGGCATCAGGGCTTTTGATTTGAACCTGGCTGTTGCTGAGCTGGAACACTGCACCGCCTGGTGTTTACTTTTGGAAGTGTCTGGCTCACAGCTGTGCACGCAGGATGGACACGGGCAGACGGTGATTTCCTCTGGAGATTTGTTGTGACACTACTTATTTAAAGGTAGGGATGGACAAATGCAAAAGGGTGCACCGCTCTCTGAAAATATAGGCAGTCTTAACAATGTCAGGTGTCAGTTTAGAACAAATATTTTGTCCTGACAGATGTTAAAAATCTTCGGAGAGGGGGGCGTAGACTTCACTGCTGAGGATCTGCTCAGCCTGTCTGTGCCCTTTGGATATGTCATTAGTGTTCAGGTAACTTTGTTACTGACAAACTTTCCTTGCAAAAGGAAACTTCACTCATGTTGCTCTAAAACTCTAATATAGTAATAGTGTCTTTCCTCTCATGACTCAGAAAATAGTGAAATACGGACACCTGTATGGCTTGGTGTCTTACTCGAATTTCGACGATGCTGCCATGGCCATGATGAAACTGAATGGCACCACAAACTTCATTGTGAATCTAGTGCTGCCCCGGGAGGACAAAGAGGCCCACAAGACCGAAAGATCAGCGACTGACCGACCCCGCCATCTCTTCCCAGATAGGTTTAATGATAGGCATTTACAGAGGATACCCAGGCTGATGAACACGGAGTGTTCACCAACCTACAGCCAGGTAATGCGCATGAACTCTCAGTACACTCTATTTTTTTCTGATTTGTGGTGCATTTTAGGCGGATCGACAAATTGATGTAACTCTTCTGGTTTCCATTCGTCAGGGAGTGCTCCTTCATATTCGGAACTTGCCCAGACATTTCAATCAAAAGCGCTGGGTGTTCAGCTTCCTCCCTCCGAGCACGTCCATTGTAAAGGTACTGACCGTGAGGTTCAAGTGAGCAATGACCTTCTTTTTCGTTCCCAGTCGCAAGAAGAATGTGATCGACAGTGGCTTTGAAAATGGGGCTACCCACGAGGAACCTCAAAATGAGTGATAGTATGAGATGCTGGTCATTGCTGCAGACTCAAATGTGTAATTACACATTATTATGACCCAACAGGTGCAGAGGAGAAGAGCCCTAGTGGCAGTTCCTGACATCTCCAACGCCTTGTGGCTCATGGATTACTTGAACGAGCTCTACATTGACTCCAGACCACTCCGCGTTTCATTTGCGAAACAGGGAGATGGGGGATGGCCTGCAAGGAGGACAGCATGCCAAAGAAGTCATCGGCAGCACCTTTTTATGCACTAAATCCTCTGCGGGATGTCCACGACTGCTGCAGCCAGATCACAGCATAAAGTCCGTAAAACATCACAATATGATATGAATAAATACCTCTATACACGTTGTCTCTGCAGAGTTAAACGCTTTGTTGCGAAATCATTGAACTGAGTGACCCACCTTGATGCTGAAAAGCTATCAGCTATATGCTGTATAAGGTTGGGTAAACACCTGCACCTGTTGTGTTCAGTAACAGGTGAATTAGAAGGTGTGACTGGTTCAAACTCGGTTGAATCCAGCTGAACATCTAACACGTTTGTTCTTGGTGTTCATCATTTTCAGTGTCTTCACGCTGCAGGCTTTCTCATATAAAGTCCAATTCACGTCACGTCAGTTGGCGAAAAGCCTTGACTGCTGATTATAATTAAGATTCAGAGTGAGGGGTTACTTAGAGTCAGATATCCCGGTATGTTTGACTTTAAATCTTGCTATTAAGGTCACAATATTTTAGATATGACCGTAGGAATAGCTAATGCTAACGCTTATTCATTAATAATAACAGTGACTTTTAAAAGTCATCAGTAAATGCTATATGAACACTAAACCTCCCAAGCAGAGAGAGAACTTTCTGATTATATTATACATTTTCTGATGGCTTTTAAAATCACAGTGGACAAACCAGCTCAACAAAGTTTCACTTGTCACAAGTTTTACTGACCGTTTTTAATGTATGCAGGTATATTTCAGATGAAACTTCATTAATGGAACAATATACATGGAATTTTTATGGGTGGGTGGTGCTTATTTCAGACATTCTAGCATAAATGGCATCTTCCCACAATATGTCACTTCAGTGGGAGGAGAAATGATGTCATGCAGGCCAACAGGGGTTAGTGTCGTTTCCATCAAGTTATGAGTTTGCATTCTTTGGCTCGTTATGAGGGATTTTTAGTGAAGAAATGCTGCAGGAGCGCTTCCGCAGGTCATTCATCCCCGCAGCCTTCTGACTGTCCAACGCACAATAACAATAAACTACATTCACGCAGGCACTGCAAATATGACCATATGTGCATGTACCGGTATTGTATGTATAGGTACCTATACAGACTATATGTATACTTTGCTCATATTTGCAGTTTGTCACCTGGATCTCTTTTTTTCCTACTGTCCAATGCTATTTCCGTTTTAAGGGAATGTGTATTTATTTTATTTATATTTTGTATATTCAAGAATACTTTTTTCTTTTCTTCCCGTGTGTTTATGTGGCATGTGGATGTTTTTCTTTGCCTGAATATTTTTCTGTCTGTCTTCTGTCCTTGAGCTGCTGTAACCCGTAAATTTCCCCACTGTGGCATACATAAAGTGTTACATTATCTTATGTTACCTCCGTGCTGCAGACGGACATCAGCTGCACTTCCACACACCAGCCAATAGATGGGACTTCAGTCATTCTGAAGTTACAGCGAAGGCTCTTGAACATGTACTGTGGCTTTGCAAATATCCAGAGATTTAATGGGGGTTTTAATCTCTTTATTCTGGAGCTACACCTCTCTGATAGCTCCAACTGAAAAAAGGAGTGTGAAAGAAAGTTCATGCTCCTCAGCTGAAAACAACTGCAACATGCAAAAACTATCAAATAAGTCAGTACAAGCTGGATAACATTTTTATTTTAGAGTTTGGCTGCGGATCATGTGTCTACTCATTATGTATTAAATCTTCCATCACAAATTGATTCTACTTATAGTAAGTGAGCCCTTCCTCTTCTCTTCTCTTTCCATTTTCACTTTGTATCACGTTAAACACCACCAGCAACAGCAACTCAATCGGTTTAAGAACTCTTACGCCTCCCGTATGTGCCTTTATTGTTTTTATATACATATCTAGCCAAAACTACTTTCATTTGTCTCTTACTTTGTGTGCCACATGTGTAAGGGCACACAAATTTCCTGAGAGAGAATGCTCGTCGTCACACTGTTTACTTGTGAATAACCGAATCATTTAGCGGGTAGTAGATTTAGGTCCACAAATGCGTCAAAGCAAAGCTCTGCGGGCAGAAATAAACTCACTGGTTGCCTTAATCCTCCCTTGGCAGAGCTCAGGATCTGCAATTTTTCTGGGCCCGCCAACCTCAGGGCACGTTTGCACCAAGTGTGTGTATGTGTGTGTGTGTGTTTAGTTGAACTCTGGAGTGTTTGCTCACTTGGCTCACTTCATTTGGTCAGGTGAGAGCATTTGAAATGAAGTAGCAGCAAATAACAAACACAGTAAGAGAGCAGAGACCCGTGAGCCTCAGCTCCGCTCCAGGGAGAAGTGTCGCAGCTTGCGGCAGAGCTCAGAGCAAACCCAACCAGCTCGAAGCATCAGCTTCTGCGTTGTCTCCATGTATTCTCCCACCACTCATTAGACTGATGGCTTGTTGATTTTATAATTCATCTGTCATAGCCGCTAACTACTAACTAGCTGACTATCTGTCTCATGTTCCCTCTCATGTTTACACACCGTGTTTAACTTTCTGCTCACATCTCTCTCTCACGCTCTCTTTTAACTTGTCTTGTCATCTGCCGCTGACACATTTTTATCTTCATATATTTGATTTTAACTGTCCGATGGCGAGTATCAGTGACTGACCCAATTAAAGGGACACTGCATCAGTTTAATGTTGCGTTTTCTGAACGACCCCAGTTTGTAGTCGCTCATCTTATGCCTCTTGTTTTTCGTTTACATGGCCGTGCCGTCCCTGAACGCATCCTGTTATGGACACTGATGCAGCAGTAGATCTGTAATAATCCCTATGATGTGTACAACTGGTGGAGTGGCCCTTTAAATCTGACCACTTTCCTGCCCGCAATTGTAAAACAAACTGTTGTAATGCTTTACGCATATGATTATTCAGAGAACCAGTGCGATTCCCAAACAGACAGATGTGGTCTGAAGGTCCGGGGGAAGAATGATTTATGTGTTTTTCCTTAGTAATTTTCACCACCCAGAAGATATTTCAAAAGTTTGTGGCAGGGTAGTGGGGAAAGAGAAGTGATCATGCTGATATTGCAATGTAATTGTTTATGGTATTTATTTTAAAATGACGAAACACCGGCTAGAGCTCTACAGTTTCGTAACAAAGACTAAGCCTGGACCAACTGTGTTTAATAAGGAGCAGTTATAGAGTTTTTAACAGAGGTGACGAGGTGATCAGTGTGCTGTGGGTACACCTGTTGACAGCCCTACTTTCCCACTAACACACTTTTTATTGTGTACGCATCAAGCTCAAATCTGTTTCAGAAAATTCACGTTGTAAACATGACGTAAACAGAAATAACAGAAAAAGTAAAACTAGCTTTTAACTCAGGGCGCCTGTAGAAAATGGTTTATGTTCACGCATAGTGCAGGTTTTCACTTTAATCCCCTATAGCATTTAAGTTTATAATGCTCTTCAGTTGTGATTAATTTTTTTTTTTTTAAAAAAACAAAACATATTTACAATTCATAACATTACTACAAACGTTTTGCCACATGTTGAGCTTGAAACCTTTGGGCCCCCTCAGGGTCAGGTCCCAGTTTATGGTTGAACCTTGGTGGAAACTGATCAGTATTCCTTATTGAATCATTTGAAGTTATGATCTTTCTATTACCGAGGACAGAGTTTGTATAAAAGAGAGGTGGTATTGATCACTTCTGCAAACAGCACGTAATCAATCAAACTATTTTCTACCTATCATATCACATCCTCCCCCACCCCAGTGTTCTCACATCTGCCTGTCTGCCATCTGCTCTGCAGCTACTTCAATAATCGCTTGCAGCTGCATAGGAAGGAGTGTGGGCTGGGGGGTGAAAGGAAAAACCCAAAGGGGTGAGAGGTAAGGGGAGGGCAGGCGGGTGGGCCGGCAGGGAGGGAGGGAGGAAGAAGGAAGGAGGGGGCGGTGAAAGCAGAGCTGTGATGCAGACAGCGAATCACATGAGCAGGGATCTGTTTACAAACTGAAGGCTGTAGACGAGAAGTGGAGAAGAGAGACGAGGAAGGGGAGAGGAGGAGAGTGAATGTGAGAAGAAAATACAGGAGAAGAGAGAGAGGGACTGGATTAGCCACATTGTCTTCCTGTGTTATATACCTCCCTGTGTTCTTTGTTCAGAGCAGGAGGGCAGGGGAAGAGATGAGACGCTGCTTTCCACTGGAACACTGAGGCTGCCTGCCTGCCTGCCTGCCTGCCTGCCTGGCTGGCCGCGCTGCCGGGAAATCCATCCATGTCCTTCCCTTTGTCTCTCCATAATTGGCCGCAGCAGGTTTTCACAGCCGGGAAGGAGGAGAGCGACATGGAGATCTGAAAGGAGAGGACAGAGGGGTGAGAAGAAAGGAGGGGAGAAAAGAGAAAAGAAGAGGAGGAAGGGAGGGAGAGACTCGTGACAATGTTTTGAAGGGGAGACAAAACAAAAAAGCAGGGACTGCGCTCGGTCACGGGAGGATAACCTAGGTGCTGGATGGGATTTTGGAATATGCTGGTGTGTTGTTATCCACACTCCCACAGGTTCAATACAAAGACCGTTTACTTTGTCTTTCAGTGAAGATAACAAAGGAATAGTTCCATTTCTTTCCCTGAGACACTAACACTCATTTGGGTGTCTAAATCTCAATTAAGGTGGATGCTTGTGTCATGTTTTTGGGGGGTAAATCAACGCTGCCGATTGAGGTTTCTGTGTTCCAATGAGCCTGGTGTCTTCATAAAGAACTGGAGGTCTCTTCTGAGGTCTGCTCACCCCAGCCCGCAAAGATTTGTGAAGATTTTCACATTACATCCCCGCCATCGACCGTAAGGGTAAACTAGTCTGGATCTAAGAGGCAGTGCACGCAGAGGACAGTGCTTCCTCTTTGTTAAAGCGAAAAGGTCACGACCCCAAAGATCTTCTGGTTTTACCAAGCGAACATCTGCACATTTGATGCATCCTTCCCAGTGGTGTAAAGGTAAGTCTCCTCGAGTCAGTTGCACCATTTTTTCCATCAGTCCACACTCAGCCTAGCAATAACCCAAGTGTTGACCGTGGGGAGAGTTACACATCGCTAAATTAAACAGCGTTGCACCAGACAAACTATTTCTAATTTGTAGATGAATCATCCTCCGACAGGCTTCGCCAGTGGCGGACTCGAGCCGTCTGAGGGGCCGGGGCAGATAGAATGAAAAGGGCTCCAGCTGAATGGGGGGGGGGGGGGGCAACATGCAGAGTGTCATGAAGTATAACTACTACAACTCATTAATAGAATCCCACAGGGAACTATTGACTATGTAACCGTTTGTGTTACACAGTTAATAGCTCCATGTAACCACTGTGTTTTCCTCATTGAGGGCAACCTAGCGGGTATTTTATCGCACTTTATCATGTTTTCAGTTATGCTGAATCAGTGTAGGGAGCACTTTATCATGTTTTATCTACATTGGGGGAATTGAAGGATTGCAGCCGGTTTGAAGGCGTGCCAAACTTGATTGCCTCACCATGGCTCAATAGCAATCGCTCAGCTAGTGCTAAGCTTCTTCCCTCAATGGCTTGCTTAACAGTGGACAAAGTAAACTATATTGGTTGATATTCACTGCTGGCACATTTGTAGCTCACACAACAGCTGCCAAGCTAATCTACGATCTCAGACTGCTGCTGCCTTGTTTCTTTTACTGGGCCAGGTGTTTTGTCACTGGCAGTTAACTGTGCAACACAGAAGCACAGGTTGTTTTTCTATTGTAATTCATGGGCTTACCTGAGTTGGGGTTGCTTCTTCTCTTTTTAACTTGGGTGAAGTGTATGAGGCTAAGACAGTGTTGGATATTTGTGGTCTCCCTTAGCCTCCACCACTCCACACCGACGTACCTAATGTCACCTAAGCGATTCCACACTTGTAGACTTATTTACAAGCTGTTTCAAATGCACTCAAGATGGATGCAATTGGACCTAAGATGAACTGATCTGGTGGTCAAAGGTCAAGGCCACTGTCCTTCTGGTGTCGTCCACAACACTGGGTAGGTATATGAATGCTCCCACCTCCTGAGGGTAGTGCCATGCATGAGGATAAAGTTCCTGGTTATAGAGTTGATCAACATCTCCTGTATCTGGGTTCAAGACCAAATTTTGTCTTGCGAGCCTCTGTCCATCTTCTACTACATTCACCTGTGTGTGTAAGCGGAGGGCTGTGCCAACCACAAAGTCAAGGTCATCTAGCTGGTACAACACTGTCCCTTGCTTTTCCCATCACTTGTTTCCCACATGACTCAATCAATTGCCGCGAGGAACAAGAATGGCGAGAGTACTCATCTCTGCTTGGCCCCCTTAAAGTTCCCTCCAGGTTTATGATCTTAGAGGGAACAGTGGTCCACGAGGCACCGTAGTGTTGTTGTCAAATGCTGTCTCAAAGTCGATGAAGTTGCTGCACAGGCACACGTTGAGGCCATTCAATAATGATGCATAGCATTGCCATGAGGTCTGTGCATGAGCATGAGTTCCTCAGTCCTGCTTGCTGGTTCTGGAGCCTTGTGTCTATAGCTTAGTGGGGACATTTGAGGATACAGCCCCAACAATTTTTATTGCTCACTTAAGGAAGGGTGGTTCCTCCGTAGCTACATTTTCTCAGGTCAGGTCTCTGTTTGACAGCTGCGTCGGCCTGCCTGCTCTAACAGCGTCTTCCCCGTTTCTTCCAAAGGGAAAAATAAATGTGTTGATGAGTTCATGTCTGCTTTCAGGGATTCAGGTGGAATATTGTGGGGGTTAACAGCATTGTCAGTTTTGAGTTGCTTGATTTCAGCTTCTGTTTCTGTTTTTGCTGGGCTCTCACACTTGATTTGTAGCTGTATACTGGCCTTAGGAATATGTGCCTGTTCCTACAGTACTGTCCTGCTTTGGACCTCTTTGAAATACTTTACTAATATACGGCCTGTTAACAGTTGATATTAAATGAAATCTTTGATGAAAATGCTGTGCAGTAATAACTAGGAATGATTTAGATTGAATCTCACAAAATTCATATAATATCCTCAAAATGCTAAATATTTGGCCACAGAATGGTTTAGGGGTCTTAGCAAGATAGCTAAATAGCATTGGTTCGTAGGCTTATTTGAATCTGTTTCCAACTCAACGTATTTTTCCATTTATGCAAAAATGTATTGTCTCCATCAACAAAGGATTCTCTGTCAAACTGTAATCTACTGTTGTATTAGTTTATGTTGCAGCTTGTGATGCTACAGTCACTTCCTGTTTACATAACTGTCATAACATAACTGCCTCTTATCTGACAGTGCTACAGACGTTTCCTGGAAACTGATTTACAGGAGACTGTAAAGTCCTTACAAGTGCCACTTAATTTAATAAATGACTCATTATTAACACACTACACAAACTTAGAGCTAGATTTATGAACACTTGAACAACCCAGTCTAAATGTGTGTAATATGCAAACTCTCAATGTGTTTATTAAGTGTTTTTATCACTGGAATGACAGATTCAAAAAATAAACCGTAACATTTAAAGGAGGTTTTTTTTGATTTTCCAACCAAAACTTACAGAAATAAAGCTACTATTCCCTTTAAAGTGTCTAGGTACAGTCCTGTCCAGACTGAATGCATTTGCACAGTGGCCTACCTTTTAGCGCTCCACTATCAATGATTTACTAACATCGCGCTAAGATTACAGCAGCCTCCTCCTTCGCCAAAACCTTCAGTCAAACCCTCCTTAAAAAACCCCACTGTACTACTGAAGACCCCCACCCTCCCACCCCCCCTCGCTGCGAATCCCGTTGAAGAGTGGCTTTTGAACCAGGAGGTCACCACCACAGTACAAGCTGTAGCATTTGATCAAGTCCAATTTTACTTTCATAGCTCAAACCGACAACTCAAACGTTAGCCTCAGAAGGCTTTTCAAAGTGTACAACTCTCTGTCCCGAGCGCTTCAGACACAGTGACTACTGCTGTTTAAGGCTTCTGTGTCGGCTGGAATGAAAAGTGTCATGTTCGAGCCCCTCGGGCGGTAATCACTTCTTTCTGCCTGAGCCCAAACCCTGGCAAGTAACTCCTCTCAGGCCGAGCAGCAAGTGGAACACATTCCTGTGTGACGCAAGGATGGTTGTAAAAGTTCACATGAAAGTGCTTTGCAGTGTCGTTGAGGTCCTTTTGCTGTGGGATCTCTGAACTTTGTAAATATGTGTAACATTGCTCTCTTGGTGCAGCCACTGAGCATCATGAGGATGGTAATCACCAGCAGAAACAAAACTCTAAATGCTCTTTTAATAGACTTGGTTCTTCTGTAGCGTAATTCAACTTCATCCTGATTACTATGGCCTTATGCTATTAAGATGTTACATTACTCCCACTACTCTTGAATAAGCTTATAGATCATTGATTATACAAATAAAGAGGCGGTCCTGTAACTTTCCTTCATGTTCTATTTGTTTCTCACTAATTTCCTGTTCAAACACAAAATTAGATCTTAGGTACCTCCTTACCTGCTATTACACACATGCTACACATGCAAGTTTTTCTCACCATTCAAACACTTCTTGCAGCCCAAGGAACCCTGCAGCGTAAGCAGTATTATGTTGCAATTTGAAACACGAGGCTTCACAGATTGCAGCGTGAAGCATATGTGCCAGGCCTTACAAGTTACACAGACGACTACACACACGAGGTTGACACAGGCGAAGTATGGGATTGCCTGACAGGGCGGTGTATGATGGGATTCGTTTCACCTGTGCGGACCAGGGAAACACGCCAGCAAGGCTCTGATGGAGCTGAGTGGGCTAATGTCCCGCCAATTCGACACAAAGAGTGCAGAAAATAGCCACAGTGAAGTTACAGTGAGAGGCTCCACCATCTCTGCTCCACTGAGAGCGAAAGGGTATATCGTAATAAGAAGCCACACACACGCACATACATGCAAATGTGTCCCACTGTCCATCTGGGGACGATTAATGATGCAATTCCTTTGCACTTTAATTGAAACCATCACAGCTTATTTATTTCCAGCACAACTGTGCCACCTCTGTACTGTACTGACTGATTTTTTGACCACTCCGGGGCAGTGCGGCGAGCTGTTAACACAACACTGACGTATTATCACCTCATAAAGTTGTTATGGCAAATGTTGAGAGTAAAACACGCGCTTTATTTACACACGCAACAGACCTGACCAGTGTTAGCATTGGCACCCAACAAATGTTCTAGCTCTTTTGTTCTCCACCGGATTCTGAGAAAAACGTCTTGTTGCTAACTTTCATCCATCTGCTGTTTGGTGCTGGACAGGTAGCAACTGGTGAGCTTATCAGATCCTTAACTGCTCTGCAGCTCTGAGAGAACCTGCAGAAATGATATGATAAGAACCTGTGGATTTGTCTGAAACTGTCACATTACACATAATGTGGTTCCACTGCACAATTTAACCTGATACATTAAGTTGAAAGACTAAAACTACTTTGAGAACAGATGACAGAGAGTCTAATAATGAGATCATTCATACGGACATGAAACACAGAAGCTCACTCAGACTACTACAACACCATTCTTAGTGATAAACGTCACTAACTCAATTAATGCCTAATGCTTTCAGATGGATTTGCAGTGTTCAGATGCCATTTGTGCACTTTGTGTGGAGACTCGCCCACTTTTTCTTTGTCAGTTCTGCTGAGTTCCTAAAGGTCACATGATGTAGGCCTCATTCCTTACATGTGAACCGACTGACTGCAGCTTTGTTTACCGTGGACGTTCATGTCAAGGCCAAGACATCATCATACAGTTCTTAAAATGCATTTGAAAACATGAATGTGAATGTGAATTCACAAGTGCCTTGTTCTTTGTGTGAAGACAAAGTGGACCCGGGCCACAGTCGGTTTACACTCACAAAACCAACCCTTATGGGAAGAATGTATGATAATATGACGGATGTGATGCAGTCTGGTGACACGTTGTTTTTATTGCAGAAATTGCCACTGTAGGAAGATTGAATTGAATTTTCATCCGCATGCACACAACTATGCATTCACATTTATTACTTGTATAAATGCATTTTCACTGAATGGAACAGAAAGCCTTTTACAGAGTGCTGTTTCAGAAGCTTTTCATCCCGACGAGGCTACAGATTTCCGTATTTTTGTGATACTGTGCAAGTTCCGGTGTAACCTTAACATGCAGCCAAACCACGTTGTTGCATTTCTATTAATACAACTTCTTTTGCTCCTGTCTCCATTCAGTTTCCGTGTGTCTCGTCCTCTCAGGTTGTCTGTGTGACCTTGGACTGCAGAACGTCGACCCCTACTGCAAGATGACCTCTGAGGAGCTCTTCCACCTGCCACTCAATGTCTACATCATCATCCTGGGCATCGGCCTCTTCATCCTCATGCTCAGCCTCCTCTTCTGCTGCTACCTGTTCAGGTACAAGACAGCAGACAAGGCTGAAGTAGAGTTCCTGTCTGGGACTCACACAATGCCAAAATACTTAAACTCTTTCAGGCTTGAAATATCAACAGGTTGTAGACTTAAAATTGAACTTTAATGGCACAAGATATAAGTTTTATTAGCCATTAGCACACAACCAGCTTAATAACCAACAAACCCATCACAAAATGGAGCAAATTCAAGTTTATACCCAATTACTGCTTTCTCTACCTTCAATACAGCATGTGACAAAACAAAACTCAAGGCACTGGTCTTATTTCTAAACAGAGACTAAATGTTACATCATCATCCCGATGTGCTAGTTGGACTCTATTTGGTATCACTTGTCTTGAGACAGTTGGTATCAGTCACATGAAACTACCAGCCCAGCCGAAACCACTTAAGTTGGTTGGTGGGTCAGTTTCACGTGTACAAATCACACTGGCTGACTAGGTTGGCAGATAACATTAACTGTTCCCTGGGAAATCCCGTTTAACTCCTCACGTACACAGGCCGTTTTCAATATTTTACTGGACTAAACTCGGTTGATTCAGGTAATAAGTCAGTGCAGAGGACTGTCATTGTGTTACATGGGAACACATTTCTGCATTGTCCGTTCACAAGCTTAAGGCTAATACAGACAAGGGAGATCGGGTCAGTGCGTGGCTGTTAACTTCCAAGATTTCTGGAAAAACCTGTTGTGCCTTTGCTGAGGAGGTGATGCTGTGGTCATTTGTTCAGCAGCCAGAAAGAGATCCGAAGCATCTATAACGGACTCTGGGACTATATATAGTTGGTAGCTTTATTTAGTTATGGCAAAAGTTTATTTCAAACATGCTTTGAAAGTTTTCATATCGCTACATTTTTAAGGTGGTTCAGAACATGAAAATCGTGTGTACGTCAGTTATCCATAGAGATTAAGCCCAAAAAACACATATTTACTTAACAAAAACAGGGTTTCAGTCAGAACACTCACACAGGGTTCTTGAAAGTGCCACGGATCGGCTCATGATGAGCGCAGATACACAGGCTGTTACTTGAATCTGGCATTGTGTGAATTCCAGGACTGCTTGAAGCAGTATCTCAGCTGATTCACACAGCATGACAGGACATGTCCTGAGAAAGACAGATGTGGAGCCACCGGGCTCATAATAGAATTTTCTGTGACTCTAAATCACGGCGCGATGTTTGTTTTGTTGTGCTTTGCAGGCTCAGGAGACAAGGTGCAAGAGAACAATATGGGTACAATGAGGTAACATGTCAAGACTCCACCCAATTTAAATGTCAAATTGTAATTCAGACACACAATATTCATGTCCTGCTTTTGTCTGGCGTGCGTTTTGTCACAGCTCCTTTCTTGTCAACAGGTTGTTTTGAAAGGAGCTGGGAAGAAGCTGAGCCTTCTTGGCGTAAGTTGGACGCAGGGTTGAATGGGACATTAGAGCTGTTTAAAGGATATGACCAATGTTGACTGAATGATGAGACAAAATGAATGGGGAAAAACACACTGCAGCGGTTTAGTGACTCAAGTGTTTCAGATGTAGCAAAACGAATGATGACTGCCGCAACGACTTTGAGGAAATGTGTAATTTGCTGTAAAAACAGGGAAGTACTTTTCTCCATCTCCGTTGGCAAAGTTTTCCAGTTGTAGTGTAAAAAATGTCCCTGCTGAAGTTCGGCAGAAAACGGCACAGCCAAACAAAACTCTAGATCCAGCTAAGCCTTCACCAAACTCAGCTGAGGTAGTGATGTGGATGATTTACATTACTGTTCTTCATTTGGGCTGTTCCTAAAAGTGGTGTCACATGCAGAAAATCACATTTAATCTTTCACGTTAAGAAGAAAACAAAGAGTAAATCTTTGTATCTGCTGTCAGGCAGGAGATCCTAACTCTGTGTAAAGCCGTAAGAGCATTACAGAGGCATGAGCTACGCATAAATTGCCAAGTTGGAATCATTATTATTATTTGCTGGTGAAATGACTTCTCCCATGAGCTTGAGACATTTTGCTTTGCTGGTATAGCACACTATTGCAGTCATGTGACAGTTCTTATGGCTCTTTTATAAGCCTTGTCCCAGTTCCATACTACATTAAAATTACGGCCATGGTTTAAAGAAGTGAGAACATTGAGTGGTCTGCAGACTAAATTAGCTTACTTTTAGAAGATCAGGCATTTCACATGCTCTTCGTTGAACCTGCAGTAAGTGCTTGTATGAATAAGGAGTCATGGCAGTGATCACATTGGTGTTGCGCAATCGTGGAAAGTCATATTGGTTGTTATTTTGGAAAAGATTATGCAGGAGATGCTGCTAAATGGATGCACTGTTGCACTGTCGTTCCGACTTTGCATACCGGCTGAATAGCAGGATATACTGGCTGAACTGAAAATAACTACAGGTACACTGAACTGAACTGATGTCATCATGTTGTTTCCCCTTTTACAGCAAACATGCGCGGTGTGTTTAGAAGAGTTTCGCAGCAGGGACGAGCTCGGCGTGTGCCCGTGTTCCCACGCGTTTCACAAGAAGTAAGTTGACAAGCTTTCGTGGGACTTTTGACTCCTTCTTTTCCTTTTCACTGTTCCCTTCAGGGGTCGCCACAGCAAATCATCCACTTCAATTTATCCTGTATCCTCTTCCCTCACACCAACTACCTTCATGTCCTCCTTCACCACATCCATAAACCTCCTCATAGGTCTTCCTCTAGGCCTCCTGCCTGGCAGCTCTAACCTCAGCATCCCTCGACCAAATATATTCACTATCCCTCCTCTGAACGTGTCCAAATCATCTCAACCTGGCCTCTTTAACTTTATCTCTGAAACATCTCACATAAGCTGTCCCTCTAATGTGCTCATTCCTGATCCTATCCATCCCGGTCACCCCCAGAGAAAACCTCAACATCTTCAGCTCAGCTACCTCCAGCTCTTCCTCCTGTCTTTTCCTCAAAGCCACTGTCTCTAAACCGTACAACATCACCGGTCTCACCGCTGTCCTGTAAACCTTTCCTTTCAGTCTTGCTGGTACTCTTTTATCACACTTCACACCTGACACCTTTCTCCAAGTGCTTGACTTTTGACTGGTTAGTTGTAAATGTGCACAACTGCATTTCAAAGTTACAGCCGAATGAAAACCTGCAGATTTCATTCATTTGTGGAGCTGCTGCTGCACAGATTGGTCATCGTGTAGCTACTTTTGCTAACTCATATCAAGACTGCAGATGCGAACAATCTTCTTCTCGTGAAACTCTGCAAATTCATCAAGAGCTGCTCTGCAAGGCCTCACTTTGAAACTTTTCAAAGCACAAAATGTGATTTGGCCTAGATTTCTCACACCTTTGGACTTCCTAATGTGTAAAAATGTTGACCAACCGGTTTGAAGGGATGACTCACAAAACACTCCATGATGAATTTCTGCTTTTAAGTTGACAGCTGGAGCCCTCAGAGACGCAGAAAGTTTTCAGAAAAACACACGGAGAACCTATTTCAGGGCACTCTGTACAGAATGACGAGCCAATTCCTGAGAACATATGTCTGCGCATGTTTGAACATGAGCATACTTTATGTAACTGAGACTTGTTTTTGCCTTGGAGCATAGGCGTGACACCAACCACAGTGATCTTAGACCGGTTTGCTTGTCTGTCTGATTGACATTTCTTAACGGTATCACCTGTACTTATGAACTATGCAAATATCCTGTATATCTGTCTGTTTAGTCCTGTTTTACAGGTGTTAATTAAGTGCTCACGTCTTCTGTTTCTTATCTTGATCCCCCAACTTTCCGCGCCTGTGTGACTCTGTGCACTTTGTCTTCCTTTCAAATGACACAATGCCGTAATACGCCTCCTATCCATCTGCTTTCCTCAGGTGTCTGCTGAAATGGTTAGAGATCCGCAGTGTCTGCCCCATGTGCAACAAGCCCATCTGCCGCCTCCAACCTGATCCCCCACAAGCACCCGAGCGGCCGCAGAGTCTCCTGGAGGTCTGAGAGGGGAACACGAGTCCAGCAGCACTTCACTGACACCTGTCACTACAGAACATCCTGTTTCACTATCCGACAGATTGCAGTTTCAGTAATGCAACATTTTTGGAGGCAGAGCTGCGTAGATAATTGTCTAGGTTCAACTGTAAGTGCAGCGCCAAAGAACCTGCCTGACACACTATTATGGAGGGATACTATTTTATTCATTATAGCAGATTAAGGCTAACTATCAAGCCTTGATGCTGCGCTTTTCAGTAAATAGCTAAGCTAATGCACAAGTGCCTTAAAGCTGCAGATCCTCTAAAGTCCACTAAAAAACAAATTCAGGTTATTAATACTGGCTGTCAGCTATTTACATCCACTTCATGTGTGTATATTTATGACATGTGTTTTATGAGCAGAATAAAGAACTAAAGAGAGCTATGCATGCTCAACAGACCATTCTTATTCGACTGTCTGAGCATTTTAATATTAAAGGAGAACAGATTAAAGTAATATTTATGGGAAGTGGATTTAAAAAGTTTAAAATAAATGCACTCTAGCCAACAGCACACTGCCCCCAGCAATACTCACTAATGAAAACGCACTGTCTAGATCACACACGTTACCTTCTGCTAAAAGTACCACAATGCAATGCTTCACCTTTCCTGTATGTGGGTACTGTAATTATGAGAGACCACACATGACAACCGTAGCACAAGGTGATAACTCATTAGTGTCAAATGGCAGTTTGCTCCACATTATGGATGATGTCAAACGGCCCCTTACACAATCCTCTGGATGATTATACTGAGGATACTTCTGCATTTTTGGTATCCAGAATGCTGCAGTGTAATAAATCTCTGCAGTGGTCTTCATCCGCAGTTTGATCTGATTGGATGAACTGATTACCCGATACCTAAAAAAGCAAATGGGAGGGTGACGTTGTGACATCAAGACAACAGCATCAGCGTTTACCACCATCATCATCCTATGTTTAGGATGACGATGGTGGTAAACGCTGATGCTGAGGCATCATTATCACTGTCTTCTGCTACTGTGTCACCCAGACACTTGTGTTGGTCCCTCAGCTCGTTAACAGTGTTGTGTGTTACTTTGTTTACTCTTGTTACCCAACTAAAGAGAAGAGGAAGCAGCTCTGCCTCTGAGAAATGTTTGTATGACAAACTCCAGTCCGCTCGTATACAGTTTGCCCATGAACATGATGTTTCTTTCACCACAACTTGAGAGCTTGGAGAGAAGAAGAAATGCTGAGACCGTAATGAAAGCTGTGCAGCTGTGGGAAAAGGACATAGTGTAGACTAACAGGAATCAGGGGTGTGTGTATTTTGGATGTAATCTTCCATTGTCTGTCAGTCAGTCAGTCAGCTCTATCCTGCAGTGTGTTGCCAAGCTAAGTGAAGGTAGTGAAGCTCTAAATGGCAAGACAGTTGAGTCAAATCAGATCTGACATAAAAGACATGCTGTCACACGCCTGTTCAGCTGCAACTAAGGGTCCTACGTGACTCAACCACTAAATTAACACATTTCCGTGCTATTTAAGTTATTCCTTGGTTTGTATCATAACTGGCTTTCAGTGAAGGTATTGTGTCTCAGTGATGCTAAACAACACTTTGATGATCATCTGTCAAATCGTGCATCATCATCATCATCACCATCATCATCATCATCAGTGGGACAGAGCTGAACCAAGCTTTCTTCAATGAAATCTCAGCTGCCAGAGTCTAAGAAGTGCTCTCTACTGGGGTGATATAAATAGACACACTGCTGAAGAGGCTGTTTGAGCTGGTTTCTTGTCTGAGTGAGGTGCACCATAACCATCGTTCTCTGTGTGTACCATGTAATATACATTGAGTACTGTGTAAATTGTAAATGCTTTTAAATTTTCTGACTTAAAATATAACCCATGTTTTGATAAATTCATTTGGTCTCAAGTGTTTTATTCAAGTTTTGCTTCACGATGACACTTAAAACTCTCTCGGCCACAGGGTTTCATGAGGTTCCACATCTGATGTTGATGTGGCTGCAAAGTCTTAAGTTAGTTGCTGTTGTTGTTCATTTACTGAAAATCCAGTCCACTGTATGCTGCGAGGAAGAATGCTGCCCCCTAGAGTCACTTAGGCACTCTTCATATTCTTATTTCCTCTCAAAAACTACTCAATGAGTTGCCATTACATCGTGCACTGATCCTGATCCCCCGAGGATGAATCCTGCTAACAAAAAGCTAGCAATCATCCCCTGACATTGCCCTCTAGCGCTACCACGAGGCTGACACTTTTTGGTTTATGGTGAAATGTTTTAGTGCTTTTTGTGAAGAGGAAATGCTAATGCTAGCATGCTTACAAAACTGAACTAAGATGGTAATATCAGAAAAAGTACAGCATGTTAGCAGTTCCGGGCAGTGCTGACTCATTCAGCTGAAGTCAAGTAAAGGTCAGTGGAGTGCAAATAACTATGGTTTGCTCTTATAACAAGCTGAAATTCTTTTCAGATGAAGTCTGTATCCGATAAATTGTTGTTGCCATTCCTCGCCATATTTGGCGCTTTGACGAAACCCTTAATCAATTTTATCTGCAGCCTCTAAATTTTACAAAATTCAGCATCAGACATTTTTTGGATGTTTAAACATATGAAACCACTTCTCGCACCCACACATAAAAAAGAAAATGAAAAACTTGAGAAGACATCTTGTCCTACACCACTGGTTCCCACAAGCTGTTTCATAAGGTTTATTTCTTCCCCCTTCTGGTAAATTCCCGGTAATCCCACAGAGGACACCTGCCTATAGAGCCACATCAAGTGAATTCCCATTTTATTCCACTAATTCTCAACGGGGCTTCCCCCATTTCCACAAGCAAGTGCTGAGAATGTCTCTAACAGTAAATCACTCTCAATCGTGGCCTGCGATTTCCTGTGAAGTCCTTCAAAATGTCACTCAAACAAGTAAATACAAAGTGATCATGCAGGCATGGAGATGCACATGACTGCAAAGACGCGCACCACACACGCAAAACGCAAAGCTGCGGCACACACAGCGAGCAGATGTCTGGAAATTCCCTGCTCAGTCATGACATCAATATGTTTGCACAAGAACACAACAAGTGAGTCATGAAAGCTTTTCAGGGATGCTGATCTTCTTGACATTGACTAACTGCGCAGCTTGCAAAGACACTTGAAACACCGGGACACAAAGAGGCAGAAATCTCATTGGACTCCCGAAAACACACAGCTACATGTGTTCGATATTCCCACGGACATCCTTTGGCAGACAACAAAAAAGGAGTCCGCACTTCCTCACAAAGAAAAAAAGTCAATATTTAACCACAAGAAGTGCCAGATATTAGAGAGCGTTTAGCATTCTGCGCATAAACGGCCTGATTACACCAAGTGGAGGGATTTAGTGGATAGAGAGGATTAACATGAATGGAGATGACTGATCCATCACTGCAAACTAAACCTCTCAGGTTGACAAGTCTAGTCAAGTTTATTTTATTTATACTGCTCAGTATCACCACTTTGCTTCAGTGAGCTTTCCAGTCTCCATAGTATGCAGCACCATCTGTCCTCAAACTCTTGATTCATATAATTAAAAACTCCCCTCCCCTATATTTTTTTTATTTTTCAGCATTGCCCGCATCAGGCCAAACACGGCTACTGTATAAGTACTAGGATTAATAGATAATAGTAAGAGGGACGAGCCCTGAAGTAATCAAAGAATAAGCAATTTAGGATTTAAAAGGCCTCAGCAGAGTCAGACTGTCTGATGTCAGGGCACAGGGAAAACCAGCTGGCTCCTCGTGAGCTCCGGGGACAGACAGGAGCCCTGTGCTCTGAGGGCGGAGAGCACGGGATGAAATATGAGGTTTAAGGAGATCAGACAGGTATGATGGGCCGTGCCCATTTTACATTTCTTATTAGTCATTGGAGGCACCCTCAAGTCTGCTCTGTCATGGATAGGGAGAAAAACATAAATTGTTGTCAAATGGTGAAAAATCATAGTTTAGGTTAAAATCCTGGCTTAGATCCTGTGTTAGATTTGAATTTTTATTTTGTGATAATGTGTGCTTTTGTTTTACTCTTCGTGATCAGGAGACCCATTTTTGTGTGTCTGTGAATGAACAAACCACACCCATGTGGGAAATAGCGGTGGAGATTACTGGCTCCAGGTGCCAGCTGTTTTACACAACTGTTAAAATACTAAAATGATGCAATTAGTGTGCCATCCTTCTCCATGAGGCATCACAGAACAGCAGGCTTGGAGAAGGGAAGCCTATTCAAAATGGGACCCAATGGAGCGGAGGCCTGCCCCCGAAGGAACTGATCAGCCCTGGTGGTTTCTCAAGTACAGATTTAACCACAGTAGCCCTATAGCTCATGGGGATCATTCACACCTTTTAAAGGTTTGGGTAATAGAATGTAGAGCGTCTATGAGACTATTGAGGGCTCAACACAGCACCGCCAATTCTGCAGAAGCAGCTGGAGATAAAGAGCTAAATTTACATCTGGTCTCTTCTACCTTTCTGCAGAAAATAATCTAAAGAATCACGCGGCATCAAGGGGGAGCAGAGCAGAAGGTTGTTTTGGAGTATGCTTGACTACGGTGCCAAAAAGAAACAGGACTGTGTGTGCTGTTACGGAATGAGTGAGAGAAATCGGTTGCTGGAGAGCGTGCACCTGGAATTCATTACGCACGGGAGCGATACACAACTTCCAGTTTTGATTTGCACAAGTTGCATCCTGCAGGCCGGCTTAAAGTCTTACAACCAGCTTATCAGAGACTTTTAATTCCTCTCTTTAAATGACGCACACAGTATCGGTGATATCATCATCTTGAGCTCTGGGCTACTCGATTTCAATTTTCCCTTTGTCTGGAGTGATGAGACCATGCATCCCATATACAATGAGATAGGGTGGGACAGAAAGAATGAATGAACTGGTTCTAGTGGGACAGAGAGAGAGTGAGTGGACTATATATCTGTGCGTGTGTGTGTGTGTATGTGTGTGTATGTGTGTGTATATATACACACACACACACACACATATATACACACAGAATATATATAAAATATAGAATATAATAGATAAAATCAGACAGACCTAAGCCTAACTCTGCATGTGGTTATTTAGGGATAATGTCTGGTGACCCATACATTTTGGTGCTGACTGTGAGCTGCACTGTTCCTGGTTCGTGCCGAGCTCCATCTCCTTTAATCTTCTGTCTTCTTTCTACCGCTGAACAATACCCCCTAAATGTTGTCATTTCAATAATTCACCTTCAGATTTTCTGTCTTCAACTCTCCTCTTAGCCATACACATTACTTCTATTTCACCCTCATATCTGTCTGATCTAGGACTCCCACTTTCTCTCATGCAGAGCATTTCTTATACTTTTATCGCAGCGGCTGTTCAGCCAGAAAAGACATATTTGACTCAGCTGCTCGTACCTGCTGACTGTCCTCAATAAATAAAGTGCAAAGGCATAAGACGTTACCGCAAAACAGCATGGCCGACATCATCTTCGCACATTGGCTGAGTCACTAACACTGTATGCACTATGCAAAGCAGACAAAGACAAAGGTGTAATGCTTTCAGTGCCAGATTACAATGGTGGGTGGGAAAACAGCATTCTACCTAGAAAAGGATTTATGTGCCACAGGTGGATTGTTGCTTAGGCCACCCTGGTTTATATAACAGTTACTGAGGAGTATTGTAAGGTTAGTTGATATAAGCTGCTTCATTAGAGAGCATTCAAACATATCAGCTATAAAGGAAGCTTTGTAGATGGGGGAGGTGAGGATTTGGTTTTTCCCAACTAATATTAGGGCTTAAGTGTGCTCAAAATGAAAACACCACCAGACCTGGCAGTAGAAATATGTGTAATAATGTGTATACTCTCAGTAGACTGGGACTCCTCTCTGAACTCTCCCTTTACACCATCTGTTCATTCCGTCTAAATGGGATCTGAGATGTCATTGGAAATCTTTCACTAGCTCTATAAAACTGTAAAAATAATATCTTAAAATACTAAGTGTTATTCTTGAAATACTAAAATGTAAAGTAAAGCCAAACAGCCTTGTATCCATTAAAACTAAGGTCGCATTGCTATAAACAAAGCAGCATCTCTCTCTTTTTGGATGCTGGTGAACATGCAGCATGTAACACCATTCACCATGGCTGTTCCACTAAACAGGGAGAGTTTGTTAGGCTTGTTTCCCCTGCCTTCTATCCAAAACTTGCAATTAACTTGCAAAACGTGACACTGTGATGCACCTGGCACCTTTTGACCACAGCCTTTTAACTACAAGTCAGTGCAATTCCTCCCCGTTATGAAACCATCAAAAACACCAAAAAAAATGAATAAAATTAAAAAGAATGAAAAAGAAGAATAAGACAGAACGAAAACAGACACAAATACAGATAAATACTCTGTAAGTATGATCTCTGCGCTCACAAAAAGCGACTTTTAGTAAAACCTATTGTTTGGGCTCCCCCTGTTGGAAAAAGTCTATATTCTTCTTTCCCATGCGTTATTATGACCGGAAAATGTGCTATGTGTAACTTCACAATAAATGTATGGTATTTAACTATCGCGTTTGTAATTACGAGAAAACACCGTGTTACTATATTTTATTATACTTTGTGTCGTATGTAGAATCACAGTTTGCTGTTCTCATACTCTGATTCATACAATTGTGTTGGATTTAACTCACGAAATTCCAAGAGGCTCTTCTTCTGTGCCGTAAAGTGTTGTTGAAGGCTTTGATTGTTTGTGGGTCTGTAATTTGTCGATACATCTGCAGATTAAATGAAGATAAATTCAGCTCAATTATAGTGTTTTGACATAAACTTGTGCTCAATTCCACGTTAAGGTAAGAGCCGTTTGTGATATACTTTAAAATAGCTGACATTTATTCTGGAGGATCCATCCCGGAAGTCTTATCAATGTTGCCGCCCGCGGAGCACGAGCGAGCGAAATTGAGTTGCTATCGTGTGTACGAAGAAGGTGAAAAGTACACAACTCAGCAAGTTAGGAAACAATTAAATTTCATGTTAAGCCGCTTTTTGTATTTATAGCAAGGGCTCAGGCGGTTAACCTGTCAGGTTTAGTCAAAATTAGGAACAAGGCTGTTGCAAAGTGTAAGCAAAGTGTCCGCGGATACGTTTTGTTTTTAGTGTTGCATACAGTAAGCAAGCTAATGTTAGCCAGCTAACCAAGCATAGCTAACGCACCATAAGTTTACGACTGAAAACGCTGTGCTTTAGTTTGTAGGCCTAACTAAAGGAGAAGCAGAGCGTTTGTTGTGGTGTTGACAGACGTTGGGAATGTCACCTCCTCCATATGGACGAAGGAGTCATGAAGGGTCAGCGAACATATCGGACAGCGACACGGAGGACGAGGTACGAGGTTCTCCTACATTACTTGATCACTTCATCCTTAACGGAGACGTCATCCTCCAGTCTGATCCTTTAATGGAAAATGTCAACATCCACTCTTATAAGTTGTAACTCATTGCTTTCCCTTCATAGTTTGCGTCAGCTGTGTGACTGTTTTGAAAGCTGTCTCCACCTTTTCCCACAGGCCAAGCTCCCTCTCAACCAGTTCTATCCATACATCCGCTGTGCGCTTTGCTGCGGCTTCCTCGTCGACGCCACCACCATCACAGAGTGCCTGCACACATGTGAGTGACAGGAGAGTGGAGTCCTTAGAGGACAGATGCAGAATGACAATGCAACAGTAACAGTGCAAAAACTGGGGATGAGTGTGTACAGTGTGTCTTCTAGATCACCAGGCTTTCAGGATGCCTGTAGTATATCCTCATTTCATCCCCAAATGATGTCCCTGTACCACATTTGTTAGACGTTACAAGATCATACCTACATTGCACTGATTGTGTAGTTATATGGTTATCTAAATTAATTAAGTTAAATGTATTAATATCCACGTTGGCCTTAAAAGTTCTTATTAAAGTGTAGTTCTGTGTCTGACAGTGGGATGTGTTTTATTGTCTCCCAGTCTGCAAAAGCTGCATCGTGAAGCACTTCTTCTACAGCAACAGGTGTCCCACATGCAGCATCGTAGTCCACCAGACACAGCCACTTTACAACATCAGGTAGGTCTGCCACATCGTAATGTGTTTGCCAATTGAAATCATCATCTCTAAATACTGTAAGAGTAAATGTTGTCAGCCAAACTTCACAGTATAGTTAAAGTTGCTCAGAAAAAGTCTTTTAATAGTGATGAAATAGACAATTGAGTTGTGGAATTTACTGTTGGAACTCTTCTGCCACTCATATCTGTGATGGATCAGTCAGTGTTGAGCTTCAAATGCTTGTCTTTGGATTTCCTGCAGACCCGATAGACAACTGCAGGACATTGTTTACAAAATGGTTCCCTTCCTCGAAGAGCGTAAGTACAGTTTACATATATATTCAGTGTCACTCATGGGCATCACATGTCATTTATGTACAGTGTTAGTGAGTTTCTGTGAGAATTCTGACGTGAACTTATTTCTACCACAGTGGAAAGAGAACAAATGAGTCGCTTCTATCTAGAGAGAGGGCTGGAGGTACCGAAACCAGGTAAACAGCTCAGCCTTTTGCACCGACAGTGTTAACTTAACACCTGTTGATCATTCTGTGTGATGTAGAGAATTGTATTTTGCTTTTCTGTCACTGTGTTATTCATGTTAAATGCAGTGTTAATCCACGCTACAGATAAGCTTTCATATTCTACAACAATGCACTTGGTCATAAAGATTCACGGGGTCCGACCTTGTTGTTTTTTCACTTTATTATCAACTCGGTCAAAGGGAAAGCAAACACTCGGATATTTCATCACTCTCTGTATTTTCTTTTCCCTGCTTTGCAGTGGTGGTCTCCCCTCCGGGCCCCGTCGTGTTAAGGAGGCAGAAGAAGGATAATGCTCCCCAGTCTGTGTTCACCATTCCTCCTGAGCTGGACGTGTCTCTGCTCCTGGAGTTTGTTGGGTAAGGCTCTCACTGGACAGCGTTTGCTCAGCTAGTTTTTGCTATTGAAGGTCTACACAGTCAGGTTCAATTTAGATAAAGAGAAAACCAGTTTATTTCACCTTCTCTAGTATCACACCTTTGTCATTCTTCATCCCTTTAGTGAAATGTGTTGATTAGTTAATGAGCCACACCTGGCAGCAGGTTGCTACAGAGAGGGTCCGGCCTCTGGTGCTTTCAGACGGGGGGAAATGCGGAGCTTTACCTCCTTTATTTAAATCTTAGCACGAAACTTCAGATAGCGCTGCAATTTCAGTGAGAACAGCAAACAGGTTCTCACTGTCTATTTTTGTTGTGTTTCTTAGAAATTGCCATTTACCAAGTTGGCCTCACACCTTTGCAGTTGCTGCTGTGACGTATCTGATGTCTGCTGTCAAAGACCCCTGCTTTAGGTGTATTATATACAGCAGCTGCTGTTGAATGGCTTACTTCTGTTTTAAATTGTGTCCCAGGTGTAAATCAGTCACTGGTAACAATTAGTGAACCACTTCTAGTCTAGACCATTCTAGTCACAGGTGGGAATAGTCTATTAAAGATAGTAGGGGTAATAACTCTGAGGAAAAAGTGGAACTCAGTTTGTTGCGCTGAATAAAATAATGGTGCAGTTACATGATGTTACCACCAGATGGCCCCATTTCATACAATCACTGCTGAGTATTGTACTCACATTGTTGTTTTGTTTACAGGGCTGAAGAGGGCATTAGTAACTATAAGGTAATGACTTGAAATATGTGAATCTGTAACAGTTCTTATTATTTAAATACAACTGTGCACTGTAACATAAACCATAAGGTCTAGATGGATGATGACGTGAGGAACAGTGCACTACGTGCTGCACTGAGGCCCGACGCATTAGACTATGTCTGATCAGGCTATGTTAAAACTACATGAGTGTGAGGAGCAGTGAGACTGTCCATGCAAACTGTGTGTAAACAATGATCTGAAAGCTCTATAGAGCTGTGACTTGCATGTCTCTTGATACAATATCAATGTTAAAACATTTATTTATTCAATTTTAAGTGCATTTAAGGTTGCCCAACACAGTGATAATATATTAGTCAAAACAGACGTGACGACAGACTCGACACCATTTGCACTGATTCAGTTTATCAGCTGATTAATTTATTCCTTAAAGCTTTTGATGAATGACACGTTGATACAGGAAGTTCCACTCTAACAGCCCTTTCCCTGTCTAGCCATTAGAGAGGCGGTACATTTGTGTGTCGGGCGAGGCCACTGTCCGCCACGTGGAGCTGTTCATCAGGAGGAAGATGGAGCTGAGCCCAACCTGCCAGGTGAGTCTCCCAGGCTTAATGCTAATGAGCTCCAAAAGTGACATTACCACAGTCTTTATCCTGGTTGCTGCTTTAGAGGCAGCCGCCTGGGGAAGACTCAACCTCACCACTTCTGTCTTGTGTGCCAGGAAATACTGGCAACACTGGACAAGGCATGATTAAACTTTGTCATTATCATTTTGAAAGCTGTGGCACCATCTCCACTTTATTACAGTGTTAATGAATCAGGGGAGAGACGTGGTTGTCAGCTGTGGTTCAGTCATAATACACCATCTTTGCATCTGTGTAGGTCAACATGTGTCAGACACTCAGGCTTTGAGACTTTGCTATCAGCAATCAGTTCAGTTATATCAGTGTTAAATTCCCTAATAGTTCACCTTTGGGGGAGAAACAGCAGTACAGTCCAGTGAGGATTACACATGTGAACAATGGAGAGACAAAGCTCTGCCAAACACGAGCAGAGCCCAACATAGAACTGTCAACTGCTCAGGTCAGAACTCAGCAGGATGCCTACAGATAAAGAGCATCAGACGCTCCTTAAGGACACCAGTAATCTGATTATAGTCCTGGTGTGGTGACACCTGTCTGTCTCAGAGTGATGGACATGTGGTCAGAGAAGGCTCATGATTACAAGTATTAGTGGTCAGAAGGGTCTTCCTCTCCTCAGACCACAGACTAACACAAATACTGCAGTGCGGTCAGGCCGGCGGAGTGTTTGGGTGTTGGTGCTGTTGTATTTTGTAACACGTGGATGAGGATTAGAAGCTTATGCTGATTTCCTGGCCTGAGTGCTGCGCTGCCCTGGCCTGTCTGGACGAACCTGGAGAGGACACAGAAAGGCTGAGCAAGGGCCACAGTCTGCTGCAGCAGGGGTTCCAACAGTTATGTAACTCTTCCCTTTAAATTGTTACGCGGTTAAAACACATTTGTATTCACCTCGTCACACCCGTCTAGTTAAACACATATTTAATCAGCATATGTCACAGCTGCACGCTCTGCCAAACAGTACTCTCCTCAACCTGAGCGCTTGGTGCAAGACACATGATGGCATTGCTTTAAAACAAGCCACTGCTCCTCAGTGACAGTCACCTTTGTCTGGCTCCATCTCTGCTGCGGCAGTCTGAAGTGTCTGTCTTCTCTGCAGGTGGACGTGGTTTGTGGAGATCACCTCCTAGATCAGTACCAGTCACTGAAAGACATACAGAACACTGTGGGCAAAGAGGCGCTGCAGGTAAGCTCCACAAAGACACACAGCCGGAACAAAGCACAGTTTTAATAAGGCACATTTTAATAAGGCCATGGATACTTCTGAGTTTTGGTCTTTTCAATTTTCTCCAGGATGGTCTGTTGGTGCTGCATTTCGGCCTGGTCCTGCCTTCCCAGTCTTGAGCACGAGAGGTGGATGTAGTGAATTACTGAGGGGGTGAAATGACCTGTTGAACTTTGTTCCTCTTTATCAGATCCTTGTCGTTATGTGGAGGAAAGTCCTACTTTACTGTGAGTTTGCCAGTAACTCTTCCACAGCTCTCTGGGATTGTCACGCTGCTAACAAAACATGTGCAACTCAAATGACACAGGGCAACGTAGCAGGTGGTCAGAGGTGGATTGGATTTCTTAATTGAACAGTCAAACCTGAATTCTTCTGTTCACTATGTAGCATTTAATGTTGAACTCCCAACATCATTAACTTCTGTTCAGGACAACCTGCGTGTCTGCTGTTCATTTGCTGCACACAGGTGACATAGATTTGATTAACTGAAGTGCCAGCACATGAAGTTACGTTTTACGTGTTGAACACAAATGTTTCATTCCTGTTCCTGCTGCCGTTACCGTTGTTAGGTCGATGATTGTGCTTCTATTCCACAAGAATGTGACTGCTACTGTAGCCTAAAGACTGCTCTAAACTACTCAGTGGGTCTTAAAACGCATCAAACTTCAAACACAGTGTTATGTCTGAAAAGCTGCACCAAGTTTTCCTGTCTGTTTATAAACCAGGGGCCAGAATCTTCATTTTTATCTATTTATGATTTTGATATAACAGTGATTTAAAGGGCTTGACTACCACTACCAAAGGTTTGTGTGCATACCTACATAGAACTTAGATCTACACTGTATTTTGATGGCAGCTTGCGTTATTGTTGATCTACACATTTAAAGGCTGTAAACTTTTATATGAACTTATGGTCTGATGTAGATGGACCTTTCAGTACAACGCACCACAGCACAAAAGCGGGTATTTAAAGGGCGTTTGTATAAAGAATCCTTTGATAGATTTTTATTAAGATATCTTTCCTACTTGCTTTTGTCAGAAAGAATCAATAAATAAGCTACACAACTAAAAATGGTTTCTAAGTCATCCCTGTTTCCAGCTTTGTCGTCAGGCAAAGTCTCTGACATACTGTACATTTCCTAAATGCTGTGTCCATTCCTAATATAGATGCAACCTAAATAGTTCCTGGTGAAAATATTACAATAACATTGTGTTACCTCCACTAATGTTCTCATACAACATTCAGCACGTCATCAAACCACTTTGAGCGCTGCGACTGAAGACTTTGATAAAGAAACCAGACACAAATGAATTATGAGTGAACAGTCATAAAGTATCAGTGTGTTAGCGTGGAGGCTCTTTCCATAAAAGCAGAAACAAGTTTTCAGTCATGTCATTTTATTTTTTCAGTAGCTTTGCACAGTTACACAGCGTACAGGTGAAATGATCTGTGCTAACAGTTGGACAACATGTATCATATATTTAATATATGGTGTCATCCCCGCTACACCCAACACAATCAATGTGCCTAAAGTGCTTTAAAGTGACCTGGTGGCTAACAAACTCTAGTTTTGAAGGGACCAAGGGAACAACGACGAGCAAATGTAGAATTTAGTCAAGTTTGGTTCTTTGAATAAGGAGACTTGCCATTCATGAGGAAGTGTCTAAGGATCTCAGACTGTGGCTTTAAGTCAAATGTGACAACTGATACATTCTTTGTTAACCTCATAGCACAGATTCACTGGTGACATGCTGCAACAATGCACCAACACAGAAGTTAAACTACAGCGACATCTCTCTGTAGCAGTCTTGTATTCTTTACTCGCCTATCACATAAGTTTCAGTGCAATTACACACAGCAAAATAAAAATCCATCCCTGGAATGTTCAGTATTTGGTTTAGACATATATCTTTGTATTTACAACATGTTTATCTCCTCCGACTCTTGTTTTATTTGAGGAAAATTTAAGTTTTGGAATTGAAAGATCATCTAAAACCATGAACTTATACCCAAGGAGAAAAATCAAATTTTATATGCATTAGAGGAATCACTCAGCTACGATAAGTGTTATATATTATCACTCAATACTGACTTTTAGCTCTAATTCCAGAACGTTTGTCTGTCTGTTGCCCTTCAGGAATGAACTAACGATAAACTTTGCCTATAAACTCGCTCTATATACAAAGTATATCTCTGTTATCACTTTCCAGATTTCCCTGTCTAGCTTCAGTTGTTGGAGTTGATGTCTGCCTCATCTTTATCCTCACGACTCTCCTTGAAGCTTTCCTTCGTGGTTCCTTCTTTCTCCCTCTGGCTGCTCTTGGAGGAGCCGGATGAGGCTCGAGGCTGGTAGCTGTAGCTGGCAGCACCAAACGACATCCCTGAGTTAAAGTGTGTCTCTTCCCCCTCCAGCAGTTTCCTTATAGGACCAAACGGAACACATGTCAGAGTGGACACACAAGACTGGGAACACCTCACAATGCTTAAAGCTTTTTTTTAATGAGTCGACTAGTCAAGAGATATTTGCTTGGTGTGGTTTGTCCGTTAATCCAGTCAGCACCTGTAGGCAGCTATCTCTATGTCCAGGGCCATCTTGACATTGAGCAGGTCCTGATACTCTCTCAGGTGCTGGGCCATCTCACCCTTCAGGTTCCTCAGCTCCGTGTCCAGGTGGCCAATTGTGTCCTGTTACATTGGAAATAAGGAAGGAGACAAGAGATAAGCAGAGGTTATTAGCGTCTGACAATCTCTGACTTATCATGGATGTATCCAGTATGATTTTGGCTTTCTGCATAACATCGGAGCGCAGGGTTTCCTTCTATTCCTTAAAGGAATGCAATAACCTTGGCACTCAGCTTTACCTTCTCAAAAAAGCCAGTTGGCCTTCCCGTGTCTAATTTAGCAGGTCAGAGATTAATCTAATTGACAGGCAGGGTCATTTCACTAAGACCTTTCAGTCAGTCTCACAGTCACAGAAGCTTGTTCAAGTGCTTGACACGCACTGACAGTCATGTTTGACTTCGGACCTTGCCCCCGACTTAGACGATCTTGTCACATGGTCAGATTTCCTTTAAGTGAGGAGAGAGCCAGAACTTTATTTAAGGCAGGCTATTATTATACAGGTTATTATTCAAGACAGGCTTCTATTGTAGGTATTATTATTTGAGACATTATATTATTTGCAATTTTATGCATGATCTGACAGCTCATCATAAGACCCAAAACAGCCAACCAAGCTCTGTCCAAAGGTGCCTTCCAGCTCCACTGAGACTCACTTACTACTTCATATCTTATTTCATTTGTACTAGGAACCAAAGTACAATGCCAGGGTTTTAGGGATCCTATTATTTCAGAACTGACATTGACAAATGGTTTGTTGCCCCAGAGGCTTGCAGAAGACTTCAACTGAGTCCATATGATTGATGGTACTACATTATGAAATAGGCAGTGCTCTGGATTCAGATGATGTCCCAGGTTGATTTAAAGCTGGGACATCATTTTGGGAAACCCTTCTGGTTTTTTTCCCAGGTTTTCTGAGGTCTGTGTCTGTTTCCCCTGCTGGCTTGGTGCAGATTACTGCCCAATACAGTGGAATGGTGAATTCTAAAATCCTGGCTACAGCCCTCCTAGATACCACCATAGACCAGTGACCCTGCAACCCTTTGAGGAGACTAGAGTCCAGTAAAGCTCACAGCAACATGGAGGCTAATACACATGTAACATCCTTTGGTTGCAGATCGCTTACCTGCATGGCTGTGACTTCAGAGTTGTGCGCATCCTCCATCTCTGTGATCTGCCTCTCCAGAGACTCGTTGGCGCCCCTCAGGGTCTCTATCTCAATGGTCTTGGACTGCAGCTGCCTCCTGAACTCACTGATCTCCTCCCTGCTGGCCCTCATGGCCTCATTGCTCCTGGTGGCCTGCTCGCTGAGGCTGGCAAACTTGCTCTTGTACCACTCCTCAGCCGACTGCAGGTTTTTGGAGGCGATGGACTCGTACTGGTTGCGGATCTCCTTCAGAGCCGAGGTGAGGTCCGGTTTGGCGAGCTCGAGCTCCACGGAAACTTGCTGTGCCTCCATCATGCTGCTCAGCTCCTGGATCTCCTCGTCATGCACTTTCCTCATAAAGGAGATTTCATCCATCAGTGACTCCACACGGCGCTCCAGGTCCAGACGAACAGCAGCGGCATCATCCACATCCTTCCTGAAGGACCTCAAGGTCTGCTCAGCTTCCTCACGTGCCCTCATCTCTTCTTCAAACTTCACATTAAGCTTCTGAAATGACACATGAGACAACAGTTAAGAGAGAAGAGAATGGGCAGGTAAAGGGCAGTAAGATAGGGAAATGTAAATATGAGATGATCAAATCATGAGATGTTGGAGGACACAAAGAGAAAGAGGGTGAAGACTGGTTCTACCTGCAGCTCGTCCTCCATGTTGTTCCTCTCGATCAGAATCCGGTTCTTGTCCCTGTTCAGCTCCTCCACCTGTGACCGGAGGTCCCTCATCTCCTGCTGGTATAGTTGACTGATGCGGGACGGCTCGCTCTGCCTCTGCCGCAGTGTCACTAGCTCCGTTTCCAACACTTTGTTCTGCTGCTCCAGGTGCCGGACTTTGTCAATGAACATGGCAAAGCGGTCATTCAGACCCTGTGCAACAGGATAAATTTGTTTCTGGTCACACTGAATCCTACATTGTGACTGTTGTACCAGACAGGCAGCAGAGCAGAGGTGTTGATTCATGTAAACTTATCAAGGCTCCTTTGTCTAATTGAATTTACCATCCACACTTCCAAAACGATTCATTTTAATTGTAAAATCTTTGGCAATAGTTATGAGATATGATTGTAAGCGTGGAAGCAAACAGTTATACAGTATATCTCCAGTACTTTTAAGGATTAATCTGAGCCTTTTCTCTGAAAACAGCTGCCTCCTGCTGCATGAAGTTGAGACTAAATCCAAAACAATGGCTTAAAGAAGCTAAACTGCTCAACAGAGCTAAGGAGTACTGCAGGATTGGATGATAATAGCCTGTGGGTTCATCCCCACTAGTGACACCTTTAATATAACCAATCGTTTGATCCATAATTCATGTTGAAATATGGTCTTTTTCCTCCAGGAAGAAGTAAATCAAAACTATTTCTTGGCAGCAGACTGACAGCATTTCCAGGAGAAAGGTAGCTTCAGCAACATTAGATCTCTGGAGTAACTACACAGAATTCACAAGTAGTCATTTTATTCTTTCCCTACAGTGACATGTCTCCAGTTGAGGGTCTCCACAACGACATTTTGACCTTAAGGCTCGCTGTGCAGAGTGATGTAAGTGCAGAGTTTGACACTGGGAAGCCGTTTTCACATTTATCTGCTGATGGAGAAACTGTCGTCTGTGCTCGCCATAAATCCAAATTTAACACTTGCACTATGTTTCTGGTAAATCAACATTAGCCTGTAAAGAAACTTAGTTCCAGCACGCATCCTTTGGAAGTGTGACAGGAAAACTATTAATCCTGCAAGTCACACAAGACTGAAAAGGGACAGTGAGGAAGAAGGAGAAGTAAATCATGTGACCAGCATAGATCAATCACAGAGCCGGGATTAAACAGGGGAAAGGAGGAGTAGAAAGACTTGTTAAACTCTTTTTTTGGGGGGGGGGCAGCAATATCAGACGCACATTATTCATAATAAATTGTTCATGCATATACTAAAAGATGTCTGGAGGGGATCTTTGGGAGTGTTCAAATGGCCAAGCCTTTCACCTGCAAAAAGGTAATCACTTGCTTCAAACTTGCTTCACACCTACCTGCAGCTGCTCCTTCTCGTTGGTTCTAATAACTTTTAATTCATTGTTGACCGCGGAGGTCTGAGTCAAGTCGAGGGAGTCGGTGGGCACCACGGAGAAAGACGCAGAGGAGCGGCCAAGCCGCCGGTACAGGCTCACCGAGGACGCGCTGTTGCGGGACGAAGCCATGGAGCGAAACCCCGGAGAGCCCCGTGGGAAGCTGCCGCTCATGCGAGAGGAGGAGACGGAAAACCGAGGAGAATCCCCGAAAAGCTTCCGGTAGGACGACGAAGTGTAACGGTCTCCGTGGCTCATCGTTGCTCTGAGTCAGAGGTAAGATTGAGAAAACTTAAAGAGCTTTGCGGGGCTTAAAGACTCCAGGCTGCGGGTGGAGCGAACCATTTTACGCGCGAGGTTTCACGACTCCTCATCATCGTGCGGTGGTGTGAAGATGCTGAAACGCGTGCTCTTGTACACGTGTGACCAGAACGATCACCGACGCACTTATTTTTTCCAGATTTCAAAAACGTCGCGAGTTAATTTCGCGTGCGTAAATGATGGAATCGTCCACGGGAGAGCGTCACCGCTCTCCCTCCGTGCGTCACGCATTTCACTTGCCGTACCAGCAGGTAGAGCGGAGCATCACCTGTACCACAAAGCTGATGATAGTGCTATATGTGAGCCTGTTCCACAATTAACTGTCATCACTACCATCACATTTTGGCTGTAGGGTTAAGAAAATAGTTCTGATCGTTTATTTGAAGTCAAATAAAACTATAAAACACGTGATCCTCTATCATTTAAATCAAAAGCCTTTCATTCAGATTGGTTTGCTATTACCGTATGCACTACTGAAGAACTAAGAACTGAAACAACAGGGGCCGTGACACCTTGTCTTATTCCCTAATCTTGAAGCCCCATCTAGGTGAGGCAGCAGCACTTGGAGCATCTGACGCCGCTTCGGTCCGACAGCTCCTCCTCTCTGCCGTCCACAACCCTGCATGTCATGGAAAACAGGCACATTTCACTCGTAGCACTGTGGTATGATACTGTCTGTACTGTAATAAAGCACGCTTGGTTTTACAGTAAGTGGGGATTCATCATATATACTGATATACAAATGACATATTTTCTATGTAAATGAAGAAAAGATGAGGAAAATGTCACAGCAGTTTGGCAAACGCTTCAGATACAGTCTCAGTTGGAGCATCCTTCAGCCCATCTGCTCGGGGAGAAACTGGCTGTGGAGCTGAGGGTGGGCATCCGCTCTCTTTCAGAAACCCTGAGAAAGTTTGTCAAACAGCTGTTAGCGATACTCATGTTCATAAGAAGGCCAGAGATGATTCCAGCGCAGAAGATGGAGAGTAACTGGAGGTCTGGCTGGGGGCGGCACCAGGGGCCAATCCCCTCCAGGGGCTAAACTTAAGGGCAGTGACAGAGAACAGACCCCTGGTGGGGCAACAGCAAAGGCCAGAAGCTTCCTGAGGTGGAGCTGGAGGCAGATTGCAGTCGCAGGACCAAGAGCCAGGAAAAATACAATGACAGAGACAGGCCAACAGCACTGAAGACCAGAAGTCCAGTCGCTAACAACCACAGGAGCAGGTTGCCGCAGTGACCGGTTGTGACCAGTCACAGCAGGAGTCAGCAGGCAGGACCGTTGACCGGACAGCTGACTGGGTGTTGGCCAACTCCGGGCTGGCCTCAGGAGCAGGGATGACATCAGCAACGACTCCCAATGCCAGAACAGGAGTCAGAAGAGGGCGTGAGTGTGAGTAACGTTTGAAATACTGCGGCGAACAGCTGTTTTTTTAAAAATAAAACCCTACATAGAAGTGACAATTTTGCTGTAATATTAATCTACCTAATATATACGCTTTTATTAAATTACTTCACCAAGTTTCACAGTCAATGATTGTACTTTTTACACCACTTCATGCATCTGACAGCTCTAGCTGCTTTTCAGATTTCTAAATCTGTGCTGCAGAAACGATGCAGAGGGCAGTTTATGGCCCCGAAGCAGCAGGATCAAGTTCTGGACCAGTCTGAAACACGAAGCCCGGAAGCTTCACAGAGTGAGTCGCACAACATCTAACATCACTTTGTGTGTCGTTGTTAGAATTTGTCTCTCTAATGGGGACCTTTTTACTCGTTTGGTTTTATGGAGTTAAAGCAAAAAGCCGCTTCACATTTTATTGAAATAAATAAACTTTATTATTTTAGGATATTGTCCTGTCCTCTGGTGTCCTCTTAGTGCATGTAGTCCCGAGTGAGCTCCCGAGCCAGATGTGTCGTAGCAGCCCTTCACCACCTGAGGGCGCAGCGGGACAGAACACGTGGGGAGATGGATCAGAATAGTGGAGCTGGATATGAAAAGACTCGGTAAAAACACAAAAGCTGATAATGAGTGTGCGCTTTTGTTTGCATCTGCACCAACATCCATGACCTGTACTTACACACCGATGTCTCCCAGTCAGGCAGCTGTTGTGCACAAGGGGAGGGTGAAAACTCCATTTTCTCCATATGAAGCATAAGAAGCGGACCTCGATGAGAGCAGAGAGAGAACTTGGTAAATTGTTTGAGGGGAATGAACCTTTTATGACTTTATGACATTTATACATGCAAACCTGATGCTTTCCTCTAAAATGAGACTCATTACTACTATTACTTCCACTTTCTGAGAAGCCAAAGGCCTCCTTCACAGCAGACATTTCTCCTTGTCCTTATATTTCCTTATATTTCTGTACTTTTTATCATTTGGAGCTAAAATAGTCACAAATCCACAATTTTTAACTGTATTATTACCACTAACAGCACCGCAAAATATACCTTTAACTACAAATGGAGCAGATTTATTGTGAAAAATAAGAAAATATAGCTCACAGTAGCCTTAAAGTAGAATACATTTGTGAATTCGCTGACATTAAAAAGATGTTTGCGGTGGCTTTGACCATTGTGTGGAGTGTGTGCGGGATTCAGGGTGGGTGCCGGAGGAGCAGATTGTCTCTTTGTCCCAGACGCCTGTGGTGGGGGAGGGACTGAAAACAACGGCCCCGGTCATCGACTGAGGTTCGTGTTTTCCTTCCACCTCCAAAACATCCAAAGCTCAGACAGACAGAATGTAAATCAATGTGGAAAAGTATGTCTCTCCACCAAACGGCGAAAGACACACTCTGGAATAGCACAAAGAGAAGGTACATGCACATTTATATAAGTTAAACCAGTCATGATATGAGTAAGCCCTAATGAATAAGAATCCTCAAACATCTTCTGCAGTTCATCCTCAACAGAGTGTTTAGTTTCACTCTCAGGAAGAAAAGCATTTTGGGTAAAAAACCTGGTGTTTCTAAGCAGCAGAGACCTTCCGTGTGTTATCCGCACTCCTGAATAAAGCAGGTGCTCTGTTATGCAGAAATGTACGTTGCTCCAGGTTGAACTCTCATCTGGACGATGGAGACCACATGCCTGCACATAATCCTTAGAGACAGTAGAGATCTAGCGCTGAACTGCATGCAAACAGAAGCAGAACAAGTCAAAGTTTCCAGAGCACAGCAAAGGTCATTGCTATCATCTGGCTGTAAATGGACACACAGGGCTTAGGACACATGCCACCCTAATGAAAGCAGGCGTCATATCCAGTGAATGCTACAGAGAGTGAGCCCTAGTTCTGAAAAGATATGGACTTCTTAGCTCCCGAGTTACCAAATATGTCCATGTTTGGTCGCGTAACATGCATGGGTAACTCAAAAGAAGGAAAAGAAGAGTTCATTCTGTAACATGACTCAGAATAATTGGCCCATAATTAAACTGTAGAGGCAGAAGGAACTTTAAATAGCCCGTTTACATGTAAAAATGTCACGCTGAAAAAAAAAAAGATGCAAAAGATGAAACGGGAAGCCTCACATATGAAACTTAAAGTGAAATTTCTTTATGTTTCATATGTGACGCTTCCCTTTCGCTACTTACGTTGCCATTTTTAACTTCATCTTGACCATGCACGCTCACAGCTCGCGCGTTCCTGTTTCATCTTTTGCATCTTTTTTTAAAGAAATGCTCGGTTTTTTCCATTAGCACTGTGCTGTTTGACATCAACAAAAACCCAATGGAAACATCCAAATGAATGGAGAGTGGACGGCAACTTCCTTCATACCTGCCACTCATCACACCTGTGGAAGAACTGTGTAAAGAATATATAAGATTGAAGGTTTATGACCACATAAAAATGTGGACATATCTGTGGGGGAATGGTAATAATACCTAAGGAGGGACAGGGACAGTTCCACTGTTGGCCAGCAGAGGTCACTGTGAATCAAGGGTTATTTAATCCTGAGTGGTGGAGCTGTGAGGAGAAGCAGGGGAGAAGAGGAGGGAGGCAGCTGTGACAGAGCACTGCATCCTGAGCTCTCAGTTTACATTCCAGAAGACACACAGCAGCAGACTTTCAAGCATGCAATCCCATACGTGTGTTATGCAGACAGGCCCGAGTGTGTGTTGTGTGTGTGCTGCAGTTCATTCAGGTATGCCTGCAAGTTCATGATCATAGAAAAAATGAAATACTGTGCAGTGAGTTTATTATGGCCTTAAACAACATGATGGGATTTCTGTCTCCTGTGGCAGCACTGCAGCATTGTAGCCCTACGGTGATAGTGTGTCTGTGGCTCTGAACTGCAACTTTATACAAAGTAAATTATAGTATTTTTGGATAGCATTCATTCCAGGGAACTGGTTTGTAACTCGTTTTACTAACTGTCAGAGCGGCGACATGGTTATGTAATATATAAGCTTATATTTAAGCTTAACTTACTCCATTTAATGTGTAAACTTCACTAAAACACTAAAAACACCCACAGGTGCAGTTTGCATTGGTTTGCAGGGTTCATATTAGTGAACCCCCCCAGTGGCCGTAGTTAGAAATGCAGGTAGGGAATGAAATGTTTAGATTTTTAGAATTAGAGAGAACTATTGTTTATTATAACAACATAGCAGACATATGGAAACAAAACCGGGCACTGGGTGCAACAGTTAGCTGTTTCATCTCATTTAGCATGTCACAGTGGACGACAACCAATGCCACGTGAGAACACAGATGTGATTGAATTTTCACAAGAGATTCCACATGTCCCAGGCGTCGACCAATAGAAACACAGAGCACTCTTTAACTGTAACGACGAGCGAGTTGATGGAGCAAACAGGGATGTTGTTGTTGTTGCTTCTAGGTGAAACTGGCCATCACAGCAAACAGAAATGTTGTGCGTATAAATCCTGCATAACTGCACAATGGGCCTTGTTCTACATCATGCACAAAGCTGCACACAGAGCAATGCAACAGTCATTCCTAGTTTCGACCAGTGCAGTTGTCATTTTACCATCCGGCGCCCATGTTGTGTAGGAACCACATGTACTTTCGCTCATCTGTGCACCTGTGGATGTGGTGGCCTCAATATGAGTTATGGTCAAGTGCATTGTTGGTGCATTACTAACTTGTGACTGCAGAGAGTGATTGCACCACTGACCACCAAAAACCTGGTCTTGAGTCAGTGATGCAGTATTTTCCTGCTATTCACACTCTGCTTGTTGCACGCACAGGGACGGGCAGCAACGGCCCTCCACTGCTGAATATCAGCGCAGGCTCGTATGCAGTTGAATGGAGCTGTCGATGGGACACAGAGCTGAGAGGCTGCGCAGTCAAGGACCACATACATGTCCCTCAGCGTCATTTAAACAGCAGTGCACTAGCTGCGGGCACACTGCCTCTGTCTGTTTCCTTTAAAGAGAATGGGAGACGACCCTTGCTTTAAAACGTGTTACAGCCAAAACACCTATGAATAATTATAATGATCATACAAAGAATGAGTACAACCCCTGGTGCCTTACTTTGTGCCAGAGTTATCACAGTGGAGCTGGCCTAAATGCATCTGGCCCAGGTGCTTCTGACCATGCGCTATAGTTTAAATAGGGTGTGTGTGAAGTGTGTATCCACGGGGAAAATCCACGTGTTGTCTTCTTGATTGTGTGACGTTGACTAACTGTGTATTTTTATTTTTGTTTATTCAAATGTATACATTTGTATTTCCTGGTATTTGCCTGTCTTTCAATACTAACAGCTAACATGCTAATTTAAATGACATCAAGGCACGTGGGCTTCACCTTCATGTTATTTGAAATTCTTATGTGATATGATGTGTTGTTGTTTATTTTTCCCTTTCAATTAGAATACGTAACATGTACGCCCGCCCACCCGCCTTTAATGGTCAATAGGAATCGTTTCCGTACATGGACCGGGAGTTGGCGTCCTTTTAAACCGCACACTGTGGGACTGTGGAGGGCTGCGTGACTGCTCGCCTCTGGTGCCTGCTTCCGCACGAGCGCCATTGGCCGCCACCGCCGTGTGGGCGGGACACGACGTTCTGACTCAGCCCTGAGTCACCGCACGACACGTCTGTCACACACACTGCCTGATGCTGCGTTCATGGCCTGTCGGGTGACATGAATATTTCAGTCCCCGTCAAATAAACACCTCTACGGGGATGGAAATGAATCACACACAGTCTGAGTTTCCGGGTTGGTCAAATTACATGAGGGTATCTATTTGCATAGTATATATTATATTATACTTATATTATACTTGATTGTGCTAGGCTTAATTTAATAAGTTTTATTTAAATGTTGAATGACATAATCATTTGTTTTCCCACAGCAGATTGTAGAAGTTGAAATAGACCTCCACGGAATTTATACAATTAAAACTGTAGCTTATCCAAATCACAGCTGATCTGGGCTAAAGTTGAAGCAAAAAGTCATAAGTAGCATCTAATATCTACCTACTCCTACAGATACTCGTATTTCCTACCTGTCTCGTGACACCTTAATGCAGCATCAGACTGGCTGTTCTTACATGACTTCGCATTGGCCGAGATCTGTGACATTGGAGACGTTGGACTGAGTCTGTACGTGGTCCATCAGTTTTTAGGTAAAACACAAATTAGACACCTCAACAGCAGCGCGGGGAACCGAATCTGCCGTGACAACAAATCCCCGAAGCCATTTCCTTCAAATCTATTTTTCTACTTTAGCACCGTGCTGGACGGATCTACCATAGAGGGTGAGTGACTCAAACTGCATCTTCAACTCTTGTGTGGTGTACTGGTGTCGGGTGCTCTTGGTGGTGATCCTAAGTTGTGTTTTACTGTACCTTTCCACCTGTACGCGGGATATAACGCGCCCGCGTGTTTCCTCCTTATTAAAGCAACTGAAACACGTTGACAAAGTAGCTCTTTGTGCGGTGAACCTGGCGTACGTGCTCAGTGGATGGACAGGCACTGTTGCTTGTCTACATCAGTCAACGCTTTCACAAGAGGAAAAGCGCAGCTTGGAAATCCCGTTACGCACCATTGTGTCACGCGGGGACCGTGCGCCGCCGAACTGCACTGGAAAAGATGATCTTTATTCAATCTTGCCTATTATTGAAAGGCTGTGCGCAACACAACAAGGCTTTAAGTACGCTTAACGTGTTAAAATGAAGGTGCTCTTCAAATCGGCATACACCTGTTACCACAAATTTGACTTCTACTTGTGAAATCTCAAATTCTGAAAACAGTGTCCCTTGTGCCGACATCCGTCTGCCGAAACGCCGCAACGAAAAGTTAAAATTCTATAAAATCGTGTCCGACACATTACCCGTATGCCGAATTCAGTAAATGGTTGTAAAGATTAATATGCTTTTTATTGTACCCTCCCTTAGTTATGTTTACTCTCCAGCGCAGGGCAGGATCAGTAACTTGCCCGGTTCTTCAGGGAGTCTAGTTTGAAAAGGCTTTCATAAGCGTGAAACCATAACCTGTCCGGCTTGGACAAACTGCCCATGGTGTTCTCTCCTGTCGCTCCGAGGAAAGCAGCGCACGTTTGCCGCTGTGCTGCTGCTTCTGCTGCTGCTGCTTGGATTATATAACCAAGTTGTCTGTAAGCTCTCTCTCTCTCCCTCTCTCTCTCACACACACACACACACACACACAGACGCACACACTCCTGACTGACAGACATATCCCGATCTGCCGCTGCGCTGCTCCAGTGCAGCTCACCATTCCCTAACTTGGCCTGATCCGCACATTGGTATAAAAACGGCCGTGCGTGCGTGCGTGTGCGTGCGTGGACGTGTGCGTAGAGTCATCAAGTTCAAACTGGACGAAAACAAAAATTGCACGATTGTGAAATTAATAGTACATTAGCGAAAGGCCAGGCTCTTATTATTAGTACTAGTCTTATTATTGGATGCTCCGGTGACGCTTGCACCGCCATGTTTGTAGTTACAGGCTACATTTTTCATTTTTCAGTGCTCCCATGCAGGTTTACTCCATGTCCACAGTTGTGTACTTCAGTGCCTTTTGGAAACTTGCTGTTTACTCGAGTATTACCTTTATACTCCATTACATTTCAGAGGGAAGTATTAAATTATTTCCCCCTGCGTTGACTTGGCAGCTGTGGTTAACAGGTACTTTCCAAGATGAGATTTAACCTTAAAAACTCAAGAAACACAATACATACAAAACCAGTGGTTCCTGGCCTTACTGACATGTGACTTCCTGTTAGCATTTCCACCGAAGAGACATTTCCCCTTTAAACTTCTCAGATGGTCTCCGTTACATCGCTGTCCGATGCACAAATAGGTAAAATGATCCAGCCTCAGATAAAAAACAACAAAGATTTGAGAAAATGCTTTATCAGCAAGTTTAGTCTTTGATGCTAAACACATTTATGTTGTGCAGTATTTTTATTGTGGTACTCTACTCAACCATGCCTAGATACATCTCCCATGACTGCTTGTGATAGCTTTATAGTACTGTACAGACGTATTTTATGGTCACTCTTTCTTTTCTCATAGTAGTAGTACAGGATTTTTTTCATTGGCTACCACTATGAGGATATTTAGCGTCCAACTGTGCTTTCAGTCACGGGCCCTGCTTCAGTCGGTCACTCTGTCTGGCTCTCGTTGGCCTGGCCTGCTCTGGCCTGAATGAAATCGGCTGCTGTCAAATGGCCATGGGGGCTGTCGGAACTTTGTCAATGGGATTACACAAGCGATCGGGCTTCTAATTTATCAGATAATCCAGATTAAGGTGCCGTGGTTCGTCTGCGTTCCCAGCCTGGGGCTCAGACGCCGCGGCCCGTCTGGCGGACAAAGTCATTCTGTCTCCACCTGAGATGATACGTTCAGGGTCCTCAGCTATGGTCAGATCCTCACAACACATCTGAGATCATTATGAACCATAGCTCACCTTCTGTCTTTGTGCAGTTTACGGATAGAAGTCTATAAAGTTTGATCAAATCTGAATATCTTTATATAAAAACTGCAAGTGCTTCCCTTCCTGTACTGCACTGTTGATCCACAAGCTGGTGCTCGAACTGAAGCATGGGTCAGTTAGTTTTCACCACAGCAAAGGAACTGAATCCGATCATCCAGTGTTCAGTTAGAACACTCCACCAATGAAGTGTGACCGCCCGGCTGAAACCTCAATGAGACGCCTTAATAAGCACCTGACTGCCTCAAAGCGTCTGACCGTGAAGTTCTACCTGTGGCTTCAGTCGTGGCGGGCAGAGGGGCCACAGGCTCGGTGTTCAAAATGTCTTCGAACACGACACGAGACTCAAACTTCCTGACGTTTGAGTTGCTCTGGATGGCGTCTGCCAATATCCGCTGAATTCCCAACATGCAACCGCGCTGTAACGCCACCCTCTGCGGCGAAATGTGTGCACAAATGTGTTAAAAAGCGGGTGTAAGCTCAGGGACAGGTGCTGTATTTCTCCCCGAGTTTGAAGCCGCTAACTGCTGTTTGCTGTTTCTGTTTTGTTTTTTTTTCTTCTGACCTTCTCCTTTTAATACATTTGGCATTCAGCATGGAGAATCTGACAGAGAGACTGCAAGAGACAGAGAGGGAGAGGGAGAGCTCTGTGAACTATAAATAGACAGTGGGAGAGTGGTTGTGATGATAGCATCACCACACAATAATCCCTCAGTAGGACTGCCGCTGCTCCACTGCACTACAGCAGCCCTAACAGTGAACAGGTATCCCTTCTTATTTCCCCTTTAAGCAGGGTTATCTGTTGAACCTGAGCCTCTGACCCTCTGCTCAGTTTCCCTGTGTGCCCATGCGCTATTAATCTTGTTAATATGGACCTGTGGCTAAAGGGGCACGTTCCTCCCTCTGGCCTGAACGGTCTAAATTCAGAATAATCCCTTTAAGTTTGTAGTGGACGGGGGCTTACTGGTCAGTCGGACAGCAGGCGGAGGTGCAGATCATGTTCCTGCCATGTTGTTGGCTCCAGCTGCCATTTGTTGAATGTCATGCTGGAACCCTCACTGCGGCACCCATCACTCACCCACCAAATAGTGAACGTCATCAGTTTCAGCCCCCAGAAATGCTGCTCTTCACTTGGAAGAGCTGGTCCTGGCCTGTTGATGTGTCTCTGACTCCATGTTCTCCTCCTTTCTCCTAGTTGCTGTAGTCTACTTTGTAGCTGCAGCTGCTCCGCCCCTCAGCTTCGGTGAACCAATCATTGCTGGTTGGTGTAAAATGCATCGCTACCAGAGCTCCATGACGGGAATGTCTCACCAGACACCACGTTAGCTTTAAGATGCCCTTAAAGGGATCTGTCATGCATGATGAAGAGTGGGCGAGCCGTGACAAACATGGAAAGTCACAGTGATTCAGGGTTGGATGAGAACTTCAAAGACACACAGCAGCACGCTGTTTCTAGCTAGCTAACTAATGAATCCTAGCTCTGTGCCGCTAAAAGTCGAGCTCGCTGGTGGCTGGGTGTCACGGAAGCGTTGGGTGGAAATGGTTGGGTCAAGCACACGTCGTATTTTGTGTCACACGGAGGAAAACATTTAAATATAAGAATACACAGAAATGTATATTTAAATATGCGCACAATGTGAGCAGCGGTGTGATCTAAAGGGGATCGGTATAACACTGAAATGTGCAAATGATATTTTGTAGGAGTCGCAGGAGCCTTTGCACCTTACCACTGCAACGTCTAATTTAAATGGAGAGAAGGTGCCAAGATGAAACGTGCAACTTCAGTTCACTCCATCACTTATCGCTACACCACCGCAACAATCCACCCAGTGCATGTGTGTGTGTGTGAGCATGTGCGGCGGCGCTGTGTTTCTCAGTGCCTTCACTTTGAGCAGAGTGTTCACCGTTGCCCCACCCCTTCAGGCGTTGACCTCCTTTTCATTATTCACACAGGCAGCACCTTCTCTCGCTTCCTTCTTTCTCTTTCTGTCCCACATGGTGTGTATGTGTGTGTGTGTGTGTGTGTATGTGTGTGTGTCTATCACATCATCCAACTTCACTTATCAACTGTGAGGCATTATGCTGACAAACTGAGGGGAACAACGCCGTAATGTTTAGATAATTGATGCATTAGGTTCAATGGTGTCTCTGCGCTCGACTGTACTCTGGCAATCTACAGTGTGTGAACATAAAATAAGTTTACCTCTGTGATCACACACAAATTAAAAATAAATTGGGAAATGATTCTCAATCTTAGACATTGTCGTTTGATTAAAAACTGAAAATTCACCTCAAGGAAGCTAGTTTCATCCATACCACAGTGTTTTTTAAATTATTATTATACTTTGATTTAACTATTGACTTTTTATTTTATGTTTCAGTTACTAAAATCACAAGTTGCGTCTCGATTGGTGCTTTAAATATCCAAACGCTCGTGGGAAAGCTCTCATGAGCATGATTTATTACAGCATTCTACATGTTGTTTTCCACTGTACTTACAGTACGTTTATGACGTGCATCACAATGCACTTAGCGTCTAATGACAGTGGAAGCGTTGTGCTGCATTCAGAGATCCCGAGGAGGCGGCACAAGTATAGATCTGAGGCGCATATAGCGCACATGGGTGCACGCGCGCACACATACACACACGAACAGGGGGATCGGATGTCAGAAGAGCAGCGTTTGCAGAGCAGGCCTCTTAACGAAAGCCAAAAGAACAAAGTATTAATAATAGATAAGCCTGCATTCAGAGAGAGGATCGATAGATAGATAGATAGATAGATAGATAGATAGATAGATAGCACATGAAGACCATGAGACCATTTGGTTGAAAGTTTCGGCAGCCCTTGAGTGTGTTTCCGAGTTACTGACTTTCAGTTTCATGCATGCAGCCTCAGAATGAAAATATGTAATGACGCACCGGCCGTCCAGTTTCCATGTACTTCATATTTCATATTCAAACACAGACGCTGGGTGACTTACTTGACTCTGTTGCAGTCTATGCAGAGAAAATGACGTCCTCTGAGCATTATGTACATAAACTAAGCCACACACACACACACACAGATGTTATCCTATCATGTTTCCTCCCTCTGCACAGTGACTCACTGCTCCACTACCTGTATAGTAAGTCCATGTTACATCACGTACTCTGCTGGAATACCCCCTCCCACACTCTCCTCCTCCCACTCCGCCAGTGTGCAAGTGACAGCGAGAAGAAGCTGTTCAGCATCACAGTAAGGAATCATCAGGCTGCCGTAGCGCGGTAGCTACGTGTTAATTCGGTCCTTTGGAAACTTGAGAGCACTGACAACTCTCTGAGTCACCGAACAGGCAGAGTTTGGCACAACGCGGCGTGGAGCCACCATGGCGTTGATGGCGGTTTTCCTCAGAATGGCGTCTCGTATCTCCTGATTCCCTGATATTCCCTGCCTATTAAAGCATAAACTTCACACTGATAATAAGCAGCCAGACAGAAACAGCTGCAGGGACATCTCCAGTGGCTACAGATGTTTGCAGCGGTTCAGGAGGTGGCAATGTTTTTTCCCCCAGTAAAGCAAGTTTTATTAAAAAGTAATGATTATTAATAAATTGATCTCTAGCTTTATTTATGTAAACGGAGTGTACTTATGTACTTCCCACCACTTAAAGCCATTTATACTATGTCAGCATTCAGCATTCACGCATTGATGGCAGCTGCTCATAATTCATTCTCACTCCCGACGGGACAGCCAAGGACACTTTGACATGGAGCTGAGAGGAGCCGGGGATTGAACCGCTGCGCTTCTGATCAGAGGACGACCTGCTCTCCCGCTGAGCCACAGCCACGCATGCAGAAGCAGGAGCTGGAATAATGCAATGTCAGCACGATCAGTGATAGATCACGTAGTTTAGTAAGCTTAATTCCGATTTAGAATTTAGAATCCAAGAATCTAGTGTTCATGGTCAGGAATGGTAAGCTGTGCTATAAGGCAGACCTAACTGGGAAGGAAGGGGTAAATGTAAAGTCTCCTTTCCAGCATAAACTGGAAGTCATTTGGAAGTCTTTACAACCCACTGTTGCTTTGTTGTGTTTTCCTGAAAGGTGGAAAGTTCAGTTTCTTGTCTGACAAGTGTCCAAATTGGCATATTTCAGCGGGAAAGCCCAGTTATCACATCCGCAGGTGTTTCCAACCCCATCCAACCCCACACAGGAGTAAAATATCTCTGCTGTGTCGGGACGGCACTCTTTTCACTCCGCTCCCCGCTCTGCGCTCTGTTTCCCTGCATTCGGCAGCGTGCGTGCGAAGAAACCGGTCCATTATGAAGTCACTGTCAGTTTTTTCAGACACCACGAACATCTGGACCGTTGCACTTTGAACGGAAAAGACGGCAGGGATGAAGTTTCCCGCTTGAGAAAGCTCCTCGCTCACGTCTCAGACGGTATCTGGAAAACGCTGTGTTTGGCGCTGTGAGCGAAACAAAACTGCAGCACATATTGTGCATGAAGCTTCTCTGTTGCATTAAAGTGTGCGCTCCCACCAGCCCTGTCCAGTGTTTCATGCAGTACAGTCTTCTGTCATTAACACAGTGTTACATTATTAACCGCAGCGCCCACATTGAAAGAAATCAGCCATGTCAAATGAGCGAGGGAGTGTTAATAGGCCGGCCCCGATATTGGGATATTTGGCACGCAGCCACTGTATGATTATGGCCTAATGATTATATACTTTGTTATACAGTGCTGCGTCAGCTTGGCAGCCTTTCAAGTGGCTGATATCTGTGTCAATGGTGCAGAGTAGCATTTGGGGAGATTACTGTTTGGGTCTGTGACTGAATGATGATGTGCGCAACACCATAATTTGGGCTTTGTGTGGAAAGCGAGATGTGCGCGCTCGCGGTGGCAGATCCACGCGCACCACCCCGCGTTGCACGCAGCTGGTCGCCGATGCACAGGCGGCGCGCGCGGCTGAAACAGCAGTTGAAGCGCGGGCCATTGCTGCAGCAACTGCTCCCTCGCTCAACAATCGTGCATTGCAGCGGCCCTCGACCCGGGGGTCAGGATCCCCCAAGAGGTCTCAAGGGAAGAAGTCACCAGATAATTAACACATAAGTATAAACATAAGAGCTAAACAGATATATCTTTTCTGCATTTGACCTTTTCTGGTGAAACACCGGAGAGTTTCCTGCTCTAAGGTCTCTAAATTCATTGAAATATGATAATGAAGGAGACAATCACTCTTTAGTTGAGTTGCTCGCTGCCCGTGGACATATGCAGCCTGTGCCCGGGGCGTAGTTAGCACCGCTTAGCTGTAAAAGATCACAAGCAAATAAGGTTATGAGCAACTACATGTACACTGTAGTGGATGTTGCTGCTGCACAAGCTGCAAAATACAGATCTAAATAACATGCGTACAGTCTATAAAATACAGTGTGTGTGTGTGTGTGTGTGAGTCTCTGGCAGGCTTGTTCCATGGCGGATTTTCTGTTCAATAATTAATGTGGAGGACGGCAAACACATCCCTCTGCCGTATAAGGACTGTGTGTGTGTGTGTGGTCAGGTGTTTGTGTTTGTTGTGGGTTGTATTGGGTTTCTCTGTGTTTACTGGGACCGGTGCAGGGACAGTTAGCAGGGCCAGGCTGGGCTGACTGCCTCTGAGGGATTTGATGAAGGCAGTTGCACACAAGACTGGGACAAAGTGTTTTGGACCGGGCTGGACCGGACCAGATAGCGCTGATTTAGCCCTGAGCTGAACCAAACTGGAGCATTCCCGGACCAGCCTGAGCTCAGATGGGCTGGACTTGACTCCTCTAGCGTGGACGATGTTTGAGTAACTTGCTTAGACAGGATCGGACCAGATGAGTGTGGACTGGATTCAGTTCAGATCCCTTCTTTCCTCCAATTTTCCATCTTATTTGCTCTGATGTTCCTGAAGCCGGCACAAGCGGCTCACATTCAGCTTTTCCACGTTGTGCTGCGTCCAGAAAAACCTCACTCCGTTTCAGTTTCCCTCTATTTGTTTGTTTGAGCAGCTCGGGCTGAGGAAGCTTGGAAGCAAAGCATTTTTCTTACAGGTTTGGTTTGGCTCGCAATCACCGTGCCGAAGGAGAAAGTTAAACTAAATATTTAGTTGTCCGGTTTGTTTTTTCCCCCCTCCGGTCATCGACCTGCTCCGACTGCTTTCCCCCTGATTTTATAAAGATGGATCTCGGTTTGTTGCTCAATCGCTGCTCCATATTAGTCCATTTCTGTCCCCTGAGCATCAGCTGCCGTGTCCGGGTGTTCGCGTGTGGGACAACCAAACCTAGAATCAATACAATTGTTGCTGCGTACATTGATATCCATGTATAATAAACCTGTCTGGATGTGGACGCTACTTGCGTTACATTTCAATAGTGACAAACCCAAAGAGTCCCGCTGTGTTGTTTGATTGCACTGGGGTGAGAGACAGGATGATGATGATGTTATCAGGACATTTGTTTTTATTTTATTTGTTTATTTCTATGCTCAGTTCCTTCATAACCACCTGTTTTCACATGACCAAAGTTCCCTATTTAGGTCACATGTTTAAAACTCATCCATCTCCTTTATGACCAAGCAAACAGCGTCCAAAGCACGTCTGAAAGCTCTGGAGAAAGTGAGCGAGTGGATTTTGAGCTAAGCCTTTTTCTTCACACTAGGGGCTCCAGTGTGAAGAGCCAGGTTCGGGCTGCATCACGCAGTCTCAGGCTCGGCTCAGGTGTCAACACGTGACCTAAAGCCCGGCATACCTTCCAAATCTGTACGACTGTAAGGGCCTGCGAGGTCCTGTGTGACGTAAACTCTGCCTGAGTGCAGCCAAACACTTATGACTCTGCAAACTGTGCGTGCAGACAAACATGTGAAGACAACTGTTGCATGCAGACGCTCAATACAGAACCCTCTGTTAGACTGTATGCAACCCCGACAGTAGGAGTGGACCTCAGAGGGGCGTTTGTTCAGAGATGGTTTCTGGAGTCCTCCTAGATCTGTCTCTGACCATGCACTGACTCCTGGTGAACTCTGACCTCCTCCCAGTCAGTCCTGTGACCGGTCTGCTGTTCACAGACAGCTGATGTTTTCCCCTTCAGGCAGTCTCTTGTCCACCATGTAGCTCTGACGCCTGAAGACAGTCGTTACCATGGCGATGAAAGTCACCTAACTCAAATAACAAATACGCTATGATATTACGGGCAGAAAACACCAGGAATGCGAACAAGGGGACTCTGGAGGCTTCTGTTTTGGGTTAACAGGCTGTCGGACAGTAGAAACGCTGGTGTCTCTCCAAAGCGTTCTTGAGAAGCAAAACAGTAAATAGTTACAGTAGTCAAGACCTCATCGCATAAAAACTCGTGGAGTGCACTGACCGTCACAGATGATATACGATATAACAGAGGATCTCGGGGGAGGGGGCGAGAGGGGGGGGTTTAAAGTGCACTCCCGATCGTGCATGGCTCCTGAGCTGTGACAGGCGTCTTTAAAACAATAACTGAGCTCTGTTGCAGTTTCTATGTATGTATGCGTGTGTGTGTGAGCACCACAAACACACACGGTGCAGCCACTCTCCACTTTGTGTCCACTGTTCAGGACCAACACATGTTCATCTGTTTTTTCCCCCCAAATATGTTTTTTGTGTGTGTGCCGAGCAGAGTGTGGACAAAGGACTGGGTGTCTGGAGAGGGTGCTGGGGAGGGGACGATGGGTGATGGGTGGGAGTCTGCAGGGGACGGGGCTGGATGGCTGGCTGTGTTTGTGGATGTGAGTTTGGGGCAGAAAAGGCGGGGGTACTGATGTGTGTGTGTGTGTGCGCGTGTGCATGCGTTCATCTGCATATCTGTCTGCATGTGTCTGAGAACATGCATATATGCATCTGCGAGTGAACCCGCCTGTGTGTGCGCATTGCCTGCCTGTTTGTAGGCTTGTGTGTGTGTGTGTGTGTGTGTGTGTGTGTTCTTTTGTTTTGCTCTGGGTTGCTGGGTGATGGGACCAGCTGGGAGGGCTGAAGCCATTCACTTCCCTTCTGCTACCCTGAAGGCAGCCAGCAGGGAGGGAGGGAGAGAGGGAGAGAGGGAGAGAGAGAGAGGGGGTCGAAAGAATGAACTAGAGGAGAGGAGCGAGGCAGAGGTGGAGGGTGGGGTGTTTATGTCTTATTGCAAAGAGATAGAGAGGGAGCGGTCGCACTCGGATGAAAGAGAAGGAGACTGACGGCGAAGGCAGAGAAGTGAGGAAGTTCTGAACGCCGCTCAGAGTGAATGAAGAGATTCATGAAGGAAAGCGAGGGGGGGAGGGGGGGTTGAGGGAGGGAAAGTGTGTCAGGCTGAATCGTGATAGAGCAGCGGCGCTGACTCAGCCAGTCTGGTCTGGCGTAGGAGGGCAGCAGCGAGGGGTGAAGTAATAGATTACCGTGCATGTAACTGGATTACTACTATGAGGTGTTAGCATAAAAACATTTGCATATTGAGAGGTTCGGGGCAATAAATTGATAAAAACTGATAACTGCTACTTTGAAACCTCAGATGTGATTAGAGTAATCTGATTGCGACTGTCAAGTTACTCTGCAGACTTCTGATTACAACAAAACCAGTGAAGCTCTCTCTGCATCTGCTCTGATAACATTACAAAGTGCTAACCATATGCTGGTACGCTGACAAGCCTGCAATCAAAGTGAGACTGTCTGCTGCTAAATACTAAATAGTACAACAGCAGCAGAAGTAGAGAAGAGCGCTAAAGTTCAGTGCAAGGTCAGTTTCACAGCGCTATCTTTGCTAACGTAAGCTAACATCAAGCTAGTGGTCAGGCAGGCAGCAACAACCCCCCTCGGTGTATAACTGAGCTTAATGGGAAGGTGCAGGACGATGGTAAATGCTAAAACGTGGCGCAACATTAGCACAGAGTAGTCATAAAGTCTGCACGCCGGCTGAATCAGTCAGCAGCATAACCAGTGTTAGTGTTACTGGTCAAACCAGACCGCGTAAGGCTGCAGCAACAAACCACCGCGGTGTACTGAGCTGTGAGGGTTTGAAGTGCTTGAATTCAGCTTTTCATCTAAGAACTTATTTCTTCTTCCATAAGTCACATAGTCACATATTCCAGGATGGAGGTCATCAGCTGCCATCCCAGGAGTTACTGGCCAGCCCTCTATCTACTAGATTTAAAATCGGGATTATGCCGAACGGATTAGACACACTTTCAGTGGGAAATCAGTCAACAGGCAGTTTTCCTGGAAAAACTGAATAACTGTCAAAGACACAAAGACACATTCTCTGGCTTCAGGCTTTTAATGTGAGAATCCGCTGCTTCTGGTACATCATTGTACTTTAAATAACTTTTTATTTTTTGACTAAAATGAATCTTTCTAGAAAAGTTCACTGTTCAAAATAATTATTCACGGAACCCTTGGGCAGCAAAGCAATGGCGATCACATTCAGCCAGCGCCTTGCCTCGACCAGGATCGAGAATAAGCTGCAGCAAGGTAACTTCAGTCTCTCCTCAAAGGCACTGTCAATGTCGCAGTCAGCTGTCCGCAGGAAACGATGGAGGGAGCTGTATGAGGAACCAACAGCTCAACAGACAACAAGCCTTTTTAGCTACCTTCTTCTGACTAACCTGGCCGGTCACTTAAAGTGCACATAAAATGGACACGGCTGAACAATAGATGGTTCTGAAAAGTCACAAAAGTTCTAGAATGCTGCCCTCACACCTCCAACATCACGACGATGTCATTAAAGGGGTTTTCGGAAGCAAACTGAGTACTCCTGTATCGTACTCCACTTTGTGTTTGAAGCACTCATTTGTTCCAGGGTGGACCTTCACTGTGTGAGCGAAGAAATTCAGATTTTTCTGATTTTTGAATTGAAGTAAGCACTGGTATTTGAATGTGTCAGGTTGGTTTGGTGTGGATGGAGGGCTGAGGAGGAGAAAAACTGCATTTTCAGATGAATCTTTACCGTGGACGTCCTGACGCAGCAACATCTCAGATAAGAAATGATCTTAGACAAGAAAGCTTATTTAAATTGATGTGTTCCAGTCCGTTGAGCTCCTGTACGGTGAACCTGTGATTTCCATGCCGAGTTGACCTCCAACGATTTTTTTTCCTCTCGCACTATCAGACTGCTTTCCTTCTTTTTGTCGATCATTTCCTACTTTTTTGTACGTTTGGCTGCATCCCTGATAAAAACAGAACAAAAAGCAGCACCGGGGGGGGGAGAAACAGCCCTCTGTGGATATTGTGGCTGGAAGGGAGAGACGGGTTGATAAAATTAAAGCTGCTAGAGGGTGGAAAAACTGAGAAAAGAAAGATGGATAACCAGCTAAACTGTGGTCGCCGGCTGCTGGTCTCTAAAGCTGAAGCGCCGCGGCCGCTTCCTTGTGCCGTGACGTTTGAGTCGGCTCGCTTTCTCCAGAAGATTAATGACCTTCCTGTTTTCAGCTGCAGGATCTCCCTCCACAGAGTTTACACTGCAGTTCAGCTTGACTCCGAGTGCACTTTAAAAAACGCTGCAGAATTTATTGTTCCAGGCAAGACAGCAAAGGTATGCAGGAGAGAAGAATGCACACACACACACACACACACACGTAATAATGCAAGGGGGAGTAACACGTTATTATTACTCACTCTGCTGCTCTGAGTGTACACCTTTACCACTAATAATACCAGCGCCATCACCTCCAGTAATACTACCACCGCCACCGCTTCCTCAGCTACAACCATCACTGTCTCCACTAAAGGCTCTGACCAATCAGAGCGGAGCTGAGCCACATGGCAAAGGGAGGGAAAAGGGCTAAGTTGTGGGAACTGAATTCCTCCGCCATCAATGTGTTTTTGTTGAGTTTTCCCAAGTGGACAGAGGTATCTGTGTCCCATCTACTGCGAGTTGTCCCGCTGGAATGTGTCGCACTCACCAGCTTGCCATGGATGGATACACACACACACACACACACACACACACACACACACATTAAAGGGTCAGACTTTTCACATAGCCCTGAGCCAAAAGCTGTTAAAACATACAACAGAGAACTGTACTGTGGCTCTAAGATGGTTATTCGAGTGATTTGCACAACATCATGTACCAAACTGTTGCTTTATTTTTTACAGTGGCTGCTTTCAAAGCGGATAATCTGTCATCTAATATGATTTGGATGCAGAACCCCTCGCTTGTTTTGGACATTTTGTCCTCAGATTAGGTAGTCTGATAAGTGAAGAAGAGAAGAGAAAAACAATTCATCTGAGAAGTTATGAAACAAGGAAAGAAGGGAAAGAGCGAAAAAGAGACACACAGCGAGAGAGAGACAGCGAGAGAGAACAACAACTTCTTTCCTGTAAGTCACCTGACACTGGAGGCGTCACACAGCCATGAGTAAACACACCTCCCTCCTGCTCTATGTCTCTCTCTCTCTCTGTCTCTGTGCCACTCTGTCTGGGTCTCTCGCCCAGTGTTCCTAGTCAAGATGAAAAGTTTTGTTTGGAGCGCTCTAACTAGTTTCTATTTATAGGCCTATCTCCCTAAATTCTTCAGTCTGCTCACAGAAGAGGGAGGCTTACTTCGAGGAGGAAAACAATGATGGAAAAAAAAGTTTTTTTAACATTAACATAAATCATCGGTGTGTCTTAAATAGTTTTTGGACAGCAGTGGAGCTCTTTGGCACTGAGGAATGAGTTTTATCAGGTCTCTTGTACGTTGGTCTTTTCATGGGATCAGTGAGGAACATTGACAGACTCACCGTGTAAACCTGTTTCTTTAAAAAGTTAAAATGCCCTTCCCCAGCCGAAACAGAGGCCCTGTGATGCACAGCGCCATCCGAGCAATGCCCTGGAACGTTTGTGAAGCGGCTCTGGGCGCCGCGCTCTGCTGTGCCTAAAATAAAGAACCCAATTAAAAACTCTCACTCTCTAGGATGCGGCAAAAAAGTGCAAATTCTACAAAATCAAGCTGATGCTGATGTGCCGTTATGATCTGATGTCTGCGCGTGTGCTGATTTGATGTAAAATGCATGATAGAGCTGTGGACTCACGGGGTTTACTGTGAGACTGTGACGTCCATTATACAGTCACAGTGTGAAGGAAGTACCCTTGGGCAACCTTCCCACGTCAATGCTGTTGCACGCAACTTCAAATCAGTTCATTCTTGGCGAGTTCTTTGTAAAAGCCCAGAGCGTAAGGAATCCATGTTAGAAACATTAAAGCGCCGCATTATCCGCCGGTCAGTCCGTATAACTTCATGTTTGCTCCTCCTGGTTGGTTTGTGCAAAGCCAGTGTAAGCAGGAACCAGACCAGAACTAAAATGCAGGGCCCAAGTGGACCTAGCTACAGGTGTGAAGGCGTCCTGAGTCACGTTCCTGAGATAACAAAACATTTGTAGCAGAAGAGTTGCTCTGTGTTTGTCTCAAACCAGTGGACACAGTTGCAGGGTGACTTGAGACCTGAGAGAGAGACGAAGGGATGGCCTGTAACAAAGGCCCCCATTCACGCAGGTCAGTGATGGGGTTTTTCCTGCAGCGTGTCTACCTGCTGTGCTGTTGACTATCTCTGTGGTGACAGAGTAAACAGTGTGGAAAACTTCTTCAAAATTCCCCTCCTCAGCTGGCGTTTGGATTTACATTACGTGTTGCTGACTGACTCACGAGGGGTTCTCATTCCGGACGTTTGACTTCAGATGAGGATGAACGCATCAGGACTCAGCCTCGCTCCGATGAGCTAGCCCCACGTTAGCTTCTTTTAACGGCAAACGCGAATGCTCGTCTGATGGTAAAGTTCATTTTTCTTCTCACTCGCGGTTGTTTGCTGCATCGTAACGTCCATATGAGATGAATTCAGGATGAGCGTCTACGCTGCGTGGCTACGTGTTGGGAGCACAGTCGACTAAAACGGCAGCGCTGCAGGAGCCCGACTAGCTCTTCTCACTTGTACTTCCCCTTGTGAAGGGCGTGAGTCGGTGAGTCAGGCCACTTTACATGTGTCTGAAGGATGACGAGACGTGGGTGGGTGGCAGTGGGGGTTGAGGGGGTGGGTTGGGGGGCTTCACATGAGTGTTTGTCTGTGGGTGTTTGTATCATTTCAAATGGTATAGTTCAAAACTGTGGCACTGATCATGGTGTATCAAGGATAAACCAGTGTGTGTGTGTGTGTCTGTGTGTGATTGAGTTGTTGTATAGCAAAGGGAGGGACACTAATAAAGAGACTGGTAAAGAGACAAAGACAGAGAACAGGAGGAGGTAGAGACAAAGAGAGAGGGAGAGAGAATGGGAAAGAAGGCAGATGGGTGTTTTTGGTGTGGAGCCCCCACCCTCCCCAACATCTCCCCCCGTCCCTCTTTCTCTCCATGTTGGGCTGCCACGCCCATGTCTAATAGTATTAATAATATTCTGTGGTCCTCCTCACACACCCTCCCCAAATCTGCCAGCACATGTGGGTGTCTCTGCCGCCTTTACTCTCACTCCTTACTCTCACCGTCTGAAATGTTCCACTTCTAACGAAGATCACTGCTCTAACGTGCTTACTCAAGATGCAATTTGATTATTTTAAAAGCTGCTTTATCGAAAGTGCTAGAACTTGCTCCCTTTTCCCTATTGGTTGACAGTTTCCAAACCTTTTTCCTCCAAGCTCCTCTTCAACCAAACCTCAAAGACAGCGGTCATGGCTTGAAGTTCTCTCTCCATCTGCTGGGGTACAACGGAGGAATAATGTAACAAGATAAGAAGATGGGGGCAAAATCTTACCTACACCTGTGTGTTATAATGCAGTTTGCTGAAATGAGTGTGCTAGGCTGCGCAGAACTTTATATTTGGTCTGCACCATTGACTTAGAACTTAAAGTGGGACTTTGTCGTTTTGGTATTATATAAAGTTAGGGGACAGATTAAAAGATTAAAAAGAGAACAGTCTAAACTGAAGCAGCCGAGGTTGTAATATCCCGACTTTGAGTTTCAACACTACATCCTCCAATTCCCATAGTGCAGCTGGATAGCATCGCCTCACCAGATCCTTCGTGCCTCTTAAACACCCATGTGTTTTAAACGTCACGTCCCCGGTTTGCAACGGGGGCCACCGGCAGCTCCTGACACCCGGTTAAACACCCGGTTTAAAGCGAAGCAGTCTCAACTTGTGACCTGTTTACCCGGAAGCTCGGCTGCGCTGACTTGCTGCGCGGAACAGTTCTCCCCATGTAGAGTAAGCTGATTAGAAAATTGGTGGACTTCCCATCGAAGCTAATAACGCTGTGTATCTAGGCTGTCTGGTCATAGCTGATTAATATTCCGCGTGTGGAGTTAGTCTTGTTGCTGCTAGTGTCTGACAGCATTGGGTAGGGATGTTTATGCCCTCATGAGTCTCACTTCCTCCAGGTACTTTGGCACACTTGTAAGAAAAAGGCTCTACTAAAGTTAAGGTTAGGCACATCGTACTGATTTAAAAGTCATGTGACAGGAAATAAATGACTTTGATGACGATCGGAGCAGAAGCACTGTCTTTATTGCTGTAGTGACAGGAGTTTTGGTGAGTAGAAGTGAAGGTAATAGATTACTAAACTAGAGTCCTCTGCGAAATCAGTAGCATGCTGCTAGCAGTGCGCAGTAGCTCCTTTATTACTAATAGAAGAAGTAGATAAAGTACTGTTCACGTAAACAAAAGCGATGAGTAACAAACAGATGTGTGTGTGAATCAGTTATTCCAGCTGTGTGTGTGTGTGTGTGTGTGTGTGTGTGTGTGTGTGTCTTCCTGGCATTTTTCTTCTCATGTGTCTGTGCGAATTTATAGACCCTGATGTTATAAAAATGCCGAGTGTGTTGTCACAGCGCGTGTAAATGGAAAGTGACGACAGGCCAACTAATTCTGGTGACAGTCGTAATCCCGCGCGTTACCACCCAAAGGTGCAACACAGCGGCGGACGGGAGCAACACGTAGCCTCATGCGCTGGGCCGCAGCGATGAGTGGGGCCGTGAAGTCACCGTGAGTCAGACTCACACTCAGGTTCACAATGATAGTGACACACATGCATGGGGCCTGATGCGTGCGCAGTGAAACGTAGACAGAGAGAACAATAAAGTGAAGCAACGTCCTCCGTTATGTTACTGTAGATTCTGGTGCTCATGGTTAATTTTAGAATAAATATTTAAGCACAACACTTTGTCTTTAATTATGGTTCACAGGCATAAGCTGTTGGCCCTTTGCAAAATGCAGAGGAAGAGAGGCAAAGACGGAGGCAGGGGGCAAAAAACAAGGAGAAAGCAACAGCAAAAAGGCAAGAAAGACAAGGAGCAGGCAGCTTTTACACAGAGAGGGAAATAAAAGAAGAGCGAGGGAGAAATAAATAAAGATAGATGAAGAGAGGGAGGAGGGAGGGAGGGAGGGAGAGATGTTGTGGGTGCAGCTCTCCAGTTGGTGTTGCTATGGCCCTGCCCTCCCTGCTCACTGAGCCATTTCCTGTTTTTGACCTGAAATCTTTATTTAGAGCCATCCCTCCTCTCTGCTCCGCATTCATGAGTCAACTCGGAGTCCAGAGAGATGAACACAGGACTAAAATCAGATCTCCATTCACCGCAGAAGAGCTGCGTACGTATGCACGCACAGCTCTGCCCCCGGCTAACCTGCCCGTTAGCCATCCTCCTCCGGCTGAGCTTCCCATTCACACTGTTTTATGCGATACCCACGTATTGAGACTCCCCTGCTGCCAAGAACGACAGGCTTATTCCTCGTCTTTTATTGTTTGACCGCATAAGGCCCGATCACAGCACTACTTCAGTGATATCGGTTAATGAAGAAGTGGTGGATCCGTTCACAGGGGCAAAATAAATCAGCACAATTACTCAGTGTTGTGTTGAACTTAGGTAACCTTTGACCAGCAAATGTGCAGCGTTGACCGATAGCGAGCCATGCTGACAGTGTTGACCTTTGAGAGAACAGAGAGCCAAAGAGTCCAAAATAGAGGAAACCATCATTGCGAATGAAAGCCTTAATGCTGCCTTGAAACCTGACACAAATAGAAACTGAAGGAACTTGTGCCAACTGTCTCAACAAGTGCTGTAAAGACACATCTGCAGTAGATGGACATTCTTGTGACAGCAGGTTTGGTCGGAGCCGTTCCTGAGAGCAGACAGCCTAGGGAGACTCGTATTGTTATTGTGGGTGCATCAGTGCACAACAGAGTGTTCAGCAGGGGGTATCAGGGCCACAAACGGTCTGAGATGCCCATTTTCTGCCCCCGGGATGCTCCACTGGTGTTTTTGTCTTCGTGGAGCAGACTCTGCCGGGTTTTGTTTGAGTTTACTGGACATCTCCCTGCCATCTGCTGCCGGGCAGGGCGGGCATCACTAATGGGCCAAACAGCACCAGTCCAGGGCTAATTTCTGTGATCGCTCACCATTCCTGTGTCAGCAAAAGAATGAATTAATGAATTCAAGTTTGCACTACATGTCAGAGTGGGTGGGGGATAAAACGTCTTTTAATCGTACGGCTGGGCTATTGTAAAAGTATTGCTGCGGTGTGATAACCAGGGCGTAACACTGCTGTTACAGCTGCAAAAGTGCCCGTTGCTCCCACTTTCGAATTGATGTTAATGTTTGATTAACTACTCTCAAACTGAGTGTTGCAGGGCATGCCGTGTGTATGTGCGCGCGTGTGCATGGGGGTGCGTGGGCGGAGCAAAGTTGACGACGCCACTTCTCGGGGCAGCTGCTCGATTTCAGCTTCTCCTGCTGCCTTCACGTGCACCTCGTAAGTTTACCCACCGTAACAAAATGGATCCTTGCGTCAAGGTAATAATGCCATAATGACCCACGGCGTGTTGATGTTTTTTTTAAAAAAAATCCTGTAAAAAATTAAAGGTAAATTTAATAAATATAAATGAATTTAACTTTAACTTTAGTGAAGGTCAGTCTGTATTCAGTTATTTTTTTGAATTATTAATCATTAGGGAGGACAAAGACGCCTCTGTATGATTAGTGTACCATATTAAGGTTCATTACTGACTGAAAATTCAGAAACAGCCTAATCAAAGACTTGGAATGGTTACATAGACGTGCATCATATTGACCTCTAGTTGTCATGGCATCTTACTGTCTGTTCCTTAATGTCACACCGGCTATGCATTACCCCATCTTACACATTAATAACAAGTAAAAGTTGGCATATTTAAAAAAAAAATATGTCTAATGTAACAGCCGTCCAACACCTTTACTCTGCGCGTAGCTTGCTGCCTCACGTGTCACATGATGAACTACTATCACGGTGCAGGATTTTTTTTTTTTTTTTTTTTTTTGCTCCAAATGACACCGATTGCGGAACGTTAGCGCACGTGCAGCCTACCTCGCGAGTATGTCCGACGGCTCGCGAACGCAGCAGCGTTCCTGTGAGCGGAGGCAGCTTTCTCCTCCTATCAGCGCCATTGTGTGACAGAGTCTCCGGGAGCGAGGACGGCTTGTTCTTCTGTGGCCGACAGGACTGTTTAAATACCCCCCCATGTTTCTCTTTCGAACTCCGGCGGACCTGGATGTGGTAAGACACCATTTCTATCATTTAAAGAGCAAAGTGAAACACGGCGAAGGAGTACATTACGGCAAGGCGGTGTAACCTATTTCTATGAATAATAGACACGGCGAAGGCTGCTGTTTCAGTAGCGCTGTGGGTTAGTGCGGTGTGGGTGAAAAAGTTTCCAATTAAATGGAAAATATCTGCTCCCACGCCTCTGGTTTACTCCATTGTAGCTTTATTTGCCAAAAAACTCATTCCAGTTTCCGGTTTACTCCGAGGAAAAGTCTGTCAAATAACTTTTTTTGCCCAAAATACATCGAGTGTTTTCCCCGGATACACTCCCCACTGGCGTTAGTTACACTGCTGTTATACACAACGTTAGCTTCATACGGAGTAATGTCAACTAGGTCGGTGTCGATTTTAACAAAAACCCATCTCCATTCGCTTAAAATCACTTCAAATTGTGTCGAAACAGCATAAACAGTCAAATGACATTCATTTAAAATGTATTTCGGGTCAATTGTAACAACTTGGTTAATTCCACGTTTGAAATCATCATCAACAACAGCGTGACAACCTGCACCCGCCCCTGTACACCTGTAATCCTGCCGTGAAGTGGCAAACTGTGTGCTACTTTGCAGTCTAACTGGGGGTGATTTGGTCACCAGTGTTTGGGATCAGTCAGTGCGGCTGTCGTAGTGAGTGCAGGAGCCTCTGTTTCGTAACACGCACCAGTCTGCTCTTATAATGACACCCTCTTCTTCGCTGTGTCCCTCCTGTGCTGTGACCCGCAAGCTGCACGCAGGTCACCACGGAGGTTCTTACTTTGTCCATAATATGGACTCGCAGCGGACCGCAGAGCGCTCTTTGATCAGAGCAGAACCCCCGTTCGAGGAGCAGCCAGATGTGATGCACGGTTACACAACTACCTACACTGTAGACGAGCAGATACCCACTGTGGGGAGAGGAAAGCCTAGTTTTTGCTGAGTGTGGTAGCCCTCAGGAGGTCCCCAGGCCCCTGGTGGAGTACATAAAGCAAAACATTGATTTTAAAATGTCACCGTTTGAGTCAGTAGAACATTTCCTACAAGAGATGTGACATTGGCTGAATTCCACTCCCCTGTTTCCTGCGTGAACTCCTCAAGCAAAAATAGCAAAACACAGTTGGTCTTTAATTTTAAAACAAACTTCCTGATTTTGTTTTAACACCCAGCCGGCCGTCCAAATCCCCTAAATGCCCCCCCTAAATTCAGTAGAAGAATATTGAGCTGGGAGGAAATTTTGGGTCTTGCAGTGTTTTAACAAGATCACGTCTCACACGTACCTTCAGAGGCGCTTAAAGCCCAAACTCTAAGGCTTGAATTTAACAGGTTCTGTTGCATTGGCTACCCGTTGAGGAATGGATGAAGCATGGTACTCTACATTGCATACTCTCAGAAGCTGAATACCTACAGGCAGTAATAGGAATAAGGCTCACGGTGCAGCAGCAAGGCTTCAAGTGCAGTAATAAGGCTTGTACTGCATTCACAGGGATTATACTTAAGTAATAAGGGTGCTGCCTGCAGTAAAAATGATGACACTTGCAGCGCTAAAGCTGGTGCTGCTGTATCAAGGTGGGCACCGTGGTAATAAGGCGGATACTGCTGTGATACAGTGCATGCTGCAGTAATAAGGCAGATTCTGCAGTAATAAGGTGGATTGTACTGTGCACACACAGTGAGTAGACATATGGGTCCAGTAGCCTCTGAGGTTTTGTCACTGGAAGTGTCAAGCTGTGCCTTCTCCATGAAGAGGAGCAGTGGAAAGAGTGGGGTGCTCAGCGGCATGTAGACACGTCTGCTGACCTAAATCTGCTCTCTTCTTTTGCCTTTTATTTATAGGCTTAAGTGTGTGTGTGTGTGTGTGTGTGTGTTAGACAGGGGGCGAGTAAGTGAGTATGTGTGAATACACTAATGACCAGAAATTTGAGATGCACACCACTGCGTATTGTACAAGCCTTGGTGCAGAATTTTGTAAAAGTGGTGTGTGACGCTAAGTTTGTGAGAAACAGCAGATTGTATCGTTCACCAAAAGAGTTCCTGCTGTCCTGAAGGATAAGGCGTCACCTGACAGGTCACCTGACAGGTGTCTCTTTTGGGACTGACTCATAGTATTCAACATACTGGCTATACAGAAGCTTGGTTCGTAGTTGAACGCTCAGTTGCCAGTTACACATAGCTAGATAACAGGCCTGTTGTAAATCCAACCTTAATGGTTATATAATTTATGGCCACTTTGGTTGCTGTAGTTTGTGCTGCTGTTGAACTGCACTGCTTAATACTGTTTTTCTGATAATTTGGCCAGCCCAGTTCTGCTGATGAGGGTAGACTCAATATCAGAAACTACTAGAACCTCTGCACATGTACCTAATAAACCGGCAACTGTTTAGATTCAACATGGGACAGGTAAAATAGGTAAAAAGTCAGTCACTCTGTTGCTCACCCCTGACCTTTGCACTCCTTTCACAGTCCTCACGCAGCTACACTTCTTGCAGTGTTGGCTCCTAACTAACATCTGACTTTTCACTTTGTACTTTGTATGAATCCGCTAAAGAAACAGTCAAAAATCAGATTACTCTGAAAAATGAATTGTCATGTATTTCTCTTTCCCCACAACCAGGGAACAAAATCTTTTCGCCTCCAGGACTTTATTAATCACAAGCAACATCTTTGTTTGAAGTGGTTGAATCCGACCCAAGCTCACCATGCCTGCGCTCACACCAGAGTGTCTCTTTATTAATGGGATGCTGCATGTTGCGCAGTAGGAGCCGTACTGTTTCGTAACCGGGGCTGTCATTACATAAGAAATCGTAGTGGATTCCCTGTCTGATACCCAGCTGACCTGTGTCATGTGAGCGTTTATGATCACTATGAGGGAAAACACACACACGCGTACGGCACACACGCGTAGACATTGTTTCCAGCCACAAGATTAGCTTATTTATTTTGGTTCTTACGCTCCTCTCCCACCTGTCCCCCCCTGCTGTTGCCCCATAGAAACATTTGTGAGCATTTTCCAGAATTTTCAAATAAAAGTCTTTCCAAGCTAAATTATGCTGTTTGCTGTCAAGTAAACAGGGTTCCGGTTCAGGAAAGTATTTGGTAACCAATTGTAGCTCATACTAAAAGACCTTTGATGGTTAATCAACCTGTTTTTGCCATCACCAAAACTCATATCCCAGCATGTCAGAATTCATACCTCATGTGAGAACTCAGTCCTCATTTGCCTAATGACAAGCCTTCAGCAGCTTAATGGAGCTACATCCATGTTTCACGTTTTTGAGACAGACAGTCCCAGTGTGGTAGAGAGCGACTGTCATAAAAAGAAGTGCTGTATTTCTCTTGGCTGAGTGTATTTGCCTGCTTTTTCACAGGCCCAAACAAAAGGAACAGTTCAAACATTCTTTTGGAAAAATTGCTGGACGGGAGGGGGGGTGTAACGCGGGTTTAGAAAAACTGCTGTATTTATTACACAATATTATATAGAATTAATTATTGCTACGTGTGCGAAGTACTCAGGAAGCTCATAAGGCCAGTATAAATATATTGTAAGACAGAAATGCAGTAGTAACACTTGTCGTCATAGCAGTAACAGTAGTGGTAGAAACAGTAGTAGTACTAGTCGTCATAGTGTAACCGTATCTTAAGTTGTGTGTGGAAGCGTAGCTGCTATTGAGCGTAGTGACTCTGGTCAGGCGAGCACTACAACGCACTATCTCTTCCTCTGGGTTTTGTCTGGAATGTGTTTACTAGTTCTACATTGTGTGTGTGTGTGTGTGTGTGTGTGTGTGTGAGAGAGAGAGAGCGAGAGAAAGACACACACACACAGGAGTGAGTTGGACAGCGTCGTCCTCATGTGCAGAGCTGGATGCATTACATTGACGAGGAACAGTGGAAGCACAGTCATGACTGCTTCAGTATGGCTACGTGCACATGAGAATGCTGACATTAATACACATCATGCTAAGCATACAGCACAGTGCCACATTCATCTACCTGCAGCGCCGGAGTGTGCAGTGTGTGTCTGTACTTGGTGTATGTAGAGAACCTGAAATAGCCCAATGTGGAGGTGAGGGGGAGGGGTGGATGTGCAGCTCAGGCATGGAAACCAGCGTATCCGGTTACAGGATCATAATATCACTGCAGAGTCCATCCACTAACACTGCACTACTGCACAACACACACACACACACACTCACTACAGCCAGCTCCTGGAATAATATGCACGGCCCAAATGTCGGATCTGTGTTTGCAGGCGCCGTTAGCAGGCTAACGCACACTCTTATGCGTGCACACACACACACACACACACACACACACAATCACCCCTTTTAAATATATAAACCACAGCAACACTGTTTTATGTGTTACACCGTCAATTTGTGATTAGATTTGCTTCCTATTGTTATTTTTCCACTGTAGCCCATTTCCTTGAAGGCATCATCAACTTCTCACTTAATCCTATTTAAAACAGACATAGCCACAAGAGGCCTTTCTACGGCAGATTGAATTTCAGGTTTTGAGTTTGATTTAGTTATTCATTATAGTTAATCCACAACACTTCTCTCACACAAGGTCAAGCTGTGTTGTATAGGTGTTAGAGTGTTAAATGTTGGTTAAGGGCAGACATTCAGGGGCAGACCAGTCTTGGTTATTTCCTGGATATTTCAGCTGAAGGCAAAATCAAGTAATGAGAAATGTTCTTTCCTGTTGTTTTCATGGGTCTGATGATCTTCTGGAAACCTCCATTTACATATTGATTCTGATGTGTTTGAATTCTGTCACATTTCTGAGGATGGTCTCTAAGGTATGGAAGAATGAAGCTCTGCAAATGGAGCATACTTTCTAAGATGCCTGGAGCAGTTTGATTGAACACGCACAGAAACTGATCACACGTTTTGAGGCACACATGATGATTAGATTTCACAAAAGTACATAGGCATAATAACAAAAACAGATACTGTCACCACCGCTGTTACCGCTGTTTGCCACAAACTCTGAGGGATCATTATATCTGATAACTTTTTAATAAAGAGTGTATTGTCATTGTTAGTCTTAAAGTATCAGTAATACTACTGACCTTCAAAGCTGTAGGTCGGTTGATTTCTAGTTATAACCAGTTGTTTCTTTGCTTCAGTGAAGTGAAAGAGACCTTTAGCTATATTTACCTCAGGAAAACCCTTTGGAAAAGGTAGTTTAAGTCAGATCTTTGTGAGGCAGTTAACAGTGGCGTGTTAAGTCGCAGTGACCTTGACTGAAGACTGTGGCTCCATTTTTGGAGAGCAGCACTCCTCCACTGCTGTGCTTTATCTACTTGACTCATTTCTGTCCTGTTTTTCTTCTTCTGGTGTGCTCATATCTAGACATGGCTCATAGGGTGTAGGATGGTTCTGGGCCTGTGAACTTTGACAGTCAGTGGAAGGCGGGGGGAGGGTGTGAAATGTAAAGCAGGGGGAGGATGAAAAAGAGATGGAATAGAGGTAAACGAGTGACTGAAGAAGAGAAGAGGTGGAGGAGAAGGAAAGGGAAGAGGAGGATAATGAAGTGGAATGTAAGGGGTGGGGCACCTCTGGTATGTCAGCCCTTCACCGCGCGCGCGTGTGTGTATGAGTGTGTGTGTGAGTCTAAACACCCTACCATGAGTCAGTGAGTCAGACATGCGCAGCTGCTTCAGCTCTCAGTCACACAGCCGCTAACTGCTTTGAAACTAACTCTGCTGCTCTCTCTTTGACTCTCTCTGTTTCTGTATCTCTGTGATTCGCCATTTTCCTGGAACCTCCATAAGCTGCTGCCAGAAACAGAAGCTCAAGCTGTGGACGGGTAAAAGTCCCAAATCCAAAAAATAATGAATAAATTAGACTGATAATAGATTATGTGACTCAGACATGCATTCATATCCTACACAACTTCTTCTTTTCTATGTCCTGTCTGTGATACAGCTTCAAACTCCAGTGTGCAACTGTAGACACAGAGCACCCTGAATTTGAGTTACGAACTAAAACTAAAAAAGTTTTTTAAATCAAATTTCAAGTTGATTGAAACAGGATGTTTTCAGTCACTCCTGCTTGCAGGTCTACCCGATGTTCCAAAATGATGGCCTGCATTGAAGGGTTTGTTGCCAAGCTTCAGGCATCACACCAGTCATCTTGTCTGAGATTAATGAAAGAGGCACTAATAGGGACAGTGATCAAAAAGGGTAAAGACTGAGAAGATCACCTGTCACTGGAGTGGCATATATTTTTCACTGGAGAGCTATATCTAACCATCAGCTGTGTCACCATAGGCTGACTTACTGTCATGGAAATGAAACTAAGACTTATCGGAATTAGTTTTACCACAAGAAGTATCATAATTACTGTTTTACAGACAGGTTACTCTCTACATATTTCTTCCAAAACACATTACAAATACGTGTTTTTCTTAGACGTTGGTTTTTCATTTTCATCACAACACAGATATTTTTTGAAAGATCCCTTAAAATGCTGTTGTGCACTCGTCAGCACCATCTGCTGGACAATATATGTAAGGACGCCTCAGTGTCTAGACTACCTGAAGCATATGGGTGAAACTCTAACATGATTTCTTTTGCGGGTAGGCTTGCGGCTTGCTCAAAGGCACCACAGCAGCAGTTTAAGCCGAGGGAGGAAAGAAAGTTCCTCCTTCCCCTCCCGCCTTTTCCAGACCAGGCTCTCCCTTACTCTCCTTCCTCCTCCTGATCTTCCTCCTCTTCCTTCCTGCCCCCCCAGCACACACCCCCCTCCCCCCTCCCTCTCCCCCATCCCATTCTTTGTCATCTCTTTGGGTGAATTCCCAGCTGACTCTGTTTGTCATGGCAACCAACCAGTCGTGGTGACTGGGCCTGCAGCTCACACTTCCTGTGTGTGTGGTTGTATATGTGTGTGTCTGTGTAAGAGAGGAGACGCATGCGCAGTGTGTGTGTGTGTGTGTGTGTGTGTGTGTGTGTGTAGACAGCGACTGGCTGCATGAGCCTGTCAGCCTGGATTAGAGTCAAACACACTGCAGCGATGCCTGTTTTCTTTCTTCCTTATTTTCTCTCTTTCTTTTTATTTTCTCGTCTTTCTTCCTCTCTCCAGCTCCAATAATGAGACTATCAGATAGTTTGATTGGATAGAAAGATGTGTTAAGCTGTTGGAATATGTATTTTATGAGATGTTGTGTGGCTTCACTTCAGCGCCTCTCTCTTCTCTTTCCTCCTGTATATCTCTTGCCCCCCGCATCCCACTGATACCACCAGACTGACACAGTGAGTTGGGTTTGACCCGTCTGCGGACGCTCCTCTAGACCAGGGTTGTACACAGATCAGAAGCTGTCTGCTTTGGGGAACTGGTGTTGCTACCAGGAATAGAAATGAATTCTGATGCCGATGTTTATATGTCACGTAACCTACACACAGACAAAGAGAGAAGGTGGAGAGAGAAACAAATAGGAAGTGTGTGGGTGATCAAGAAAGAGAGGGTGTGCAGATGGACAGAGAGGTGAAACTGAAACTTTTTCAGGTTAGAATTCAACATAATTCAGTGTACTTCGGTGCTGAACAGTGAAGTGTTTGGAACCACACAGCAGTCTGGTGTCTCTGTCAACAGTGAGAAGCAGGGGGACAGCTGTCTCATGTGAATGGGTCCAGCGCAGCTCAAACAGGCGTGCTGTCTGAAAGTGGTATAAGTAACTCAATGTGCTGCTCTAATATGGCAGGAGGAGGGGATGGCGGTGGTGTGTGGTGGGGGGTTGGGCTTTAAATCTGGCCTATGATCCTGTGGTACCACAGGGAACGCTGCTATTACATAACTTAGTGTGCGTGTGTGCGTGCGTGTGTGCGCGCGCGACTGTGTCTGTGCATGTGTGTGTGTATGTGCGAGCATGCAGTGGTGAGGCTCCCGTTGCAGCCGCTCTTGGTTTCAATGTATGTTTTTTAAAATCCCCTGTTGCAGTAAGCGTGTTGCGTTTAAGCAGCTTTTTAAATCACCACAGTTAAGCTGCTGGGTTTCAGCCTGCAAACTTCACTGGCACATGTGTTGGTGTTTCATATAGGTGAGGTGTGGTATAACTGATGCTGAGATCCAGTAGTCAGCAGACAAAAACCCAATGGCCTGGTGTGATATTTTTAGAATATCAGAATTGTTTGAGGTGTATTCCAGACAGGGAACAAACGAGTGTGTTTAATTTCACCAATCTGGAAATACTCCATATCAAACCAGGCAGGAAGAGAACAGTTTATTCTACTCTGAATCGGATATGAAGTCATGAGCACGTCCACATGTAACATATAACTCCAAATGGTGCTACAATTATAATCACTCTGAGGTAATGTAGTTGTTACACAAACTAAGATGTATGAAGTTGGTCATTAGTTGTGGATGACATTAGAGTGGAAATGATAAGCTCATTAATTGATTAGCCCACTGTTGAGTCACTCCAATCATCTGCTGGTCCTGGTTTGTTGCATTTCTTGTGAAATATCACAATAGACTGAAGTTTTGGGGGTTGCTCAGACAAAACAAGAAATTCAGATATGTTACACCCAACTCTGCAGCACTGGATGATCGCTTGTTGCTGTGCTGTGTCTTAGTTGAGCAACAAATAAACTCCCCTCCCCTCTCTCTGTGGCTTTGTGTTTTCCAGATATATGTTCGGTAAAGGTGCGAAGCGGAAGCTGGACGAGGATGAAGAGGGGCTGGAAGGCAAAACGCCGGAGGCGTCGTTGGCGGGAGGAGGAGTAGGCCTCGGTCCGGAGGGCCTGTCCAAGGTGTCATACACCCTACAGCGGCAGACCATCTTCAACATCTCCCTCATGAAGCTGTACAGCCAGCGGCCGCTTGGTGAGCCCAGCCTGGAGCGCCGCGTCCTCATCAACAACATGCTGCGACGCATCCAGGATGAGCTCAAGCAGGAAGGATCCCTGCGGCCGCTGCTCTTCCCGCCCTCGCCACCACCCGACGATCCCATGGATGAGGGCTTCCGTGAAGCGCCACCTTCCTTTGGTGTTTTGTCAGCGGCAGCAACGGCACAAGTATCCCAGCCTTCTGCGCTGTTGATGCCGGTGATCGCTCCGCCGCCTTCGCCCCACCCAATGGTGCCTCCCAACTGTCAGGCATCTCAGGCCTGTCCCAACCGTGTGGAGGCCTGTCCCACCCCCCTGGAAGCCTGCCTCACTCCAGCCTCTTTACTGGAGGAGGATGGTGGCGATTCAGCCTTTTGTGCTCCATCGCCTCCCACTCCTCCTCTCTCGCCTCCCCCAGTACAGCCTCCCCCATTACCTTCGGCACTCCTGAGCCAGGCATCCCCCAGGGTCCCTGTGCCTGCCTTGTCCAATGACGGTTTCCCCTCCACTCTGAGTGACATGGAGTTGGGTCCTCCCACAGCCATAACAAGGACAGCAGCAGCTAATACTACGACCGTGACTACCTCCCCAGCTCCCACGCCACTCACCCAGCCCTCACACTTAGCACCCCTCTCCCCGCCATCCACGGGCCTACCCAGAGACTGCAGGACCACGGGTGCTAAACCAGAGGCAGCTGGCGTCTTGCTAGCAGAAGGCCGCTGTGCTGAGCTCCGACCGATGGACACTCTGCCCACACTGCCCCCCGGTGGCCTCGTAGACATTTCCTCCTCTCCTTCCTCCCCTTCTTCCTCTTCCTCACCCTCGGGGTTTCTCTCAGACTTGGCACTGGACGATGTTCTGTTCGCCGACATCGACACGTCCATGTATGACTTTGACCCCTGTACGACAGCGGGGGCTGTGGGCATGACGGCAGGTGGTGGCCTCGCCAAACTGTCGCCAGTGGTGACTGCGGACGACCTCCTCAAATCACTGGCATCACCATACAGTGGCCCCGCCCCCCAGGTTTCAGCCAATCAGCCTTTCAAAATTGATCTGACAGAACTGGACCACATCATGGAGGTGTTGGTGGGTTCATGACTCACGGAGACCACCACTTCAGAAACACACAGACAGTTGAACCCGGAGAACAGACTGGAATGAAAACCATGGGCCGTTTTCCTGGTTGTTGTTTTTATGTTTTTTTTACTCTCCTTAAAGGTCGGTAATTGTAAACATCGATGGTGATGTCAATTAGTACTACTATGACAACTACTACTACACAACACTGTGCATGCACTGTGCTCGCCTTTCCAAATATGGAAATGAAGTAACCGGGAAACAAACACACAGACGTTTGTATTTCTATACTTGTGAGGACCTCCATGAAATCCATTCATTCCCTAATCCTAATTTAAATCTAATCCTGGTTTTAATCTTAAACCTGAACCTAAGCCTTAAACCTAAAAAGTAACTGTAAAGACAACAAATTAGGACTAGCAAACTGTCCTCATTCTGGAGGATTCTCTAATCATTCTATCCCTGTGAGGACGTTCACCCCTCTCAGGTATAGAAATACAAGTGAACACGTAACACACACACACACACACACACACACACACACACAGCACACAGACACACTGAATTCATGGCTTTTAGCAGACGAGTGCCTTTCAAAATGACCACTTATTCAATTCCTGTTTTTACAGTATTTGTTTTTTTTCTAGTCCTTTTCACTTTAACAGCCTAGAGAGGTCACTCCTCAATGTTTTTTTAATTTATTGTATTGTATTAAAACTTATAATTAAGTGAGGTAATTTCTCATGATCAAATAATAATTATTTAATCTTTATCTTATTACAGATGCTATGTTTTATTTGTAAAGCAAGCATAAAAGGTTTTACGTAGAATACATTGTTCAGTGTGCTACATTACGTACTAGCTTGGCTATATAATTACGCTTTGGGATAGCTCTATAACACAGCGCCTGGTTGTTTGGTGGACGTTTTTCAGTAGAAGGAGGTGTCTGTTCTTGTACACATCATGTCTATGAATTCAGTTCGGGGCGAACCTTTGTCTTTTCCCTTCCTCACTGACAGGCACATATAACTGTGCTGGATGCTGTTTTACATGAGCCCAGTCATTTGAGCTAGTTATCATGCTTCAGTTACAGCACAATTCAAATGAGCTACACCCACAGGAAAACTTGATGTGTTTACATTGGAAGCGGCAACAGCGCCACCAGCACCAACTCTTGCCTCACAGTTGGACGTAGATGATCTGAAAAACTCCAGCCTAAGGAGAGACTCCGGTCTCCAAACACAATAAGTTTGTCTGTTTAGGACTCAAGAAAGAACGGCCGTCACAGACTCCAGAGAGGTTAATGTGGCTTCACAGAATCACTCAGAGAAAACTGAACATTTTAGCAGAAATGCCTTATTTTTGGTTCGGTTCCTACAGAATTAGCAACATGAGCGGCAGACAAATTACAGCACGGCGTACAGTATTACACACAGCCCGTATTTGAAGAATGTTTACTTGTGTTTAGAATAGGAGCCCTATATGCTAAACCTCAGGGTTCTACTCACTTTTGTGCATTGTGCACGACAGTTTTGAGGTCAACCTCAACACCCATGGATGTTTCAAACACAAAGACAGCGGGAGGGCTAAATCCATCTGCTAAATAATTTGAATGTGGATTTCCACTGAAGTAGGAAACCAAAACCATGGTGTTAACCTGATACTGCCATGATGCAAAAGGCACTGTTGTTTTCAAAACACTACCCCCCACTATGCATGATTTTTGCCATAAAAAGACAAAATGCGATGTTCAGCATCCCAGATGAGGGTCCCTAAAGTCTACGTGTTTTTAGTTTCAGGCAGACCCCATGCGCAGTTTTAAATAGAAAAGGTATACACAGTTTAGCGGTCAGACGCTGTTTCGGAGTTAAACTTTTTATAAACTGCCTATTGAAATGAAAAATAGTTCTGTTTACACAAATCACCCTTAAAAATCATGAAGTTGATGTTATGTTTAAGAATACTTGTCGAAATCCATCCCACAACTGTCCTCCATTGAAAACAAATGATTTTTCATGTGTGTATAGCAGTGTATAGTATGCTGTGGCTTAGCTCCTCCTCATTAGAGCAACGTGTCGGTCACCAGGATGCTTGTGCTTTGACAGGTAGAACATGCAGCCGTTAGCAAATCACACACCATCTGTTTTTATGTAGAAGTCACACGAGTGGCAGAATATACACATGCTTGTTTTTAAGGATTCATACAATGCATTACGCTACGTTGTTCATTCAAGACAGAAGCAATGAGTCAGCATAAATCAAGCTCATCACCCTGCCTCTTGCAGTCAGACAGTGCAGTGATAGTTCAGCTAATGAGAGCAAACGTTAAAGGGAAAACACATGTTTATCACCAGTCATTAATGTTCAGTGCATTCCAGGACTCGCTGCTTTGTGATGGTCTTGAGGCTCCTGTTGGAGAAATTGGATTCTGCTGACACCTCAGTCTGTGTTTATCTTGAATATTATTGCTAATTGTTGGTCTTCAGAACCCTCAGTGAACGTTTGACACATGATCACCAAGTAAAGATGTTTTGCTGAAGATGTTAAATGTTCTTTAGATAAAAAAACAGCTGTTGGCCAGAAAACCAGAACAAAAAGACTAAAGACAAAGATGTATCATCATCATTACAGATGAAACCTCACACCTTATACATAATATTTGATCCAGTAATAATCTAAAACATAGTGACAAGTGCAGCTATAACACTGCATTTTCAAACACTGTTGCAACCGCTGAGCACTGTATCTTATCATTATACATATCACCAAGCTCTTTGCAGCAATATGAGTGAAAGACACCACAGCCACTGCAGTGGTCCTGAGATGCAGAGAACATACATGACCAAACTGTTCTGGAAGTAATTCAGGGCGGATGTTTCATTCACAAATGAAGTAACAGATAACATGGAAGAGCCGAAACACTTCTGTGTCTGCCAGCGCAGCCTTGCTATGGTGTAAAATGTTAATAGTATTTCTAGCAGAGGTCCCAGCTGGTGGGACTTAGTCGTTAACGGGACAGAATGTGTTATGTGGAATCCGGTCTGACTCATCTCACTGTGTTAGCCAACAGCAGTGAGGCGGGGTGATGTTCACTCTTGTTCCAGTGGAAGATCATTAGCTTCCCAGAGTGCATTTGACCTCAGCTAGTATGCAAATGAGCTGCATTTGAACTGAATTCAAAGCGGAGTGTGAGCCGAGCAGATAGCAGCACCAACTAATACTGTTTGCAGACGACTGTGTCTTGTTTCTTTCACTATGTTTGCATTTTGGAGTGCTTGTGTTTTTGGTCAATGAAGTTATTTATTCATATTGTTTTTTTTCCTTTTCTGTGTAAATATATTTATTTTGATGTGAAGTGAACATTTGGATTGTAAATGTGTGTACAGAATGTGTGGCAGGAATGTACTTCAGATAGGAATGTATCTGAGCGTGGAATTATGGGTGGAAGCCATTTTTTATATACATAGGTAGTTATATTATCTCGTTTATCTGTTTGTTTGTTACTTTGTTTTTGATTTTGTGGGGTGGCGGCCACAAACTTTTACATCTTTTGTATTCTTTGTTCATCATTTTCCAGTTCAAGGCGAACACTTCATGCAGCAATACTCAAAAACCTGTCTCCAACCTTCAGATGTCAAGACTCCAAAGCCTGTCATAGACGCTTCAATGCCAAAAGTAATGTACATAGTATGAACAACATTCAAGCTCCTGAGACTTTTTCGATCAGTGTTTGTTACCGAATCTGTTTAGCGCTGTCTGAGCGTGCGGCGGCTCGCATCTCCGAGAAAGACTGGCCGCAGTCGAGGCTGATTTCCTCTAAGAAGGCTGTATTTTACACAGACCTCAGAGCTGTGCCTTTTTCTATGCAATAGAACACAAACACAGAGAGAGAAACTGTCAGCTGATCACTGTATTGGGATCCAAATGTGGACTGTAGATAATAAGTATATATATATATACATGTGTGTGTGTGTGTGTGTGTGTGTGTGTGTGTATATATGTATGTATATATATATATATATACACACACACACACACACACAAATAGTATATGAGATATTGGACAGCTGTCTATGAATTTGAAACAGTCTTACTTTTGTAGTTTTATATATATATATATGAATGTATATATATATATGTATATACAATAAACTGTAAAAAAAAACAGATGTCTGTTTTGTCTTCTTTGTGACCCGTGTAAAGTCTTTGACACATTGAAAGAGTCAACTAGTAATGAACGATGCTCAAATAGATATTGTTGGACAACACAATCTGACCTGCAGAGCCTTTGACCTCACATTTATAAACCTGTTATCATGTGACCAAGCTTCCATGCACTTCCATACACCCATGAATTCCTTTTCATCACAGAATATTCCAAAGGTTTATTAATAGTTTCTATGACGACAGGTGGTTCAGTTCAATTCTGGTGCAGCATAAAAATAAAACGCACAGTGGCAACGAACTGTACATATTAGCAAATTTAATCATAATCTCAATATATTGATGCCACATAATACAGTATACCAGGCAGCGCGATGCAGTCGAGTCAACTGTTAAAACTAGAGATGGACAGATTTAAAAAGAATTCACCCATTTATTCATTTGGACTTGAGTATGTATAGTATATATATCCACACACAGACTGCACTCATGTACACGCACTCTGCACCAGTCACACATAAGATCACTCCCATTATGAATGTCTGATTATTGGCCTCAGTTTGCTGTTTGAGTCCCCTGCAGCCAAAAAGACGGACGCAAAATGAAGCGAAAACTCTCGGAACAAACTGATTTGCACGGGAGACACATGAAATCACCCCGCTGTATCCGAGCCTTCGTAGATGTTTTAAGTTTCCTTCAAGTGTCTCTTTCAAGACAGTATTTCTGCAGCACAGGAGAGTCTTTCAGTAGGAAACGTCTCCAGGCTGCAGGATGTAACAGTACTTATTCCACAACTGCCAAATTAATGGCTGCGAGGTCTCGTATGGAGCCCCACAGCTGACCAAATGTTGTAAAAGGCTGTTAGAAGAGTCAAACGTATAAATGAATGCATCAATAATGTTATTAATTAAACAACAGAAATATAAAGCTGAATTCTCCTTTTTGCTTTTCCAGTACTTTTCCTCAATTTCTTTCAATCAGTGACTAAAATGTGTGTTTCATGGATTTGGGGGAAAGTTTTTCTCTGCTCAGTGTCTTACGATCGATTTTTCAGCTCTGTAGTTTCCAGTTTTCCATCATGGAAACAATCAAGAGGACTTGAACTGAGCTGAAAAATACTGAATATAGTGGTGGCTCAACACACCCAGCTTCAGCCCTCTCAGCTAATTACCTACCTGCAGCTAACTACCTTCATAAAACTGCATCTGCTAGTGCAGCAATGTAAATGGTCCATACCTGCTGAACTGCTGTGGCATTGTGGTGGTACAGAGAGAAAAGAGAAAAACACATCTGAAATTCCAAAATAGATTCGACGTAAACGTGCTGCAAATGAAGAAAGAAATAGACTGGAATTGTTTCCAAAGCTGCAGCGTGTGGTCCATGTCAGCCACCGTACTTTATGGCCTTTCATCACTTTTTGGGCAGCTTTGTCTTCAGCGTTGAGTCATTTTATCACGGGCTGTACAATATGTGCCAGAGTTCATCCTTCTAACTCCGGTAAATTACACACTCGTAAAATCTAACACAGCCGTTGTTCCAGTCGATGTCCTGCTCCTTATCCATCATATCAGACACTGATCGCACAGACTGGGTCAGATTTGATGTTAACTAAGTTTCAGTGCTGTTTCCCCTCGGCTCAACAGTCTCCACTCCAACACTCAGCCTTTCTCTGGTTTGGTTCTCTTTGTTCTTCCCGTTCACGGCGGCACAGCGCCAGCATTTGCCACTGTTAAACAGCCATGACTCCTGATCCGCAGGCCCCGTGGTTATTTCCAGCATTCAGGCCACACAGCTGTGAGGGGAAGGGGGTACAATCTGCCTCTATTGGTGGAGGGAGGGAAAGTTTAGCTCAACTTAGCAACAGCACAGCTAAGGTCACTGAGGACAGCTCAGACGACAGTCAGTACCAGAGGCACCGAGACAGAGGGCTGTTTCTCTTCACCCCCTGCATACATGGCATTTACAGCACGTGGATGCTTGGGACATGTGTTTTATAATCTGATTTTACTGTCATCCCCTATTCCAAAATATATGTCATTATGTGACACAACAATAATATCAAGACATAGTAAAATGCCTCACTTCCTCTCCAGGACCAGGGTGCACTGTGCTCTCATCACATTAACGGACTCACCATGGACAGCTGTGAACAGAAGGATCAGAATCGCCAAAGGCCGGAGCCTACATTACCCACAATACAACTTGATTACTAACAGTTTGGTCACACAGGTGTGAGGTGTTCAGGTGTGATCTGCTCATAGCTGCAAATGTAGCTTTGAGCCATTAGCCTCAGGCAGAGATGAGGAGCAGAGTAGAGAGATCTGGCAAACTAACTTCTCTCCGTCTGCTCACCACCAGGGTTGATTTCATTGTTATTATTATTAATATTTTGTCATTATTATTATTCTTGTGTCATACAAGTCAGGGAACTAAACTGTCACAATCTACTCAGATGTGGTACTTTATAGGAAAATAAACATTAAAGTAATTTGTGATTAGGCTTATCTGAGGAATTTATTTGAATAATAACATCAGTGGCGCTGGTGATGATTAAGATCATAAACAAATATCAAGCACATGTCATACAAGTAGGGGCAATACAAGATCTATAACAAGACACAATCACAAATAAAAGCAGCTACAGACCTGACACTGACACTGTGACATCTTACGTCAGCTTTTGTGAGGACTTATGTGTGCAGACCAAAACCTTCTGCACAACAACAACAACAACAAACCATGGTTCACCTCCAAACTCAGTAAGCAGCAAAGAGGTGCTACTCTGAGAAGCTGAAAAACAAGTTTTCAGCCAACGACCCTGCTTCAGTGTGGAGAGGCTTGAGAGACATCACCAACTACAGGAGCCCATCCCCCACCCTGAGGGTAACAAGGTACTGGCAGAGGAGCTGAACAGCTTCTACTGCCGTTTTTCACACCCATCACCCAAGCCATCCACAACACTCAACCTCTGTGTCGTACCTGACGCCACTGCCACCCCCTCCCCCCTCAACTCAGACCTTCCACTGGCACTGAAGGTCAATGTGGAGGATGTGAATCGGCTCTTCCAGAGGCAGAAGACCAGGAAGGCTCCAGGACCCGATGGAGTGTCCCCCTCCTGCCTGAGAATCTCTGGATCTCTGGATCTCTGGAACTGTGTGAAGTCCCCTCCTGCTTCACATGCTCCACCATCATCCCGGTCCCCAAAAAACCCACCATCACGGGGTTGAATGACTACAGGCCCGTTGCCCTGACGTCTGTGGTCATGAAATCCTTTGAGAGGCTGGTGCTGAACCACCTGAAGCTCATCACAGGCCCCCTGCTCGACCCCCTGCAGTTTGCCTACCGGGCAAACTGGTGGATGATGCAGTCAACTGGGACTGCACTTCATCCTCCAACACCTTGACACCCCAGGGACGTACGCCACCTTACCCCCCCTCACCATCCTCAACAGCACAGTGTCTACTGTGGACTCCTTTAAGTTCCTGGGAACCACAATCGTCCGGGATCTCAAGTGGAAGTCCCACATGAACTTCATCAGGAAGAGGGCGCAGCAGAGGTTGTACTTCCTGCGTCAGCTGAAGAAGTTCAATCTGCCTCAGGAGCTGCTGATCATCTTTTACACCTCCATCATTCAGTCTGTCCTCTGCACAGCGATAATTGAGCCACCATCACCCATCTGTCTGCTCTCGTGTTCTCCAGGCTGCTTCATTTGAACTTTCACTCGAGGGTTCAGACTGTAGTCCCCTGAGACAAACTGTGATGGGTGATTCTGGGCTGTATAAAATCAAACTAGACTTGACTTGGGTCGCCTCGGCTCTCCTTTGTCCGCTGTGTATGAATACGTGCACAAAGGCGTTGTTGTGGTGCCACCTGCTGGTTGAACGTCAGAGGCGCAACGTGGATGGCGCATGAGCAAACGCCAGCAACACTCAATGGCCATTACGCGCAACGTTATCAGTCCTCTCTTCAGAGAAGTGGAGCGTCCATGCAGACCTCCAGAGACAAACATGTTGACCCGTATCATCCATCTGCCTCTGGCTGCTTCTGCTCCATTCCAGGGAGTGACAGGGAGCAGATAACAGCGCCCCCTAGAAGAGACAGAGCGCTGGCCATGGTGCTGACAGTCCCCTGCTCTCCATCCATCACCCTCATTGATCATGAGGTCAGGACCAGATTAAATGGTTACAATGATCTACGAATTCAACTTGATAAATCCTGATATTGATCGACTTGTATACATGCTCTGTGTTGGTTTCCTACACATCATCTTGCCAGCAGTGGATAATCATCATACTTCTTCTTCCATGCAGTCTGATTTTACTATTAACACAATATCGCGCTGAAACAACTGCACCCGATTCGCAGTGACACCTGATTCGCAGTGACGCTGAAGAGTGGGCTCATTTGCGTTAAAATAACAGCTAATGGCAAGATATTCGGGCGGATAAACAGAGTGGATCCTGATCATTGTTGAACATTTTCACTTATGCAATGATTCATATTATAGCCTTCTCATATTGTGAATATTCACAGGCCTCTCGGGACAGTGAAGATGCAGGGGAAAGCCAGGAAAGATATAAAAGAGCGTATGATTCCCGGGACATTAGTGTCTCAGTGATCACATACTCAGGCAGGAAAATGAGCCACAGTGCCACAGACCCTGGCAATCCCCCCGGTTCTTGCATCATTTGCTCTTGGAATAAAGTGCCGGCCTTTGTGCGCATGTTCCGCTGGCTTTTTGTGTCGTCGCTCACTCTCCATTGGCTCTCCCTCCGCTCTGCGCTCAGCCCTCACACCGGACCAGCCTTCACACAGCCCAGTGCGTACGCCAAACGTGTCTGTGTGCGTCTAAAACCACGCTGCCTAGACTTAGCTTCCCACGCTGCTCTGCTGAGAGAAAAATGGAGAAAAAGAGCGAGATCAACGGGCACGCCATGCCCAGCTCGGCCTCTACAGACCGGATCCTGGAGAAAAGCGCGCAGCGGAGCTTCAGCGAGAAGCTGATGGAGTTTCTCAGAAAGAACCTGCTGGTGATCATGACGGTGTCCGGGGTGCTGGTGGGCGTCGGACTCGGGATGATGGTCCGCAACATGAACCTGACCAAGGCGCAGATGACCTATTTCGCCTTCCCCGGAGAGATGCTCCTCCGGATGCTGAAGATGATCATCCTGCCCCTGGTCGTCTGCAGCCTCATATCCGGCGCCGCCAGCCTGGACACCCGCTCCCTGGGCAAACTGGGGGGCATCGCGGTCGCCTACTTTCTGGTGACCACGCTGATCGCCTCGGGGATCGGAGTGGCCCTAGCCTTCATAATCAAACCCGGCGTGGGTGCAGGAGCCCTGAACACCAACAACTTGGGGCTGGAGAGCGTCAGCAGCAACAAGGAGACCACTGATTCGTTTTTAGATCTGGCGAGGTACCGTAGCCACACTGATCATTTCCAAACACCAGACACATAAAACGCTGTAATGTAGGCCAGCGTTGAACATGAAGCAGATTGCCATAGTTCTGAGGGAATCGTTGCACCGCGAGCCTCAAACACAAGTAGGACCACTGGATGGCTACACACACATAACGCACGGAGCAGTCCTACTCGTGCACGCACACGCTCATGCAAACACCCCCGGGCTTTGCAAGTTGTACCTGCAGGAAATACTCATTAAATCTTAATCTTAATGTAATCTTAATTAATTTACTCTGTGTGACGTGTAAATGGGTGAAACTGTGGATCAGGTCAGACCTCGCATTACCTCAGTCTGCGCCTCTGACATCACATCTTCTCAGTGCATCAGTGTGTGGAGGATAACGGTGATGTGCATTTTTTGTAATTACTTAAAAAGTTGGGTCGTTTAACTGCTAGAAAACAAAACAAAACACTGATTTGCATTTCAAACAGCTGCGCACATTTCACACACACGCACGCACCTGTAAGCAGAATGAACACACAGTCATTACAGACAGTCCTCCAGCACCCATTCCCTGTTGAACTGGTTTTGAAGAAGCAGCTGCAGCTCAGTCAGTGGTGGAAAGTAACTGAGGTACTTGCACTGGACTTGCTCTGACAGTTACAAGTTACTCTGCACACTAAGAGTTTGCAAACCAAAAACATACGATCATTAAAGAGCTGAGTAAGAGCAGCTGGGTGTAGCTCCTCCTGGACTAGCTACAGCAATGAAACGTTCACTACTATTCACTACTATAATTGACAACTGAACACACTCAGAGGACATATTTCCACTTATTGTGCACTTTGACTTTTAATGCTTCTGTACTTTTACAAAGGTAGGAGTTTGTTTTGCGCTTTTCCACGTCAGAGAAGTTCCACTTTTACCGAAGGAACATTCTTCTGCCGCCGAGTTCAGCCCGTGGCGATGCTCAAGTGCCACTCGGTCATGCCTTTCCTTCTTGCTTTGTCCCTTGAGAAGAAAAGGGAAGAGGTGGTTCACAGGGGAGAGGTTTGCAAAGGCACGTCAAGATCTTGCAGACTGATTGAGCGGCCGACCTGTGCCGGTTTTAAGAATCGTGGCCGTGTTGTTCATGCCGTTGGAACATGCACAAGGAGGTTTTAAATCCAAACAAAGCAGACTCCAAACTCCTTCTGATGTCATTTTACACATCAGTGGATCCTTGACTGACGTCTAGGGCTCTACAGGCCTGTGGGATGTGACAGCAGTGGTTGGTGAGATGCTTCCAGAAGGGGCTAGACTTTGATTTACTATGTTTAGTTCAAGTTAGCATAAAGACAGCACTGACTGTTGCATATTGACTGATGCTGAACAGGTAAAGACCTGCTCTGACAGTCGATTTCCTTGGAGCAAACTCTTCATCAAAGATACAGATGTTCTGTTGTAACTTGGTGCAAAGTTGCTCAGTAAAGGCAGGAATGCTGTAAACCCTGTCACCCAGAGACCAGACCTGACCTGCCCGTCGGTGCTATTAGCATATGCTGATTCGTAGCTGGTCTGATGTTCTGGCTCTTATCCAGTTGTTTTGAAGCACCACACATCCACGTCCTTTCTAAATACCAGCTCCTGGCAGCGGGCGTGCTTGCTGGCCTTCGGTGATCCATGCAGGAGGAGTCCTAATAATAAGTTCCCACAGTGTGAGGGAAAGCCGACAGCTGTTGAAAGAGTGGAGTGTATTTTGAGGAAGGGAGAGAGGTGGAGGGATAAACCCCAGCAGCGCTGTGTAGTGCAAACTGAGCACTGTCTGCTGCTGTCAGCACTTCTCCCTTATCACGACAGCAGGTGGACAGTCCGCTTCGATTCCTCAGCCTTACATCGTGCGGTCAGACTTTATATTTGCACTCCGAACACTGCGGCGCAGAGTTTGAAAGCCAAGTCTTGCGGAGTTTCTCTTTTCTCTTATTCATAATGCAGCTAAATCCGGACGGAGGCTGACAGTTTGGGTTTAAACTGGCTCATTTTCATTCACAGTTGTTAGAAGAGCTCGCTGTTTCCCCGGATATGTATCCCAGTCAGGGTGCTCATGTCCCCCTCCCCTCCCGGCTGAATGAATGCTGGAAATAACCACTGACCCTGGGATCAGGGGTCAGTGTTATTTAAAGTCAGGGTTAAATGAAAAATACCTTTATAACCCTGTTAGATCACATTGCAGTTTAACCGTTTAAAATTATGCAAAAATACATTTTTTGTGTTACTTATATTAAACTCCGATCACATTTTCCTCCTGTAAAACAGAAGTTTGATCCAACCAGTTTCAACCAACAATCTAACATCCACCCGTCAGTCAACCAGCGCAGCACAGAGCTACGATTCATTACTCAGCTAGCAGCAGCAGGATGGTATGGTGCTGTGTCTCTGGGTGTTTGTCACTTCGAACCCCTGAACCCTGAGCACATCATCCAACTCTGAAGGATACTTCACCCTTCGTCTTTAAAGGCAGCATCTGATTCATGCCTGGTCATTGTATGTGCTATGATTAAGATAGAATAGAAAACAGTTTGTCCATGTAATATCATAATTTAGCGAGAGTGGTCATCCTTAAGGCAGCTGATACGCTAATCCTAATGAAATCGTGTCATTCATTAAAGCTGAAGAGCAGGACTTAAATAAATAAATGCAGTTCAGTCACACTCTGACGAAGACAAAGTGAAACTGTCTGACTAAGGATGGAGCCCTGCACACAAACTGTCCAATCAGAGGTCCACACTGCTAAATAAGTTCATACCAGACACTCTTACCTGGCATTGGAGAGCATTTTAAGCAATCTGCACGTTAGACAGGCAGCTTTTTTGTTTTATTGCGATATTTCTAAACCTTTCATATTTTATTTCTTCTGTATCTTCATTAAGCTGCATGATCGTTCAACACTTCCTGCTCCGCTGCTCTGAACCTTCCTTTTACTAACGTGCTCTCTGTGACGTGCACGCACCAGCGCTGCAGTCAGGATTCAAGGTTTCCCCACGCACACGCACTTCACTGTGCTGCCCTCCGGGTGCAGCTTCAGGCCTGCGAGGTGCAGAGGGCCTCACTTTGGCAAAAGTCTGGATATTTGCGCTGCCATTGCACGGCGCTGTGAAAAAGAAACCCTATACTAAACTAACTAATGATGTTTGGCTTAGATTCGTTAGGAAATCAAGTCATTATGTAACAGAGCTTAAGAAATCAGTCTGCAGAGAGGGGGCTCCGTGGGAAAAGCCTGCCAGTTCTCAGCTCTGGTTTCCCAGGGTTAATCCAGATCCTCGCCTCGGTCATGTGACAGGAGGAGAGCGTGATCCCCTTGACTTCAGAATACTCAAAAGTGCCAAAATATTTCATTGTCTTGTTTTTTGCACATCGCACCTTTTGACTTCTGTTTGATTCAGTCTCTTGCTTATAAAGTTAAGCTTATATCCACTGTTACTTTGCCTGCACTGCATATATCAGTAACTCTCACGAGCGTTTGCCTGATGTCGGCACATGCTGGTTAACTTGGTTTGTGCAAACACAAACAAGAGATGACGGACAAAGTCAAACAGCGCATGATTTGACTTGAGACAAACATGAAAACATTTCAGCGAAACGTGATTGATCTCTTACCGGCCTGTTGGTCAGTCCGTCCACCGGTTTGGTCCGAGGGGGAAAAACCAGTTTGCTCGAAGTGAGTCAGAGAAAGTGATTTCCTGTTTGTACAAAACATGAAATTATGTTAATTCTGTTGTATATTAATTGTAAAAACTGTGAAATATGACAACAGGTATATGGCGTACAATTAATGCACAGGATAGAATGGGGACACAGTTTGCTTCTACAGACTGATGGAGGTGTTTCATGGTCTGTGAAACCCAAGTGCAGGCCACTGACTCCTGCACACTAACACTGGAGTATAATGTAGATACACTTAGAGTAGGCTTCAGTCTGTGGGGTAAGAGTTCTATAAAGAGAGAGAAGTGATCTTTGTACGGCTAGAAGCCTGTTGGAAAAGAAACATCTGTTAGACTCTGAAATAAAGGAGAAATAACGTGTAAATGAATACAGTGAAACTTTCAGGAATATCTAATCCCAGTAAAGACCTCGGTGATTTGTTTTAATAAAAGATGAACCAGACGGTAGATCAGTGCCAGAACAACTGCGCTGTCAGGGAATTCAGGGAACACTGGGCCTGATGGAAGATCCTGGGAGAAGAGCCAAAGTGCAGCAGTGTGTGATGACAAACCAATCCGGTGAACAATCTATCATTCAGATGGGTTAACCGCACGGTTTTAAAAGACTCTGTGGCCGGTGCTTAGCTGGTTTTATGACAAACCACAGGTTTAAAGATTACCCGAATTTTTGTTCAATTACACGGAGTCAAACAGGAAAAGCAGCGATGCGGTGGTTGTCACTTTCTGTGCCACTAACTTGTTTTTCTTTTCCTTTCTCAGGAATTTATTCCCAGCGAACTTGGTGGCTGCTGCTTTCCGTTCTGTGAGTGCCAGCACTTCCCTTCACTTCGCCACTTTCTCTTCATCCTTTTCCAGCTACTCTCCCTTTTATCGCCACTTTCCGTTTGTTTCCCCACCACCACCACCACCTGTGTCTTGTGTGGATCGTTTATCGGGATTTATATCACCAACCACGCGGACGCCGCTCCGCGTTCATTTGCCACGGCTGTATTTCCTGGCCGTGGCGCTGAGAGCCTCACAATGCCTCTCAATGAGGAGATGCTCAGAATAGAGGCCGCTGCTCGCCCAAACGCCTCTCTCTCTTGTCCCTCACCAGCCGTTGCCATGGCGAAACCATTCCATTCCAGCCAGCCTAGCAACCCACCTCGCCTCACTGCTCTTGAACGTGGCCCGCTCCACTTCCTAGAATTATGATTGGGTCTGTTAAGGCTAAAATAAGAAGCAGGAAAGTTCAATATTTGGGGATGCAGTGAAACAAAATGGCTATGCACACACGATCCGGAAAGTGCACACATGTACGCCTGGTCATGCACACTCAAACTCGAGCCAATTGCCCTAAACTTGCCTAAAACCAGGCCAGTGAATAATAAACTTACAAGAGTAAGTGGAGTTTCAAAGTGCAGCCAGGTCATAGAGTTCAATATTCACCCCCCCCCCCACCCAGCCTATACTGTGGTAGAGCCCCTGTGGAATGGGTCCAACTGTGGATTAAACCAAGAAAGCAGATGAGAGAGGAGATTTACACAAAATGACAAGCAGCTCGATGCTTAAACAGACATTTAAACAAATGAAGTGTAAGATTCAGATGACGGGGTAGGCTGTCGTTTTAGTTTTGTGACCACAGTCATGCAGCCTGTGTATCCATGTGTGCTGCAGTTCCAAGAACCCACAGCCTCATTTAAAGCCCGTAGATCTGCCAGCATGATGGGAACCTTTATCCTATAGGGCTGTTTAAAGAAACGCAGCAGGGGAGAGAGAGCGAGAGAGGGAGACAGCATTGTACCAGCGCTGGTTGTTTCCTTGACTGCTGAAAGACTGAACTTCAGTGAACAGTGTCAAACTGGCCCCCAGCTCCATGAACGCGCTGCATTCCTCAGAAGATCCCTCTCTGTTCTTAAACTGTGTCATTTCATTCCTCCAAAGAACTGGTTAAATAGCTTCTTCCTTCCATCCTTCCATTGGCCTACCATTATCCTTATTTTTCTTAATTGGGTGGATTCTCAGAATGGAGATAAGGAATAAAACGTCTTTCAGACTAGATGTTCTGTTTAAAAGCCCTTACAGATAACTGGGACGCTGGTGTACATGTAAAGGCACGCATTTACTTCCACTCCACACTAACCTTCAAATTCAAGTTCCTGGAATGAAACATTACTGGCCTTTGATTCAAAATAAGGAAACAGACCTGAAATGTGCAAAACATTTGCATGTTGACACTGTAACTACTCATCTGAGGATCAGAATGGACAAAAATATATTCCTGAATAACATCAAATGAAATTAACTGGCAGTTTCCATGTCTGTCACGTTGCAGTATGCCACTGACTACAAGATGGTTGCTGTGGGATATGACACCAATGGGACCACCCTCTATCAAAAGGTAGGAACGGGAAGCCTCCCAACACACACGGACACACACGTGGGGAAACACTAAGCATTGCATCATTAAAAGGAAAACTGGTCCCATCTGTGTCTACATGAATCAAAGACATGCCAAAAGGGAAGGTTAGTGTTTCTGTACTCTTAGCAGACTGTGTGTGTGTGTGTGTGTGAGAGAGAGAGAGAGTCACCCATGGGTGCAAACTCCCAAAATAAGCACTACGTGAGGACTAATGGGTGACTTGTTTTAGGGAGAATGGGTTCAAGGTTGATTAAGAAATGCTGCAGTTGCTGCGAGAGTGAACATGGTCATGTCAGCTTATCTTAGTACACAGCTGTATCTGTGTCAGGTCAAAGAGTAACTGCTTTTTTATTTAGATATTAAATATCATGGGATTCAGGTCCACAGGTACCAAGTAACGATGGATAACCTGATCACTGCTAAACTAATCGTTAATTAACCCGAGCATTTTACAGCATTTCAGTCAGTTTTTAAACAGGTCAACAGATCATTAACACGCATTTTAAACCAGGGAAGGTACAGCACTGAAGAAGAAATGGAGGGAGGGTCTGGACTAGTGCAAACATGCAAATCCCGCAGAGTTCACCTTAATCAAACACAGGATTGTTTACTCAGTGTTTACCATCAAAAATATTTGAAAGGGATAGGTAATATATGAGCTGGAACAGGTATCATTCATCCTTTGCACAATTACCATTATCCAATCAGCTGCTGCCTTCAGCTCAGACTACTCAGACTAGAAAAAGGATCTAGCATTCATTAGGGCAACAGAATGCTTCAAACAAATCTTGTAGGATCAGCATTTGAGACCTTTTCCCTCCACAACTTACGACGGTTAGAAACAGGTTCATCATGTTCTGACGCCAAGGCAAACAGAGACTAGCCAGCCTTTCTCCACACAGCTAATTTAGTTCTTTTCATGTGTCGAACTGATTGCAACATCCCCAGTGCCTCCAGGGAGAGACTGGCCAAAGGTGGTAAGGCAAATTTGTATATATATAGTGCCTTTCTAGTCTTCTGGTCACTCAAAGCACTTTACACTATGTCAGCATTTACCCATTTACGCCCCTTCATACATTGATGGCAGCTGCTCACTGGGAATGAAGGGAGCTAAGTCATTCATTCCCTTGTTCATGCATCGATGGGACAGCCACGGTGTTCGGTGTCTTACTCAGGGACACTTTGGCCCAGCGTATTGAAACCTTCAGAATCCCTGGTGTGTTTGATGGTGCTTCAGATATTATGGATGAGTCAGACTTTTCCTGCAGTGATTGTACAAAAAGCTGTTTTGAACTTTGGTCTAAATGGGTTTGATTTCCACAGATTTGCCACTGGGCTTGTTAGATGTAGTGAAGGTTGGGTCATTGGTGTGTACATGACGAGTTTCTTAGTTTGTCAAAAAGGAGAAACAGGAAATCAGAAGGAGGGCAACAGTATACAGGCAGATGAACAAAAGCCTTTAACACAGTAGCACAAAAGGCCTTTTAGGCTTCTACCACAGCAGTACCCTGATAGCTGCTACAAGGGGCCATTTTAAAGGTTCTCTAAAACACTTTGCTCAAATGGTTTCACACGAGATACTAAAGAACCTGGCCGAGTGATTCAGGGATGGGTAAATAATAATAATGATTCCCCATAATACCAGTTTTCCAGTAACCTAAGTGACCTAAGCCAGTTTCCATATTTATAAATTAGCTTCAGTAATAATCTTTGCAAAATCCAGCAACTTATCTCCAGCAACCATGGTTTACCCCCACTGACCTAGTATAAGGGAACAGTATAAGGGGGATCTGCTCTTGGCATCGGTCCATGGTATTTGTCTGTCGTGGGTCATGGTGGACATGTCCCCCAGTGCCAGGGGATGAAGCTGGTGATGCTGTGGGAGAGCTCAGGACAATGGAAAGGGATTGAGCTCAGGATTTGTCCCTGTCCTTACTCGTTATCCATCATCCAGTTCACTGAATCCTTCAACTGCCTCCAGACCCACACACCCACACACGCACACTCTGTAGCAAAGGGTGTCGTGTAAACTGCTGCGAACTATATCAGCAGTACTGTTTGCCAAGCTTACATTTCCACAATGAAAGGCTACAAATGAGGTCTCAGTCCAAGCTTACACTATGAGACCATCACTGAACAACTGCTGGTGTGTGTGAAGGTCTTGTTTCTAGTCTGATCAGTCTATTTGTTTTTGCCATGCTAGGGGTGTGGATCATGTGTCAGGACATCAGGCTTTGTCCAGACTGAAATATTTCAACAACTAATGGAAAGATTGCAGTGAACCTTTGTGCGGACATTTATGGTCCCCAAGGGAAGAAGCCCAAGGTGATCTCTCATCATTTCCTCTGGTCGCTGTGGGACAATATGTTTGATTTGATTGAAGTGTCTTGACACCTATTGCATGGATTTGGACAAACTGTAGCGCAGACATCCACGGTTCCTAGACAAAGTCCTGTCTTGACTCTGGAGATCCCCTGACCTTTCCTGTAGCACTACCATAGGCTTAACATTTCAAGATAAAGTTCAATAAGATCAAACCCTCTTTTTGACTAGAGGTCCTTTCCAGTTATGTCTGTTTCTTTCTATTTTGAAACAACCAAAGGGTTCTTCACAGCTCTCCTTCCCACAGTCTCTTCACAGTGTCCAACCTCCCACAGTCTGACTGTGCTGTGTCTTTTAGGTGCCTATTGGTACAGAAGCAGATGGCATGAACATCCTGGGTCTGGTGTTATTTGCCATGGTGTTTGGCGTGGCGCTAAGGAAGCTGGGAGAGGAGGGAGAGGAACTGATTCGTTTCTTCAACGCTTTCAACGAGGCCACCATGGTGCTGGTGTCTTGGATCATGTGGTGAGTACAGATTTAAAAATAGCACTGGAATTTGTATGCATACTGCATCAGGTCATGGTTTCAGACAATACCTTCTACGATTTTCTATGTTGGTAATCGATTCCTTCTCATGTCTCAGGTATATCCCCTTTGGCATCATGTTCCTGGTGGGCAGTAAAATCGTGGAGATGGAAGATGTGGTTCTTCTTGTCACTAGTCTGGGAAAATACATCTTTGCTTCAATTCTGGGCCATATTATCCACGGAGGCATTGTTCTACCCCTCATCTACTTTGGCTTCACGCGCAAGAACCCCTTCAGTTTCCTCTCAGGCCTCATCACACCCTTCACCACTGCCTTTGCCACCTGCTCCAGGTATACTGGCGCATCACAGCACCACAGATAAACTGTTTACTACTCTGAAACAGGAAAAGGAATTTGCAGATTAGGAGCAGCAGTTTCACCCTTTTTAGCTTTACTTTTAGATTCTCTCCTGACACACTCACCTTTCCTCTAGGTAAGCTTCACCATCTGGTGACAAGTTCAGTTTGTACACAAGAAGAATCTGTCCGGGCACCAGGACGTTTACGGTGTATATCTTGTGCCACATGAAAGGAAGCTGCTAACTTTGCCTACAGATAGAATTAAATTCATCTTAATGAAACAAAATGTTAATGCTCCATGTTTTCTCTGTTTTTCACCAGTTCAGCAACTCTTCCCTCAATGATAAAATGTGTTGAGGAGAACAACGGTGTGGACAAACGCATCAGCCGCTTCATCCTTCCCATTGGAGCCACTGTTAACATGGACGGGGCGGCCATATTCCAGTGCATCGCTGCCGTCTTCATTGCTCAGCTCAACAACACTGAGCTGAATGCTGGGCAGATCTTCACCATCCTGTGAGTTCAGGGGAGGATATAAAGGTTTTCCTCGCCTGTTCATTATAACCACCAAAGTTAAAGAGCCAACTTTCTGTTCCTACGATCTGTTCATATGATTATTTCATCATTATTTCTAGGGTGACGGCCACAGCCTCAAGTGTCGGTGCAGCAGGCATCCCAGCCGGCGGCATCATCACCATCGCCATCATCCTGGAGGCCATCGGCCTGCCGACCAACGACCTGTCCCTCATGCTGGCTGTTGATTGGATTGTGTAAGTAGAGCCTGTAAACCCACTGGCACACAAAAACAAAAGCCCACACAACCACAGCTGATCAGGTCTGCACACTCCTTGCCAACATAACGGTAAGCAAAAATACACGAGGGTTGCCCAACTGGCAAGCAAGTGGGGAGAAACACAGGGAAAGAGTTTTAAAAACTGAAAGTCTTCTCTCCAAGCAGGCATCAGAGGAAACAGCTACAGGTTAGGTCAGAATAGATAAATGCTTTACAGCAAAAGGAGCATTACTGCTTCATACGTCAGTCTCAGTCAGTCTGTCCTCCAAAAGTCACATGAGGCTTTCTTTTTGTTCTCATGTTATGCAACAAAAACATCTGAGGTACGAAGATTAGACACCGGGCCTTGTGCAGCAGGAATTCCATCAGTGTTGTTGCTATTCCATGTATTCGCTGGCCGGGGGTGTTCTCTTTTCTTAGGAAAGATAATTAAAGGGTAAAATAAGAGAAGAATGAATAGAAGTTGCTCAGAAGGAAGACGATCCTGGTAATGGTTGTTTACCCAGGTGATGATGGCAGCTCAAAGATGTTAACTCCTGAGGTAACTTAAACCCTTTGGCCATGTTTCCATGTTTGCCAAGAGTCTTTTGACTGTAGCCGTCTGTCTCGGCATACAGGGATCGTACTACCACCGTGGTGAACGTGGAGGGCGACGCTCTGGGTGCTGGAATCCTCCACCACATCAACCAGCAGGAGATGAAGAAGCAGCAGGAGCAGCTGCAGCAGGAGGGAGGGGAGCTGGCCGAAGTGCGGGTGGAGGCGGTGGCCAACGTCCAGGCGGAGGAGGAGACCTCACCGCTGGTCACGCACCAAACCAAAGCCTTAGGGGCCACGCCTGAAGCCATTGAGTCTGTCCTGTGAACTCAGCAAGTTTTTCTTGCCTCCTGACCTTTTGACACGTCTGACGTTGCTGCTTGATGCACCCTTCTGACTCAGTGTCCATTCAACAAAACAAGGTCACTGATGGTTTCACTTGTGAGGAAAGTGCCATCGTTACAGTCTGTCTAGAGCATTGACGGTCTCCTGTGCACTTAGTGCTTTCCAAATTTGGTTGCTTGGGTTAACATGTCAATAATTGGGTTTCCCTCCAAGTATTTTGATGCAGATTAGGATATGATGAAATGAGAATGATAAGTTTAAAAAAAAATCCTCAGTCTAGCTAAAAAAAAGCATTGAAGCAAATTTTTTGTATCTTTTAAATTTTTGATTCAGCGATACATGGTGATTACACACCACACTTTGTGTAAAACGTCCTTCAGACATTCCCATAAATGTAGTTCTGTTTGTCTCATGTGCCAAGATGCTCGCGGCCATTACTGTTTGTACATTAGTATGTCATCAAGTGCATTTGTTTGTTTTTGTTTTCAGACAGCAAACACAATGACCAACATTAATACACTGAACACTTACAGCTTGCCAAACACTAGTTGAGATAACTAATGACAGGTGCTGGTGCTGATTCTGCCGTTCTCAATCAAATCACACTAGGAAGGTTTTGGTCCAGGGTTCAAAATTCTTGTTTGTCATAATTCACAGAGATGTTTACAAGACGGGCCCAGACTCTTTGTTTGCTGACCCACAGCAGACAGTGTCAAACATTAACCCTTTAAATGGCAGGTTCACAGCTTGGCCTATTTCTATGTACAGGTTCCATGTAACCCGGTTAACTAGTGACACACAGTCTGGTGAAGCATTCTGAACATTGGACTGTTTCTACACATGCATTGCCGTTATGGTCTCATGTTGGAAAACCCTCGACTGATCCCGTTTATCCCTGAGTAAACAGAACGCCAGTGTTATTTACATAACCACGGTTCTCTAAACCTCTAATACCACTGAAAAACACCTCATAAAAAGCAAATTGCACACATGATAAGGTACCTCATGTTACCAATCTACACTACTCAGCTCATATTAGTATGAGCAGTTTTGCTCCTGGAGTGTGTGTTTCAACAACGACTACACACTGAACACCCAACCGCCAGCTCTCAAAAGTCACATTCTTGCCTCAGTCCTTTTTGAATTAGGCGAGTCGGCTGCACAAATGAGTGTTTGTTCGCCTCTTTCTCTCCTCTTTGTTTGTTCTTGGGCTTTGTTTGCCGGCTAAAGCAAACAATGTTCACGTTCAGCTGTCAGGTAACTATTGTTAATCAGTGCTACGGTTGCTCAGCTGATGTGATACTGGAGTAACAAACTAAACAGATGATAAGAAGAGACTTTAGTCATGGTGAAACAACCAGCAGACAAGGAGCAGCTGCTATGGTTGGCCAAAAGCTGAAGACCTCCAATTTGAAGGCATCTTGAGGAGCTTATGGGATCCTGTTAAAGACATAATTATTGAACCTAATTACAGTTCTAACAGTTTGTACTGTAAACACACTTGTTTGTTTGACATCATAGAAAACACTCCAGCCCCCCATTAATTAAAGAGCAGCTGATCGATTGAAGGTCTGTAGTTCAGGATGGAGAAATCTCAGTATAATCGGCATTATCATGTCTCACTTGGTGTTTTCTTTTTAAAGTGTAGTACTGCCTGGTATTTTTCCTTGATCTGAGGATAAGAACTCTTGCCCCATGTCGTAGCTGATGTCCATGCAGTGCGGTATACGGTTTGATATGAAGGAAAGTGCCAAATTTCTAATGGTTTAGCAGAAAGTTGGGTTCAGGGTTTGGTGCCGGGACTTGATTGACAGGATGAGCCTGTGCTGTCCTCTGGTGGTGAAAAGCATTACTGTGTGTGTGTGTGTGTGTGTGTGTGGATGTGTGTGTGTGTGTCTAAAACACTTGCGAGTCCTCAGCCGGCAATGTTGAATGATGTCTGTATATTTATTTCACCTGTTATTTAACCTTCATAGGAAACAGCTGGTGATGAGACCGCTCCAGGGATGAGTGTCGTGATGTGTGTTTTAAAGTGAGAACCACTAAGAGATGAAGGAACGTCCGCGTGCGTCAAACTAAAACTTCCTGCAATGTCGCCGTCACGTGGTGTCGCAGATGCTCACTGTGGTGTGTTGGTGCTGCTTTAGTTGTGGAACCCGGTGTGTGTGTGTGCGTTCAAACCGCCTGCTTTAAAGATGAAGGCAACTAATATGTTTGAAAGCTCCTTACTCAACATTTTAGATTTAACAGATGACTTATCTAAGCTAACCACTGCTCTGTTGACCTAAGGCTGAGTTATATTACACACAGTACGATATGTGTACTATAAATATGTTTGACATTAATTTATTTGTAATTGTTTTAACTTTTTTGTATTGTTTGTACCTTCTCCTTTTAACACTTTCTCTCTATGTCAATTTTTTTATTGTTACGATACAATTTTTAATGAATTCCTCTGCCAGTTTTTCTGATAACCTGTTGTTACAAGTGTGTATTAATTTGCTTCGTTCGGGAGTAGCCGCCACTTTGCCTGTGCCATGTCCACGTCTAACACCGTGCTGTTGGTCCTGCTGTCTGTCAACATTAAAGGTGATACAGTAAATTTTTCATGCAACCCAAATGAAAAGGCTCCTGTTTTCTGTTAGATTCGTTATTTGGGCATGTTTATATCCATCAGGACAGTAAAAGGAATTAATGGTGAATTTGAACTTAAATGCAAAATTCATCTCTACAGTTTAGCTAAATGCACAAGGCCGTGTTTGAAGGTCTCATGTTTTAAAACTTTCATCAGTTTAAATATGATTTATCATAATTGATTTATAACGTGTAAAAATACAAAGTCAACCTTTTTGTCTGTTTCGGATAAAACTGTATTGAGTAGCCATTTCCTGTTGAACCATTTACTGCACTTGATACTCACAAAAAGGTGTTTACTGTGTCGGAGCTGTTGTATGTTTCAGTGGCAGTTATATGAAGCAACTTTCCACCCAGATCAACAGATACACAAACAATCCGAGGCTACAGATGTATAAATGATATGTGAAATTGGTAATAAATATATATATTCACAGGTAAGTGTAAATACAACTATAGATAAAACCAAGCAAGAATCACCAGGTGTTGAGGCTGCATGACCTGAGAAGACAGATCACTGACAGAACAAAGGACTTGTTGGCTGCTCAGACACTGAACTTCGTAAAACACTTCTTAAAGCTGCATTGAGCCAGCTTTTTGATACCGGTGTTGAAATGAGTTATCCTGTGTGTCGGACGATACTGAAGCTGCTTTTGATTCTTTGGGATGAACCTTCATATCAAAAGTCTGTGTGACCGTGTTACAGTGGATGCTGCATTGTGCTAATGTCTGCAGTCCGAGCTTAGTTGCTCATACGTCTCCCTCTCCCCTGTTTCCTGTCTGTTTGCTGTTGCTGTCCAATGAAAGGCAATATTCTCCTCCATACTCTGATGTGTGAATGTAAATGTTTGATAACAGTCCAGCACAGTGTTTAAAGAGTAACTTAACACAAGGCTGAGGAGCAGAGTTTCCCTGTGCTCTCTGATTGCAGGTTTCAACCTGTCTGAACATCACTGATGGCAGCGGGGTGAACTATGCTGAAGTGATATTTGGCAAAAACAACATTTTCATTTGTGTGTTAAGTTACTCTTTAACGTGGCTTTGAGCATCATTTACCAAATACGTTTTCTGAAAATCATCTTCAAGGTATCTGTGTAGTTTGTTACATAACCTGGGACGGACGATCTCACGTCATCTAGTTTTCATCTCAGTTCACATAAAAACTGGCTGTGATCCACAGGAATACTGTCTTACCTTTAAAGGGGTTTTATTTGGCGTTTTATTTCAACCTGGGGCCTAATTTCCAATGCTTTTGCATCCAAATGACGACTGGGGATAAACGTTTGGAAACTGTTCCCTTATCCTGCAAGCTGTTAGCCAGAAAACAATGCTACAAAAGGATGCTAACACTCCCGTGCATTCACCGTCACTGCTAACCCTCGGGTCTGCAGGGAGCATTTTAACATAAGCACTACTTCATAAAGAAAAATGCTGATCAACACTGGAGATGGCTGCTGCAGACAGTGTGGAGCTAATGCTATTAGGTGAAGTTAGGGTCTTGATCTGCCATCAGTGCACAGAAAAGCAAGTTTCGTCGTGTAGTGGCTGTACACTGATGGGGTGCAGGGCCTTACACTGGAAACTTTTCTGTTTTCCATCAATATTGGAACAATTTTTCAAATTGTTCTCTCTGATAGTCAGTCAGATTCCATAACATGAAAACGCTGGCAGTGTTTGCAGTGATTGTGTTCCACCAGCTCTGGTATTGTGATGTTGTCATTCATAAGGTGGCCATGTGCAGAGGAGTTGTCTTTGGTTGACCGCCAGATGTTCTCTTACTGCTTAGACCTTTCCTGCTGCTCCTTTGACAGCAACGTCAATGGATAAATATGATCAGAGATATGATATATGATTTGATTTATTAATGTTTAAACCCTAACCAGGGTTCACAATAAAGAAATACACATTTTGACCAAAACTGGCCACATCTGACTCACTTTGACATGAAGGTGTCCAGTGGAGGAGCATCAGAGTCAGAGGGAGTAAAACCATCTACTGCAACCCCGCACATCACTGTGCAAGTGTGCACTTGAAATATTATAAACAGAAGCTTTATATGCAAGCTGTCATGCTATAATCTGTCCACGAGATGTCAGAGTTTCCCCTCCTTCAGTTATAGTCACAACTTGAACGTCTGCAGTGACCTTCTACACACAGGCAGACGACCACAGTGTCTGAGTGTTCCTGCAGAGGGTCAGAGAAGACACACCACCGGTCAAAAGCCTTTGTTACTGATGTCCACTACTTCCTGACCTGAAAGTGTAACAGTGTGCTGTCTCTGCTGGAACAGGTTGGTTGTAAGCTGTGTTAAATGAGTTACGACAGGCTGTTATTCAGAAAACGAACTGAAAACTGTATTTCATGATGATACTGATATGTGGCCTGTGACAGGAAGCGAGAGGCAGAGGAGATTTCAACAGAGTCACATTCTACATCACTTAACAGCTTCACTACACTGAGAACTCCTGATATTACTTTACTTACTGGCAGCCATGAAGCTTCTTTTCTGACACGTGTTAGTAAGTTCTTAAAAATCGCAAAGTCTTTCCATTTCTGCTACTTTGTTTTCTACTTCGCCACATTTTAATTCACTAAATTTACCTGACAGCTATAGAAACATTTCAAATAATGATTAACAAGACATTTCTAACATATTATGCACTGTTAAAGATTAAAGAAGTCAACAGACTATGCAGTAGTTAAATGGTTTCAGGCTGGCAGCGTTCCATACATCCATCCCGTGAATCCAACAGGATCATATTTTGGGATTTTCAACCCCTCTTCATTTATGACCCATTAATACAGTTTACTGATAACCTTCACCATTATTTCCCATCTGCCCCTCTTTTACCTTCTTCCCCTGCTGTCCTCAATTTAGCTGAACGTCTGGATTCGCATCTTCCTGAACATTATTCACATGTACATGGGATAATGACAGTTAATCAACAATCGAATTACTGTCTGTAAAGAAAAAAAAGAACTGATCAATCTACTGTCAAATAAAGATGTGAAATATAAACAATGTGCAGTTTGTGTCACATTTACTCTTATTACATTCTAGCATCTTTCTGAGAAGACTATGTCAGGAGAGACTTTATCATGAGTGTCCTCTGTATGTATTCTTATATTAATATCTGATATTCGGTTATATTAACAGTGTTTAATATGCCTAGACATCTACATTTATATATATTTCAAAGATTATGAAAAGCTGTCACAGTATATGTGCTGTGTTGCTGTAGAAACTAAGCTCTGATTGGGGTTAAATGCATTTGCTATCGTTCGGTATCATGTATTTGACATAACGATTAATCGATTAATTGATAATTAATCTGACCAAAGATCGCCAACATTTTTATTTATGTATTTTTGGCAAACAAAAACTACACATTACAAGACGCTGGAAATCCCTTGTCAAAAAATTCCGACAGCCTTGAAGGCAGCAGGGATGATGCTGCCTTGGATCCATATTACCTTGTTAGCAGGTTGCGGGCTAGCTGCATACAGGCGGCACAGTGCGGCTACGAGGGGATGTCCCAGCCTTTGTAACACAAAGTGAACGCTCCGTGGGTTTGATCGGCTCTACACAGGCGGAACTAACCTCCAAAGTCTGGCGAGATGACGACGCGGTCGGAGAGAGAAAAAGCCCAGAAACTGAATGAGCAGCATCAGGCCATTCTGTCCAAACTGCTGAGAGAAGAAGACAACAAGTACTGCGCTGACTGTGAGGCGAAAGGTGAGCCTGACAGTCTCTGCTGCGAGCCTAGGTCGCAAATGTGTGTGTGTGTGTGTGTGTGTAAACGTGAAATGATGCGGGAAACTTGGCAGCTAACGGCCGGCTAAAGTTAGCAACGTACGGTAACGTTAACGTTAACCTGATGTGAGTCAATGATGTGCAGCTATGCTCGCATCCCTCTTAGCTTAGCTGCCTAACGCTCATACTAGAGTGACATTCCGACATAATTATTGCTTCTTCCTTTAATAACGCATGCTTTTATTTCACTCTGCATATAGAGTCATTGCTTGTCCAGTCAGATTTAAACCAAATTTAATAATATTGAGCGACATATGTCTAAGCTACCATTTAAACACACAACTTCCGCTTGTCTCTTTCAAAGTAAAACAATCATCCAGCGCTCTCAGCAATGGTTATGAGGGTGATGCAATACCACATATGCTAATACTAAATAACGTCAATAATAATTACAACAGTAACAACAATGTTAGTGATAATAAGCATGACAACAGTAACAACAACAATAATAAGAAAGAGAATAACAAAGAAAACAATGATGTAGTCACGTGGCTGTAAATAGCATAAGAAATAAGAAATAACGGCAGGTTGCTGGTTTAAACATTTACATTAATAATTGATTAATAACTTTGTCATACATTTTCTGAATATGTGGACGAGTTTGCCTAATAATTTGTGTCATTTAATCGTTATTGTATGTGTTGGGTGATTTTTATAACTGTGTCTTCCTGACAGATTTCTGGTATAAGCTGTGCAATGTAAAGACTTGCTTTTATTGTTGAATATGGATTCCTGGTGGCTTTCTTTTATCTCTGAGGTATTTCATGTGTGGGGAATAGCTTATTTTACTTCCTTGTTTTTTATTTTGTTTATTTTTTTACAAGTTACTGTCGAAATTCATGCTTAGCGTTTTAATTTTGAAACGGCGCGGCCTTCATTTCCGGTTTTGTATTTTATGCTTGCGGCTAGCTTGACGCGGGATTTGCGACAGTATCGATGTCATGTCCTTGACTGGTTTATTTATGAGCGGAAAACGCGCGTGTCCTGTGTAGGTAACATTAAATTGCAGGTGTTGTGTGCGTGTGTGTGTGCTCGCTGAATGCCCCGCAAAGGAAAACGCGTTTACTCCAGATACCGGAGGTCTCCTCCCGCTGCAGTCAACACATTACATCTGTCAGGCGGTGTCCTCGTGCAGAGCATACCCGCCTATGAACTCCATTTAAAAATGTTAAAGTTTAATATTCCCCTGCACACACTCTAAGGTTCATTTTGATCGAAGAGGTTTTATAAATATTTAAGTACCACTCCTCAATTCGGCATTCATCCAATACATCAAACAGCGGCGCATTGCAAGAAGAACTTCAGTGTGTGTGAACTTATACATTTTGTATGCTTTTGTATAAGAATTCCCAATGGTGTGTATTATAGACCTAAAAAACACATTAACGCTATAACGTTTTGCACAATTGCTCAAACAATATTTCCACAAGCTGCTGACTGTAAAGCTACGTGAGTGTTCGCGGATGAGCATGGGAGCACGAAATTCCCAGACTTTTGAGTGGAGTTTGAACGGCTCGTATCGGGGCTACCTATGACTGAGATTAAACGCCTTTTGCGTCATCACCATGCCTATGCTGCCATCTGACCACTGTAATCTGTACTACCAGGCCTCCCCCAGCCAGAGAATCAGCTAGGAGCATGATTTGCCGCTGATGCTGCATCTTTCATCTGCTTCAGTAACATTTCAGCTCGCATCCCTCGTGTTAGTCTTTTCCCATCCTATGCATCATATTTATAGTAAGTTAACGCTTCATTAATAATCTCATAATTAAAAAAAATCTTGTCCGACTGTCCACTCCGTTGCTTTTAACAGATCTTTCCACTGACCTCTTTCACAGTGGTTAGAGTTTGTGTGGTCTCTGTTGAGTTTCATTCTTCACATCCCATCACAAGGCATGATACATGTTGAAACAGCGCTTTGTTATTTTCTATGTGCAATCACACATTAGAGCGGACCAGACACACACCAGCACACATGCCAGATGTCCTGTACCAGTTTGTTTTGCTTGATTCGTATTTAAACTGCTTCACCTGTGCCTGCATTAACGGTGTGACAATTGAAGTAATACTAAGACTAATCACAGACTCTTCTTCTCTGCTCCTGTCGAGCTCAACGTTCCTCTCCCGTCGCTGTCCGTGCCTGTCGTGTCTGCAGAGTGTTATCCGCTGCTCTGGTGCATGAGATGAGACTAGTTCCTGAAGCCTGCACACGACCACAGCAGGAAACTCAACCGTAGCCATTTTTGTTGTCCTACACTGATGGTAGAGAAGGAGTTGGAACTTAAAGCGTCTCGTGATGCACAGTGGCTGTGGCGGCAGCGTTTCCCACTGTAGTAAGAAGTCAGACTATGTTTGATGCTGTTATATCCGAGTAGAAGATGATCTGCAGTTTCTCCTCATTAGCCCTTCATGTCATGTGACCCAGTGACACGCACTGGACGGAGGGGACACACCTGTTTGTATACGATCATAAAGCTTCTTACGTTGATGTTTCTGTCGGGATTCTGCATTTTGATTCCCAGCAGCCTCGGTGTCATGTGACCCACCCGCCGGCCTCTGCTCACCGGTCACGATGAGAAGGTCTTTTCATTTGTCATTTGCTTTTCAGCCGGGCTGTGAGAGGGAGAGAACGTGCACAGACGGACGACCGCAAACAATCTGCAGCGATACTGAACAATCAAGTTTTTTAATTCATTCTTGGGCCGAATAAACATTTTCATTTGTCAGTCTTTGTTTTTTATCTTTTTATTCCCTCCTGGTATTAAATGTAAATATTTGGGACCTCTCGTCTGTCAAGTGCAAACTGTACCCTGCACACCCTGATATTAGATCCCACGTGAACAGAACGTGGAGCAGATCTGAAGTTTGCTTTTCAGCGAAGACCCTCAAAACACTCAAACGTAGGCTTGAGCCAAAATCAAGAGGCAGCGACACATCCTGCTGCAACAGTCTTTACAAACTCATTATCCATGAGTCAGGTCTGAAGCTGATATCCGTGCTGCCTCTGCTGATTGGTGTCCTCGTCATAAATGATTTTAGCCAATCACGTAAACGATCTGCTCTAAAACCAGATCCGCTGATTTGTGTTTTCTGCATCGGTCGGTGACGCTGCGCCCTGCGGCCCGAGGCATGTTTGCTTATGTTAGTCATAAAGCAGCAGCTTTCAGCCGGGCCCCGTGAGTCATGTTGACTATGGCGCAGCTATTTTTATCCAAACAATATACAGACATGGTGAGCGAGCATCGTAAATCCAAAACTGAAAGTAAGTCTAATGAAGCAGCACACTGTGGGGGAAACAGTCTGAAACATCTGGGATCATTAAAACAATCCCAAACTTTATCAGCATGGTGAAATATTGTTTTTAATGCTGCACGGTGCAGGTGACAAGGTGCAAAGTGATAGATATTTATATACCAGCCAGTTAACATCTGCTGAGGCTGGTCTCACTGACTCTAAGCCTGGGGTCATTGGGGTTAAGGCCTTTTCTATGTACTGAATTAACACTTATTGTTTGTGAGGCTACAAAAGGTTGATTAATCGATTAGTTGTTTGGTCCATGACAGGTCAGACATCAGTGTGGAAGTGTGGCACACTGTTGCCCAAAGGCCCACGTTTGCTTTGATGTCACTGAGGATGAAATGTTCACATTTGAAAAGCTGAAATCAGAGAACGTGGACGCCTCAAAATGAGTCGTCGTTTATCATCATACTTGTGGATTAATGTGGTAGTTGACGACCGATCAGTTGGTCAGCTGACTGTTGCAGCTCTCGCTCTCAGCCTGACTGATGCAGCAGTGTGAAAGGCAACATCAGAGCAGGAGATGGGGAAGTGGAGATGGTGGAAGTGGTCTGAACTTTGAACGTTTTTTGTGGTTTGAGCGACTGCATGGTTTCATTATGCTTTTCATGCAGAAACAAGACGAGCTCGTATATTTCTATTAGCGATTTGACCTCGTGGTCCACACAGGACGTAAGATGCAGTCCTACAGGACCAGGCTCTTGAAGGTGTCACCTTGGGCCTTGACGAAAGTCCCGCAGCTCCAGCATGAACGCGCTGTGACCTCACATTCCTCCTCCGGAACATTCCCGCTGCTCCAAGATCCTCGTCTGTCATCATGCACAAGGATGTAATTCATACTCTGCATTTATTATTCAGGCTATCTGATGCACAGTCAGAGCGAGAGCTGTCACGGCCATCATCTGCCATGGTTTCACTGCACAGAGATGAAGACACACGGCTCTGCAGAGCTGAACTTCCTGCTTGGCGTCAACTTGTGCGACTTCCTCTCTCAGAGGGGGTTGAGCGCGGACGTGTCCGTCGGACGCGGCGCGCTCTGAGCAGAGACGGCGTATTAGCCGCCATTGATTTTTAAAAACAAGCACCGGCCCCGGCGGGCTGATGGAGCGCTCAGATTACAGAGCTCTGGCGCGATTGATCGGTTTGTTTTCCGGGTTTGGCACGAGGACACACACTCCGCGCCGCCTGCTGCAGCCTGTGTGTCTGGGTGTGGCTGCCCTGCCATGTCCACTGCAGTGTGGTGACTCACCTTAGCCTCCCAGCTGTAATTCCACGCTCACTCCTGTCCCCTGTCCACACACACTGCCCTACATTTTCTGTGTGTGTGAGAGAGAGATGGAGTCCTTATTGATTGCAATTCCATTTTCCCATCCTCCTTGGCATCTCAGTCCATCCCGGACTATAACTTTCGCCTTCGGTTTTTAACACAGTCCTTTCAACCGGCGCGACTCTGGACACACGCGGTCACGCACGCGGGCTGGCGGCGTGTCAGCGTTGTGATTTGCGGTTGGGGGTGGTGGTGGGGGTCTCTGAGCCGGCACTCGCTCTGCTCTGTGCTGGCACGGCAGAACTTGGCAGGCGCCCGCAGGGCACTCAGCGCTTTGACGACCCGTCCTTGGTGCATCTCTGCTGTCACACGCGGAAAATGCTGGCACAGGCCCACACACACACACACACACACACACACACACAGACAACACAATCCATGCTAATTTGCACCCATGCACACCTGCAATTACACACATTTTAAAGGTGTGAAGGACAGGTTAGCCTGGCAGTGTCCGGAGACGAGACAGCCCTTCATGAGGCAATGCAGCCCCACTCCCCACAGTGGGGAGGACTGTCTCCTTGCAGGTCAGGGTCAACGTCACATAAGCTGTTTGTTTAGAATGTTATCTTTGTTTATGCCGTTATCTATTCCCACGATGAAGCGTGCACGTCGGTGGCGAAGCCGACCGCTTGCAGGCTGAAACAAAGACGCGGACTTCTGCGATGCCACTCGACAGCTACAGGGCCACCATGCTGCAGCAACGCAAGTGATGCCTGCCTGACACTGGGAACACGGTCACCTAAAGCCGCTTTAACACCAGAATATCGTAACAATCGTAATGTGTTTGCATCAATGTTTAGTTATTTATCATACTCTGCGACCAGTGTGGAGCACGTAGTCGAACTGCATCGGCTCACACTGTGAAGCGAGTTGCTGTTCTTAACCAATTAGGGCTGACTGAGTATTAGTGGATTAACCTTCACCAATATATATCGGCGGGACGGTATCATCAGCCGATATGAACGTATGCAGGCGTCAGTATAGATGTATATTTTCTAGATATACGCCGTTATTTCCGGTATATTATGCAGAAATAAAATGCCGTGGTCATGTATTGACTCAGGCTCAGACTCAGACAACTTTATCGATCCCGGTGGCCAATAGATCGATAGATAGCTTCCCAATCTCCACGTTCCTTTCACCAAACACCAATCAACAAATATTCAAAACGCCCGAGGAAACGTATCAGAGACGTGCCACTAATTACAACAGTGAAAAACAAACAAAAAAAATAGATCGATCAGTCAAAACAAAAAAATAGCTATTCAAAAACAACAAGTCTAGAATCTCTATGTAGTGGCGTCAGTGTAAAATTATATAGATATTGAAGTGAAATCGATTCTTTAGTAAAGCAGCCTTCTGTGATTCTTTGCACAGTCCACATAGAAAAGCTCAGAGCTCTTTCATTCCAGCTCAAAACGTGGCCAGAGTGGCAGCCATATTGCCAGTCTGTGAATCTCCCCTCTAACATTAGCGTTGGTATCAGTCAGGCTCTGATCAGCTATGAAAGTATGATTCCCTAATGCCTTAACTGACGAACCGTCGCGTCAAACGCACCAGTTTTCAGCGCCGACTCGGTCTGGCTGTTGTCCACTTCACTCTCGTCGCCAGCAGATGGAATCCTATCTTCACTTTATCCGCCCATCTATTTCCCGTGCTGTCTGCTCGCCGGAGTTAAAAGACTCTCATCCCTTTGGTCGCCAGTTTGCTGAGGCTCCGGTATAATTAATCTCTCTCCTATGGAGGAGCCAGCGAAACAAACCGCATGCCAGATTGCAGGCTAAAAGTTGTTATTTCGACTGGAGTGTCTGGGCTCACTCCCCATGTACATCCCTCTGGCTGTTTGAGTCTTTATTACCTCTGATAATGGTTTTATGTACTATCCATCTGTCATGATTTATAGACTGCCTGCGCTGTAATGTTCCCCCGTTTGTTTAAGAACAGACAGTGCGACCAGATGACGAGTTTTTATTAGCCTTCCTCTGGTAATAATAAAGAGGAAACGCCGCGTGGAGAGGGAAACATTCCTCCTCGTGGAAACGCTCGTCGTCTTTGCCGCTCGCCCTGAATCCCGCTAATGGACCAGCAGGGAGCAGCACAGTGCTTTTTGATTTCCCGCTCAGCGTCCTGCTCCTCGCTCTCTGATTCTCCTCTCTCCTCCGGCCCGGGCTGAAGGTTTGGCAGCCTCCCGATGATTTTACTAAGAGGACGTTTTATTAATTAGGAAATGGAGGTCGTTAACCCTCTTTAAAGGAGGATGCCACTGAGTTCCGGCGCAGGGACGGTTTGATTTTCTTGCCGCTATGCAGTTTCTTCTCTCTAAAAGCAAAAAAAAAAAAAAAAAAATTGATTCAATTTCATGCAACAAAGCATCATTTAAAGAACTTCTAAACATGATATACAGAGCTGGTAATGCTGAGCTTTCTATGAGGGCATTAAGACCAAATAAAAGCACTTAAGTGCAATTAAAATGATGAAACAGACGGTTCAGATAAGAAGGCAGGAAGGTGGCTGCGACAGGAGCCAGCATGGATTATTGGGTGCTGTGGTTCAGAACAGACAAAGGCCACAGTGTTATTAGTCCCGCAGGATTTGGCGAGTCAGGTTGGACATGGTTTAAGACCTCAAAGTCCGCCTCCCTCAGCCATAAAGCTTTAAACTTTCCGCCTGTGCTCCGAGGAGAGGAGCGGCCCCGCCTTCTCATCGCAGACTTTTGTTTTCCGGCTCGCAAGTATTGATCGAACGAGCTCGAAGGGATCGCATCAGTCATTTCAGATGTTGCCTGTTTATTTTTCCTGGCTTATTTGCTGCCTCAGAGCATTTTCACGCAGAGCCAGAGCACCCGTCAGCGCCTGTTCTGCTGTTCTGCAGTATTAAAACTGGGTGGGCGGCTGATCTCTGTGGAAGAGCCCGGCGCCTCACCTGATATCTGTGGTGGCCCGTCCGCACTTAAGTGCCACTGTCACACACGCGTCAGTCGTTGTCCTCAGGTTGACAACTGGGGCTTTAATTTCACGCTCGGCTGGCCGCTGCCCCCCCCCCGCCCACTCGTCCTCGTCCGCTGCCACTCACGCAGGCTCCAGGGTGTGTGTCTGTCTGCGCGTGTCTCAGCTGGGATGACTCTGTTTGTTTGTCTGTGTGTTTCTGTTTGTGGGTAAAAATATAGGTTTGCGCGTGTGTGTGTGTATTTACTCAGGTGTGCGCCTTTGTAATTTTCATTGGTATCTGTTGTCTGCTGGGGGGTTGTGTTTCTGTCTCAGTGTTCCGGTGCATGTGTGTGTCTTCCTTTATGGCGGAGTGTACTCGAATTTACCTCTGTGGAAGTGCCTGCGTGCGTGTGTGTGTGTGTGTGTGTGTGTGTGTGTGTGAGAATGAGAAGAACTCATTTGTGTCTAATCAGGTCAGCAGTCTACAAATTAGCATTGGTGTGTTTCTGTGCTGTGTGTGTGTGTGTGTGTGTGTGTGTGTGTGTGTTGGTACTGCAGGGCTCATGTCTACTGAGAGAACTCAATTCAGCTGTCTATTTTAGTCCAAACTTCAATGCAGAGCCGGTGTAAAGATGACTAGCATAATAAAACTGTCATTAAACCGAACACAGATGAACAGACGTGCTTCAGATCCAAGGCCACTGCTTATTTATGCGCTGTTCACTTCACAGCAGTCCTGTACAGCGGTCGTGGACTCTGGCGACGGGTCGTTCATATCCCTGCAAACCACAGGATGTCGATGGATGCCGGAAACGGCGATCAGCTGATCTAGAGTAGGTCAGCACGCAAACTAACAGTAGGTTAATAGACACAGACCAGTGCGGTAGGTCAGCGATCGGGCTCCACAGCTGAGCCGTGAAAAGGCTGCGCGACATTATTGTGGTAACGTGTCTTAAAAAGCGAGAGCTGTAGCTGATTTAAATCTGGCTGTCATCCCGTTTAAAGCTGCCACCCTGTGCAGCGACGCACTGCTCCAGGTGCCCCCGGATCGCTCCCTGGAAGTCCCCTTTTGCAACCTTGCAGAACGCCGTCAGCCATGTGAACGGCTATTGCTGACAGCTTTTGTGCAATTGTTATCGTACCACGCTGCGTTCAGGGACAGCAGACACAGGTTCACAGCAATGCCATGTGGTTCAGAGGTAGAGAATCTATTAGTGAGCGAATAAAAGCTTAGATTCTTCCTGCATGAGCAGCCGCCATTGTATACGCTGGGTTTGAAGTGTTGAATTCCGACACGTAGTATAAAGCACTTTGAGTGGCTGAGGACCAGAAAGGTGATAAAATAAGTACAGTCTATTCACGGCAGTACATGTAATAACGACATTCAGAAACAATCATAATTCTTTGATCACATATTCAGACTGAAAATGGGCCAATTTTTAATCAATCAAGGCATCTCGAATAGAGAAACGTCTTTATTTCTATAATCATTGGACATTTCTGCGATTAGATAGACGTCTATCATTCTGCAGGACCCTATCAACGGTTTTCGTGGCAAAGTAGCAAAGGAGTAAAGGAAACCTCAATCACCATCAACATGAAGTGTCTGAAAACTGGGTGGCTGACAAAAGTGGGCAGTAATCAGATTACACTGGGTGACTCAGAAGGACCGCTGGTCATCATCTGCCGACATCTGCCGGCGCTCACCAGTCAGAGCATCAAATGGCATCGGTGCTGGCTGCTCATCGAGAGAAGTGCACGGTTTAGCGAGCGAGGCACAGACGAGGGCTTATGTCTCTCTACAATGGCTCACTTTATATTTGGAGCATAATTTGTGTGAGTCGTTCACTTTTCCAAATACAGTCGGAGCCCGCTGAACCGCTCAATTGATTTTCTCAAAGTAATACAAAGACACACCACGCGTTAGGGAAGAAGATACCATTATGAGAATCTACTGTCGAGACAAATTCAGTTCCAATAATTGATTTCAAGCTGTTGTGTGTGTACGCGGACGATATGAGCGGATGCACACATACCACTGGATATAGGTAAGACTTCAGTTTGCTTTGGAGAGCGTGTTGATAGAGGTCATCTAAGAGCACACCAAAGTGAAGTCCAATCCATACAGATCGAGTCCAGCTTACAATGGCTGAGCTGCTTGATTTAGGCTTAACACTCAGTCATCCCTGCCTTAATGCTCCTTTAGGCCGTCTAGCGCATTAGTGCCACTGCATTAACACACTGATGCTCTTACCCGAAACCGGCGAGCCCACTAGACTGCGCGCATCCCCGCTGCCATCCAAGCGTCCCTGCTGCACCACCATTACGTAGCCTGGATCCATAAAAGTTGATCCCCTGCGCTCGCTGTGTTCAAAGTTGCTTTCAATCGTCAAATTGACAGATAGTAAGCCTCATGCTCTGGAGAGGGACGGAGCCAACGACGGCGCAGAGGGACCGTAGCCACTAGCCCATTAAAATGATTTGACTGTCATTTCCGTGCCATCCCTTCCCCATGGAGGTTTGGCAAAGTTGGGGTCGTTTTGAGTTGCTTTATATAAAGCGGATGATGCATGTGGAGCACAGATTTCTGCAGGAAGCCCCTGACCTGAACTTGCTCAAATATGATATTTTAAAGATTAAACTCATGTGCACGAATGTTATTCTTGGTCTCTTTTCATTTAATACCCTCAGTATGCTTCAAGTGTTTGTTTCATTATCTTTCTCACTTGTGGAATACGTCTGAATTCTATTTTGTAATTTTCCAGGACATAAAGAATACATCGTGTAAATAGTTATACAACGATTAGATAAATGCAGATCAGCCAATGATAGAATGATCATTTAGTGATCTCTAGGGACTTTTCAAGCCCAGTCGGCTTAACTGCTGTAGGGTTTGGAGATGGTCTAACCATTTCATTTGAATTGAATACCTGAAGTGCACGTTAGAGTTTGACAGATTTCACAGTTGAAGACAAATTGAAGACAGAGAGTGAAACCCTTCACACATCAGACAGAAACACCCTGCCAACATCCGGCTTTTGTCTTCAATGTGAAAGGGTACGATCTGCATTCATTCCCAGGTCAAATGACTCTGCAGTAGTCACGGGTATTTATCCAGCTCTGATCCGCAGTGACTGAAACACAAGCACCCACTTGGACACGCTAATTGTCAAGCCTTTTTTTAATGGACGTAGTGGGTTTTTGGACAAGGGTATGCAGGGACCCTCGCGGACTTGAGCAAATAACGAAATCCACATCACTCGGACCCTCGTAGTGACTTGGACGTAGAAACCATGGGTTGGTCTTTACAGAAATAGCCAAACACAGACCCCCCTAATGTTACTTTGTAAATTTGTTGCGGGAGGTTTTGTGGAGCTGTTCAGCCATCCAACAAGTACTTTTCATGGAGCATACTAGCTCCCTACAGCTGCATGTCCCAGGAATTGAGTCAGCATCCTCGTCACATGTGGTGAAGTAGAGGACAGAGAAATAATGAAAATGTCGTTCTTGCTGTTCAGGAGAAGGACTTCATGAACAACGTGAAGGTCTGAATACTTTGAAGATCCCGAATGTTCTTTCAAATCAGCAGGACTTCAAAGTTCAGACCCTGCTTTACACTGACTGTTGTGTTGCTTGTGGGACAATTCAGAATTCTCCTTCCGCTTCCTCTCAACAGACATTGCGCGATTGCGTGTCAACAAGAATCAAAGTCTTGTCTGAGTCTGCCTGGAGGTTCCTAACATCTTCTGGTTCTTAACATCTTCTGGTTAAGAACCAGAAGATGTAACCCCGTGGTGCTTATTTTTGCAGTGGCGTCTGAGTTGGTTTCACCTCGGTGGCACGACCAATTCACGCTGGCATAGGAAACAACGGGCTTGGATCTGCAGTTCAGCCTGTCGTCACGCCACGTGTAACGGATAATGTGGCAGTTTTTCTTGTTTTACTCCTGGTTTTTGAGTCTTAGGTGTTATGGATAGAAACATTCTGTGACCCCTGAGTTAATGAAAGCTTTTGAAACCCATTGTATTGAACTCAAAGCGGCTTTCATGAAGCAAAAAGGCTTCGGGTTTTTGAAGTATTTTTCATATTTAGAAAGAGTTTTGTTTAATTACAGTGACACTTATAATTAAAGCTATTAATCACTAAATGAAAGTAATTGAGAATGCTCGCAATAAAAGTACGTGGATTTTAGTTTACATCTGCCTGTTATACACAGAACCTGAGAGCTGAACCCGTGCTAGTTTAAAAAGTAGCTTTCTTATTTGGAGTTGATTCAATGCAGCCATTCTTTGGATGCAACTTGGACATTTAATGTATGAAAAAAAAGATATATCAGCACATTATACTTCTGAATAACTAATAACTGATAGAGAGGAGATTATTTCTTAAACCTCTGGAGCTGTAATCAAATCATATCTTTGAATAATATAAATGGCACCATGCTCCTTTTCTAAAATCCCATTAAGATGCATTGAAGGGATTTGGGATATAACTTCCTGAGCAGTTTTGATAAGAGTGTGTTCAGAATGCTTCGGGATAACCTAAAGCGGAAGCGTGTGCGTTTTGTGTGCGTTTGTGTGCTTGTGTGTCAGTTTTTCAGGCGAGCTTCACCAAAGTAAGGAGAGGCTTTGAATGTTTGTGCTGTTTGGAGTTTATCTTTTCATATTCACCTCTTTGGGTTTCTGTTCGTCTCTGATACTGTACCGTATCTGCATGCCAGTGCACTCAGAAATCACCCAGAAATCCCTCGTCAGTTTGTCCACACCGTGACTTCTGAGCTCGAGTTTGTGCGGATGGGACTGTCTTCTTGCAGCTCTGGTACCCAGACCGGCTGCAGAGCTTGCTCTTGCTGTATCACATTGTAAAACTGCAGTAGGCAGCTCCACACTTTGTGCATGACTGTGAGTTACCTTTGAATTATTTTTAAGGACTGTGTCGAGCTGAAGAGGTTCAGAGAGAATATTTAGCTTTTAATTGAAAGGGAATTGGAAGTGTGAATTGTCTTGCTGGTAAGGATGGAGTCGTCCTCTCTGCAGCAGTGCTGCCCACTCAGTTAAGCTCATAACAGGAGCTTTCCATTAAAATTTGAACCTGTGCAGCTTTAAAGCAGAAATCTCTCTCTGTCCTTCCCCGTTTCAGGTCCCCGATGGGCGTCATGGAACCTCGGGGTGTTCATGTGTATCCGCTGCGCCGGCATCCACCGCAACCTGGGTGTGCACATCTCCAGAGTGAAATCTGTCAATCTGGACCAGTGGACGCCAGAGCAGATCCAGGTACACTCACACACACACACACACACAGAGAACAGCATGGAAGAGACAGCCGGAGCGCTGAAGGAGAACTCCACCATAAAAGACAATCCACACGTACCTTCACACTGCCTCAACACTAGTTGCTCTATTTACATGTTTGAGCCAGTCCCTACATAATCAAGGGGCAGCCACACAGTAACTGATTACATCTGTGACTCTTCTCCTTGATTCTCTCTCTGAAATCGTGCTTTACCACTTGGTCCCTGAAGAATCAGATGTTCTCACTGTGATGATTTCAGACATCATTTCCTGCCAGAGTTTGAAGCAGGAACAGTCAACAAGCTCCTGAGCAACAACATCGAATAAAAAGACCAGCAAAGTGTAGAAGAGTTGTTTGCGTTGTTCAGGTTAGCTTTTAAAACTCCCCAGAGCAGCACAGTGGAATTTCCGGAGAACCAAATCCACTCCATCACGTCCAGATTCCGAGCAAAATCCAAACATCCAAGCGCACACAAAATCCGTGGAACTATCTAGCGACATCAGTATCTTCTGATGCTTAACATGAAGGTCCATGGATTCACATACAACATGTAATGTAGGATTTTGCCTCCTAACGATGCGGTTTAGATGTTTTACTTTAATATAGGAATTAATCCAAGAGATTACTGTCTGTACATTCATGGCTGAAATGAGAACAGGAGCTGCTAGAAGCTAATGCAGCGTGACTTCTCATGGTGCCGATCTCCTTAATCGTTCGCGTGACCCAAAGCATGATGGGAATCCTGGTGGCAATATCCTAAAATATATTAATCTAAAAGGGAATAAATAAAGAAATCTTGAGCTGGTTATATTGTTAAAGTTTTGACATTAGTGAGGCATTAAATGTCCCATCAACACGGTTCTTATACTTCTGAGTAGCATTCTTCTTTTTTTCCATAAAAACGTGCAGAGTGCAGACATAGTGTCAACATAAACATGTAAATAAAACATGTAAACTGAGCCAAACAGCAGTATGTCTATGTAAGGCGTCCCACACACAGAAGTATCAGTGTATGCACACACACAGCGCCACACACACACACATGCATTCGGGTACTTCGACATGCACAGTGGAATGTCGTCATGCTCAGCAACACACAGAAACACACGCCGTGCTCAGTGAATATAGAGAAGTGTAATTAGTCTGTGTATAGGTGTGTTTTGTGGGCAACTAGCATGTCACATTGATTCAATTACACACAATAAATCAGGAGAACTCGGAGGAGTGTGTGTCTGTGCGCCTGTGTGTGCCTCTGTGTGTGTGTGTGAGACTCACCTGAGCATGCTACTAATTTATTTAATCATCTAGTTGTTAATATATACAATTGTTTTGTGTGTGTGTGTGTGTGTGTGTGTGTATTCAGGTAAAGGTGTATGTGTGTGAGAGAGATTGTGTCTGTGTGTGTGTGTGTGTGTTGCGTGTGTTTCTTCAATGCGGCGCCCATCCATCAGCTGAGTGTGAGCAGAAAGGGTCTCACTCTGAATGTTAATCACTGTTTTCAATGACTAATTAATTCTGGATGGCTGATTATTCCGACTCCATCTCCTCCACTTCTCCTATCATCACCCCATTTATCACCCTCCTCTTAATTTAGCCCTGACACATACGGCCAGTGTGTCTTTCACGCTGTGTGTTTGGGTGTGTGTGTGTGAGCGTGCATGGGAAGGAGGCGGTGGGCACACTGAGTTGAATGCAAATGTGACCAATGAAAGAAGCTCCTGTGTGTGTTTGACATGTTCTTAAAGGCATTTTACCAATCGCCCTGCTAGTGCTAACACCACTTCTTTCTTTCTTTCTTTCTTTCTTTCTTTCTTTCTTTTCTTTTCTCAACTTTGTTTTCTTTTCATTCTCTTCCTCTCTTTCACTTTTTGTCTTTCTCTACTTTTCCCTTTCTCTTCTTCCTCTTCTCTCTCTCTCTCTCTCTCTCTCTCTCTCTCTCTCTCTCTCTCTCTCTCTATCTATCTATCTATCTATCTATCTATCTATCTATCTATGTCTCTCTCTCTCCCCTCACAGAGTATGGTGGACATGGGGAACAGCAGGGCCCGACAGCTGTATGAAGCCCACCTACCAGAGAACTTCAGACGACCACAGACAGACCAGTATCCTCCTCCTGCCTTCCGCTGCGTGTTTATTGGTTTCTGTATCGCCATACATGCCACCCTGTGTTTACATATAAATCTAAAAGCGCCCTACACCACCCTGCATTTGCATACAAACTACCGTGCATTTGCATGAAATTATGTCACCATAGTTGTGTCACATACTGATGGGTGACTAACGAGAGGATAAAAAACAGAAATGATGAAATTTTCCTTTCATTTGTCATTCATATCAGTAAAGTGATTCAGCCCATGCCAGAAATACCTTCCCTCCAAAAGCTTCATCTCTTAGTTATGTTATAATGTATCACATGTATTAAGTTAAACTGAGATCTGATGACAGTTAAAGCAACAGCATGTGAGGCAAGTCATTTTTACACTCAGCACTTAATGACGCCTTGTTGTTGATGTGTGTCATGGTGGAAGATCGACAGAAATATGTTGAAATGAAATGCTCAAAGTTGCCGCTCCTGCTCCGCCATGTCAACATTTCATAACTCCGTGCAGCAGCCAGGCTTCCCTGCAAGACGTATGTTAAATTGAAAGGCGCTTAAAAAACCAGAACAAACCCATTCTTACATCTACAAAAAGGGCTGTAGCCTAAAAACGCTCCGAGTGCAAAGATATAAATAAAAATGCTGCCATGATGCCATTTATGGTAAATACTAGTAGTTATAATAGTGGGCAGGACTGAGGAATCTCAACATCAAGGACTGTTTATTATCAGCTGACATTGAGGTATAGCAACAGTTGCATCCTCAGCAGTGATTATTAAAAGTTGGAAAACTTAAAAATCAGGCTGGTGTATTTAATTAAAAATGAAATGAATAATAAATATAACACATTTTTTCTGAATGAATAAAAACCCTGAGAATCCTGAAGGTTCAGTTCTTATTGAGCTTTGATCAGTGGGTTAGATCTGGAAATGGATGAATTACACTGTGATCCAGTACTCTCAGCATATGTTTCGTGAGCATACTGCTTAGTTTATCCCAGGCTGAACTCCCTCCCGCAGCTCCTGTTTCAAGGCCGAGAAACAGCAAATCAGATTCACAGTCATCGTCAAACTTCAGCTTCGTCTGCACGCCCCCGATCACTTCCCGCACCAAATGAGAAGGGACGGGCGCTCTACGTCAGCATCACCCCACACTTTCACACAGGACACCTCAAGCTGTGCCTGTGTACACGGCAGTGTTACAGCACTTTCCAGTTTGCCCTTTTCCAGCATACAAGACAAGACAGCTGTGTGGTTAACACAGCAGCATATGTTCATATTTCCACCAGCAGACTGAAATAAATAATCTCCCTGTTTGAAATGCTGCTCTAATACCCTATCTTGTATCTGGCAGGCCCATTTGTGCGGGTGGTCATCATTCTTCACTCTTTTGAAGTCCATTAGTCGTTCTGACAGCAGCGCCGCTGGCTGAGAACAGCAGATAACAGACCCAGGATTAGAGGAGCTACCGCCTGAATGTGTGCGAGCGTCTCCTCTGTGTGCTTCTGTGTTCAGGCTCACACACCACTTTGGCCCCGCTGTTTACTGTGCTTATGTATGCAAATGACAAAATGGAGTTTGATTCCCCCGCCATGTTTGCTACTTTGTTTTCAGCTCCTACGTGAGTGCGTCTGCGTGTGTATTTATGAATGTTTTTCTGTGTTTTCCGGCAGTGTTCATTCATGTTTTCGGAGTTATTTGCATATATTGCAGTTTTGCTTTTTGGTTATTATTGTAGAGTTTGACTAATGAGGTTGTTTTGAGAAAAATCTTAAATAATAGTAATACTTTTTTATTGAAATATGACATATTATAACTCTATCTTCATATCTCATATCACATTCCCCCCATGATATCACCACGGCAACACTGGATGGATGTGTTTTCATTCTTCAATTTACTTTGTGATACAGAGCAATGTTGGGCTCTGCAGGTGCTTTGAGAGCTGGAGCTACCTCCAGGTAACTTCGGCTTTGTCTTTTCTCATGAGTGGTTCAGGAAACCGCTGCTGTGTGATCCCCGTGTTTACGTTCTTTCATTCGCCCTGACGGAGAGCGCCGGTGTTGCGGTGAGAAGCGGCGCGGCGGAGATGCCTTTGCTCCAAGTGTGTTGCTGTAAAGAGATGAGGAGACGATAACTGAAGCTTTTTATCAGCTTGCTTCATGTTCTCTTCACTACCAACAATCTTCCCCCGGCATCAAAAACATGTTGAAGGAAACAGAAGCAGCCCAGGCTTCTCATCATCTGCCTGTGGTAGATGGTGTAGCTCCTGTGTGCAGCTTTTTTGGGGGGAGGTGCACATCTTTTATGGAGAAGCCTGTGACGTAGCTACAGTGACTATTGGAGTAGGCTCCAGACGTAAACTGTAACAAGATTTATGGTTAATTCATTTAACATCCATCACAGGTTGTACAGCAGAAAGCAGGCTCTAGTACTTTTATGCTATTCTCCCAAAACACAAAAACAGTAACAAAACAGTTCTTTTATGGTGGAGTGTGGAGGATGAATTGAGGTTCGTCACAGCCTGAGGAACGTAGCTGATCTGTAGTGTGGTGGGTACTTCTGTACTGCTTGCCAGATGGCAGCTCAGGATGGGTATTGTTTTTTAGTTTCCTTTGGGCTCTAAGCAGGCACCTCTCCTTACTGATACATCTGATGATGAAGGTGTTTTATATGAAACACATTGCAGCTTGTGTTATTATCATTATTATTGCTATTCATTTTTAGTCATTTCAAAGTTATCAGGGAACTGGCACTGGATTTTTGCGTCCTTACATCTCCTTAAGACATGCTATTGTTTTCTGAGCTTTCTTCACTACAGTGGCGACGTGTGGTGTGTCTGACAGGTTCTCTGTGATGCTGATTTCCAGGAACCCACAACCGTTCACCTGCTCCACCTCAGCTCCACTGATGCAGACAGAGATGCGTCTTTGCTTTCTTTTATGAAATCAGCACTCAGCTCTTTGGTTCTGTTGATGTGGAGCAGTAGGTTGTTCTCTCCGTGCTGAGTTCTAACTTAACCATAACCATCATTTACTGTTCTTCTCTTATGTCAGTCACAGTATGGGTGAACCAATCACTGTTGGTTGATGTAATGAGGCCCTCATCTTGGCAAACAGTACAATTTTATGTGTAGTGTGATAAATATGAAATCCGTTCACCCGTGAGACATCCAACTCATCAGAACTGACTGGATTGGATATAATTTATATGAGAGGTCAGCAGTGGGCCCACATATCAGCCTCTCTGGTATGTTTGGTGCGTTTATAGGTGCTTCATTGCTGTACAATCCATCGTCATCCTCCTCCTTTGCGGTCCAGTGTAGATAACCACCGTGTCATTCGGCGCACTTTTATCCACTCCACTCTTTTTGTAGTGTCGCGCTGAGTATCGTCGCGGAGCATCCGCATCTGCTCTCAATTTTCCCTAGTCAACAGTAACAAACAGGCTCTGTTTGAGATGCAGCACTAGCAGCCCGGCTCTTCCAGCCCGTCTCGCAGCTCGACTCGTGCGGGTGGTCATCATTTTTCAATCTTTTGAAGTCTATTACCCGATCCGACAGAGGCGTCGCTGCTGAAATAGGGAGATAAGAGAGTCGGGATTAGCGGCGGTGTAGTGGCTCGGTGTACTGGTGGCGTGTGTTTTAAGATTGTGTCAGTTGGGGTGTGTGGGTGTGAGGCTGAGTGTGAGTGTTTTGATAAAATTAACCGCAAAATGTTTACTGATACATCACTCGGACTGAACAATATTAGTAATGTCACTGATACCATTAGGCAAGGAGATACAGCTCATGTCTGGAGGCTCTTTCACTGATTATGACATTTCAGGAGGAGCATTGTACAAGGGAAATCATGGAATCTGATTAGTACTCCAAGAAAGTCAGGAAATATCAGGGCTGGTGTCAGGATTATACCACAATGTCGCTTCTTCTAATTGCTTTTTAGGTTTTCATTGGTTTGTGCATTCTCCTTGGCATTTTGTGCCTTTACTTGTTGACAGCATAGACATTGCTTTTAAAACCAGTTTAGTTTGTCCGTAGTCATGAAGTAAGAATAAAGTTTCTTTAACAAGTCCTTCAAACTGAATGACAAAGCACATTTTCTTTCATCGCCATTAAAAAGACTCATGTTGGCATTTGTTGACCTGACGCTCCGACCAGAAGCAACATTACCAAACTGTTAGAAATCACCGTTGCATCTGAGACTCACATGACCCTTTCCCTTCATGGAACTGCAACTGTCGGTAAGCAACGTTTAAAAAAATGACTTGGTGAAGAAAGGTTTGAAGGCCAGTCTCGACTTGTTACACATTGCCTCCTCTTGTATTTCCATTCTTCTTCAGGTCCAAGCCAACACTGTAGTAGAGCAAATTCGGGACCTTCCAGTTCTCATGTGGCTACAACATGCTGATAGCTTTACTATATTTACTACATGTGTGTATAATAGATGCTTTGATACTTCTGTGCAGCGTTTCAGTCCTTAATTCAAACCTTCAGAGCGGTGGAGGTCTTCATCCGGGACAAGTACGAGAGGAAAAAGTACTACGACAAGGAGGCCCTGGCTGCGGCTCCAGTGAGTATCAATATCGCTTCTACTTGTTTTTACATTTTGAGTTTTGGCCCGTCAGTCCGTGTCAGTGTTGGAACTGTGCACAGAGCTGCGGCGGTTGGAGGCCATTTTAAGAACGTGTTTATCACTTTACCGTTTGTTGCATATGTTTGATGTCAGGCCGTTTGATGCCAGGCTCTGCCAAAGACATAAACCAACTCAGATGCAATATGACAGCTTTCCTGACCCTTTAGTTCACTTCTGTTTTCCTTTTTTTTGTTGAAAAGCAACCACGTCATTTTTCCTACCTTACCAACAGCAGCTAAACCCATACACAGACGTTTATTCTAGGAGACTTCATATTAATGATCAAATCTGAATGATTTCTCTTGCCTTTTGGCAACAAACCGAAAATGAATGCTAAAGAGCGTGTGCATGGTTTTGGCTGCCGATGCGTTAAAAGTTGAAATGTGCTACTTATCATATTTGGCATCTTTTCCTCACACAAGACATTTGAATGAGTTCCAGCATGTCTCGTCTGTGCCAAAGCCTCATGGTTGCCTTCCAGTGCCACTCATGGGGCCTGTAAAAGTTTGTATTTTTACAGTCGCTGACCTTCTCTGCACTTTAATCTATCACCCTGGTGATGTTTTCGAAGTTTAACTGTATGGAATGGCAGTGAAGTCCCTTTCAACCCTGATTTCAGCCCGAAAAACACAGTCTTATTGCATCTGATACCAAGAGCTGGTGCACACGGCAAGAGAATAACCTTTCAAAAACCCAGTTATCTCCTAATACAGGTCTTTATCAGTAAGTAGAGATGTTTGTGTGTGCCAGTGTCAAATCTGAACCCTCTGTTGTGTGGATGATGGGAGAGAAAGAATATGATTGCGTAGGTGTGTATGTGGGCGCGTGGGTGCACACCTCCCTGTCGTTTTTCTGGAGAGATTAACTGTGTGAGGTGTGTGTTATTTGAGTGTTTCTCTGAGTAGGTTGCTTCTATACTGCGAGTTACACAAGACAGTGTGAACCCTCACCAAAGTGTGTCCCTGTGTGTTCGTGGTAGGGCTGAAATGTTCTACCAGAACTTTTAAGGACTACAGAACCAGATCTGACCATGATACGTTGGCGCTAGCTCGCTCAGGCGGCACCACCTTGTGTCCGCAAATGCTCTTTGGCGTTTGCTCACAATTGCTTCTTGTTGCACTACACACATATGCTATAGCAGCAGAACAACTCAACAAAGTCAGGCTTGCATCGATCAGTGTTTACTGCTGCTGTGATCAGTGCCAGATCATCTCACTTCCACTCAGGTCATACACTTAACCCACACCAGACCTGATTGCTAGTTAAAACGTGGAACCAAACCTTTCGGGAACCTGGGCTGGGTACCCGCTTCAGTCGGGTTGACTCATGTCCAGTTCATAACTTCCTGTAGTCCCCACATTACTTGACCATTAGCACTTGGTAATTTGGTGTTAAGTTTGGATGTCAGCCAACCCTACAGTAACTGCTGTAGTTTTGCCCTCTGCTTAACATCCATGGTGCCAGTTGTTGGGCCTCATACAGACAACAGGCCCCCGACAAGGTTTACGACCTGAGGTCTGATACAGATCAAAGATTGCAGACCAACCAAATGGCTGCTCTCTTTGTCTAAGACCTGGGAGCCAGGTCACAAAGGTATGCAGGACACCTCCATCCCCATTCACTCTGCTGCCCCCCTGCTGGGTGCAGCCCCCAGTTGGACGGAGCCATTAGCATCCTGGCTGCTCCTTATCTTAGACCTATGGGCCAGAGCACACAGGAGTGGGGGACACCTCCGCCCCTACCTGCTCGGCCACCCCCCTGGTGAGCGCTGGCCCCCAAACGGCACGGGAACCACCAACACCCCGCTCCATTTGTCTCAGATCAAAGGGCCAGACCAGGGAGGAGCACAGGCTATCTCCGTCCTAACCCCCTCTGTCGCCCCCCCCCCCCCGGTGGGTGCGGACTCCCATTGGACAATAGCCGCCAGCACCCTGCTGTGCGGCCAGATGTTTGCAGGTATATTACCTGCACTACCCCTCACAACTAGGCTTCCAGTCTGTGTCTAGTGGCTTCCACATGAATCCCAGCTAGGCACGACGAAAAAGGAAGTGAACCACCGCTTCGAACCGCTTCCAGTTGCTTCCAGCCGGTTTCCACAAGGATCCCAGCTGGTCATGACGTAAAAGGGAGTGAACCACATAAGGACCTGAACTATGTGCCAATCTCACCCCCGCTGGACAAACTGAGATTCCCCAAGCACATTATTTCCACGGATCCGAAGGAGAGTCGCCGCCGCCGCAGACGCCGTCGCCGCCAGCGCTCTCAATAAAGTACCTGCAGACCCAACTTGCCACTTCCCGCTGATCGCGGAGGATTGCCTGGCCGCTGCCGCCATGGACGCCGCCGCCGCCAGCGCTCAAAGTACCTGCAGAAGGAAGAAAGGACCGCCGCGTCTTTCTTCAACCTTTGCAACCCGCCGTGCAACCCGCCGACAGAGCGACACGGCCCACCGTCATTATCCGAGCCGAGGAACCGAGCCGGACCCAAAGACGGATCCCACACATCTCCCTGCTTCATGGGCACGTAAGAGGCTTGATCTGGGCAGAGGTAGTTTTTGTGTTTCCATATGAATTTTATTACATAAGTTAACGGACTACAAGTCCCGCACTCTGAATTAATGGACCAAGCGTCACATTTGTTTATTTAATCTCTTTGATCGGGTGTACTATGGTCTAACGACCGGAGCCCGAAGAATTTTTCTTTATGTGCTGTGTTTTCCCTTCTTTCCCCCTTAACCGACACGCACATACACACCGGTATACCGGTGAAAACTAATTTTTCAGAGACACACAGGCTAAGCTCACAGACGCCACTAGCCGTTGTCTTTTTCAAACCTCGTGGTCATTTCCTCTGACCGAAACTCTTGCGTGACGTACTCCCTCTCCTCCCTTACGTCCGCAACCTCACCCCTCCTCTTTTACACACACACACACACACACACACACACACACACACACACAGACACATACACACACACACACACACACACACTTGTATAATTTAGAATAGGTATATGATGGATGTTTATTGATTGAGGTGTTATCGATTATTAATTGATATCATTGATTTTAATAAATTCTGTTATGTTTTAAAGAGAAGTTGTCTGCATTGTTTGTACAAGTGTTGTTGTAAAGGCTGGTTAAAAGAGTCAGTGCTCGGATTCACACCTTCATTGTTCGTCTTGTGCATATCAGTATCTCCCAGGTACTGATATCTGTAAGCGAACGGTTGTGAGACTGATTTTCGAGTGGTTATTGGTCCCTGATACCAGGGTGGTGCCCCGTAATTATTAATTCTTATTAATAATAATATTCTTTCAGTTAATAATTATCATAGATAATTATTAATTTTTGCTAATAACCTACTCCTATAAGGCACAACAAATGATGCCTATGCGAAGCACAACACAGTGCAAGTTGTGATGCGATGGCATGTAACTCAGGTCCCACTGGTGACGTCACCTGGTACGCTGACTCATAGCAGTTCTAGCTTGCAGCTGCTTGGTACCAGGCTGTGATTGTTTCTGGGAATAGCAGGTAACTACTTCAAAAAATTCTATAAGCAACTACTTCTCAGAGATCAACAGGACACCGAGTTCTTTCTCAACTAAACCATGTTTGCTCGAGATTTTCAGCTTTCCCTTACGCCAGTTTGCATGACTAATGTAAATTTGCTATAGCTCAGTGAATGTTCGGGCCACACATTTTATTATAGCCAGAAATATGAACAGTTGCTGAAAATTCATTCATTCATCTTTTACTCAAACATATTTTAAAACCGATCCAATGTAAAAGTTGTTTTTTGCATTCGTGCAGGGACATCTCTATCCTTACAGCCACACACGCCACTCTAGCCAGGAACGCTACAAACTGCAAGGATGGTGCACAAACACACACACATACACACACAAACTGAAGAGCGTTTAAAAAAAAATGTGAAAGGGGTGATGAAAACACTCCAACATAAACAGCAAATGCGTCACATTAATGCAAAATGTCTTGCTCACAGCAGTCCTTCTCTGGCGCATCTTCATTTCATCTCCCCGTTCCTTCCTCTCATTGTCTCTCTTTTTGTTGCCCTCACTCTCCTCTTTGTTCTCTTTCGCAGTTTGTCTTTCTCTTTTTTGCTCTCGCCTCCTGCCTCTCTCTGTTTTCCCTGCCTTTCTCTGAAGCGTTGCCAGCAGCCAGACTGTGATCTAGGATCTGTTTCTGCCACCCACACAGACGGCTCAGCTTTTATATGCAAATTAATTATTAAAAACAACTCATTATCACTTTAAGCAGTTTCGTGCAGATGGAGAAAGAAGAGGAGAGGGCAGACTACGGTAACCCTGAGCTATAGATTGTGTACGTGTGTGTGTTGGAATGAGAGCGAGGACTTTGTTGGTTTGACTTAACTGTTGAGTGCAACACAGCGTGGGCCTCTTCACTGGAGCTCATCGTGAGACCGTACTGCACTTGTTTAACAGTACGTTTGGATGATATTGACAGTTAGTTCTTCTTATGTACTGATTCTTTCATAAGATGTCGCCACATTTAAACTACGATTTTGGTTGTGTTTGCTGCATTTTACACAGACCATCTTCCTGTATTGGTATAACATTAAACGCCTTTGCATGTCACAGATTTACCTCATCGATTAAAGCGAATCTGTAATCAGATTAGTTGATTTTTGATGAACAGCCATTGTAGCACAAATCCCAATCAATGACACATTGATTTTCTCGTAATTTCTCATGTGTCTGTTGCTTTTGGTCACATGCGGGAAATATCTTGCTCATTAGTTGCTGAAAAACCAGGTTAACAAGGTTTTTTTCACTGAAAACAGCTGCTTTCCGACAATTGTTAGAAGGTTGATGACAGCAGTACGAAAGGACCAAACCATGACATTGCAGTCCATCAAGCCAAAACAATGAGCTAAAAGATGCTAAAAGGTTCCTGCGAGGAAGTGTGGAGTTGATGCAGAGTTATTCTCTTCAGGTTTATCACTACAAACAACTCCTTTCACATTACACTTAATCTTTTGAATCAAAGTTAATGTGGAATGGACTTCAAACATGAAACCACAGATAGATTCTGGTGTAAAATCATTCAAAGATTTAAAAAAACACCTGATAAAAATACATGAAACATTGTTACAAATAGTGATCTGTCAAAATGAGTCAGTAAACACTCAATGTACTGATGTTAGCTAATGCTGTCCATCATAAACTACTGTCTATATCACACTATGTAAGGTTGTTGTTCAGTGTACTGAATCTTCACTATAGTTACGGCTGTATGTGCAGCTGTATACAGTCATATCAGATAGAGCTAGATTATTGCATGTATTTATTCAAAAAAGCCAGCATTATACTTTCTGTTATGTTGAGCCAGAACTGCAGCGCATGTTCAATACCGTCAACATTATAACATCATAACACTGCTCTGTCAGTGCTGCTGCTGCTGTTACCTAAAACTAAAATGAACTAAAATAAAGAAAACCCATTTATACCCATTCAAAGTTTTTCGATTCAGTCCTATTTCCAGAAAATGATCTTTGTGTCCTCAAATCAAATGAATATATGTCTCATAAAAACTCTTTCAGACACAGGGCTTTCAAGTTCTTGTGCATATGAGACTTTGAAGTGCTGGATTCTTATTTGCTTGTGTGTGTGAGACCAGTGGAAAGAACAGTGCTGTTTTGTGATGGACATTTTGCAGTACTTTGTTCGCAGTGGAGCACATGAGTGCATCCACTCCATTCCCATTGCCCATGTAGCATGAACTCATTGTTCTGCCATGAGTGAATTAGTAGGTGTGTGTGTGTGTGTGTGTGTGTGTGTGTGTATGTATTAGTATATGGACTGCACATTATTTCACTGTTACTGGAATCAACAAGACATCAGAGTTCATCTTGCAAACCCTCTGTGATGAGCCCAGTGATTGGCCTAAAAATGTCACAAGAGAGCAGCACAGTCACCCTGGAGGGAGACTTTGCTGATTTCCAACCTTGTTTGCCTGCGTTAGTCACAGGGATGTCCTGTCTAGTGTGTCCACAGCGGTTGGCAATGTTCTCTGTGTTCCTGCAGCCAGCTGTGGCAGCCTACTTAACTTCTGCCTTCCACTGACACATTGTATCCTGACGTCAGTGGATGGCAGAAGAGCTACAGGGAGAGTTTGGCTAAGGTCACTTTTTATGCTGTTGAACAGGAGAACACATCATCTGGTAACTTTAATGTCATATTAAGAGAGAATGGTTTAATTGGGGTAAATAAACCAGCACAGGTTTGACTTTTACACAGTTCATTCTGTAATTTCTAATACAACTGCTGATATCAATTGCTCTTCTGCTTTGATCCAATTTAAACTTACATTTTCAGCATTAGTTCCTGCACACCAGGAAGTACCAAATCAAAATCTGGCACCATCTGAATACTGTGGAGTAGTTCTAGGTTGGTTAGCTGCTGTGGCTAATGAGCTAACTAATATACTAGTTGGTAACATGCAAGCACTGGTCATCCATAGTTGCCCACCTAACCAGCTGCCTTCCTAGGCTTCCTAGTTTATTCAAGGAGAACAGGCCCACCACTTTGATTGAGACTGAAATATCTCAGCAACTGTCGGATGGATTGTCAGGAACATGTGGAACAAAAGTTATGGTTCCCAGAGGATAATCCTTACTGACTTGTGCTTTAGCATCACCAGCAGGTCCAATTTTATTATACATGTCCAGTGAAATATCGTAATATCTAACAGTTAAAGGGGCACAACATTTTGTACAAACATTCATGGTTCCCAGACAGTATACAATATTCTACTGACTGTGGTGATTCATTGAATAAAATTCCTCAACAGCCATGGAATGGAATGCTATGAAATAGAGCCGTCGTGTTCCATATATGTGATTCTATGACTTTTCATTCAACACAACTTGCACTCTTGTACTTTCATAAAAGGCCGAATAACCTACATCAGAATTAATGGCCTTTGCATCAGCCTTAGCTGCTTTTTGTTAAGTGCTGATTAGTGAATATAAGCACAAGCTAATATGCTAACAGGCTAAATTAAATGGTAAACATGGGAGACAATTTTGTGCGTTAAACAGACATGTTAACATTAAGCATGTTAGCATTGTCATTAAAAGCGTGTTAGCATGCTAACATTAGCATTAGACGTTAGAAGTGTACGCAGAAGCTCAGTGCAGATTCACTTTTTCCAGGTAAATCCACTGATGGAGGTACGTCCAGTAAGATCAATTGCAAATGTAGCTGTGATTAACATGATGTGAAACCTAGAGATCAAGTACTTGCCATTATTTTGTTTGATTAAATACACATCCTTTTTTATTTTCAGTGTGTGACACACAAATATGCAGATAAGGAAAAGTGGGGCTTGCAACCTACTTTGATGCTTTTTGGGGAAAAGAAAAGCAAAATGTTACCGTGCATGCTGCAAATGCATGTTCTTTGATTTTTGACCAGTTTTGATGTTAAAGTCTCCATCGTGGATACATTTGACATAGATTTGTGAAACGTCCTGCAATCGTGTCACAAAACAGGCCCAGCTCAGTGTCATTGAGTTGACCGTGACTCAGTATTCTTTTAGAACACTGTGCCGTTATATTGCAGCTTAAACATCTAAAACCACCCCCCGGCCTCCATAATTCTTGCTTTATTAGTCTCCGTGTAACTATTCCACTTTCCTTCAGCTTGTGTCCTCTGTAAGAGTACAAATGGAGCTGTTAAAGGTCTACCCAGCGGACAAGTTTCACTTAAAATGTGCGCCATCCTTCTCTGGCACTATCAGTAGTCGCCACAGCAGATAGCCAGATACTTCTATCTCCAAGTCCTAATATCTATTCAACCTCTGTTCATCCTATTTCACCCTACTCGCACCACTCTTCTTGTTATCTATCCACTCTTTATCATTCTGCCCCTCTCCTCTGTATTCCTTTCACTCCTCCCTCTTACCCTCCAGTCTCTTTTCTCTTTATCTTCATCATCAGCCCATCTGCGCCTGTTTAGTGCTGTGTCGACATCTCCGGCAGCATCAAAGTCGGAAGAGGAGGAAGTTTTGAGAGGAAAAAAAACCTAAAAGACACCAGCAGAAAAAGTAGAAAACGCTCTGAATTCACATCTCCGCTGTGCTCCTTTCACCACCACAGGCAACAAGAGCAAGCAGCCGTTTGATGCCTTAACAGTTGAGGAGGGAGGGAGGCGGATCGAAATGTAGAAGGATGAAAAACGGAGAAAACACTCTTCTGTTCTGCCCTCAGAAAGACACAGTCAGTGTTAGTTTCCAGCCTGAGGTGGTTTAGGAGAGCAAAGGGGGAGCGGAGGAAGACGGTGAGGAAGAAAAGGAGCTGGGTTGATGCTAATGATGTCACCTGATTCTTCTCCGGCTGGTTTTAACAGTCAGATGCTGAGAAGTTCTCGGTGTATTTCATCAGCCGTCCAAAATGGGCCTCTCCCACAGTCCCGTTACAGATTTGCATTCCCTTAGCCTCATTTAAGGCTCCGAGGAAAACAAATGCAGCAGCATGTGTGTGTGATGGCGCAACACCCTTTACTGCTAAAACTCTGCAGCCTCGTTCCAGACCTGTGAATCGACACCCACGCCTCTAACGAGCCATTGAAATAGTTCCAATGTCTAATGAAGTGAAAACCAACTTCAGTCTGATTATCTGACCAGGAAAAACTGGCATTGTAGCAACAATGTGGATGAACCACACATCAGCAGATCAGGTCTCCATGAAGAAATGGATGAAATGTTGGGCTTAATGGTGGTTTAAGTTGATATGTGGACATCGGCTGAAGTGGTGAGTTTAGTGCTCAGGGGTTTCTCTGATTCTTTTAAGAGGAATCCTCCTCACAGGGTCTGCAGTCTACAGTTTATTACAATGGGAACAGTAGGAGCATTTAGACAACCATCCAATCAGTGAGGTAAACTTGTTTTGATGAGAAAAGGAACTCAAACTGACGTCAAACTCAATTACAATCCAAAATGTCCATTGTGAGCCACAGCTCACAGCCCTCACACCAGCTTTCTGTTTCGGCTTCAACTGCTGAAGTTGCAGACACTCGCAATTGTTTTCTGTAATATGAATGTAAAGAAGGGATTTTAAGGAACATAAGTGGTGCACTCAAGTTCAGTTTACGTGGCTTATCTGGCAAAAGCTCGTTTCTAACCTTCTCTGATCGTCTGTAGTTGGATGTTCTTGTTAGGATGTCTCCACATTTGGAGGAGTCAGCATTTTTTTTTTTTTTTTATTATTAAATAAACTGTGAACTCAAAGTTTAGATTTTGTGTCAATCATATATGTGTTTCCAAGCTCATCAAGTTACTTCTCCACGTCTTAATAAACCCGTTGGTTCCATAGCTTTGCAGCAGAGGAAACTGGGGCTGCTGGTCTGTGGTCTTCAATCAGCAGTCTGAAGAGTTTTTCATTTTGCACCAGGGAATGGATTTCTGTTTGTCATGAAAGTCGTGGAGTTATTCTTTCATAAATTTCCTTCACACTGTCAGATTCTGACAGAAGTCTTAATGAATGCCTCGCTCTAACTTCACATGGCTCAGTATTCTGCGAAGGTCTGTACGCCCTTTCACTTTTCACCTTCATAATAAACTGCATGCGTGTGTTTTTTTTCACTTTCTAATGACCTGGTTACATTTCTTTTTTTTTTTTTTTTTTTTTTTTTTTGGAATAATCAATCTGCTCAGCTGTCGTGTGGAGAGACGGCGAGTGGAGGCGAGGCAAAACTCTTGAGGGAGGTAGCCCGAAGCTATGATGCATGTATAAAGGCAGCAAACAGCCAGATGGCAACGAATAAACAAGGAAGTGATAAAGACGAGGCCAAGGCGGCATCGGAGCTGGTTAGTTAAATCTGCTAACTGACACGTCTCATTACAGGCAGGAAGGATTTAAGTTGTGTGTGTGCGGGAGCGGCCGATGGGATTGCCATTGATTTTGAAGACGGACTGAAAATGGCAGCAGTTATTGACGAAAGTGCGTGTTCATTTTTTTGGTAATGGCCTGCTTTCATGATAGATTTTGTGTGCATTGGTTAAGCCGGGCTTTTTCAGCATCTTAAAAAGAAAACAATACTTGGTTTGAATCCTCCCGAGGCTCCTGAACATGAAAGAAGTAATATGCATGCAAATGTGGTGGTGGGAATTATCTTTTCCTGACTCTCTCCTTTCTGTATCTCCCTCCTGTCTCTGTACATTTTGTTTTCTTTGTCCATCTGGCGCTGTGATGTTCTCTGTCAGCGGAGAAATACATATTGAGCTTGGCTGCTTTACATCTGATACTAGAGCGCATACTGGCAGACTTCCATTTAAAGCAGCAATAATCAATATTTTTGACATTAACTGATCAAATGATGTTAGTCCAGTCTCTCGTAGATGAAACCACCGACATTTAGCTCTCAGCTCTTCAGTTTTTCTCAGCTTAATGAAGCTTTTTCAGCAATTTCATGCTTCTGACCTCAACAGGTGTGACTGGAGGCATCGTGATTTTGAGTTGTCCGTCATTCCCATTCTTGTGAGTGGGAAGGACACACCGTTTGGGTTCATTCAGACTGGTCTCCAGCCAGATGTTCCCCTCAGGAACACTGAGAGTGAGGTTTGACGTTCATCAGTCGGACAGAAACGTGACCCCAAATGAATGATAACGCTGGATGAGGAGCATCAGTGTTAGTTCTGCTGCCCCAAAGTGGCCAAAACATTGAAGTCTGCATCTTTAGGTGTTATTTATTTCTTATTTACTTCATCACAACTGTGTCGGATTGATTTTATTTATTTATTTTCTAGTTTTTTCACACCTTACTTCTTCCTAAAATGGCTACCGGGTCAGAGGAAGTCCCGGCTGCTGTCGCCCCGTTTGATCACTGTTTCCTCCTCCGCAAAACACCCTGACGAACAGAGCAGTATAAAAAAAATGGCTTGAGGAAACAACCGACTGCTGTCTGCTAGACTGCAGAGTTCAATTTGACCCCGCTCTTAGTGTGTCTCACAGGTCAACGGCAGGTTAATGGAGGTCATCCCTACACTCTATAAGTGTGTGTGTGTGTGTGTGTGTGTGTGTGTGTGTGTGTGTGTGTGTGTGTGTGAGTGAGTGTTTGTGGGTTTGTGAGACCCCGTTTTGACACCATTCTCTCCGTGCAGCTGTGGGCTTGAATATAACCTTGGCTCGCAGCATCCACTGAAGCGAAGAGCACCCTGCCGAAGCGGAGAGAATCCTCCTTCATTCCCTCTAATTAACTCTGCTCTCTCGCCGCTTCTCTCTCCACCCCCCCTCAATCCCCCGTCCACTTCCTCTGCTCTCCTTGTTCTCTCTGTCTGTCTTCATTTTTCCCTTGTCTCCGTCTCTCCGTCTAACCCTCTGCCTCAAATTCTCTTGTCTTCCAGCAGAAGACGTCTGAAGCTGCTCCGCCCTCCACCTCCCCGTCCGCCCAGGCCGACAGGAGCAGACACGAGGTGCGGGTCTTTCCTTTAATATGCTGGTGTGGTGCTGCTTTGCTGTGGTTGTGTCCGGGTGGTAGTCGTCTTGTAGATATGTTGTGGTGTTGGGCCAAGTCAAAGGTCAGAGCCGTCCACTTGTCAGTTAACATCTGTTACCCCCGAATTGGCTCATTCACAATCTGAATTGGCCACATATTCTGAAACGGTGCTGAACACTCTTTCATTTTAGCCTCAGCAATTATTAAACTTCCTAAAACACAACTTTTCTTTGACAGTACAGGAGATCCCGGGCTGGAGTTATCCTTCTTCTTTGAAAACACAATGTAACATAAGTCACAGTTGGGTAAATGTTGCAAACTCAAAGAATCACCTATTCCATTTCAGACATATTCACCAAACATCGTCTCAAACAGCACAAGAACTAATGCTTTGTTCAGTATTGTCCAGTGCGCAGGTCGGTTTATGGCTGAGCATTTCATTCAATCAGACTACCTCATTAAATCCACACCCCTTCAGTTTCCTTACTGAGTGTAATTAGACTCAACTTTGAACACGTGCAACTAACCAAAGTCCTAAATGACTAAAACTCGAAATCCTTAATGGGCTTTTGTCGGAGGAGACACTGCAGTGTGAAGTGGCAGCCTGATTAATGTTCACAACCCGCTGCTAAAATGAAAACGAGATGAGCAGCATGAACAAGGAAATGTTCACGGTTTGAATTAAGAGGCGTAGCCCAATGACGTTCACAGACCTTCTTTTTCCTCTGAGTAATGGAGGCTGAGGTATTCACCTAATGAGCTTAAAATACTGGGGAAGGGGGATACTGGGGGGACTCGTCACTCTCTTGGTTTTGTTGAACTATACACACGTTTGCTCCACTCGCAGTCATAGGGTGGTGCTCCCTTTCCCTCACATTTCATTTCAGATAAACCATAACTAACTAAAGCTGCAGGTAATGTTCATTTAAACATTTGGTAGTGACGGCCAGTCCCTCCTGGATGTTTGCTTCGATACTCTGCCAAAGAAGAGTACGGAGAAACAACAAGATTTGTACGGGAGTTAACACATTTTGCCGTAATCAAATCAAACTGACTGAATAAAACTGGATCCGAAATGGAAGCAGGGAGAAAATAACTATATCCACAATACAACCGAGTTAAAATGACGCTCACTTCAGTTTTTAAAATTCTTTTTCATCTTGCTGCACTTTAATCCTGCCATGTTTTTTATGCCTATGGATTATTTTCTTGTGTTGCTGTTGCTGTTGTGTTGTGTTGTGTTGTGTTGTTTGCTTCTCTTGTTGTTACCTGGGTCAAACAAGGTCAAACAATAATTTTGCCATGGTACACCACGTCCTTGGATGTGTTTACGTACAGACTTTAATCCCTCCGCTAAGATAAACTCACAGCAAGCAGAGGTGTTTGTTAAATGCGATGGCGTTCAGACCTGGGGGGGTGACCCCTCCCCCGCCACTTGCTTTCTCAATCCCTACTCATCATTTAGTCGTCATATACTAGTGATTTTGGTCAGTAATCATCGACATTCATTTTGCTGACATATGCACTGAGGCAACTGTTAGTGTTGCATGAATCTTATGCAACACGTTGCATTGTGGGATTGTAAGTGTACGCGCCATGAACACTACTTTCACTGTTGCATTGCCTTTTTTTTTTTTTTTTTTTTTTTTTTTTTTTACATGCAGGAATAAATTTGGATAGAGAGCAGGTCAGACACAGCCCCCGCGTTTCCAAGTGTGTAGCCACACTCTGGCGACCATAATCCTTTGCACCTGTACACAGGGTCAGCGCTCCTTCGAGCCGCGTGGGCCACGCTGACACGAACTGATTAAATAATCAAAGCTGCGAACACAGCCGACGTGATATGTGGGGGAGGATCCCAGCTGTAATTTGCTCTGCTTTATGAGTGAGGATCAGATTGGAGTATAATAGGCCGCTAATGCTGCCGGAGCAAATTGGCCACTGCTAGCCTCATTAGCTCATACTGTAGCTAATAGAGTCAGAGACTTGGTGCCAGGGCCTCGTAGATGATAAACCCAAACTTGCTGATGGATATGTCAACAAAACTGCAGCCAAAGCGTCGCGCACACGCTGCAGATGAATATCAACCAGAATAAAAACGGTCACCCGTCACATTTTTCATGTGAGTAGACTTTTTTTGCTTTTGCTCCCTCTCTGCGAATAAACTTTCCATCAATTCTGTAGAAAAACCTTCAGAAATTCCAAAACCTCATTCATCCCCGTGGCAATCCTTGACATTTGACCTCAGCTCTGCGTGTGTGACAGTTTTTACAACGTGCTGTTCCCCCCATAACCCTTACGCAAGCTCACAGAGGAGCACAAGTGATAGAGCCTCTGGAATAATGGGCAACGCTCTCAATGCTCATCCTGGTCTGCATCATTGTAAATATTGATGATCCCCTTGCGTTGTTTATTATTCTCAAGACAAATAACCATCTCAGCGTAAATAACTCCAAATACATAAACAGCCAGTGAAGTAATTGCATCGCGAATGGAGACAGAGGGAGGCGCGGACAGAAACAGACCGTTATTGTCACCATAATGGCGAGATTGTAGGCTTCACTCGCTAAGCTAAAGCTCTTCTCTTTGGCATCCTGACAGTCATTAGCTAAAGCCTGTTGGTGGCTGGCATCGGCGCTGGCTCATTTACATACAACAAAGCAAGAGAGAGCCATTAACCTGCAAACGCTACATCAAGTCTCCGTGCGCTAATAACGTCTGCGCATTAAAACTGCATCGTGAGTGCATTAAAATCACATTAAGGAAGGAGATCTAATTGTTTTCAACCTGCCATGAGGTGCAGCTGATCTTTACCATTAGGTCTCGTGTTTCCTCCTACACAATAGTTCATAATGGCTGTCGAATGGTGATTTAATGAAGAAGGGTGCCGTCTTTCTGCACGCCTCAGCAGTATTATATGCTAATGAATGGGCTGCAGGACAGAGACATGTCAGTTAGCACCACGTATGTTGCAGAGATGACTTCCGAGATCTATCATGTCGAGCATGAATGCACAGTTATATGGTATATGTTGCATTTAGACTGCACCTGAATGTTTAATACTGTTACCGGTATAATGTGTATGTGCCTGTAGCAGAATGCCGTGGCAAACGTTTAATGCACTGGCCGTGTGCGCTCACTGCAAGCGCGCCACTGCTTCTCACCCCGTCCTTTCCTCTGTCTTCGCAGAAGGAGCGCGAGAAGAAGAAAGAGGAGAAGAAGAAGGAGAAGGACGCAGATAAAGCGGAGAGACACAACAACACAAAGGTACAAGTGGTGTTCCCAAGTGAATGACTCATTTATTACCATTAAACTGATTTGAAAACAAAAGGGGAAGTATGCTTCTCGACCTTCTTTGTCCATTAATCACTGTTCAGTCAAATATGGGGGTTCCTGGCTTTCAGCAGTGGCTACAGGGCTTTGTGCACCTGCCCTTGTGTTTAGTTTCGGCCGTAAAAACCTGCCCACAACAATAACAGGAAGAGAAGTAAAGGCTTGCGCGCACTTTGCCGCACAGTGTTGTGCATGCATGATGTGAGAGGGCGAGAGCCCGTGCGGTTGTTCCACCTCTGTGGGGTGTGAGCCCAGTCCTCCGGGGAAGCTCCTCATAAACATTCATGTTGTTCGCAGATGCTTTAGTTTCGCTCCGTGCATTCAGCGTGAAGCTCGATCGTGCACAGGAGTGTAAACATGCAAGCCATATTTAAAAAAATATATATATAATGTCGTATATACAGTGGGGTCCCAAAGTCCCAGACCACTTTCCCATTCCGTTTATGTGTAAGTGCTCTTAGACTTTATATCGGTTTATATAGGTGACAAATTAAATGAAAAAGCAACACCTTATAGCCAGGCACAAAGCTGTACTTGTTGTGTTAAAATGAAGTGTCTACATAGATACCAACTTGTACACTTTGCCTGTTAAACACACTCAGTGGTCAGTTACCAGTGCATTTACACGTATGTCAAATGGACTTGTTGATTGGACAGAGGTTTGGGGGACAGGGTCCACCAGCCCAGGACCAACCTGTCCTTCAGTGGTAATATAATAGCGTTGCGCCAGGATTAGGTGCTCTTTTAAAGGAACTGGAGATGACCCCATAACAGGTCTCGCTCATGTTACACCCAAAGCAAACCTATGAGACTTAGTCCAACCCCATTTGCACCTTGTGTCCTTTTGCAGCCAGATTATGCACCATTAAGCAGCTAAAGTGGACACGGTCCTCATGTTCTTATGGTGTGCGCTTTGGACCGTCCATTAAAGATCAATTAAGTAGATGTTGGGCCACAACATACCAACCGAACAGCTACAAGTATCCATTAGTGGCATTCATTCTACAAGTTTCTAGAACTCTACTGCTGGCATGAACATCGATCTGGCATTTGTTATGATAGTTGGTGTTCTGATGGTGGTGGAGAACGCTGTTGATCCAGTCACTGTAAGGCTGCAGGATACCGACACCTTGTTCCCTACGGATGGCAGCACTGTTGCCTTGGAGGAGACCACGCCTGAGATGATAGAACTGTTTCATCACAGGGTAAAGGTGATCGCCCAGAACAGCTTTGTGTTGGTTTCAAGTGACACCTCCCCACTAAGGCGACAAATGGACGCATGTTCCCCTCACCGTAGGGGTCAAGCATATGCATTCAGCCGCTTGTCGAGAGAGCAGCACCTTGAAACCTGCCATTTCCATCATATCTGTGATCATGTGTTCCTGTATTCGCACTGCGTTATGTCACTCAGGGTAATAAGTGGAGCCCTTGCTGCTGGCAGATTCAGCTAAATTTAGCCTTTTTTTTAGAAAATGCAGATAGACTGTTAACGCTCACTGCACCGCAGAAAGATGCCCTAACATCATGAAAAGCAGGCCGCATAACACTGCATCTGCAGAGCAAATCTGGAAATTGATGGAAAGATAAATGAAAGACAAAATGACTGCTATTTGCCAGGATAAGTGTTTTGAAGTTACACTGTAATGACTAATGCGTTTTGACTAGAACGTAATTCCACCTCAGTCTGAAGTCAGATTGAGCTGCAATTACTGCTGTCTGGAACAGAGGTCAGCGTGTGTGTGTGTGTGTGTGTGTGTGTGTGTGTGTGTGTCTCGTATGAATTTATTCTCTGTGGAGGACATGATGTGCGTGCACTGCAGTGTTTTTGGCCTTTGCATTTTGCATTTAACAGAGGGTATGTGCATGCACGCCCAAGCTTTGGTATGTGTTCATGCATATCTATACTGTGTGTGTGTGCTCGTATTCGTGAACAAGGGAAGGGGGGGAGGGCGGGGGCAGCACTGAAGGGGAGAATGTGTATGTTTCTGGGTCATGGTCAGTAAATTCAGAGTATTTCCACGGCCTGCGAAGCAGTGAGGGAATAATGTAGCTCTCGGAGGAGCGTAAGCGTTTGTGTGTTTGCTCGCGTGTGTGTGATGCCTCTACAGGGAAATGGAATGAGGGCTACGGGCAGCTGTACCCACTGAGAGTGAAATGTACTCTGTAGCATTAACGTTCCTCTCTCTGCCTCCCTCTGCACATAAACTCTATAACCCTTTATTACCTATTAATGTATATAGTCATGTCTTTTGTATTGTAATATTGTAAAATACACACACACACACACACACACACACATATATATATTGAAATAGGAGTTGCGCAAACAAATCAAATTGTTATTGTAGATGATGGTTTCTGCTGCATCACAACAGATGCCCAGATCAAGGTTTTTGAGTTTCACTCTGAGGATATGTCAATAAGAGTCATATCAGACACGTTTAAATAACTGTTGTAGTCCAAACACTGGAGGCCCCGGCTGGAATGAAAATGAAACTGGAGGAAAGTGTCTGAGGTGATAACAGATAACACACATCACTGCAATCGCTTCTTCCTCACAAATGATCTTTGGCTGAGTGCAGACGCGGGCCAGAGAGCACTTTAACCAGACAAGAAAATAAGCATCAGTTATAAACGTGACCTGAGGCTGCTGATGTTTGTGAAGAGGAGAAGCAGCTCTATGAATATTTAGATCTTTCTGCTGTGAGGTGACAGCTGACAAGTGCAGGTTAAAGTCCAGATGAAACGGCATTAGTACGTAGCTTCAGTGTCGTGAGGTTCAGGTGTTCTCCACCTCAAGAGCGTTTGAGGTTGGTTCATGCTTCATTAGCACACGCCATATTTTGTTTTACTAGAGGAGCATGTGATCAGATTGTGATATAAGAACTGTATTGTATTGTTGTATCCCAGCTCAACTTTAGGATTCTTCCTCTGAGCTTTTGAATGACCTCATCTTCTCCCTCTGCCTGAAGACGCGAAGGTTCATATCTGTGACGCCAATGTCAAAGCTGGAATCATAAATCCATATTAGAACATTGCCTATCAACGTGTGTGCCTGCTGTTATTGGAGTTTACTCGAGTGACGTGTCGTCCAAAGCATTCAGCATGTGATTATTCCCAGTTGATGGATGCATTTGCCGCCTGAATCTTTGTATATTGTTACACCTTCCTTCTATATGATCCCCCACACAGGTGATTTCAGGGTAATACTCACTGTGGTGACGCATGTTGCTGCGTTAATGTTGTTCTGATCGACTTGATTCAGCTTTAAATTTGAGTGGCGTCTCACAAAATCAGTCAGAGTTGGATGCATCCACCTAACGGACTTTGTTCACTTTGAATTTGCTTAAAATTTAAATGGAATCTAAACACAAAAATCAGCATGCTAATGCATTGTGCATAATTTAATTACCTCACTTAATGAAAATAAAGTCCTTATTCTCAGAGGAATGTCGTTTCAGTCGGAACACAATTTATTTCTTAAGTCTTTTTCACATTTTTCACATTCTCTACTCAAACGTATTAAATAAGTTGCACTGAAGTCTAACTAATAAAGAAAGGAGTCTGTCTGTCAGTCTGTCTGTCTGTCTGTCTGTCTGATGAACCGTACATATGATCTACTTCACACATAGCAGGTGTATTGCAGGGGACCCAAGGACTTGCAGTGTTGAATTTGGTGCAGTTTGGACACGCGACACGTTCAGTTTAAATAGCTCAGACTTCACAGATGACGGGTGCGTTGCTGAGGATGTGCAGCACTGAGTGTGAAGTAGTTTGGATGAGTATTTTTATAAAAAAAAACACAGTTAACTCAATCTCAGCGCTGCCTGTTATACCTAACAAGTCGTCCAGCTAATTACAGTTTCAATTAATGAACTATGAATAAGTGACACAGAAGTATCTGCTGACATATATTCAGATGTATGCAGCAGCACCTGATTCTGTTTTCTTGATCAGCCCAGTCACTGTGCAGCCAGCTACACATGCACGAGTGTCGTTTCTGTTCACACAGTTCATCATGAATGGATGCAGGTACAGCCTTAAACCCCCGTTTGCATATCTGTACCGCTGTATGAGCTGGTTTGACCTGTCAGTGAGAAGAACAGAAATAAAACAAAATGTGGTTTCATCAGCGAGGTCCTCCAGCAGAGGAGCTGTTGGTTCTCCAACAGCAAATGAAAAGATCAGTGATGAGCATAATGCTCCAACGTTAATGGCAAGAACAGTAAAAGGTGTGTTTCAGCTTACCAGCTTGTGTTTTGGGGGAAAAGGTGCAATTTTTGTGTGGACACATCTTTTATACATCTGGCTCAGGACCCAAAGATACACTGTGTCACGTGTGATGTTGTTTGGATGATGGTTCTTGGGAAAGGTGAGCAAGATCCAGAGGTTGAGCAGTTTGAAACTGGCACTGCATTCTTTATTTAGACCGATGTTTTGAATCGGACTGTATCCAAACTGTGCCCCAGCGTCTCCTGTGGACTACAAAAAAACATTTTTTTCAGATTTCATGAACCGGAGACTGAAACAAATGACACGCTGCTTCATCTTCTAATTCTATATACCATATATAGACGTAAATGCAAAATGGAGGTTACATAAGACAGAAAAATAATTCTAGACTTCCTTCAGTTTCGCCTCAATCCATCACCTGTCAGCAGAAAGAGTGCTGCAGCACTTACTCAGACAGAAACGCTGGAGCTGCCCTCCCTAGCTGCTGTGCTTCTCCTCCTCGGGCCATGTACTGCTGGAGATGGACAAAAAGCCGGTGCTGCAGCAAAACAAAGCCTCCCCTGAGCATGTCAGGGTGAAAAAGGAGCATCGCAGCCACTGACACAGTTCTGCTGATAGATTTTCTCAGAGCTACAGAGTGTTTGTACTCCACGAGATGTGATAGTTTTCTACTCTGTATTATATGAATCAGTGAAGTAAGAGGCTGGGATTGCATGACCAAGCGTCTACAGCCATGCTAGCAGCTCTGTGGGGCAGATTCATGGCTCTAAAGTAGCCAAAAACAACCAAATGACTCATTTAGCGCCAATGCTAGAAGCTTTATAGTTTATTATTTTTCATTTGCAGCCCTCCATATTTATCTGTTTTAGCTGCAAGCTAGCATGGCACCAGCCAAGTCAGAGTAAATCTGGTGCTCCCAGACAGATGCGTTATCTGGGTTGTTGTAGTGACCATTTAGCATCAGAGCAGCAAACACATGGAGTTGCACCTCGACTGCTAACGTGCTAATGCTCGGCCACTCCCTGTGCGTGAGAGGGAGGAGAAGCTAGAAAGTCTTTGCCTCGAATCCCAAATCAGGTGGTTACAGCCTCTCAGCTGACCTGCAGATATGTTGCACATTGATGTGTGTGTGTGTGTGTTTACAAGCTGCAAGATTGTGTGTATTTGTGTGTGTGCTGGCAGAGATATGTGGTGCCGTCCGTCTCCTTTTCTTCCTCCTTATCAGCTGAGCTCCTGCTGTCGATGAGCCCCGGTGTCAAGGAGATATTTGAGGACATTTCTGGCGTGTGTGTGTGTGTACATGGGTGCTAGAGAGACAAAGATTGTGTGTGTGTATGTGTTTGTGTGAGAGAGAGAGAGAGACTTGTTAGTCTAAGTGTATGCTGACGTGCTGAAAGCTGTTTAATCTCCAGTATAGCTGGAAACATGCTGACAGCCATGTTCCTGTTTCTCTCTCTCTCTCTCTCTCTCTCTTTTCCCATGTCTCTCACTCACTTCCTGTCTCTCTCTCCTCCTGTGTCCATCCATCAGTCTGCTGTTTGACTTTTCCTTCTCTCTCCAACAGACACAACAGACATACCACACCATCATGGCATGGCATGCTACAGTACCTCTTTCATCGTTGCATGTGGATGATATACTGTACATATCTGTAGTGGGGATACACACACACACACACACACACACACACACACACACACACACACACACACACACACACACACACACACACACACACACACACACACACACACGGAGCAGTCCAATCTTTAATTTCATCTCCTTTCACTTCGCTTCCTTTATTACTCAGAGGGGTTTACACAAGCAACACTATGGCTTCTCTTTTCGCAGTCTTTTATTAAAATTCAACTAGAATATGAGTCTTGAATATGTGAACGCACCAGCTACTGAAGTCATTTTCCAGACCTAACTGTGTGGAAGGCAGGATGGGGGAGCATTTGATATTATAACAGCCCAGTGAAACCCAGAGATTGAGACGATTAAAGATAATGATGCGTGCACGGTTTGTGTAGTAAAGCTGATGATATTGGAATCAGTCGGGCTTAGGGCACACAGACATTGCAGTACTGAAGTCCAGCTACAGTAACTATCTATCTAATCTAATAATTAATAAATATTGTTTATCCAAATCCACTGGCTCCTAGTGTTCATCAACCAGAAGCATCGGTTTCTTTGATCAGATTCTCTCCACATCTGTAAAACTCAGCTCCCTTATCAGTTCTGATGAAACCTTAACTTGAACCTGAGATAACACTGACGTCACCATCAGGTCAAATCTCCCAAACGTGACCAAGCTCCCCCAGAGCTGCGGAGGACATTTACCCAATGCTCATTAATCCGAAGGTGAGTCAGTTATCAATATTGTCAGATGTCTTTATTTGGTCGACCTCATAAAGCCAATAAAGCCAATTGAAGATGAACAAAGTGCACAGTTCTGCACGGTTCTCAGAAGAAATGATTCATCAATTAATAGAGAGAGTAATCTGATGATTAATGAAAATAATTACATGCACCCCTAATCACTTTGTAAATCCCGGGGGGGGGGGGGGGTAATGAGACTAAAAGAGACTCATAGAGGACACAATAGAAGGTGAGTGACAAACACACTGCCGACACTTACACTAACACACCTCCCGAAAGTACATGAGTGTAGCTCAGGAGCCATTAATGATCCAGAAATCAATATAAATACATTTATCAATTATTAAAAGGTAAGTGATGCACCCCTCCTTTCCTTTGTATTAGGCTTATTAAAGTAGAGATATGGATATGCCGTCTCTCAAACGTTTAATTGAAATGTCTAACTCTTTGACGTATGCAGAACAGTGAGTGATTGTTCATAGCATGCTGCTCGCCCTAATGAAATAATTTAAAACTAAACGCTGTAGCTGCAGGATTCTGTCGGCTTGCCTCATAAGACTCTTCATTCAGAAAGTGATTGAAGCATTCATTATTTCCCTGCAGTTTGTGCTGCAGTGATGGTGGGGGGTTATTTGGGTTTTGATTGCCCATCCGTTTCTGTTTTGATTACAATTTAATTTTAGTTGTGGTGCAGCTTGAATTTCGGCGTGCGTCAGCGCGTGTTATTCGAGGACAGGGGGAGCACATTGCGGAAATTCAGTGAGTGGAATAGCGAAGTTGTGTTTGTCAAGCTCACTCTTACTGCAAATAGAGGGGATATGAGAGAGTTTGGCCAGCCCCCGTGTTTCAGAACACTTCAAAGGATTGCGTAGAGGAGAGTAGCTGAGAAACAGCTAAATGCATCACATCTGAAAATGTAACGACAGCTCTTTTTCCATTTGCTGAACGTCGAAACCACTCAGTTCATTTACATCATTATTTCAGTCGACTCTGTCTTATATTTGATGAGATAAACCAAAAGATGTATAGATGCTGTTCTGGATGCTGACCTCTCAAATCTACTGAATCTTTAACATTTACTGCAGAAAGTATTGCTAATGAGCCCATGTTGCACCCACACCACAGTGAAACACAGCAGGCTACGCAGTCACACTGATCAGCTAATTGCAGAAATACATGGCACGTTGCTCTTAGGAGGGCCGTATTTGCAAAAACATGTCGTTTTTATAATTGATGGCGTCTTTTTTACTTTTTTAATCAAGCGCACTCAAGTGTAGAGTATTTCCCTCGTGTACCGTAAAACAGGTGTTCGGGCAGATGTTGGGCAGTGTTGTCCCTTTACGGCACGTCAATCCAGTCAAGTAATGATTGAAACTTGCATGCTGTACGTTACCTCAGCATTTGTGTGCATTGAAAGTAGTTAGTGTAGATTTGTACAAAAGTTTTTTTGGGGGAGGGAAATCTGCACTCATGGTTAAATATCCAGTGCCAGCAGTCAGTGCTTGTGCAGGAAGCTGTGTGTCCTACATGTAGGAAGGAAAGATTTAGGAAAAGGTGCAGAGCTCAGAACGCTTGAATTGTGTCATTAAGTCCATGTTGGAGATCATGAAAAAGACCCAAGTTTGCAGCCAGCCATATTAGCCATTAGCCAAACAGTTAAGCAGAGTTTATTTGACATAACAACAATCTTTCCCTAACTTTAACTGCACTGTAGTGACGCAGCACAGCCTTTGCAGAAAAATATCAAAATACAAAACAGTAGAAAACTGACCACAATCCAAATTTTAGCTGGATTTTTTTAATTTCTTTGTTCTGCATGGAGGATAGAATGTAATGACTTTAGTGGGGTTGTATTTACCGTCACATGACGCACTGGTGGCACCTCAGGACGTGCCTTGAACCTGGGCCTACCCAGCGACCAGCACAAACCCAAAACCTCTCAGTGTGAGCGTGCAATTGCTTGATATTAGCATCTTTCTGCTGCTACTAAAACTGAGCCTTCGGTTAAAGTTTGATAGTTTCGGTGAAATTCTGCAAAGTGAACATGTCCTGTCTCATGCTTGGATTCAGTTTTCAGTTTTTAACCAACACCACTATCGTTTGCCAACCTTAACCTTAGCCATAACCTTACTTTCTGTTGCATAAACTAGTAAGTGGAGTTAATCATGCTGTCGCTGGTATGAGCTAATACTGAAACAAATGAAAAATGTTGCACACACGCATCTGTTAAAACAGTTTAGTCAGTCTTGATTAAAACACAATGCTTCTTTCAAACCATGTAATGTAACCATGTAAATGACTACTATGTAGACCTTATCTCTCCACCACCCATGCTGAGTCCAGCCCCACTTTACCCACAGTTCCTTTGGTCACCAGCTAAAGCTCATGGTCCAAAAAAGATTGATGAGTACATTTGGTGTTTTGTTTCACAGCCCATTTCTATTTTTATCCCGTACATATGCTGAGACTTTACACCTAACATATTACAACATTTTCTCAATTGATGCCATGCTCGTCAGTTGAACATCCCAACCTCAAGCATGTCTAATGTAATATCGTCAGCAATTGTAGCGCGGCGGATGATGTTTGAATGGGTTCCAGCAGAGCATATGGCCTCTACATGTGGTGCAATCATCTCCCGTTCATTGGAGAGTGGTGATGGATGGAAGGGTATGATTTTGGCCCCGGCTTATGGTTTTGTAGTTAGTCGGTAATATTTTCTGCTAATTATAATTTTGACGTGTGGCCTTTTCCATGCTCTGTTGCTGTTTGCTTGTCAGGAAAGCCTCTTCATCAGTATTTCGACCTTCAGAATCCACTCAAATTCTCTCCTCACAAACTAAATAAATCCCTTTTTTTTGTGTTTTCAACTCAAGGGCAGGCGGGGTGATGTATCTATTAATTGACAGGAGGAGCTCTGGAATATGTTGGGCATTTAAATGAAAAATTAACTAGAGGCATTGACTTTTCTGCTCAGCCTTCTTAAATGAAATGGTAATAACATCTTCACCATCTGCAGTCCCAGTTAAATCTCCATATTGGAGGTGATCTTCTGATTTTAAATGGAATGCACAGACGGATACTTCAAGCAAAACTATAGATAATACGAATAAAACTGAGTACAGGCGTTCTTATGAACTTATACAGCCACTGACAGACGTACTAGAATATCAATGAATGGTCTTGTTTCCCCTCTGAGTTCAGGCAAACCTTTTTTATTCAGCTTGATTGGGGCTGTCAAAACTCAACTCTGCCTCTCTCTCCTCCTGTCCAAGGCCTGCAGGCACCAATTAGACCACGGCACCGGTCGGGAGCTGACACCTGAGTGTATGTTTGTTATGTCCTTGTGTCATTACAGAAGAAAGCTCCTGAAAGGTCCTCTCAAATTAAGGCTGCACTTCACTTTATTTAGTGGTAAGGGTTAGGGTTTAGGTGGTGGTAAGGACAACTGGTGGTGTTCTAATGTGGGTCCCACCAGAAAAAGGTCTCAGAGCAGTCATATTAACATATTTATTGTTCAGTTTGGAGGATGTGTTAATGATTCTTTAAAGGATAGCGATAGAGTAAGTGGGTTGCAGCAGCTAGCCCATAAGCTGACATAAACACACGAATGACTTGTCTTCATGGTCAGCGAGCAGGGCGAACCTTTCATCGTTTTCACGGGGCTGTAACTCACACCGCTCGAGCTGGTCAGAGATCAGATCAGCTGCATGGCACCTCGGTGTTCCTGGTATTTATTTGCATTTGTAAAAATAGCTGGAGTGGTTAGTCCTTGTCGGTTTAATTAGAACAGATGCATTTCCACATTTTCAGCGTCGGGCTCGAAACCAGATTCCAACCCACATGGAACGCTCCTCGGACACATTTGCACTTTGCTTTTTAAGAGGGGACTCTCTTGTTTGGTTTTGCCGAGTTATCAATTGAATTTGGCCTAAACAAACTAAAAGCTGCCACTGTTTCATCAGTTAATGCCCACCACGCGCCAGCTCCGAAGAGCCGCACGTTGAAAGATTCATTTACGTCAAACACGCGTGACAGAGATGGACAAGCCGGTAACAGGAAGCGAAGAGGAAGGACGCCGTGTACTTGACACTCGCGCTACAGAAACACAGCGCTTTTTAGGCAACTCCATTATCTCTGTGGCTGTTTTCAGTCTCTCCTCACCTCCATTCATCTCCATCTCTCCTTCATTCGTCCCTCTCCCCTCTCTCTTTCTAGCCCTCTGTGTGTCTGTCTCTCTCTCTCTCTACAAACACTAAATCACTGTCGTCCCGTTGGACTGCTGGCGTATGTTGTCTTTTTCTTTCAGCTCATGAATAAATTATCAAAGAGAACAAGAGGCTGCTTTCCTTCATGGAAAACACTGGCGCTTGCCTTTGTTGGAGATAGAAATGAAGGAGTGTGTGCTTGCGCGTGTGTTGACGCGTTTGTGTGCATCTTTGTTCATTCAGTGCAGGGATTTGGGGAGTGTGTTATCGCTAGGTGCTCTGTACATCTGGACTGAGTTGGGCTCTCAAAGGTTCCCATGATTGGATGTGGCACACACACACACACACACAGCAACAGCAGCAGCAGTTGCAGCAGCTAAAGCATATCTGTGGTCGATTGGAGTTAGTTTGAGCGGATGGTGTGAAGGGCAGCCAAAGGAGCAGCGTTCTGTGACTAATAACGTCACACACACACACTCACACACACACACCACACACACCACACACATAGAAACTGTGCTCTCTGAGGTCTAGCAGTCAAAGGATCGATAGCGTAGCCACAAGGAGGCTGATCGATAAGCTGGATTTGCCCTGCTGGAGGAAGAGAATCAAGCCTGTTTCCCAAGAAAACACACACGCCAGACAGGTGCACTCATAAACGCACGCGTCCATCCTCCCCACTATGAATGCACGGATGCACGAATACACACACCAACGTGCTCCTCCGATCCCGTACGCACACCGCCACGCGACCTCACGCGAACGCGCATCCCCCATGCTGTGATGCAGCAGAGCTCAGATGCCAACGAGACAGTCACATCTCAGCTTACGTCTCCAAACAGGCCGGGCCCCGTCCACTCAGCCTGCGGGCGTTCACAGAGCTCTGGGTTTTGTAAAACACAGGCTCGTACATCATACGGCAGATTTACTGCCAGCCATAGATTTGTGTCAAAGCCCGGCTGATATGTGGGAAGGAGATGATCCATAACCTATTTGTTTTGACAGTGATCAGTAAAAAGCCATAAATATTATCATTATGACTGTTTTATATTGGCATGGCCTGGTAATTAAACCGTATTTCTAGTTATTATTCACCCTGACATCGTGTTCAACCATCAAAAAGCACAACACCAGACCTGTGCGACATGTGGATGTAACAGTTTTCTCATTATCATGATTTATTGCCAGCACATGTTGCAGATCAGCTTCTGTACCAAAGCAGAAACCATCCCTGGTTTCAACTTTGCCGCCATCTCATTCGAAGTAGCTGGTTTATGCAGCGATACACCTCTCTCAGTGCTTGGATCGCACCATGGAGGTACTAAGGAAGTCTGCTTTGTATCCATGGAGGAAAGGAGCAATAACAACATTACTGTGTTACTGTATTGAGATTGAGAGGGATGTTTTCGGGAAGTGTCTGAATGTGTGCCAACCTACGGCAGGCAGAAATATTTTCAAGGATGAAGCGGACGGAGATGTGTGAAGACAGGGAGTCAGACAAAGGCTGTATCGGCTTTAAAATGCTTTTTAGGGCATCTGAGAGTAGAGGCTGCTGGCTGCAAGCTTCAGTGTTGTCAGACCCGATTTCTTCGGAACTCTTGCTGAGAACCTTTTGAAATACTTCACATTTAGTTTGGTTTAGTTTCAAACGGAGCATAGAAAATCATTTGAAATCAGAACATTGTCCCTCCCCCAACATCAAGTTTCTTATTGATGAAGGAAACCATCATTAGAGCCAACAATTGCCTCTAAAATCACATTGTTATCCATCTCCTTAATGTTGGATCCGGTGCAGCCAGTTAAGTTTATATTTGTTATATTTGCTGGTTTGCTCTGGGTCTGAGTCTGCACCTCAGCTGAATCCATCCACTGGATAACACTATAACTTGAGCTTCAAAGAGATTTGCATGTCTCAGGTGCTGCAGGCTTTTAAAATGCGTCTTTAGAATGACTGCGGAAGGCTGGAGGAGACCACCACCGCTGATTTGACTTTGGCTGAAACGCTGCTCAGTAGAGGCCTCTACGGATCCAGCTTTCAGCACCAGATCTGAAATACTCGGACTAATTAGTCCTGACCCCCCCCCCAAAAAAAAAACCCCATTTGACTTAGGCAGACCCAAGCAGAGGGAGCACACCAACCAGCAGCAGCATGATGTGCCATCAATTAACAAGACGCTTTCAGAAAGACTCCCACACCACGCCGCCTCAGAAACACATTTTTGTCCTTTAATGATTTTGACTCAGCACACGATGTGAGCAGATAATAATAATGATGCTATCAGACGTTTGGACAAAGATTCATTAAAAAGTAAAGCTAATGCAGACGTACACGTGAATAACACACGCACCTGACCGTGACCTGGCTGCGGTGTTTCTGTGCAGAGCTCGCGTGCACCCCTGTGTTCGCGTGTCCCGCCCCCCTGTGCGCTGCGGTTTGAAGCTAAACAGCACGCAAGTTATAGACGCTGAGCCCAGATCTGCTCATCCTCGGCACTTAGGAGGTGCAAATGCAAAGCATGGAGAGAGGGAGAGAGACTCTGGCTTCATGCGAAATATACTCGTCAAAATAAAGTCTTTGCTCAGTCGCCACGGTCTCATTCACACCCCGCCGTAATGTCACACACAATCACAAGCTCATTGACGCTGATTGCTAATTCACACGGCTGAATATCAGATGCAGAAACACCGGTGAGCTCACCAGCAAATAGAATTAACACATATCACGTGTAATCCCGCGCCGTAGTCGTGTGGAGGCACAGTAAAGTCAGGCCGCCATATGTAAAATGCCATAAATCCAATTACTTTATGCAAAGTGGTGGAGGCGGGCTCCACAGCAACACTGTGATGTCCGGCCCTGCTTCTACACTGTTGGCATTGGACATGAGAGGCTGTGTGGAAAGAGATGGGGGGGGGGGGACCTGAATAAACAACAAAACTGCCTCAGAGACACACAAACAACTCGCACACCTTTCATCTGCAAAGGTTAAAAACACGGAACGCTGGAGGAAAGTCTCCTAATTCCCCAGTAGATCGCGAGCCCAGCGTTCCATGTTAGCAGCAGCATGCTAATCCAGCTGGTGGCTCCTTCCCAAATCCATCTGCGTGTGTGTGTGTCTTCCCTAAATCCATGTGTGTGCGGGCCCATGCCTGAGTGTGCGCGCACATCAATATCCAGTTCATCAAGTGTGTTCCTCGAGATGAGTTGGGCATTAGGTCTGTGTGTTCCCTGAATCGAAGCAGTGGCTGTGTGTATAAGTGTGTGTGTGTGTGTGTGTGTGTGTGTGTGTGTGTTACCTAAATCATGCAAACTAACATTCAAACCTGAAGCTGGCTGCCACTTTATCCAAACACAGCCTAACAAGATTGTGGATGCTCTGAGAGCTCTCATGTTCAGTGACAAATAAAATTCACTACTGCAAACACCTTAAAATACGCATTTTAAATTAGTGTGTGTGTGTGTGTGTGTGTGTGTGTGTGTGTGTGTGTGAATGCAGTGTGTGTGTGTGTTGGCTGCCAGTGTTTTGATTCGATTAGGTATTCTTTCCCTGAACAGCATCGTCACGCATCAGCCGTCAGACCACACCGTGACCTTCCCCTCGCACTTGGGCGTGTGTGTTTGTGTGTGTTTGCCTGTTTCTCTGCGGATGCAAATATTTGTTAAGTGTGCGCGAGTGTGTTTGGTACCTATGTGTGAGAGTTTGTGTTGCGGTTGTTTGTGCGTGTTTGCAGGCATAACTTGAATTTGTGTTTGTTTCAGCCGGAGCATTTATACCTGTTGTGTTTACGCCTCTGTGTTTGTGTGCGTGCACGTCTCTGTGTGTGTGTGTGTGCATGTGTGTGTGTTTTAAATGCAATGGGTTCTCGATGACTGTCAGATGAATGTAACTGGGTGGAAGAGATGCTTGCGTGTGGCAGCTTAAGATCTGCTCTCTGTGACAAAACCTTTTAGATTGTGTGTGTGTGTGTGTGTGTCTGTCTGTGTCTGTCTGTGTGTGTGTATCTGTGTCTGTGTGTGTGTATGTGTGTGTGTCAGTGCCACCAGCTGAGTGACAGATCGTGTTGAATGGTGCAGAACTGCAGCAGCCCAGCACACTTAACAGCCTCTGACTTACTGCGGTGCCTCACACACACACACACACACACACACACACACACACACATATATGTGCACACACGCACAGGGACTTTGTGTTGTGTTCCTGGGTAGAGCTGCGGTGCTGCCAACTTTATGATATGGATATCTCAGTTTGTATTGATAATGCATTTTGAACACACTTCTCCTCACTCCATGCACACACACACACACACACACACACACACACACCTGGCCTCCTGCCCACTATCTCCTCCTGTCCTCGCCGTGTCTCCTTATCTTCCTCCTCTTGTCATCTCCTCGCTTCATCCTTTGTTTCCCATCTTTCATTTCTGTCTTCATCATGAGTCACCGCGCTCTCTCTCTCTCTCCTCCCTCCCTGTCCTTCCCTTTGTCTTCCTCTCCTCCTGTCACTTATCTTCTTTTGCCTTCCCTCCTCCTCCTCTTCCTCCTCCTTCTCATCATCATCATCATCATCTCCATCTCCACTTCCTCTCCACCTTCCCGGCTTGAATTCCTCTTCATCTTTGCATCCTCCCCGCTACATCCGACACTCTCCCTGCCCCTCTTAATTGCCCTCTGCTCTCTTCTGTCCTCACGCCATGCCCCCATGCCCCCCCCCCCGAGATTGACCTCCTTATCCTCCCTTTCCTCCTCAGTGAACTCCAGCTCTCCTTCTCTCTCTCCCGCCATCCTCCGCCGCGGCTGTCTGTCTGCGGCATCACTGGCTCATCCAGCCACCGGCAGTTTTATTATCCTCCTTTATAGTGTTAATAAGGGAGCTGTCAGCCACCAGAAGACAGTCTGCTCCCTGCAGCGCTACTACAGCTACCAACCTATGACAGCGCTGCCGCACCTGCTACTGCAACTACCACCAGCACCGTACCGCCGCCGCTGTCACCACGGCAGCGACCACGTCATTAAGTTCAGCATGATGTTCACCAGCACCATCATATAAATCTATTAGTTTGACTTCTTAACAGTATCGCTCTTCTCATCTGTGCACGGCAGTTCGTTCTGTACCTGGGGATAAATGCGCCCGGAGCTGAAGCGTTTAATGTGAAACACGTGCGCAGGAAGTAGCCACACGCAGAACGGGGGAATGATCGAAATGAATGAGCAGATAAATAAATCGTGACAGCCAAACTCATTCACTGATTAATTCGAATCGCTTCTACTTTGCTCACGTCTACTTTGTTTATTTTGCTCAGGATTAAGCCGCTGTCAGTGCAACACTTCCTGCACAGATCTAACACATTAAAGGACATAATCCCGTCTCTTCCTGTTTGGTTTTAAAGAGGACCATTTCTTTTTTTTTTGAGAGGTGCAGATCAGTGTGAGCTCCATCTAAATTATAAAACATCACACAGCTGGAGAAACTGGAGTCGGAGTATGCTGCAGTCTGTTTAGTTCACCAGGCATTTTCAGCTAGCTCGCTATCATCAGAGTGAAGCATGCGGACTGGACAGTAGCTTGAAGGTGCGGCACACTCATATGGGTGCATTCAGTGACTTCAGGTCAGGTTGAGCAGGGTGGAGCTAAGCTGGCGATTAGGTGGCTCCGCCCTCACAGGTGCAGCTGAACTAAACTGAAGGTGTTAATGACATCACGCCAGCATAGCTCCACCCCGCCCAACTGGACCAGAAGAGTAAGCAAGCTGACAGAGTAACTGGAAACAACCTGTGTGAGTGTGCAGGGCCTTTATCCCTGCATGAATACAAACTTTGTAATCAGAGGAAATACAGACAATGGTTAAATGAATTAACCGTCTTTGTTAATGTTTCCACTGTGTCTCGAATTTATCGAAAAACAATGTAATAATGGAGGAAATGTTGAGTTTGCAATAAGAGCAAATGGGAACAGACACAGAATGAACCAAGGAAGCTCTGATACTAAAATCTGATATCAAGCGAATACTTAACATAAAAACAGGGAAATTAAATATGAAGTTGTTTTATTTTTTGCTTTTCTGCTCTTAAATCCTAATTCTTGCGTATAAAATTAGAAGCTAATGCAACTAAGGACAAACCAACACAAGCCGTGGTGTTGATTACAGTCTGTTTACCGGCATCTCACTGCAAACAACTAGATCTGTTCGTTCTCATGGATGTAACCTGAGCCTGAAAGCCTGAGTACTGGATGTGACAGTTATGTAAAATATTAGAGCCGTCGTTCAGCTTTGTCGCGTGCCTCTGCGGCTCACACACCTGTGCACGGCTCGCCTTTGTCTTTTGACACGAGTCCGCTGCATTACTGTGTCCGTGCAACGCTGCGAAACCACCGTCCGACAAAAAGTGAACGCGAGAATCCATTTTCACATGCCAAGGATTGCGTTTGTTACATCAGCTAACCGTGAATGGCACTGTCAACACATTAAGCTTCACAGTCAAGGTCCATTACCGCCCTGGCATGAGAATACATTCATTCTGCAGCTTCATGCAGCAAAGTGGTAATTATCATCAGCGGCTTAATGCATCAGCATTAACCCTTCGCTGCAAACGCGCAACCCTGGTTCTGTCTTCGTTTGGGCTAAATGAAGCTGTTCTACAGTCACGCTGCTGCTACAGCGGCTGCTGCAGCTGCTGCTCTCAGCGCTGCTGCTACAGACCTGTTTGCCAGCTGCACTGCCTGTGCCGCCGCTGCTGTCTGTCTTATGTCTCCCTCAATCACCCTCATGTTTATTCTTCCTCACTCTCCCATTCGTCCTCTGTTCCCCCTCTGTCCCCCTCTCCCTCGCTCTCGCCGCGAACCAATTTGCAGCCCTCATCTCCCACTCGTCTCCTTCCACACTATTTGTTTTTCCTCTCCCTCTTTTAGTGTTGTTTGCTCTTTCTTTGTTTCATCACCTCGCTCTGCCTCTCCTCAGAGGATAAGACGTTTGTTTCATCTGCCTCTCGTACGTGTGAAGGAGGACGGTGGATTGTTGTTGCGTAAGGCTGTTGAGTACAGTCTCAGTGGGTTGCCAGCCTCTCTGTAAAGGGCGGGAGCAGGAGGTGTGTGTTTCTGTGTGTGTGTGTGTGTGTGTGTGTGTGTGTGTGTGTGTGTGTGTGTGTGTGTGTACGTTCTGTGGGTTTCAGGTTTTAGAATGTGTGCAGTGGAAGTTGGCAGTGCGGCGCTCCCCAGAATTTGAATGATGCCGGTTTTTGAAAGCCAATACAAATATCTTTTGTACAGCTGGTGTTTTGAGCCTGTCGTCATATTTTAAATGCAACGTTTTTACTGTTGAAGTTGTTTTGGTGACGCACAGGAGACATCCTAACCCTTCTGCAGATGGGGCTGCACTCACCGCCCAGCTCTGCAAACAGACCAATCAGTATATGACATGAAATGATGCTGAGCACACCGGGCAGAGACAGAGGTGCTGCTGGATTGTTGACGATGCATCTGTTTGCATGTTTTTGTTTTTGTTGACATCACTGTTCAAAGATCCATTCGGCATTAATCACAAAATCTGTCTCAAACTGCTATTTCTCACTTCAGCACAGATTATGAATTATGAAGGTTGCAAACCTGCAGGGTGACAATTATCGCCCAGTGTATAGGAGCCACTATGATGCCCCGCTGGGTTTATCAGTCTAGTTATTTTTGTGTAATCCCAAATATGATAATGATTATAATTCAAAAAGTGCACATGCAGTACGACACTAAGTTCAATTGTTCAGTACTTTCTTACGCGACAGTAATCCAATGGCACAATAAAGCAGTGGTCACAACCCGATAAACTGAGATTAAATAATTAAAAAAGTAGAACACGATCCAGGAGACACAGAAAAAATTTAATTTGAAAGAGCTGAAAGGGATTTTCCAACTTAAGGAGGGAAAAATTCTAAATGATCAATACTGCGGCCAGTATAGAGAATTTTGGAGCTGAAATGAAAACAGGCTTTTCTATGTGGTTTTTGCACTGATACAACCATAAGAATGACTAAGAATACTATTTTAAGATTTAAGGTAAAATTCTTTATATTACTTATACACCAATATATTACCACTGGCATTTTTCTGCATTATATACAGGAAAATATGTAGAAATATCAGTGTATATTGGGAACATACAGGCTGATACTGTTAGTATTAGTATAGTATTAGTACGAATTAGTATCTACGGACAGTTAGTTCACTATTTTACACTGTAAGCTTTGCACGACTTTGTCTGGTGATTTTTGTGGACTTTTTCTGGAGTGAAGTTTCCTTTTTGTGTCGCATTCGTGGAAGATCTCTCTTGAAAATCAGACTTGAGGTCCGGGTCGGTCCTCTCTGAGAAACCTGCCCTTTAAATTTCACCGTGAGAACCACGTTACTCGCTGATTACCGCATTGTCATCCTGCTGCCCTGACAGCAGCCTCCTTTTCGCTTCCCCCCACATTGTTCGACATGTTGTTGTGCAGGTGCCGTGGGCTGGAGAGAGACCTGCAGCAGCTAAATGTCATGCCTCTGTGTACTTGTTCAGTATGCTGTTTTCCTTTCGAGGCATCTCTGCAGTCCACTTAACATAAACCCCATGCAGAAGGACGGATGCCAGATCCACAAGCTGCTGCCTGCTTTCAAACTGCTGCTTATCGTTTCATCAAGCACTTTTTATAATGGCATTATCTCATGCTTTGATGTAATTAGGATGCCACAGGTACCCGAGGGATCTTAGGTCCAGTTTCATGTACCTAATGAATATTTATATACAGTATTACCATTTCTGGCAGCTAGCTTCCCTATCTTGATTAATTCATTTCCTCACGAGTCCCTGGGTGTTAGTCTCGACGCTGGCTGTGACACAAATGGGGAAAAAAAAAAAAAAAAAATTCAATCATTAATGTTGAATTTTTGTCACCTTGAACTTCATGTGGAGATGTTGGAGATCTTGAGTGATCAAATACCCTCGAAACCTTGTACGTCAAAAAGATATGAAGCCTGTAAATGAAAAAAAAAAAGCAAATGATAAAAATATAAGAAGCATAATTGAGCATCATTCAAAACAAACTCAGCACCTTGTTGCTTTGTCTTCCTTTCTAACTGCTGTCATTTGAGTGTGATAGTTTATCCTTGTCCTCAGGGCAGCGCTGCTTTTTTTCACTTTGATGGACAAAGCCCTTTACAATTTGCCAGACGCACACAAACTCACGCGCACGGCCCTGGTCTGCCCATCGGGATCAACACGGGGGTCGGTGTCCTGCTCAAGGACACTTCCATACTTGCCAGAGGTCGACTGACCTTTCAAAGGCAGTCATAATAACGATCGTTTGGAGAAGGAAGAAGCTGAAAAGTGTTAAATCAGCCAACAACCCTTATGTAAGAACAGGTTTTTGAAACATCAACACAGAAATAACAATGTAAATGTCAGCCTTATAGCAAACGTCTAAGTCTTAGTCTCTATTAACTGAACATCTAGACTTTGGATTATTCTTGGTAAAAAGAGTTCAAGTTCCCTCAGATTGTGAGTGGATCTCCTGTGTACAGCTCCTCCTGGGTCACCTCTCATGTTTTCATTGGGACTGAGGTCCGGATTGGGTCGCTCCAACACTTTTCTTATTCTGAAGCCCTGGTGCCCTGGTAAGTGTTGTTCTTATCTGCTCATCAACTTTGGAGGCTCATCCTGATCTTCGCAACGTTTCTGTGGTGCCACCTCTTATTGACGATGGTTTTGACAGAGATCCATGATCTATCCAGTGACTTCCATAGTCTTTCCTCATCCTTTCCTGAGCCGCACATTTTATTAGATCATACAGTTTCTTTGGGAACTCTTGTGTCTGGGCTCTCTCAGTAGGATGCAACAACAAACATTCAATAGCTGACTTAAACTGGTTTAAATCAGAATCGCTTTCACTGACGTCAGGTGTATCCTATTACCTACAGGCGTGATTTTCAATGTGATTGGTTAAGTCAGAGGTCATAATGACTGCCTTTCCTAGTAGACTTTTGAATTGAAACATTGGCAGAAACTGTCATTGCCCGTGGCTTAGCACACAACAAAAAGATGTAGAGGAAGCTGCAAATGGAAATCATTAACTTCTACATTGTTGTGTTAATGGAAAACCTGCTGTGGACTTTTTACAATAAAAGAAGAAGGCACTAACCTGTCACACAGTTTGTCTTGGCTTCAGCAGGGGCCACTGAGTACATCAGGGATGAACTTGCAGCAGACTTTGCCCTCACTCAGACGTTCGGTGTGACAGGCGTCAGCTGGCGGCTTTGTCTGGTGTCTGTTTGACAGCGATCTGATGTGACAGCAGTCATCAGAGGATTTGGTTTGCTCAGTAGTTTTCCATTCAAACTGGCATCACCTTCATCACAGAAGACTATCGTCACCTGTTGAGGGGGAGGGCTGGCGGTGTGAGTGGTTATCGATTGCTGACCTCCCCTCCAATTCCACTTTCTCTTTCTTCAAACACAGCCGACCCTGACACCCAATCACGGTCTGTTGCAAGCCGTCTGTCAGCTGCATCACTTGGTGTCATCCCGGATAACTACTGGAAAACTCAACTCGTCTGCCACTGTTTCAACAAGAATATTGGCAGCATGTCTATACAAATCCTTCTGAACATACAGCGGGGAATTTCAGCTTTTTATGCACAGTGACATTTAGGATTTTTGTGTTTCTTTCTTCTGCGTCTCAGCTGTGTGGGATGTAGCATTGAAATGCTCTGTAATCTCATTTTTGTAACACTGCATGGTCGGAGATGTCTGAAATCAAATGGACAAGCATACCATGAAATGCTTTTCTTGCCCTCTTTTTGCAAATACTCTTAATACAGGTGTAATATTCCATATTATGAGTTTGGCCACTGATACTTATATTTTAGTTTGAGCTTTACAGTAAAATATAAGATTTCCACATTTTCAAATTGATTTTAAATAAAAACAAAACATGTTTTCACTATCTGAGTGAGGTTCATGTCTTAGATTTGAGGAAAAAAACAGGATTGATATTGGATAGACCCCCTGTATCAGCACATATCACCGTATCAGAATGGGTCTCAGGAGAGAGAAGTATGGATCATGAACTCTGTTCTAAATTTTCTGCTTGTCAGGAAAAAGAAAATTCCATCCAAACAATGTCAAACTCAGCACTGCACTTCCTTGAGCACTGAATGGTACACCTGGGGCCATTCATGCAGGTTTATGCAGCCGTGTTTATAACTCACTTTGTCACTGACTTCTCTGTCAGTGCCGCAGCTTCCTCCAACACTCCAACCTCTTTGTGTGCTGGGCTTTTGGTATAGGCAGCTTTACTAAGATCTGATGTTCATGCATGCGTCAGGATCTCTCAAGGGTTTGTAAAATTCTAATTCTTCAAGAGTTTTCTTAATTATTGCCCCCTTTGTGAATGAATCTTTCCCAAACCATTTGCTTTAAATGTTTAATCCATAAAATGACACTGCACATTAAAGTAATAATGACATATAAAGACAATCTTTATAACTACTAAATACGTACTTGTTGGCATTGACTGTCAAGAGGGGTACTTTGTAGTGGGGTGGAACTGAAAGGAACAGTACCTCATGAAGTCAGTTTTCCTGTGAAACATGGTATTTTAGTCTGTCCTGTACGACTGTACTTCAGTGTCCGTCACTGTGAAAGCATGGCACAAACCAGCCATTTCTTGCTGTATACAAACGACCTTCCTACTGCGATTCACACCACCGCCGCTCAAGCCTTTCTGCAGTCCCAACACACATCAATTCGCAGCCAATGCATTCTTGATTAGGCGCGGACACAGTAATTGTTTTCATTGCCTTGGATTGGAACGACATTGAATTTAATGTGGTCCATCGATCTTTTGTTGGGGGGAAATTGGGTTTGTTACCAGCGTTGTAGATCTCTTATGGCCCACGTGTTAACCTTTTAGATTCTCTCTCCCTCACCACATTTTTCTCTCCAGTCTCTCCCTAACTCTGTCCAGTCTCATTCTGTTGGCCTTTGGCTTCTAATGCCTCCCTCTTTCTCCCTCCCTCAATCAGTCTTTGGTTTTCTTTTTTGCTCGCTCCTAGTCTTTACTCATAACCCCTTTCTTTACCCCCATTCTACCTCCCTAATTTGTTTTCAGTTGTAAAGCTCAATTAGCATGACAGCTTATTGAAAATACAAACAGCTGAAAGGTGTAACCAGCAGACATTTAATAATTTCACGTTATATGACTTCAAACATTTGGTGATTGTGAGTACAGTCGACTGACTTTCTGAAAGGCTTTTAGAGGGACTGCCCTGTTCATTATTTTGCCATTGCTGCTATCAATGGTTCGTAAATGTGTTTTAAATCTATTTTTAGTCTTTCTGCTGTCTGTCAATGTCAAAACCTGCAGAAGCCTTTCAGAAAGCTTGATCACTCTGGTCCTGAAAAATAGTGCTGTTCTTTGAATTTTGTGCCGTAAACCAAATGAGCAGGTTTCCTGACAACTGTGAACCAGTATCCAGTATCCAGTTACTGCGCCGGATATGAAAAATGAAAAATTTTGGAAAAACCTGCAGTAATCAATAATTTTAGATTGCCAGTGTCCTGCCAAAGGTTTCTCTCTTAGTAACAAGCACACAGAGAATGATCACCTCTCTAGTTCCCCTCAGCTTTCTGTCTTTAGATTGAGCACAGTGACCCTAAACTTCTTGCTTTACCCAAATTTAAAAAACAAATCTCCTCAGCCCCCATAGTAAAGCAATAATTTACGAAATCTAATCATGACGTGTGAAATGTGCAGTGGAAAAGGGTTTATATTCTGTATTTATACAAAGCCAGGAACCTTCATCATATAGCCAGTCGGTGACATGGAGTGTCTAATGTGCTACTTTATATATGCTTTTATTCCACTGAAACACCTTTTTGTTCTGTTTCTTTGTCTTTGCCAGCCCTCAGAGTGTAAAGCCAGTCCCAAGGAAAGCACAGAGCCGGCTGTGGACCTGCTGGGCCTGGGTAAGACCAGCTTACAATATAATAACCCTCAGACAATATAATAACTTGTCAAACTGTATTCAGATGTCTTCCTAATGTGTCACATATGGAAATTAAACCAATTATGCTGGGTGATGTAATAACATTTTTACACTGATATTGTAATAATTGCAGGTTCAATAATGTGTGACATTATAAGGGGAAAGGTTCAGTGCTGTCAGGCTTTATTTGAGTCATGTACAGAGACCTTATTATACCATCTGGCAGTTAATACATCATTGGTGGCCTCAGACCACCGTGTCCGACACAACTGTGTGCAGTCCAGTCATGTACTGTCTGATTATGTTTCACGTACATTCCAAACAGGGAAACTAAAGATGTTTTGTCTTTGGGGAAACTTGGTGATAGCGCTTCTAACTGAAACACCGAAGAGGTAGAAAACTGTACTATACAGCAGATAAGGGACTTATTGCCCTTAGAAAAATCAAGTGCAGTGATTAAGTTGAAAATCTTTGAACATTCCCCCAAAGTTTCTCTGTATCATTTTAATTTAATTGGAACAACATTATTGGAACGGCTTATTAAAACCAGTGCGCACTCAAAGGGAGCCACCTGAAAATGTAAGTGAAGGCTTTGGTGTCGAAGCCAAACCCTCAGACTTCTCTGATGTTGAAGAGGCTTCGTAATTTTCCAGAACCACCAATCAATCCCATAAGAATGTTCGCTCAGCTTTGACACAGCTGCTTCCATCACTTGCTACCATCACGGTTCTACTCAACAAATTACCTATGAGCAGAGACTGTCCGGCTGTCCTGTTATCCCCATTTGTGTAATTAGCTGCTTAGCACCACTCAGTACATTTCAAACATACTTTTAACCAGACTTTGCTTTCAGCACAGGCTTTTCCCTATCCAAACAGTGTTTGATTGATATTGGCATGCACCTGTGGGGCAGGACAATTTACTGTCAACTGTATGATTGTTATCAATACATTGAGTGGGGTGACCTGAGTGTAAGGTCAGCACGCTGCCCAGAATGCATGAAATGGAAGAGGTGGCTCTTCCGAACTTCAGCCATGCCAAAATAACTAAAAACTAAAAACAGCCTACAGCCGTCTTAATGTCTCACAGTTCCTGAGTGTTAATCGCTGTCTAAACATCTAAATATGAACACTTCAGAAGAATCACAAAATGAAGACAGATTACCAAGCTGTCCGTTTGCAGGGAGAGCTGGTCATGTGTTCTTTACCTCCTGCATGCATGCATCTCAATGGCATCTGCGCCTAATTGAGGAACGCAACAGCAGAGTAGCCGGAAAGACTGAATGCACCGAGGATATGACATTCAACAAAGGTCACAAGCTGGATTCAAACCTGTGACATTTTGAGCACGCAGTATGCGTCTTGGCCCGTGAACCGCCTCGAGAACGGGCTCCATGCTCGTTGACCTGAAGAGTGGAAAACACGGCGGATGGACTCGGAGGTTTCACCAGAAATGCGCAATATGCAATCGGCGTACGTTTTCCCATAGCGGCGCTGCACTGTATCAGACCCAGCTGAGGGTAAACTGTGCTGACAGAGGAAAGAGCCGGTGGAGCCGGCATTGATCAGACATTCCTGACCGCAGCGTGGAAGAGTGAGAGTGGACGCCCTGCTATAAATAACCAATGCTACACACCTTGCAGCCATGTCGAGTGGATGAGATTTCACACATAATCAATAAGTCAAATACGTGGCACCATGCCTCCAGCCCTCACACATCCCCCCCGTTATTCCATCCATCCCTCCTTGTCTCTAGTTACCTCACTGTGTAGCTGTCAGAGAGCCACTTTCTGCCTGTGGTTCTGTGTCCGTGTGTGTGTTTCTGTCAATTCCTCTGTTCAGCTTAACAGCAGGAGCTAGAAAGAAAGTAAAAACAGTATCCTGAGACCTTTCAGATAAGCATTTTGACACAAAGTCTATTTCCATCCGTACTTACATCGGCTTTTAATACAGTAAAAATGGCCTTTTCAACAAGAGAAATATTAAAACTATAGTGTATGTATTTCAGGATTTGTTGGGCAGCTTTTGTGTCCCCATGATGATAAATGCTGTGTCAGAGATGTTCCATACTGCCAGAAATAGATCTCCTCGGGAGCCACTGAATCAATTTCAAAAACTTTTATTGATGGAGCGCTGCTGTCTGGTTCTGTCTGTCCTTTTACTTCTCCACCAGCCTTTACTCGCTGTAATGGTGCTGACACGCTGCATTAACGCCTCCTTTTACCATGTTGTCTCCTCCATTCCGGCAGCAATGTTCGGCTCCACCTCTAGTGGAAGTGTTCCGGTTGTTCTTGTTTCAGTATTTTTAATTGGGACAAAAACTGATTGGGAGCATTTTTCTTGTTCAGTTTTTGCTTCATTTCACTTAATTTTAGTTCAAACTTTTTTCTAAATGCATCATCAAACATATTGATCTTCTTTTGCAACGCCGCCTCTGGCATCTTTACCCTGGTGGGAGAGAGAAGCGAGAGAACTATGTGCGTTACACAGCTGGTCCCCCAAAAGTGAAAGACCGTCACCAGCATATGCGCCATGATTCAACATGCTAAGAGCTGATCCACACTAAACGGGCTGAAATGTTTAACATATTAACAATTTATTATATCATACAACCTAAATCTCTCACATGAAGGTCATTGGCAGGACACTAAAATGTACTGATGTTCCTAAACGCCTCATACACAGGCTTCTGCTGCTGATAATGGTGCTTTTGCTGCTCTCAATCCAGCTGTTTTCGCAGTATTCTTTATTACTGCTGCTAATTACTCACTGGACATTGAAATGTGCACTACTGTTGCTACAGTTTTTGTCCAGCGTGATGATGGATGACCCTTTTTTTGTGGTTTTAACTGAGGAAATCTGCAGCTTTCTTCTAAGGGAGCAACAGTTCAACACAGGAGACTGGAGCACTTTGTAAATGAACATGACAGAGTATGTTCTGCTGGAAGGGGACAGTTGGTGGTTTTAACCAAGCTGAGCAACATGAGCAAGATCAGTGAGAAGTTCTAAATGTACATTGTGCAGCCCTGTTCCTTTCTGACTTCAAAGATATTGTCTGTGACATAAAGTTTGTTTGTCTTCCAGCCACAGTCAGATAAAGATGAACTGATGAACTCTGTTGTTCAGAAGTTCAGACAAGAATGAACATTATTTTCACATAGGCAGCCCAAGGCAAAGACGCCACAGCAACTTTTGTTAAGAAAAGCCACTTTATGCCATTTATTACAAGTTTATGGGGAGATAATAGATAATAAAGATAATAAAGAATTGGATAGATAAGATTAGGTTGCAGCTGCCTTAGCTGATTATCCTCTGCAAATTCAAATTTACAAGTAATCATATTGATCGTATGAACCTGTACGAACGTCCTGCACCAGGAGCAGGTCATTTTGCGTCCATTCTCCACACTTGGCTCTCTGCGGTGACTCTGTCCACCAGCAGCTAATGACTGCGCTCACCAACTGGGCTCGAGTTCCTTTTTCTGGACTCACTGGCTCCCAGACTGAAGCTCGCTGTGCCCTAGTTGTGACTTGTGTTTTAGGGGAAAGTGGGTTAAATTAACATGCTTTTGGGTTTACTTCAAAGACCAAGAGCCAGTGAATTTCATTACTGCCTAGATGGAAAAACATGTTGACCAGCAGAACATAATCATAGTATATTTTCACATGTGTGAAATCCAGTCAGAACATCGAATCAGAATCAATGCGCGGCTTAATCAAGTCATGCATTTAACACTTCGTGGCGGTGGCCAAGTCCTTAATGTGACAGCCCCCTACTGCTGAATGAGGTCGCTGTGTTCACTGAAGATACTAGGGGCTCTGTTTGTGCGCATGTGTATGTGTGTGAATGTATTTGGGGCAAAGGGGTTCAGGGTGATTATAAAACGCACCCCCAGCCTGAACTATGGGTCTGTTTCCATGGTGAAGTCGAGAGCGCTCTCAAGAAGTGGCTCCATCCCGTGATAAAGGATGGTGGGCACATTGCCTGACGTGGCAGTGATGATGGCGATGATGGCCCCTTTTTCTCCCTGCGGCTCATTTCCATGGCAATGGGTGAATGGGTTTTTGGTGAGGGACTGGAGCGGTGGGGACTGGAGTGGTGCGAGGGTAACTGATGCACATGAAGTCCTGTTTCCCTCTCCTCTATTTCACTTTGTGACAGTGTGACTCACACCTGTCATTACTGTCAGCACGTAAGGTAATAATTGCAGCCATAATAGGTTTTATGCTTCAGGCCCTTTGTACAGACGTTCACAAGGTGATTGGTCAGTCAGGATAAAAGCCATGCAGTGACACAAAGGCATCAAACGCGTGACGGAGGGCGACGGTCGGCGGTTCGAACATCAGGACGACGTCACAGCCAAAGAAATTCACCGTGAATGAGTTTTAATAAGGGTCCTTCTCACAGTGAATGGATTCCCTCGCACCCCGCTGTCGGGCTAAAGGAGCTCCGTCTTGTTCACACTTTAAAAGGGCTAAATTATGGATGTTTCATCACTGTGGTTATATAAATGACCTCCACTGCTGGCTCGCTCTGACACACACACACGCACACAGTTCACTCTCTCTTCCCTTTCACACACTCCCTCCCCTCCCCCTTTCTGCTTCTCATCACTATCCTCTCTCTCTCTCTCTCTCTGATGACTGTACATAGTGTACTGGGAGTTCCTTCCCCAGTTTGAGGCTCTCTCTCTCTCTCTCTCTCTCTCTCTCTCTCTTTCTCTCTCTCTCCCTCTCTGGACAAACATACTGGTACTGTACAACTTCAATATCTCTCATATATTCAATGTATCTGAAGAATGTGAGCAGAACAGGGGAACATATATCCATCAGAAATAACATGAGGGTGGCCCTGTGGCTCAGTACTGAATGTACAGCACTTTTAAGGGAAGAGATTTGGGAAAAACACTTATTTGCTATGGGAGATGAAATGATTGGTATCGCTCTGCTTCCACGTTCAGGGCAGAGCTGGAAGCTGGTTAGCCTAGCTTAGCATAATAACTAGCAGCAGGGGGAAACTGCTAGCCTGGCTTTATCCAAAGTTCCAGTACACTTTTGTTTTGTATATAAATGTTAATGTTTTAAGTCCAGCTAAAAGCAGGTTCTGCACTTAATGCACAGGGATTTGCTTTGTATTGGTTTATTGATATTGATATTCTCATCTCCATTTCATAGAAAAAGCAAATATTTCTCTAAAAACCATGAAAATTGGAGTCATGTTCAGCACTTCAGTGGTAAAACAATGCAAATACGAATCACAAAAACTATGGCACAGGAAGGGGAGGAGTCCTCAGGAGGTAAACATCCATGGAAATCAACAACCAGCAGATGCACCAGTCAGCCATCCCAGACAGAGAACATAATACTAGGACCCTGAGCTCACAAGACAGACTGCGGCCATTACTAATTAATGCTATTATTACACCCTGAAAAAAGGTTTATTCATTTCACCCCAAAACACATGTAATGAATCAGTTTTGAACCATCTGTAAAATTAATATCCATTTGAAATAAATATCCATTGCCCCAGTTCATGTAATTAAAGCTTTTCTTTCCATCTTTAAAGAATCTTGTGCCTTTTTCTGAGATGTGCAATATTAGCACCTTGTTAATTCAGCTGAGAGCAAAAACACCCCAAACCACCCCAGCTCTGCGACACAGGTACAGTTATTTGTTTCATTTTCTCCCCAAGGGCAGAAGGAAAATCACAAATGAAATCATTTTCAGGGTGACGCTAACCCCTGGAGGGGCAGCGCCGCCAGAATTTCCATGAGGATCTTTTAATTAACAAGCACCCTAATTGTAAATTGAGCTGCGTGGCGCATTTGTGTGAATGCATAAATCATATAAATACTCTTGAATATGTATGTAAAGGTCATACTGAATCATTCCCGCTGTCTCTGTCTGTATTCACCTCCCTCATGTCTTTTTTGATACTCTTCCTCTTATAATGGAAAGCATCAGAGTTTTCAGAAATAGTATTTACACATGTGTATGTATGTAAGTGTGCTAAGATGACACGTCCTCATCATCTTTGAGACAGATTATCAATATGAGTAACTACTGCAGTGTGTTGTCAAACATTAATGGAAATATATTGACATAAACTGTTTTTCACTGAATTTACAACATTTTAGATTAAATCTAATTAAGAAAAGGTCCTACAGGGATTACATCTCTCTCTCTCTCTCTCTCTCTCTCTCAGATGCTCCAGAGGGGGGTGGGAAAGGCTCGAGCAGCGCTGCACCAATCAGTGATGAACTGGACATCTTTGGACCAATGGTCTCCAACCCCCTGCCTTCATCCAACAACACACAGCAGGCGCAGGTAACAAACGCACACACGCACGCACACGTGCGCACACACACGCCCAGTCTCAGGCTTTCATCATCTGCTTATCACCACAGGCAGAAGGCAACACAGCGAGTCTGCCGCGACTCCCGTGACGCAAACACAAACACACGCAGGCGTATTCACCAACACGCCGGCTCCCTTAAACGTGCGGACACACACTCTCCGAGGATCATACCAAAGCAAACTGTCATAGACTCTCCTTTACTGAATTCATTTGACCAGTGTCCTTCAAAGAGAGAGAGAGAGAGAGAGAAGGTGTTACTGCTACAGTGAAAGTGAAGGGAGCGGCAGAAACAAACGATTATTTGCACGGAAACACAAACACTCGCAGCTCTGCAGGATGAAACTTTGTAGTAGTTTAAATTTTCCTACCAGCCGCCACCGGCCTAACAACCGGAGCCTGCAGATGTGTTTAGGCAGGTGTGTGTTTGTCGCTCACTCTCACCCCCAGCCCCCGCACCACGCGTGTAAACTCTCTGTTTCTCACACACAAACGCACACACACACTCTCAAAAGATGAAAGAGAGAATAAACCACAGGTGACATCACACGCATCCCATGTGCTATAAGGACAGAATACACACACGCAGACACACGCGCAGAGCACAAATTCACGGTGACCCACTCCTGGGTTGAAAATGTATTCTTTCACTCTCTGGCCTGTTCCTAGGTTTCAAATTTTATATCTCACTCTGGTCTCACACACACACTCTCACACACACACACCTCTGAGCCCCCTGGGACCAGACCAGGCAGTGGCTCACTGGGGACCCAGGCATGAAGAACAATTATGGGCTGCTGTAACTCCAAGCTCCCCCCTGCCACTGGCAGCCTCCCACTTACCCTCTAATCTCCCCTCCATGCTCACCTCCTCCGTGACTCCATCTACTGCAGCCCTGCCTCTGCTTGCACCTCCGCTCATCTCCATATATCCATTAATCCCATGTTCTCCTTGTCCGTCCTCTTCTTTCTCCTCAGCCCTGGTTTGGTCCCAGGTGACGTGAGGCGACACTGACATGCCGTCCTGCTTTTGGCCCATCAGGGATGTCAGAGATCCTCCAACATTTCCTAATTAAATTAACTCATCAGCAGAAGTCCATTAATTTTCTGCAGCATTACGCAGCATTTGTGTCATATGGTAATTGGGACAATTGCCAGTTTCCAATTTGTAAATAGTACTTACAACAACATGCAAGTGGTAATTACAACTGGGAAATGGTTTTGTAAGCGCCACAACATCCAGCTTGTTGTTTGCTGATGTGGAAACGTCTGAAAAGGCAAACGAATATGAATGCATCACATCCGAGCCGGACAGATATATCATTAAGCTAATATTCACTCATCAAGGACATGTCTGTACCTGTTTTCTTTGCTGTTTTCTTTGGGTTAAAATGCAGGATGCTGAATATTTTCTTTAATAAAGTTATTGATTTAGGAAATCAGCCCTCTGAGTACCATAGCGGTCATATTGCTGCAAAATCTGTGCACGGTCCACATAAAAAAGCTCTATTTTCATTCCTGCTCAGAAATTCAGTGTATCAGCTGCCACATCGGTAATTGCTGGATTTCTCCTGCTGAAATCAGTATTGATCTCCACGATTTCATGTCTCTACCTTACCTATCTCCAACTCACAGTACCAAAAGCCCGCAAAGCCAAATTTATTAGGCATAACACTATTTTGGAGAGGCACATCATTTTTACACCTCACAATGCAAACGGCAACAACCTTGGCTGGTCAGATGATGACCTGGAGATCTTTCCCATGTCTATTATCTCTCCCATACCATGTAAATACAGCGCGAGTGACCTGTCGAACTGCAAAGTGGTGCTGGCAGTTTTAGTTGTATAGCCAGTGTTGGATGGTTTATTACTGATTCCTCCAGTCCACAAGGCACAGTAGGTCTGGAAGCTTTGGATTTCACTGCATTTCAAACGTTGGACTGACACTTGTTACCTTGTGAGTTTGGATGATGGTGTTTGCTGTGTCGTTGTTTTAACCTGAACCAAAAACACAACCGCTAATGTGTAAGTAGCTTATTGGACAGTTCTTACTGAGGACACTCCCCCTTCCTTTTACAGACTGAAACATCCACATCTACTGCATGGAAGCCAGTGTAGAACTTGGCTCAGTTCACCTTGCCAAGTTCCTCAGGTTAGTTCTCATCTACTGATATAGGGCAAACTAGAGTTGGAACCCTGCTGTCTGAGGAAAGCAGTCCACAAAGAGTTATGACCATGTTGAGATGTACAGTGACAGGTGAGACGAGGAAGGGTCAGGTGCTGCACCTGCTCGCTCTTGTTACACGTGTTAGAGTGAAACAGACACCAGACGTCCTGGGTGCTTTAAGTACTGCCCAACATATGTGCGCCATATGAGGTATTGGTCACCTCATATGGCGCGTGTGATGTGAACCCAAAGCTCTGAACGAAAGCTTGACTGGATTGCTCTGCTGGTCTCAGATCTGATTTATCATTGCATTCAGAAACCCCACCTACATCCACCAATGTGTTTCTTATGTCAAAGTGAATATCAATGTTGATCCTTCAAGGTACTGCACATTATGTCTTGTACATGTATTGGTAAGGATGAGAGTTTTGTTAATCTCATGACATCATAATTGTAGCTGCCGAATGCTAATCTGCGAGCCTTTTGCATGTTTGTCTTACCATCGGAGCCAGGTGGAGGCATTAGAAAGTCGGCCAGAGTCTGCAGCCAACTCGGGGAGTTCATGTTAATTAGCTAGTTAGCTTGAGCTGATGAAATCTGGCAGCAACAGTTTGCAGCGGGATTGTTTTTTTGAGTTACTCACTGTAAACCACACCGGTAAGGTTGGCAGGTGTGGCAACAGTATAACAACAGTACCTGTGCTTCCTCGTGTCTCTACTGATGTTAAAGACTATTAGGATGAATAGCTTTACCTCTCAACCCTTCTCACCCTGGACATGGACTCTTTGAGCCACTCCCTTCAGGCAGAAGTTTACGGTCCATTCGGACCAGAACCTGGACTGTTGAACTCTAATTAATCATACTGCTCTGCACTGTCACTTTACTCCAGTATAGCAACTGTACCATGCTCCTGTCATGATCCACCTGCTGACTATTTGCACTGTTTACCTACTGTTCACCTTGCTTGCACTACTTGGCACTACTTTGCACACTTGTACCGCCTCACAGATCCATAAGTGGTACCTGTTACTGGTTACACTGTTACACTGGGTTCATATCAAGATCTGTTTTGTGTCCACACTTCTGTTCATTTGTTCTGTTCATTTGTTTATCTTGTAAATTCATAGCCAATTTATAGCCTTATTTTAGCTTAGATTACATTCTTTGCTTCATTTTATCATATTTATCTAATTTTATTTTATTTTATTTTACCCCATGCATGCTTCTCATTATATGTTACTTATTTTTAGGTTTGATGTATGTACCAAATCACTAAGGCAAATTCCTAGTAATGTGAAACCTCTTCAGTTACATGGCAATAAACGCAATTCTGATTCTGCTTCTGATTCTGAACTCTAAAAACAGCTATTTATTTTACTATTTTAAATTGAGGACATCAACATACGCACTCCCATCATCAAGGCTGGATGCAAACGTTATTGGAGTTCACCAAGAAACTCCAACAGCAGCTTTTTAAACTAATCGTAACAGGATGATGCTGCACAAGGCAATATCAGAGTTAAATGCTCCACATGCTTGTTGTTGGCCAGCGTTGAGCAGCAGTCTAACTGTGCTGAAGGTACAGTTTGTCAGTGTGTTGGTAGGTTATACAACATAAATACAAGTTGTTCATATTTCCACACTGTTGTTTCTAGCCTCCCTGTAATGGACCATCCTCTCTGTCTCCGCCTTGCCTGTACACCTCTCTCTCTCTCTCACTGCGTTTATGCTCTGTTATTCCGACTGTACATCTTCCCCCCGTCCTTTCATTTTCTTTCCTCACTGTCACTCACCCTTCATTCTCCCACAAGGATATATTTTTCCCTGAGTCTGTACATACAGCACAGCTCCTGTACCTCTCCTCCTCATCCTTCATGTGTCCTCTCTCTCCCCCCTCCCACTCTTATATCTGTTCTTACCCAGTGCCTCATTAATCATCACGCTGTATATACAAATATATGCACAAATCATACATGCTGTACGTAAGTGTAATTAGAAACTTGGATTTATGCTCTAATGTGCATGAATTCAAATGCAGCCAAGCTCATGCTGCTGAACACCAAGAGGAAACCAGAGCATTAATGCTGTCTTTAAAGACCAGTGAAGTCAAATGATAAACTTTACTTTTCATATGTGTGTTGAGCTATAGATCAGTAATATTAAAAGCAAAGGCAGGACTCTGTACAGTTCTGCTGAAATATATTTCTGACGTCTCTACTGGACACCGACTGTTTCCAACAGGGGACAAAGGGACAGGCCTGGAATATCACACCTACCATGAGCTGCATAATGCATGCTGCTCTTTGAACCGTATTTTCACAGGATCAACGATGCAAATGGCTCTGAGTCCACAGTAGGCTGTCATGAAAAACAAATCCCCACTATTGCCGACTTCTTATTACTGTAAATGCGCCATCATTCAGCAGCAGAAGCAGGAGGCAGTGTTGGTGTAGTGGCAAAAACAGAAAAAGGACCAACACATTAATGACAAAGTCCAAGGTGAAGAAGTATTATCAAAATAAAGGTATTTGTTATCCAGCTGATCATCTCATGACCCCTAGATTTGTCTCGAGAGCCCTTTCAGGGGGTCGGACTCACAGTCTGGGAACTACTGAAGGACCAAACCTTATATAAAGGAGTATATAAAGTATTAACACTGTCATGTTAGTGACTGCATAAGTTTCATATATTCATTTTAAACCAATTAGGTATAGTGTTGAATTAAAGTGGTGAAGTATAGAGGTCAGTATTTCTCTCTGAGTTGTACTGGAACATATTCGGGTAAACAAGCGCTGTCAGAACATTCCCAGATGCTGCTGTAGCCACAAGAACGGTCCCAGATTTAAATTTGGCCTCACCTTCAAAGTTGTCACCTTACACACACCGCTCCCAGCGCTCCTGTCGTGCTTGAATCGCTCCCTGGAGTAACCTCACAAAGCGCCAACTGTGATGCACCGGATGTCCTCCAGACCTCCTCCACAGTGTAAGATGGCCGACCCTTTCAGCTTGCATACCGTTTTGGAGACGAGGAAGAAGTTTCTGTTGCCTAGCGTTGCCAGGAAGAAGGGTGGTTGGAGAGAGATGGTTGTGTTGGTGCGGCCAAAGAACGCCTGTATCTGCACCCGCACTGTGAAATGATGGAGAACCAAAGCAACATAGTACTCAGTTCAGGTTGTTTGTGTCCAGCTGCTCACTCATACGCTTCAGAAGCGTGCAGTGGAGCTCTGTGCTGACCGTCTGACCCTGTGCTACACAGTCGCAGTGCACAACCCTGCAAACGATCAAGACACCAACCGGCATGTACAACTGGTCCGACGCACCGACCTCGCTCTTTGACACTGCAGCTTCTCCACTGCTCAGACTGCTGTTTGCTCTCTGGGTCGTTGTTGGTGATGATCCTCCACGAGAAGCTCTTGCCGACTAAAACGTATTGTTTGCAGTTGCTGTTTGCCCATCAACGTGCTGCTCTGCATTCAGGAACGGCATGTTTGGATACACCTTGTAAAGTAGCCTACAATGTACTTTGTTGCTCTCCATCACTGTTTGTCTGAGGAAACAGACACACACACACGTGATGCATGGACAGGCCTTTTTAGTGATGTGGTCATTAGATTGAAGATGACTGCAGTAGAGTTGGGCTATCTGTTAAGGCAATGGACTGTTACACAACACCGCACAGACTGCCTGCGATTGGTCCACAGTGGCTGTTTGGTAGCAGACAGGCCACTCTCACATGGCCCTGTGGCTGAGCTGTCCGTCTTGCAGACTCCATATTATTTGAATGTCAGACAGGACATTTTGTTTCCTCTATTCAGAAGATGGAATTCACTGCAGCTCTCCCAGCCAGGACTGTTTCATTCTCAGTGTATTAACACAGGTTGCCTTCAGACTCACTGAGAGCAATCCTGCTTGTCTTTGCCTGACTCATGTCGAGTGGAACGTAGCGACTAGCACTGACATTTTAAAGGAAAAGCAGTTAACGTACATCACAGTTCTCCTTGTGTGTGTGTCTGTAATCAACAGGTTGGACGAACCAATGGCCTGTGCATGTTTGTGCTTCTTCGAGGATGAAACCTGTTGTCTCAGATTATAATGAGCGTGTCCCCTGATCTCTTCTTCACTCAGACACCAAATTAACCGTGCAGCGTCACGCTCCCAACAGGAAACTCCGTGATCTCAGCTCTAGCGCCACCACTGCGGCGCGGACCTCTCCATTTTCCCATCGCTCCCTGCTCCCATACACATAAGCTGCACACGCAGGGACACAGCTTTGACAGTCAGCACACATTCACCTAACCTCGGCCAACACACATACATACAGAGGGCTGAATTTGGGATTCAGCAGGCGGATATTGCTTTACAGCTGTGATTAGCTGGGTGCATGAAGAAAGGGGAAGCTGGCAGCCGGCTGATTCGTGCAGCTATTAACCGGCATCGGGGAGCGCCTGCCTATCTGCGAATACGTCAATTACAAAAATACGATTACAGCCTTGTAGGAGGGGGAGGATTTGTGTTATCCACGGCTTTACCCCTTCGCTCTCTCTCTCTCTTTCTCTATATATGTTTTCATTCGCCCCATCCCAAATGAGGGAAAATGTAGTTAATGAATAGGTTTTACTAAGAAATCTGAACAAGCAAGGAAAGATGGAGGGAAGAGTGAGTGATGCGACATGGTCTGGAAGAAAAAGTGAGGGCAGGGAGGAAAATAGATGGATGAGAAAAGGGGCGAACGGGCGGAGAGCAGGTTGGGAGAGGAATGAACAAATAAAGGAAGGTGTGGGCGGACATACAAGACGTGGAGCGTGAAGTCCCACCAGCCCTAAGAGACGGTGTGCAACGGTGCAGACACACCGGAAGCACTGGCTTGAGCCAACACCACCACCTTCTTATTTCTGTTTGTTTCCCAAAAGCTGCTGGGTTCACACAGGTGATCCAGCTTGCGAGTGAATCAACAAGAGACTTTTGCACGTGCAATAATGAAAATCACTCTCCTGCAAACACATGTGCCGTTTTTATCAGAGAGACTGCGGCAGCCTGGTCGTCTGTGTCTCCGAGGTGCATCCCTTCTCTTCACCGCGCGAGCATTTAAGGGAGGATTGTGCAAAAGGAGGAGGCATGTTAGCAGAGGTTGATTATGTTTTCTGCTAGATTTACCGAGGTCACGCTACATTTGCAACTGTCAGTTTTGTGGGGAGCGCTCACCGCCTCTGAGAAGGAGGCGTAAACGTAGTGCAAATGGGATTTTCAGGAGCCACAAGGAAAACTGTGGTGATGAAAAGAAAGGTGCATTAGCTAAAGACTGAGGATTGATTACGAGGGGGGAAAAAAGCAATTATCAGGCAACTGTTGAAGGACAAAGTGTCTGATTACTGTAGCTCAAATAAATAGAAAGCGGGGAGTTTGAACTTGACCATCGATGAGCACGGAATCGCTGCAGACTGAAGCTAAAGTCGTCAAGACATTTCAGTGACTACCTGGTTGGATTCAGTTCCAGGATCAGCTCAGGTACCGGCTGCATCGTGAGCTGCTGTCTTAGCAAATTTTGTGTTTGTGACGCAAGCACGATGAGCACGACTGCACATTTTAGCAGCTCCATTTTCATCGTCTGTATTCAGACCATATCCGTAGCATCCTCCAGCCATAATTGTCTCTTTTTTTGGTTTTTCCAGTCGTTCATGTTGACATTAGAGGGGCATTAATGAACCAGGCAAGAACTAAATTGTTCCCCTGAGTGCTGAACAGCTACCCCAGTGCCAAATTGCAGCTGAATTCAGAGCTCCTTAGTGGGCAGTGCGGCAAATGCCGGAGAGCGTTTCACTTTCAGGCAGCAGACCAGTACACACGGTGTCAGCACACTGTTTAAAGACCAGTAAAACAAGAGAGGACAGAATACCACCCAACATACAAAGCATCTGATTTTCAGACCATATTAAAGCATGACTGATCATCAGTGGTGAGGACGAGCAGGGAGATGTTTCCTTGCAAAGCACACAGAAGCTTTACGCAACATGTCGTAGTGTGTTTACTTGTTCCTGGAGCTGGAAACTGGCTTAAGATTGGCAGCAAACACAATTCCAGTTCCATTCAACCTGCGTTCATTGATCATTTGGGACTCTTCAGGGCAACGCAACAAGCTGGAAGCACAACATTTATTTGGGGTCGGAGTTATCAATATCTTTTAAGATCTGTTTTGTTCCTCGCCCCGCTCGTTGCCTCCGCGGCTTTCCTGCTAGTCGCCAACTCTATCTGTACGCCTTCTGATGTTCCACAGGTTATGTGCAGTGGGGTTTTAGAGCCTCTGTTTCTCTCTCTGTCTGACAAGACTGAACCAAAACAGTGAAGTTGCGGGCCATAAAAAATACAACGGGCTCTAAGATACTAAAACACTCAGTGGGTGCTGAGGGGGACTGCTGAGTCGGGAGATAATTCTTTGTGGGTTTGTCACGACAAGCGACTCCTTTCACATGAAACGTGGATCCGCTGTTAGTGTAACGAGCAGGAATGTTCTACACACGCAGTAAGCTCTACCAGATCTTGAGCTTCTTAACGAAGAACTCCAGACAAACCTTGGGCCACCGAACTCACTGTACACGCTGCATGAAAGAGTTACATCAGGGGCCGACACGCAAGTCATCGAGGCTATGTTGGGGCTTTTGTGCAAGTGCAGTGTGTTTGCATCCTGTGGATGAAGCAGGATGGAGCAGAGAAGGGCAAAAGGAACAGGAAATGATTGGGAAGGGGATGAGACAGGAGGATGAAAGAGCGGAATAAGAGAGAGAGCGAGGGGAAGAAGGAGAAGGAAAGGAGGGAGGTGCGATTGCTGGAAAAGGGATGGGAGGGATGGCTGAAGTTTGTTGAGCCGGGAGGTAAAGAGGGATGAGGTAATGAACTGATCAGTGATTCATTCACACTTCATCCTTGTTTTCAATTTTTTTTCCCGCCCTCTCTCTCTCTCTCTCTGTCTCTCTGCCTCTCTCTCTCTCTAATTCCAATTTCCAAGGCAAGCTTTGCTTTTGTTTTCAGTAAATTAGCACAAATCCTTCAGCACACACACCAAGCCTAGTGTGGTTTTAAAGCCACAGATGGTCTATCAGAGGGGAGTGGATGAGTGTTTCAAGCAGTGATGGAAAACCTTAGGGAGAAAGATAGTTTAGTGTGTGTGTGTGTGTGTGTGTGTGTGTGTTTGGCTGCAGAGGTCTATGAATAGCGACAGTGAGGAAAAGGCTGTCAGAGTGGTAATTCAGGGCTCTGGCTGCACCCATCAACACCAACATTGGCCGAGAAGAATGGAGCCTTGTTGAAGAGGCTTTCTATTACACAATGTGCTGCTAGGAGCCCCGCAACACATCACACACTATGTGGTCTGTGTGCGTGTGTGTCCATTGTCCTTCTCCGTGTGACTGAGAAAGACATAAGCAGTTAGCTGCGCATGTGTCATACTCCTTCCTTCCTTCCTAAGCACGTTTAGACCGACCCGTCACTGCATTTTACATCTCGTGCCACCGGTTTGGTGAGAAAACCTGCAGGATCGCTTCGCCCTCCTCTCAGACCAAATGGAGCTAATGCTGCTGGAGTGGCGGCGACAGGCGGCGGAATGAGCGTAAGGCCAGTGGAAAATGTTCCGTCTTAAGCGATTGTGTTTACGCCAAAGTCTGCAGTGATTTTACGAAACAGTTGCACAAGTTCGTCCTGTGTCTGGGAGCCCAAAACACCTTGCTAGCATTACAGCACTGCTGTTTCTCTGTTCCCCCGAAATGAATCACATCCATTGATATTCATATATCATATTTTGACTTGTCAAAGCAGGAGAAGGCCAGCCAGGGCTAATGACAAAGGAAGCAATTAATGCAGTGCAGTACAGCAATTAGCAATGTCATTAGTTACGCTTGGAGTTTCTGAGTTTGACATGTCAAAATATCTGGTCAACTCAGTGTCAGTGTATCTTTTTTAATATACAGGAAGTGTTGAGAACAAGTGGAGCTCACAGGAACATTGGGAAACACTGCTTCTATTGAAGACGTCTTAACTCCTTTCCTCTTCGGGGGCAGCAGAAGAAGCTGGGAAGTGAACAGAACACCGGCACAGAGGCACCTGCACAGAGGTGATCTGGAGAATACTTTTGTAAACAGTCAGACAGTTGCTTTTTCAGGCGTTCGGCAGACACAGAGAAACATTATCAGTCATCAGGGGAGAAATATCTGTCTCTCCAGCTGCTGTAAATGCTCCAAAGTGCTCACCAGCTAGCTGCTAACTGCCCGCTGTGTGATGATGGCCAGGAACAGTAACAGAGTATTTAGAGTTTTTACTGAGAGGTGAGATTAAAGCTGCGGACAAACCGAGGAGCTGAAAGACACTAAAACTGGACTATTACCAAACTCAAGTCTGGTAATAACTCTCTGTTGGACGGGGGATCGGGGATCTGACTACTGGGGAGTGATTTTTTTAAAACTGGTCCATCAAGTGAGATCTTAACAAGGAAGCAAGTTACAATTGCACACATGTAATAAAAAGCTAAAAGTGCTGTTTCTCTGCTAGCGACAGTCTCAGATTGCTGTTGTCCAGCAACACCAAACCTTGGAAAATAGAATACGAGGTGCAAAATACAGGAATGTCCCTTTAAAAGTTAGTTACCATATCTTATTCCAGTATTAATTAAACACAAGCCCACCTCTGAAGCAATTTTCTTTGCTGCTCTGCTCCTAAATCACTCTGGATGATGGTCTTATCGCACAGGTTCAGAGCCGGTGCGCTCTACCTGAGTCACGCCGTCCATTCTACACAAACATCCTGAAGAAGGGAGCTGAATGGCTGCTGATTACTGCAGTTTTGGGGGGATTTGAAGTCTGTTAAATGTATTTTTCAACTTCGCGAACGAGCTTAGCGGCAAATAGGCTTAGCTCCTTGATTGAGTCATGTTATATGGCTCGCTGACATGCGTCGGATCAGGTGGGGACAGTTTTGCCGCCTGCTCTCACCTTCTTTTCACTCCTCTGTTCAGGAGCAGGCATCATGCTAATGTGCTGCAGCTATTAATAGGAAGGAAGCTCCATCCTGCCTCCGTCAACACCTGACTCACCTTAACTGGCTTCACTTGAGAGAAAATGAACCCTGAGAGAGAGAGAAAGAGAGAGAGTGTGTGTGTATGTGTGTATTGGCATAATAGCTATCCATCTTTTCTGCCCTTGTCTCCTTTCCTCTCAACGTCTCCTCTCTTTTCCTCTTTTTCATTCTCTCTACCTTTGTTTTTCACTGTTTTGTCCTTCACACCTTCCTCTTCTTCTTTTACCTTTTCTCTCCCTCCGTTTTTATTTTTCCTTGACTTTCTTCGCCTGTTCCCTTCTCCTCCTCACCCCCTCTCCCCCTGTCTCCTCCCTCCTTCCACTACCTCTTCCTTTGCCTCCCTCCTCGTCTCCTTCCTGTCCTCCTGCAGTCAAATGAAGTCAGCAGAGAGAGACAGAGGGGAGCAGCGCTGCCTGCTAAGCAGCTGAGCACAACACACACACAAAGCTGCGGGTGTGTGTGTGTGTGTGTGTGTGTGTGCAGGCACGCTCACATTGGCATGCACACTTCAGTATAAAGTTTGCGTTTGTGTGTAGGTAAGAGAATGTGTAATGTGTGTGTGGCTGTTTGTGGATGAAGTGTTCTCATGACAAGTGTTTATTCACCAGAGAGAGAGAGAGAGAGAGAGAGAGAGAGAGTGTGTGTGTGTGTGTGTGTGTGTGTGTGTGTGTGTTGGAGGAGCCACTGTTTATCACACTGTCTCTCCTTATCTTATTCATGAAGTCCAGCTGACTATCACCCCCCCTCCTCTTCCCATGCTCTCTCTCCACACTTCTCACTCACACACACACACACACACACACACACACACACCTACACACACACACACACCTGTGTAGAGCTCTCAAGCAGGTGTTACTTTTTTGTCAGCTCCATCCATTAGACGTAATGGTCGTGTGCTTGAAAGGTTTTAAAAAAAAAAAGGTGCATGTGAGCGTGTGCACGTGCGTGTATATGCATGTGTGTGTGTTTGTGTGTGTGTGTGTGTCTTGTCTGCAGCAGTTCATGTCTACCTCTCTTTGCAGTGGCCTAATTAATGTCATCTGTCTCACTTACAGTGACAATGTTTCTCCTCTATTGTCTGCGCCGCTCGCTCCTCTCCTCTCCTGTCCTTTACTCAGCTCTCGCTCTTCCCCTCTTTATTTTTATCTTGTCTCTTCCCTTCACGTCCCTCCTGTTTCCCTGTCTTGTCTCATCTCCTCTCACCCCTCACATATACAGAATATAATCAGTGAATATGCTGCCAGGCTGTACGCGCAGTTTGGTTCTGTTACCTGGGACCCGTGATATTAGCAGGAACATCCAAAAATGTCAAACTGTCAAACGTTTGAATGAGCGCCTGTTAAACTCTAAATGAGCAGCCCAACAGAGAGAGGGAGGCCTTGTGGAACAGGCACAGGGACGTTTGGTGCTGACCAAAGTCGGAACATCTGGTCAGATTAGTATCCCTGTTTGTTAAACTAGTCTATTTGCACAAATCTCTTGCGCAGCCGCTTGTGTAAACAGCATTTAAGGTGGGTTTTTGTGTGTGCATTTTGGTCTGATGGTAGCCAGTAACACTAAGTGCCTCCCTCACTGATGAATTCCATTTGTTTGTTTTCTTGTGATTGCCGCTGAGCTCTCAGCGCTTCCTGCGGGTGTTTAACATTTAAAGCCCGCTAGAAAATGGAGTCGGGGAACGATCACGCACAGATAAGTCACTAGAACTGCGTCGCCAGCAAACCCATTGTCCTCCTGGGGTTCGGCAGACTTGGCGTTTGTCACTCCTGGGCTGCACGTTTGGTTTTTCTCTCTCTCTGCTTTAGACTCAAATAAAAATGGAAACATTCTCAACTTTTCAGCTTTAGTCCACCACGCCCTTCCTGTTTTGATGCTTGTAGGTGTGTATAGAGATGGAAAGACATTAATCATATTTGATCGTCCTGTTTGGCCCGTCGCACAGCTCCACAGGCGCACCAGCTGTTTTACCCGCCCGGCTCTGCCAGGGCGTATTTGAGGCGGCGGCGGCGCCCATGGCAAAGCCGCCTCGGTGTGACCGGGCCCCTTTATAGAATTACGCCCTTTAAGCTGCTGAGATGCTTTAAATGTGAAACATGTGCAAGAAGTGTTGAATTCATTTATAGCAGCTTAACACAGATGAAAAGAACAGTGAAGCAGAAGCGACTGGAATTAATTCATTAGTGAGAATAGTATTTCTGTGAAGTAGTGCAGAGAGGTGAGTATAACATGACTCTGACTGTGTACTGACAGTAGTGCTGCCAAAGTAAATATAGATAAAGACCACACTCAAAGGTATTTAAATGCATTTTCAAGGTCTTGAAAAACCTATTGTTATATATAATCTGTGCCAAATGTGATGTGTCTTAGCACTAGCATCACCTGCAGCTGTGCACTGTATTATAGCTGCATGTGTAAGCTGACCGGGAGTGCATACATTATGCACCATAAGGTAAAAACTGCATTTGAGTAAAGTCTATCCATATTTCATGACATTTCTCTTCTGCGTCCCTGACAGTCTGCTTCCAGCACAGCACCTCCGCAGGCGGACCCCTCCACCTCCTCCTCTGCCTCGTCCTCTACCTCCACCACTACCACCACCAAGGCGGAGCAGAAGAAGCTTTTATCTAAAGACTCCATCCTGTCTCTGTACGCCAGCAGCTCAGTGGGCAGTCAGCCGCAGAGCCAGCAACAGCCTGCTCCAGGACAAGGTAACACATTCGCACACACACACACACGCGCAGCATTTTATGAGCCCCTCTGTCGTCCATATTGAGCTGATGAAGGCTGATCGCCTCATTCAGCACCTACATATCTACATCAAGCTAATGCGTTCACACCAAACTATATTGCAGCAGTTTATGTTAACTCTTCCTACGCCTTCAGTTTAATAAAGAACCATAACTTGCAAAGAATTATGGGTAGACTGTGAAAATAAGCTTTTGTACCTCTGTTACTGGTATCTCAGCCACTTAACCAAAGATATATTATAGTTTTATCGCTAATGAGCAACAAACCCCCAACACATCAAGACCTTTTCTACTTCCAGTGCCAACAGACAAGGCTGGTCCACAGTTAGTCTTGCCTTCACTGCACCCACAACGACAGTCATAGCTAAAAATAACCTGCCATGTGGCCACTAGCTTTACCTTGATATCTGATGGTTGTGCTGGAGCTCACAGCAATGAGTTATTATATTAAAGCAGCCTAATATCAGGCAAAAGGCAGTTTACAGCAAATAAGGGATTTATGATGCAGCCACAGCATTAAGGTGTTTTTAAATCAAATGTGTAGCAAATGTTAACAGAACATTTATAATCAAAGCGTTTTACCGTCTTTTAGCACCTTGTTTTGGCTGTATGAATGGCAACTGCACTGTTTTGGTTGAGTTTCACAGCTCTCATCGACACTCTGATAAACCCACTATTCATTACTGCCACTGTACATTAGGCACCAGAGAGCAGACAGACACACAGCCATCAGCTGATTAACATAGTGTAGCATTTAGGAGCTAAAAGTTAGATATTTCCCTCGGGAGCTGGAGAGCAAAACTCAGCTAAAGGAGAGTAAAAGTTAGAACTGTTTGCTAACATGCTAACACTTTAAAGGTAAAGTATGTCAGCTGTGGTCATAGCTTGTTGCGATGTCCCCAAGTGGCTAAGTTAGCGGTTGCTCTGTGGCTTTATGTCTCTGTTTCACACAACAGAAAGGAGGAAAACAGCAGAAACGAGTGAGCTTTGAGATCATTCAGAGCCAAACAAAGTCTGCCCAGGCTCACTGTTAATGCATTACTGGGTATGTCACCAGCTAGCTACAGCCTTCGTCTGTAATGCGGGTACTTTGGGTGTTTGGAGCAGATAAACGGGGACAGCTAAAGCAGTCCAGAGTTCAAATTCATGCCAATATCCTGAGAAAGGACAGAAGCACAGTCACGACCAGAGTCAGAATGTGGAACTGCCTCCCAACCTTTATGGCTTTGGACCAACCTCCCGTTGCACTGGGTTGATGCAATTCAATATTCCATTCGAGTATAGTTGAATTGTTGTTGATCTGCTAGATTTCTCTCACAGTACAATGAAAACTGTATAGCTGTATATTGTATATAGCTTTCCTCAGGGGTATTTAAATGGTAGTTGTTTGGGGGAGGATCCTCTAAAGCTACCCTTCATTTGAATCCACGCACTGTCAGGCCAAACTACTTATCATACATGTTGATTATAAACAAACCCTGTACACGTGTAGTGTGCCATAAGCAGGGAAAAACATACAGTCGTATGAGCACAGGAGCACACACTCACACGTAGGTGTTTGTACACAAGCAGTCGCACACCTACACAGTTTCACACATACATCGTGGCAGAGATGCATCATAAAAACCGAGGAGAGTGAAGGCAGATGAAAGGTCAGCGTGCTGAAAAGCAGGCGGGTCCACTCCACGCCGCATTTACTGGCGTCCCACTGCAGCAGTGAAAATAGAGAAGTGTCTGCAGATCCACACTCATCTCCCGGCTGTTACGTGTAAAGACTGAAGCGCCGCGGCTGTTTTGTGTGTGCGCACGTGGGCAGCTGTTCATACATGCTCAGACAGCAACCTGAGCGTGTTTGGAGTGTGTGGGAAAGCATTAGTGCTACATGCTTTCTCAATGGCGCAGGATAGCGGGCAGCAGATTTGTGCAGCAGGCGCATGTGCATATTGATTATGGTGGTGCATGATTACACTGATGTATAGAGGATTAGGAGTGGAAATCCGCATGAAGGGCTTTCCGCTGCTTTGTTGTCCCCTCTGAATCCAAATAAATGCTGATGGAGATCAAAGCCAAGAGAACCTCACCAGGCTAATGCCCCAAATCACTGACTTTCATCCTGTGCACAGGTGCACGTGTGTGCGTGAGTGACCACGGGTGCCTCTCTGTAAAGTATCAGGGTGGCTGAGGCGGTGAATACCAAACTGATCAAAACCTCAGAATAAGCTGCATTTTCTAAATATTCTAATAGATCATGAATCCTTCACTGATTCTTTATTGATTGTTTACTGAGTTCCACTTTATATATACATTAGTCATGACTTTTAAAATGATGGAAACATGAAAGGCGGGTTTCAAGGCTAGAAGAGGCACTGCAAGTGTAACAAGCAAGAAGAGGAAGAAGTCACTATGGCCAAACTCTATCGAGTAGGGCGGGTTGAGATGTTGGTGTTGCAGCCAAAAGCTGCACAGGTGGTGTACCATGATGGAGAACCAAAGCACCATCACTTGGATTTGACCCAGGTTGTGGTGTTTGCTCCCTGCTCAGTTTGACATCCACGGTGGCGACGCACAAATGCGTAGGGGCAGCGTCGCAGACGTTTACCTGTACTGTATGTGGTCACATGACTGCCTGTAACTCCCGCTCATCATCACAAAGACATACCCTCAGTGTCTGCTTGCAGCTGCTTCTTGCTGTTTCTGCTGAGGAACCAAACAGAACCTGTCTGAGAACCTTTGATAGCACCTCTTGTTTCAGAGCCAGGTGGAAGTCTCATTTGTTTTGCCACCCATTACACTCCCACTGTGGTGTCCTGCAGTGCTGGTGGGCAAATGGACTAATGGGTGATATATTGAATGGAAATAATAATATTAATAATATTCTGCAGCAGACGTTTTTGCAGTTTGGTGTGTTAAAGTGTGCCCAGGCCTGATCTAGTTCTAAAGTTTGAAGTTTGCATTTATGTTACTGATGAATCAATAATGTATTTATTCCAAACTGACTTTAAAGTTACATTTTATTCCAAATTCATCTTGAGTTGCTCGTTAAAGTCTTAGAGTTGACCCTGAGGCTAACCGGTGTGAGTAACATCACATGTCCTGTGGCTGTTTCACAATAAGATCGACACTGTGTTCTGCCAGGTGAATGCTTTTACTGTGAAGGGGCAAAATGAAACGCCTTCTTTGCATTCAGAGAGAGTTTATTAATCAGATGAAATTATCATTATTAACGCTGATCTTGGTGCTGCACTGTTTTCTGTTAAATGCTCAAATTAGGAAATAGGAACAGCAGACTCCACCACAGCCAGTTAAAGTGATATAGATGCTACAGGGTAACTGCAGGGTGCTGTGATATAATGAAGTTCTTACTGATTGTAACTGTGCTCTTCTTCTCTCCAGCAGGCATGTACATGGGCCAGCCTCAGATGCAGTTCGCTCCGCAGGGTTTCGCTCCAGGCATGAGCGGAGCCGTCCCGCCCACCACCACCATGATGGGCGGAGGGGCCATGATGCCCGGCATGGCTATGCCCAACGGCGGCTACATGGGAATGCAGCAGCAGGGCGCCGTGCCAGCCAACCAAGGACAGAACCTGTACAGCGTGCAGCAAGGGCAGCAGCAAGGACAGTGGAACATGAGCCAGGTAACAGAAAAATCGAGATCAGAGGAATCTTTCAGGGAGCGCGCACACACACAGACACACACACACACATAAAAGGTATTATATATATAACAATAACCTCAGCCTCTAAAAGAAAAGAGCTAATCAATCTTTTTCCGAACTATGATTCTATTATTCTATATTTTTCTGTCAAGCCGTTTTCTCGTTCTTTTGTCCCTAATTGCAGCCTGGTACCAGGAAGTGATCAGAGTACATAATGACTTTGCCAACATTTGGTTGAATTCTTCCATGTGGTGGGTGGGCGAGCCACCTAAAAACTTTGAGCTAGCTGGGAGTGACGCGCACCTGAAGGAGGAAAATATTGAAATAAATGTCAAATCTGTGATTAGAAAGTGAATTACTTGTGTTCACATCTTCAGTTTTGTATCCAGCGACTGATCATTTGACGAGAGGCTGGATCCAATCTGCTCTAGTCGCTGTTGTCCAGATGCTCAGACGTGACGTGTCTGATTGATTTGAAACAAACAGCTCTGTGTTTCCACACACAGAAACAGCCTGGAGCTGCTTGAGTGGATTTACGGAGTAAAGCAGCACCTCTGTCAACTGTCAATGAGCCTTCTTATGATCACGATCCACACTTATAATACACCTATTTGTATTTCCATCACGGAGGAAAACAACAATAAACAATATTTGGAGGAATAATCAGAATTACAGTAATAACATGATATAATAACAGTCAGTTTAGATTATCTGCTCAGTCAGGTGTGTGGTCTGGCAATGGAAGCAGACATAAACCAAACTGTTTTAACTTCTAACTAAGAAAATATGTTTTCAAAGGCTTTTAAGAAATGATCCATGTGTTTTCCACGTGTTGACATCTGCACCATCGTCCCTTTTCCTCGCTCCGACAGATCACATGTTAACACCGGGTGGAAAATTGAATAACTTTGGTTTCATCCAGGTTAACCGAGTGAACTCGCTGATATTAACGGAATAAACCTCCGAAGTGAAGCGCTGTCGGTTTTATTTGCGCAGCCGCAAGTCACAGATTTGTCTCAAGTGGCTTTAACTGAGGCAGCACAGCCAATTAGGAATCTAATTAAACACCATGTTAATTATCAAGCCCAAGTGCAGCCATGACACTGTTGGTTAAGTTAAAGCTAACTGGATATTTAACCAGTCCGTCGCTCAACATCAAGGGACTAATGAAATCAATTTGTACACTGTTTGTATGGAAAGTCATCTCTGATCCATTAGTTACTATGTGTGTGTTATATGAGCCTTATTCTGGGCAAATCATCTGAAATGTCTCTGCATATTCATCTGAGTATAATCTTCTTTCATCAGGGCAAAGGCCCCTAAACACGTCCTTTAGTCTGGACTCATTCCAGTCTGTGCTGCCAATCATGGATACCTGTTACAACAACGCAAAACAAACAAACAACACTATTAATGTCCTGCTTATGGAGTTTTAAAAAATGTTTTGCCTCTAATTAAAATGATTCATTTATCACTTTTTCTTGTTTTTCTAAGTCGCTTCCCTCCTCCCTGATGAATAAGAAGCTGTTCTTCATGTCTCATTGATAAGAGTAAGATGGATAAATAGATTAATAGATAAATGAAATCAGGCCTCAGTTACCATAACCTCACTTTCTTCACTTTTTCAAAAAGTGTCACAAGGAAGATTAAAAATATATATATATTTATATAAATAGTATTAAATAACAAACTGGTGGACGCGTCAAATGAATTCTTCTTTTCAGTGTTTGCAGAGCAGAAATGATTCCTTCATGTGTAAATAATGTGAAACGATGAGACCCCCAGCTGCTTCTGTACTGGATCGATACTGGGACTGTGGACACATCTGACTCTGAGCGTTCCCCACTGCTTATACCCAGTCCTTATCATACTGTCTGTGAGTGTGTGAGTGTGTGGTTGCACCCATCTCTTCCCTGCATCTTGACAACTGGGGAGGTTAATGAGGGATCATAAATCACCACTGAAACACACACACACACACACACACACACACACACACACCACTGCCTTTGACGAGTCAGAGCGGGACCATGAGGTGTGTGTGTGTGTGTGTGTGTGTGTATCGTGCTGGAAGACGTAATGGAATGGTGGGACAAACGAGCGCTGGGTCGCAAGTTTGTCACACGTGCATAACCGCGCATGCACACATATGCACACACGCACATGCACACATATGCACACACACACGCACGCACAGCTCTCAGATGACCAGATAAGTAAGTAGCACTGCACCAAAGCACATTAACAATAGATAAGACAGGATGGAAGGAGAGCAGGGGAGTAGAGGGAGGTCAACAGGGAAGAGGGGTGGGAGGCGTTGGGGGCAGGGAGCAGGGGAAGAGGAAAGCTGGGGTGAAGGTAAAAAGCGATGGATGGACGCATGGGAGTCAGGCTAAAGGATGGAGAGAGGCCCCGGCTTCTGGGAGGAGGGAGTGACTGTTTTAATTCTGATGAACTCCAGCTCTCACTTCTCTCTCCCCCTCCCTTCTTTTCTCCCTCAGATGACTCTGCAGATGTCAGGCATGGCCATGAGTGGTGGAGGGCCAGCACCAGCCACTTTCAACCAGCCAGGGACCCCCGCGGCCGGTTGGCCCGCGGCATCGCAGGCAGCTTCCGGCCAGACCCTCAGCACCCAGCTGTGGAAGTGACGATAAGGCGTGGGGGGGGGGGTGGTCCATCTACTCACAGCTCTGAATGAAGAAGACGCAGCCGGGGTAGATTGGGTCTGGCTGCCCCTACAACCCCCCAAAACCACACCCTACACACATTCACCACCTTTCCTTCAAAAAAAACAAAAAAACCCAAGATGGCGTCACGCTGGAGGGAGTGGATAAACAACAGACTGGCAGCTGCTGTTTCCGGTCTCCAGTCGTCTCTCCGCTTCCTGTTTGATGTCCTTTAGTTGTTGTTGTCTGAAGAAAGAGACAAAAACAGCAGAGTGGACGAACCAGAGAGCTGCTGGACCGATAACTAACTTCTAGTAATATTATATCATTACCAAAATGGATAGTTAGTGAATAGTCTTTCAATACCTACAGTAGATATGGCTATCTCGTGGTTGGTCTATGCTATCCTCACCCCTCCCCTCCCCTCCCCTCCGCTGTGTACACCGTAACCCTCCCTCCCTCCCCGTCTCCCTCTGTAGGGCGAGCCGAGCCTCGTAGCAGATAATCGTCTGAGCAGTACTGTATTTATGTGAATAAGATGTGAACCTTCCACTTTCTCAGAGCCATAGCAGAGAGGCGACGACTCTCAGTGACTTTGTTGGATTTCGTTGTTCGTGCGACACTCCGTGGAAACGATCCGGAGACGAGGCTCTCCGCTTCGTCTTCACGCCAGGCAGCCAGGCTTCAAGTTGGGCTGACTGACTGACACGAGCTTAACGCTGCTTATACGGTCGACGTTACTTTGCACTGATTCACTGAGTCATTGTTGTGAAATTTGACCATTTTATCCACAGAAATCCCAAAACATTCTGAGCATTCAGCCAAACGGTGTCTCACTCCAGCCACTCCAAGTGTTTAGTTCCCCACAGCAGCCGGCGCGTCACTCTTTAAACCAGCGGTTCCAAACCTTTTTGGCGGGGGCCTCTTGCAAAGGTACGGGCCTGCAGGAGCGCACCAGAGAAAAAAGCTCCGTCAACCTCTTCCTCCGAGCTAGGAAATGAAATATTCACAGTTTGCATTACCCTGTTGCATTTTTTTATATATATACACACATACATATGCATTTTTAGAGTGCTTGAAGATCCACTCATCACTGAAGCGCACGTCATGCAAGAGGGCCCTAAAAAACAAATGGAGCACAGTGTTAACCCATGCATTGAGTAACATGAAAGCAGACAGTCCACCTTTAAAAGCTGCAGGTAGCCTTTGAGAAGCACGGTGAAGTGGAAGACGCCTGTAGCTGGCTAATGTTGGCTTTGTCTCTGCTGCTGTGGATAGGAACTCGTCACTAAGGCAAAGCTAAAGTGCGGATCAGTGTGGGAAGTGCGTTTTCAGTCCAGCTGTTCTGCTCCTGCTGGATTTGGATCAGAGCCAGTTACCCATGTCACAACGGTCCTGCAGACCGCTGCAGTCACAGCTTAGAGCACGGCTGCAGCTCAGGACAGACAAAGCCAGCTATCTCTCGTCTTAGACTGAAAACCCCTTTTATGTGATTGTAAACACTCACAGTGGACTCACAGTGTAGACATGTCGCACACGGCATCAAAACAAAACTTCCAATTTAATTTAATTTACTATCCAACTTATTAAGGAAGCATTCCTTCACTCAGAAGAGCCAGAAGCAGTTGGGAACCACTGATAAACATCGTCTGACCAGTTATCCGGAGTCAGTCACTCTATCAGCAGGTGATTATATCGCTCCAGCCCTGTTCCTCCTGCTGTCTGCTGGTTAAAAGCAACCCAAAACACCAAATGTCAAGGATTCCCTTTAAGTCTCAGTAATTGCTGGGTGACCCCGGCTCCCCTGGGTGTCATTGGGAGCCACACTGTGGTGTTTTGAAGCGCTTTCAAACCAAACGAGCTGGGTTCGCTGGAAACTGGGCTGCGACCCAGTTAAGATATTCCTCGTTGCTGGAACGAACCATTTCACCCGGCGTTCCCCGAGGCAGATGACAGCACTACTGGAATCCCAGCGGTTTGTCTTTGCTGCGCTTTGAATAGCAGAGCAGGTAGCTCATCCCTCGCTGTGATGTCAGATCGTTGTCAGGGAGTGACAGTGATGAGCGGACCGTCAGCTCCCTCCCGAACGTGGGGCGGGATTTCTACAATCTTTCTCTCTCCAAACTGGACAAACGTGACCCCCACATCGTTGCTCCCCTCATATATGATGCTGTGACCGTATGTTTTAGCCATCCGCCATCTTTATTGTGGTGTTTTGTTGTGTGCACTACAAGAGAAGCACAGTTAGTCTGAGGCAAATAAACCTGGACGACCAATCAGAGGGCTAGACCGGCTGGGCAGGGAGCAGGATTGGACAGTGCAGGCGAAAGGGGACCTGTATGAAAAACTCTGGATGGGTCCGATCGACACTGTCCAGTCCTGGTTTAGTGAGAACAGAACAGAGGAGAAATGAACAAACACACACACACACACACACACACACACGGGTGCACACATCACGATCCCACTGCCGAGCGCCGATGCAGAGATTCATGTCCGAACACACACAGGGTCCCTCTGCCTTGCAATAACTGTAGCGCACACACACACACACACACACACACACACACACACACACACACATGCGTGGTTAGTGTGAGCAACACATAAACATATTCAATGAATCTAAAGTCCTCCAGGTTTATTTCCAGTGTGTTTACATTTTCTGGTGCCTAGTACAGAGAAAAAAAAAAAGTGGTTTCCGTGCATAAAAAAAAAAAATCTACAGGAACTTTTCTGTGTTAATCTCTGTCCAATGACTCTGAAAACTGTAAAAGTACTGTTTTATCTTTTTGGGGCTTTTATTTGTTTTATTCCTCTTTTTTTTTTTCTGTTCCAAGTTTTACAAGAGGGTCATTTGAATTAAAGGCTGTCGAATCCTGGATTTAACCCTTTTTTCTTTATTTCCTGCATTTACATCATACACCAACACGGCCCCCCCCTAAACGTCAGCGATCAGAGCAGAAGAAAGCTGCTCCGTCACATCTGCGCTGCGAAGCTGGCGGCCTGTCTCATGTGCTGTTTATACCGTGTCTCCTCAGCTTATTCCCTTTCATTCCTCTGGTGGCAGGTGCGTTTACTTGCGAGGCGTGCGTTCTTTGTTGTCAGCCCGCAGACTGCATTATTGATGGCAGCTTGTCAGGAGAGATGTTCCTTGTTTCTTCACGTGGGCCATTTCCAAACCGGATCACACACACTTCACGTCCACAGAGGACGAGCGGACGGCGAAGGTCGAGCTAGTTCACCACTAATGACCGGTTCTGGGGGCTATAAAGGAGAATTACATAGCATTTATGCATTAATAAATAATAACCGCATTAACTTTGAGGCATTAATGTGATAAATTTAAATAAAGAGGAGCAGAGCTGGGAAACGGAGCCGCTTGTGTCGGTCACTTATTTGTATTTTACAGGTGTGAGGCGCCGTGACTAAGCAGGAACTTTAGGGCGGATCATAAAAAGAGTGAAAATCTCATGCAAACGACTCACATCCAACATTTTAATTAGCCCAGTGAGAGACGAGTAACCAAGGTTACTGAAAGTATACTCTGAAACAATACCTCAGTGCTTTTGGTAAATACACCTGCCTGCCTTCTTCCCGAAACGAAACAGAAATGGCAGTTTTGTGTGCGTTTAGTACAGAGTCGGAGGTGGGCTGCGGGTCGCTTAGCGTAGCTTAGCATTGAAAAGCAGCCAGCTCGGCTCCCTCTGAAGCTCAAAAATATACACACTTAACACCTTTAAAGCCAATTGACACGTTAGATCTTGTAGTACTGTAGCTCACTGTGGTGTTAGTCCCCACAGAAACGGTCGGAGCACATCACTTCCACTAACACACCACTTTTCTGCTTATGTACAGGCCGAATGGATGAGACAAAGAGTGTTAACGTGTGCCGACGCTGGTTGGCATATCCTTAAACTCTTGAGAGGGTCAGGCTAGCTGCTAACATGCTTAACTAGCTGTATGCTAACAGCACCCCGATTACAGTTTCACACTCTATGCTCAGGCTTGAAATTGATATCTGCTTAAAGAAAGAGGCATCACAATACCACTGTCATAAGATACAGGCAGTTATCTGGACTGCAAGCCTTGTTTGTATGGAAATTGGAATCACAGTTAACTGGACAATGTTGTATTAATGATTAAAAATGACAACGGGTCACATGGCACTTTTCAACTCAGCAACATGTTTTCACATTTATACTTGACTTTTGTACATCAGCAGGCTGCGGATGGAAGAAATGATCAGTTCAAGTCGTCCCAGTTTGTAAAACCAACACATCGGGTGCTGTCCAGCTCTCACAGAGCACGTCTGACAGACAGCCAGAAGTCTTGAATCATGCAGCTCCTCTGAGTCTCTGTCTGTTGTGTGCAGATTCTGTCAGCCCGATAAAGAGAGAAAGCAGGGTGCTGTCCTCAGTCCGAGCCGGGACACGATGGCCAGCCACGATCAATGCTCAGCCCCTGCTCTCACACCTCGATGACCACAGTGTCTTTCCGATGTTTGGGCTCATTTGCGAGGTGTGGTTTCTCTGTGCGCGTGTGCCAAACCAGCACCTGAAAAAGAGAAGGAGAAGGATGAGAAAAGGTGCTGACAGTGGAAACACTGGCTACTAAATAAAGAATGAACAGGCTGTTATGCTCGGATAAACGCGGCACAGATGCAGGTGGATGGCAGAGCTTTACTGATACCGTGTAAGACCAAAGACTTGCCGCTGATACCTGATATTGTCTAACCTGAGACTGTGTGTGTGTGCGAGTGTGCCAGTGTAGAAACAAATCTGAAAATCATGTAACAGAAAAGTGCATGCTGAATGATAATCATTTTGTTTTATTACAACTTGGGTTTTGAGATTGTACACAAATGTCCACTGGGGTTAAAGGTACGCGGCGGCAGTTGGTGAGCACTGGCCGCAGTATGTAAGTAATGTTCTTTGCGATGGTCCCCGTGCTGATCTGTGATCTAACATGCGATGAACACAACATATTTTCTCAGAAGAGACAAAAAAAAAAGGGCTGCTAGCTAGCAAACATGGACGCAAACAATGTAGCTTTCCAATTACATTTTAAAAATTCTGCACTTTTAAATGTCTTGACTTTTTAGGCATAAATAATATAAATTATGACTTGTGGTGACAAAGAGTGACTGTAAACCAGGGGTGCCCACACTTTTTTGACCTATATATACCTATATATAAAAAAAAAATGCTAAAAACAAAGAAACACACTTACACTTAATATATATACAAAGTATACTGTATATATAACATATATTGTACATATACAATATATGTTGGCACACCTTGCATAATTGCATGAGCCCTTATGGCACAACACAATTCAATACATTTATGGTCACTTAGTCGACATAAATTGCAAGGCTAAATACTGAGCTCGCTAGAGTTTTGCAGCAGCTTGACCGTGCATGCGTGGGGACCCAGATGTATAGAATAGAATAGAAGAGATCTCAGACTGGCCGCCCGTCAATCCGTCACTGTATTGTACGTCAACCAAGTGTCAAATGCCATAGCGAGGACAGATGATAGACTAAGATCTAAAACTTTTTTTTTTTTTTGAATGGAACGCGATCTACTGGTCGATCGCCATCAACGTATTGGGCGCCCCTGCTGTAAACTCCACAGTGTACCTTTAATGGTTGAGAAGCTTTTAAATGATTAGACAGGTTTGAAACAAAGGCAAACAGCCAACTAACTTTACTAATTCACTTCCAGGTTCACCTTTGACCTGCAGTGGTCAATCGCACACAGTTTGGCCATATAATGAGGTATTCCTGTCAGATTTGCTTCTGACCAGAAACAGACCTACTGAAGACCCCCTTAAAGCAAAAGATCTGTTCTGATCCAAAAGAGACCAAAGAACTGTCAGACCAAGCAGACCAGCGTAAATACTGGAGAGACAACACCACGGGTAGAAGCAGGACTGCTCCAACATTTAGCGCGCAGCTGCGATCAAAGAGTGGAAATGTGTGAAATGTTACCCGCTCTTCACAGATCACACTGCCTTTCTTCCATCAAAAGACAAATGTTTATCCTGCCGTGGTGATTACATGTGATCAGAGCCGACGACAAGGCCCTTCAGAGACCTGCAGCACGGCGCATGCTTCAGTGCAGGTTTTGCAGATTTACAGCACAGAGGCTAAACATGGGAGGAATCTCCATTACATCAGAGGTGACGGGCTACTACCTGATCTTAATGAAAGGCCAATGGAGAGGTCTAAGGCTGTGTATTTGTGTTTCCCCGGTTGGAAAGACTGTTTGAAGTTAAAGGCTCCATTCCTTGATGATGCTCTGATGAAATATCTGTCAAATGAAAGCCGCGGCTGTATTCTTTGAAACAGATTGAATTGCATCCTCCCCTCCTCCGTCTGCCAGGAGGGATTCCACGCACAGGAAACAGCCTGACACCTCCTGAAATGGATCAAATAAAAAGCAGCACACACCTCGCTGCAGCTGTTTGCCTTGTGTTCGCAGCCAATTTCACAGCAATGTATCGGTGAGAAAACACCGCAATGGATGCAAAGATGAATGTTTTCCTGGAGAAAGGGACGAATTCCCATTCCCCGGAGATTTAAGCGAGCTTATTTGGATAAAGAATAGGTTTTTTCAGTGAATAGCTAATGAGCTTATAATTCACACGTGTGACATTTCTGTGTCCGAAGCAGCACACAGGCACACACGCACACGCACGGAGACTCACAGAGGCATGATTTATTGCTAGCTGCCGTTGTTTCTGGGCTTCCTCAGGTGGAACATGTCACTTCCTGCACACTGTGCTGCTAATTGGCCCACTTTGCATATCTAACGAGGCTAATGTAGCAGCCACTAAAGCATCACTCCAGAGCTGTGGGGAAAAACGGTCCTGAGCGCGTGCGAGCCCGCGCACGTCTGTGTGTGTGTGCGCGCACGCGGCAATTATGCAGTCAGAGTGGGCTCTCCGTTCGTCTGGACTCACACGCCTCTCTCTCTCCTTCTGCTCGAGTCTCTTTCTCCCAGTTTGCTCTCGGTTCTCCTCGTTCATCACGTTCACTTTTACTCTCACGGCTTTGCTCTTGTTTTTACCTCTCAGTCCTCTCTCCTCGTTCTCTTCCCCCCTCAGGCAACTTGGAGACAAAAAGCTTCACCGAGATAGAGTTTCTTTTTTTTTTCACCTTAATAGCCTGAGATGAGGCCGGGCCAGACTCTCCCCATCTGAAGGAGGAACTTAAACAGTCGAAGGACGGCTGAGTAGCAACGGCTTCTAGTTTTACTTTAAATAAAGAGCATCTTGGATGGTCAACCCTTTAAAACCCAGTTTATTTCAAACTGGGCCTCATGTTTGTAGCTTTATCCGTCATAAATGTTACAAAGACATTGTCCTCAATGCACACGCAGCATGACATCCATACGAAGTACCCAGATAATGTCACAAACTGCCTCTTTGTCCGGTCCTACAGCCACATTCTCACGTCCTTGGGCACTTTCTCTGCTCTCATCCGCCAGACGCTCTCTCACTCATCTAGGTCCCACATCCTGCCACTCCCTCGCGCCCTCCAATCACCTTATTCACCTCCAACCTCTAATCCCCCATCTCATTCCCTTATCAGCCCGCTCAGTCCCAGCCTAGCTGCTCTGCTGCCGTCAGCATCAGTGTTTCTACTACATGTTGTTACCTGCGTACCTGCCTGTACGCCGCATTATCATTAAACCATTGAAACCCCGCTGCCTGTGGCTGTCAAGCGCCACTTGGCTCCAACCCCTGCCGCCCCGCTCATAGCCGCCGTCACAGATAATCAGTCTGAAGTGAATGAATGGCTTTTTGCGAGGACCAGGAGATGAACCGAGCAGGATGCACGGCGCTGTCAGAGCTCGCAGATGGACAGCTTAGCATTCAGCACATGCAAAATCGCTGATATTTATTAGTCCAGTGTTTACTCAATTAATTGCTGAGAACTGAGTGGATTAAATAAACCACTTTATCTGGAGATAAGAGTGAGTACAACTGAAGTGTTGAATAAATAATCTAAACTGCACGGCACAAATGCAATATGTCAGAGTTGAGTCTGTCATGCGCTGAAGTGTGATGGGTGTAAAACGCAGGCAGTTTGGTAATTTAATCATTCGGCCCGGTTGTCTACCCTAACATGAGTGTTTCCCAGCAGCTGAATTGGGAAGTTACATTTTATTAGTATGAATATAAAATAGAATTGTCATGTTTAACTCAAACAATCACCCCGTCAGGCCCATTGGCGGCTCTTCGGCAGCTTTCCGTCGTATCTTTGCCCGCGCCTTGGACGTTTCTGTCTGCAGCTGCTTCAAAGAATAAACTTTCAATCTCAAGACCAATGATGTGATAAACCAGAATCTTCCCCTTTAATGGGGCTGAGAGGAAAAAATGGCACCGAATGCATTTGTAATGATTTCAGGATCGGGTCCCCCAGACCGCATCTAGTGGTGGCCAGAAATGCATTTAACCACGTTAATAGAATAAAATAAAGTTCAGCAGGGACCTGAGAGCCAGCGCAAATGAAACAGACAGAGGTATAGTCTTTCAGTCCACGGCAGCAGACGTCCCGGTGTCCCCTGTCTTTGCCTTTGTGTCACTCTGTCTTCCTTCTTTATCTCCACCTTCAGTCAATTCATCCAGCTACCCTCTTTTCTCCACACAGCTTTTACTTTCCCCTCCTCTCTTCTCTATCTCATTTTCCTCCTGTGCTATCATCTGTCTCCATCTGTTCCTGCCTCCCCCCCTCCTCTCTTGTCCTGTCACTGCTGTCTGTTGCCATTACTCTCCTGCTCTAACTACATCACAGCTCCTGTCAGTCGTCTCCAGATACTGACCCGGCCATCAGATGAGCATTTCTGCCCTCCATTGTCAAGGTCAGGATTCAGGCACTGTGATCTGATCCTAGATACCTTCCTCAAAGGGGATAGAGCCTGGAGTTAGGGCGTGTCCCAGCTGCTGGAGAGGCCATCCACATCAAATCATTTCAATCACAGCTGCTCAGACAGACCAAAACCCACTCTGAGTGCTTCACGTTATACCTTATACACCTTGTGATGCAATGATTTGATGGTGTTCTGTTGTTAATTACTGGCCACTGTGGTTATACAGCAGCAGCTACAGGAGTCTGAATGACTTCTGGGAACAACAGATTTTTAAAATTGGTCCAGCGAGGTTTTCCCAGGAAACTGCCTACAATCTGCCATACGGGGCAACTGCGCCTGACAGTACATGTTTGCTAAAAGTGCTTGGTTTCACCACTGACAGACTCAGATTGTTGTTCTTTAAATTGTCTGAAGATCTCAAGAAAGCTTGATAGCTTGGCCCAAAATACTATGTTCTCAGCAGAGATGTGGTCACTTTAAAGGAGTTAGAGGAGAAGATTGATAAAACTCTGTCAGTCCAATTTAAAGCAGCCAGATGACGGTTAGCTTAGCTTAGCACGAGGACTGGAAACAGAGGGAAACATCCACCTAGCACAGATAAAGCTCAGTATTTCACGCTTGGTAATGAAGCTATCATGTTTAATGTGTTCAAAAACAACATTTTAAACAACAAAAACCATAAAACAACCATAAACGGTCGTTATCAAATTACTGTACTGACGTCAGCTCTGTGAACTGGACACAACGGGCAGCCGCCCTTACATTCGTCCAGAGAACTGATGATTACTGACGTCCCTCTCTCTGCATGCACATCAGTGATGACGTCATGTCTGTCTGCACGGGGACACTTCATCATGACGTTACGTTTTCTGCCTGCACCACAAAGAGCTGAGTAATCCAAACCCAACCGGTTAAAAGTCATGACTCATGTCGCATCCCCTGACTGCACCACGGTGGCTTCATGAGCGATGATGTCACATCCCTCTGATTTTGTCACTGTGACGTGATAAATGCTGGTATCACATCTTCCTGCCTGTGCAGCTCTCTGCGATGAGTGATGATGTCACAGCCTGCTAATGGCCTGTATTAATATCAGCGGCAGGGCACCTCCATTAGTGTAATGGGGCTGATAACGATGATGATAGTTTCAACACAGAGCTGTCTGCAGCAGCAGCAGCAGCAGCAGTAAATGATGATCCTGCAGCTCTGGAGGTCTTTATCCTATTCCCTGCAGGAAACATTTCCCCAAAAGCCACTGGGGACCTAAAAGTGCAACCATGTGACCTGCACGCATACGGTGAAAGAGTCCATTTAGATTTCACATTTGTTGATTCCAGGTGAAGCAGCTGCTTGCTGCACTTATACAGTTTGTAATATAGCCACAGAAGCAGGATGGTGATCAGCTCCAGGCATGAAATACTTTCCTGAGTATGCATGACAAAATGGCAAAATGAATAACCAGAAAACCTAATAATAATATTGAAACTGGCTGGTTTAAGCTCATGTACGCTCACAACATATTTGGTTTTACAGTAAAAAAACATGATCGGTTTTTGATTTAGGGATCTTGGTGTATATTAATCAATAGAATATGACCAGAATGTGATTTAAAATGGTTAAAAAGGCACTTTTCTGTAATCTCTTATCTGTCATTTCACCGCATGCAGGTGCTGGCACAGACCTGCAGACTGTAAGAGTCTGTTGCACTGGCGAGAAGAGACGGAGCTCAGTCATTCCCTCTGACCAGATGGTCATGATACAAGAATCCTGAGGGGAAACCAAAGGGTTAAGCTGCTCTCTGAGCAGTCTTCCTAAGAGACACTTCCACAATCCATGCACCGAGCTCCACAGGATCTTCTATGAATAATGAGGTCATTTAAAACTGATTACTCAGGTGCTTCCAAAAAGTTGATCTGTTATCTTGAACACAACCTGCTCTGGAGCAGTTGAGTTGCGCAGCATCGGTTACCATGGCGATGTATCCTAGTAAGAAGTGAACCACCATCATGACACGGTAAACCCAGGATTAAACCTGCAGTTAGCTCTCTAACCTCAAATCTTGCTCCACAGCACAGGCCTCGGCCCTAATGATGTTCACATAATAGATAGATTAGATTAGAATAGATACACTGGTCACTGCTGATTGGCTGGAGCTGAATAATCCTTTCAAACAGGAAATGGCTCATGAACATGATGCTGCACTATATATTCGTACACTTCAGTCTGATATCAGGTTAGAATGGATCATTTCCACTAACATTGCCTAAAACAATAACAGCAAAGTAATTGCAAAGCAAATAAAAACAATGAAATGAATAAAAGCAAAAAAGCCTTGAAATGAATTTCCACTTGCAGTCTTGGCGCTCGTCTGCAGCAACTGGGGATGTGATAATTTTAGCTCACGCGTGGCTTTAAAGGTAAAAACATGATAGAATCCATTTCTCACACAAAGTCCTTTAAGGCCTCTCTGTGATGGTTGTCAAGAGGATGAGTGGCTTCATAAAACCAAGTGCCAACAGGGGCTGTGGTGATTTGAGATGAGCTGCATCGATCTAAGCTGTCTAAGCACACAACTAGAATTGATAGCGCTATAACGCCGGTTCTATCCAATTGAAGCTGCGTGTGTCTAAGTTTAGCCCGCGCCACCAGCTTAAAGCGTGAGTCATGCTGTCAATAGTGGGGAAAGATGCCCCATGGTTAGTTGCTGCTGTGATGGTAGCCATTATTGTGACTGCACTTTAATATCTGCCCCACACACAAACGCACGCGCGCAAACAAACACATGAGATGAAGACACTTAAACTGGGCTTTTATTAAACCCTAGTCTGCGTCACCGACCTCCAATATGCAGGAGGCTGCAGCCTGATGACCTACTCCTGACATTACAGACCGATCGTGGCCAACAATCAAACAGCAGTGACTGTGACGGCGAAATTTAAATAGAATACTAAGTTCATATTGGCTTACTCTTCAAATACAGTCTGACCTTTGACCCTTAAAACACAAGGACAGGAGTTTGTGTGAAGCTGAGGGGTGCAACCAGCTATTATGTGGTTGTTTCGCATAAATATCTGTGTTCAGACTCTTAACGAGGATTCTACCAAAAGTGAGTGTAAAACTTGTTTTTATTAATAAATTAAATATATACACCTTTTTTAAATCAATAAATTCATCCTCCTCCAAATATGAAGTTTAACTAAATTTACAAAAAAAAACCATATTTTCCCTCGTGTACCTAAATGAAATAAATAATAAATCACAATTTGTGTTAACGATGATGCAGCAATAGTGAAAACAGAGCAGCAGGTGTGACAGTAACTCATGCACCCGGCCACGGTGCATGGTCGCAGGTGCAGGTGTGGGAGGAGCTGTAGATACAGTAAATAAAGTTCCTCAGAAGCGTCCGTAAAAAGTGAGAAACATAAAAAAAACTTTTTTTTTTTTCTGGCGATGTTAAGACGGTCCCTAACTGTAGCTCATTAATCTCCTGTTGGCGCGGCGCGGGCCTTCGGTAAAGAAACACCACCTGTGGAACGCACGGCGAGCTCCGTCACTGCGCCGCACAGCTAATCTGATTAAAACTGATAAAAAGGTAATGAGCATCAGCTCAGTGAACGTCTGAATTTAGAACTGTCTACTCCTCTGCGCTCTCAGCTCGTGGCTCAGTTTGTTGAGGAAGTCCCTCTGCTTTGTCTGCTGCATGTTTCTGTTCACACTGTACAGGCAACGACGAGACGGTACCTTTTAAAACTGAGGGAAAACTCATCATGAGCGAATGTCTGGAGACATAAGTAGCACCTGCCCCGACTGTCAATCACATGTCATAGGAAAAAGCCAACATGACTGCAGATATCAGCTGTTACTGACCCGGGTGCAGTTGTTGGCCTTGGGTTCCAGCTCGGTCACCTTGGTGATCTGCTTGAGGAAGTCGGACTCCTGCATCCCCGGCTGGGAGCCGCGCCGCTTGAACTGCGCCCGCGGGTTCGCCAGGATCACCTGGAGGTTCACCGCAAAACCTGAGGGAGGGAGAGAGAGAGAGAGAGATGAGGGGGATGAAGAAGAGCAGGAACAAAGACAGAGGAAGGGCGTCGGAGGTTAGCCAGCATGGATTCGCAGCACATTATGAGTCTATTATAATCACAGCAGAAAATGAGTGAGTGCATTAGTGTATCTAATGACTATGATATGGCTGATATGGAATTAATTTACCACGGGGGTCTGCCATTCTCCTGCGATAATTGTACGCTAGATGAGAGGGAAAGCGTGAGAAAGTCAGAGGGAAGTCAGAACGCTCGTGATGCCGGCGTGTTGCAGCAGAGGAGAGGTGGGGACTAATGGCCGGCTCGCGACCAGATTTAATCAACCTGATTGGAAAAGTGAGCAGCAAGTGAGAGAAACGCTGCTCAGATGCTGCAGGACGACTTCGAAAGCAGTGACATATTTGCTGTCCTCCCACCAGGAGCAGGTTTGAAGGTTAAAGAGAGGTTCTGATCGAGATCAGCGCTCAAATTCTTCTCCATAACACAAACGATCCACCCGTTCGGCACTGCAGGGTAAATCAAAGGCGGCGGTCTAAACGCTGGCGCTAACCCCTTTCCCCAGCTGCATTTAACCTCGTTCCCGTCAACGTGTGCGGAGAACACGTCATTCACACATCCGATGTGCTGTCTGAGCCCGAGGCCAGACGTCTGAAGGTGACACACGATGAGCCTCTTTTCCATCTTTTTGCCTCCACCTCTGGCGGAGGCTTAACTAAGCGCTCAGAGATGGAGCTGTGGATCACGATGGGGTAAAAGACATGAGGCGAATCCCAGGTAAAGAACAGGAAGCCTTGGTGCTGTTCATCTGCGGCCTGTCTGTTAATTCCACATTCAGTCATTTCCAATAACTGATGCTGTTGAAATCCAGGAGTCCGGGGATCTCCGACTGCCTCCAGTTGTTTTGAATCACACTCAGCTGATGATTGTCAAAGCTCACATCAAGCTGGCAACTGGCCCTCAGCTCAATATAACTGAACTGTGTGCAGCCTCTGTTGTTCAGTTGTTTGGCGGTGCTTTGTCACATGATGCTCCTCCCTAGACATTTGCTCATCACTAGATAGCTACACAGTTACTCCTCCATTCCCAGCTCCGTAAAGGAGACCTTATGTGCTTCTTTAACCTGGACCCTGTTTTCCCATGTTTTGGTGTCTGAATGACTTCTTGAGACAACAATCTTTAAAACTGGTCCACTGCAGAGAGAGCCAGGGTAGCTTGTTTCTTTTCATTGAAACAACAACTAACTTTTCACAGATACTGAGTGGAAACCAAGACTTCAGCTTGACTGACGCTTGTGTAAAGGGATACGGACCTACGCACACAACCGTCGCAGCTTCCCTGCAGCTGACACGCACCTCCTCCTGTAGTACAGTACAGATCAGAATGTCAGTCCATCAATGGTCTATGATTTTGAGCGTCGTATAATACTGGTACAGTTTATTCTCATAGGAAATCTTTATCATTTTAAGGATTAGCTCAAGCATCTGAGGCTGGCTGGTGTGTTTTTAGCTCCAGTCAAATGTCACAGCCACAGATGACACAATCCAGCGCTCCTCGTGTTCCTCTGCGGCATTTCCCTTTAAGACCCCACACTGCAGCCTCAGGACACCCCCACTGGGCTCAAAACAAATCCCATCAGCACCTTCTCTGCATCACTCTGCCTGCCGAGTGACTCCCTCAGCCCTCCCGCTGAGTCAGCAGTAAGAAGGAAGCAGGAGGAGACCTACATTCACATGGCTGAGGTGGAAGTTAATTACTGCGAACAGCAGAAACAGTGTGTATACACGGCTGTGAGCTACGTGAAATCAAAAAGTGACTAGACGCGAAATGAAAATGTAAAAAAACAAAAACAGCGGTTATTACAGCTGGCGACCGTGATCAGGTCTCATCGTTTTCACCTCATGATTCCCATCATCATGAGATTATTCTCACTAACACGTTCAGGCCAGTCAGCTAGCTCAGTTTTCCCAAGCTGGCACACGACAAAAGACAACGCAAATCAGTGCGGAATTCGTGGGCCGAGCTTCTCGAAGCTAAAAAAGCAGGGGCAAGCAGTTAGCTGTTAGCAGCTAGCTGCCGGGTCAATAAACTGCTGTTTGTCGTATTTGCGTACAGAGGAAACAATTCAGATACAATATTAATGCCAGTCGTTAGCTTTGGAGCCAGCAACACCCTGCAGGGTACTTCACTTTAAGAAATTAAGCAACTAAGCCAATTTTCCCAGATGTAAACTCTTCCTTTAAACGTGGAAGACAAGCGGGCGCACACATGGAGGTGGTTGGTCGCATTTGGACAGAATCTAAAGCCCTCACACTGATACTTGAACAGCCTTTTAAAATGATGCACCCTTTTACCTGACGCAAGCGTAGCGTGGTTTGATGAGAATAATCACACTGGCTCAGTGTCAAGTCCCTGCAAGTTAATATTCATGCCACCTGAAATCAGTTGCTGCCTGCAAGTCTGGAAAAATGCAAAAACCCCAAACACTGCGGTGCAAATGAAAGTGTATGTAATCTGTAGTAAATAGGTTCAGCCCTTAAATGCCCCGCCATGACAGCAGGAAGGAAGAGGTGTGGCAATGTTTGAAGCAGAGCAGCATTTCTCTGAGGTTTAAGTCTCTGGTTTAGTGCGTGACGGGAGGATATTTCCAGAAATGTCTGCCATGCTCCGTGCACAAGGTCTCAGCACAATTACTGAATACTTATTTATGCAAATGATTTGTGGGTGGCATGCCTTGGCAATCAGTGCATTAGTGTGGGAATTCGCCCCAAATGATCCACCATCCTCGCCTCCTCTCTGTTCCCTCTCCCCCACCCCGCCACCCCGCTCCCCAGCCGAACGGCACTTTCTAGGCTGCAGCTATCCCGAGGAGCTGTGGAGGAGCTGACACAGGGCCAGCAGACAGCAGCCTTCTGAGTAATGTGCGTGTCAGTGTGGGTCACACACACACACACACACCCACGCACACACAGAGAAAGTGTAGACATGCAAATGGGTTTGGCTTATCATCCCCCCTATAGGCTGAAGTTTGGTGCATTTTAGGTCAGGTCAACCATCCCAAACATGCCCTGTCCCTTCATCCTGTGTTCACTCGTGCACACACACACACACACACACCAGTGTGAGACTGACAGCAGTTTGAAATCCACATACAGAACTAATGTTCAAAGACAGGAGGCTATCCTCTCTACTGATAACCGCTGTAATTCAAACTTTAGGGTCACATTTTAGTGTAAAAACTCTGAAAAGAGCTTTTACTCTCTCACAACCAAACTCCCGCCACTGCACAATGACGTATAGCCACTCAAAGCCACATATAGACCCTGATATGATACCAGCTGGCGGGTTACTTTACCACCAGGCTTATTGCTGCTCTGTGTGCGATACCGCAGGCTAATCACAGAGATATATGCAGCTCAGGTGGAGCAGACAGATATGAGAGCAATTACAAGATAGACATCTTCTAACCCGCAGCCAGCCTCCGAGATATGGAGATCACAGCTTATCTGAGCCATGTTTGCCCAAGAGGCTGTTGTCCAGACTCCGCGCTAACTTTGCCCCACTTTACTCCTGACCCACTCCGACCTATATGGCTGTGGGTACCCGCCGAATGCTACATTACCATTTTCTGGCAGGAAAAATGTGCCTGTAGTTCATCAAGACACGAGACAGCAGGTGAAATTAGAGCTATTTCAGTCGTGGCTTTATCTGCATGGCTGCAGATCTTTTCTGTACAAACTGCTTAAATCTGTTTCCGGGGGCTCATAAACATTTCAGGAACTTTACTTGTGTGTTTAAAGGGGGAACCAGAGTCCAAATTTAGTTCCTGAGCCTGGAGCCCAGAAAGGTCCCTGTGCTGGGGTTGGACTCTCTGATAATGAAGCCCATGAATTATCTGGGCAGAACCTTTCAGGACCTGCAACTTAATTCACATAGTAAGCATGTACTGTTGCTACTAATATCAATTCCAGGACGAGGCAGGAGAGTTTTTGTAATGTTTACTGATGTAAAAAGTTCCAGTACACATTCCAGCCAATGATATGATGCTATTCTTTCATTATTCAGTTGATTTAGCCTCTTAGTTTTGATCCTGTGTCTCCTATTTGATCACGAAGGGGCATTAATGGCCTAATGATTGCCGATTTTCATTGAACTTGTCCTGTGGGTTTACTCCTTGTCAAAACTTGCCTCCTACATTACCCATAATGCAACCTAACTACACAAAGTTGGGTGTTCTGCTAGTATTATGTGTCTGGTGAGCTCACTCCTTTCTAACATCGGTCTGGTTCCCCTCCAGTGAGTGATTCATCATGATTTTGGCGTCCACCTCACCCTCCATGAGATGACACCAGGTCAAACTTTGCTGTTGTCCAGCACTTTGATTCATGACAAGATATCTTGAAGAGCAATGACTGGATTTTTACAGATTGTTGGGTTGTTTTCAGGCTCTGGTCTTTCCTCCAGGCCACAGTTCCCAGCTGCGCACTTGTAAAAATATAATGTCGTGTGAAATGTTGCGAGGCAGAGGAGGTGAAGGAGAGAGCTGCACAACCTAATTGATTGACGTAGATAACTCAACTAACACAGGGAATGCATTCCAACACAATGGAACTGTCAAACTCACACATGGATCAGCACAGAATAAGGATCTGATCTAGGGGAAGAAGAAGAAATAAATACATGAAGGGAGGTGGAAAACAAAGCCTGGCACGGCCTCTTGTGCTTTATTGATTTGCCTGACTGTAGTGTAACCTGAAGCTTTAGTAGCCTGAGGGAATCACGTGATCACCCTGTTGTCCTCTAGGTTTACAGTCAATTTTTATTTTTGTTTCCTCCCTTTATTTATCCCCTCTCGCTGTCTCATCTCTTCCTGATTTGTTTTCAATTTGCAGGCTGATATGAACCACAAAAGAGTTTGCCTCCAGGGTAAAAAACAGGCACGGGCACACTGAGCAGCCGTGACTCTGTGACATTAAAACCAGACGATAACTACAAACCAGCCTCTCTCAGCAGCGGATAGAACACCACAGTGATTCCACTTAAATACTTCAGGAAATGTGTATGTCTTTTGTTACGAATGAAGCTGAAAATCCAAGGAGAGCGGTGCCACAGTGTCACCCACTGAGTGTGATTGACAGGTCACCACTGGGACGCGCAGCACAAAGACACCATGGCAACGAGTGTCTGGCGCCAACTGAGACAAAATTGAGCAACAAAACCCCACATGTTGACCGAACGGCGATGGGGGCCGGGAACTGTACTACAAAAAAAGTGCTGTCTCCTGTCAGATGACTCAGCAAATCAATGATTTCCCACCAAAACGGTCTCATTGGCAAATTGATTTGAATCTGTATCAGGCTGCTGATTCCAAGGATCACTGCTCCTTTAAGAGCTTCGGTAGTTTGGAGGTAAGCAGTAAACACACCCAGGCTTCCAACATGTTCCTTCAGAGAAGCCTAGGAGAAGCACTGGTTGTAGTTGGTAGTTCAGGATGTAGGGTTTAACATTAGGGGTACATGATCCTGATATACCACTATGTGCTGCCTTGAACCAGAAAAACTGACCAACCATCTGCAGTGTGTGTGCTTCTGCGCACACGCACGCAGCTGCGGCAGCTAAAAGCTAAAAGTCTGATCCTGAAATGGCACAATCAAGGCGACACAACTGGATCCACTTTTTTCCCCCGCTGTGCCTCCCCCCAGTTCCTTTTCACGCTAAAGCGCCGCGTGGAAAAATACTTTTTAAGACTTTAGAGCGAACAAAGAGGAAATCTGACAACCGCAAATGTGCAGAAGTTTCAACAAGTGGCTTAATCAGACACGGAGGATGAGGACTCCATCCCCGAATCCGAGCCGCAGAGCAGCAGCATTCAGACGGTGGAGCACCAAGTGCAGCATGTGGCTCTAACAGCGTCCCCCTTTCCAACAAGACATCTCAGTATTCCCTCCAACACTCCATACAAATATCTGGTGCTCTTTCCATCTTCAGACACCAGGCCCCCCCCCCGTGTTTACTTGTTTTCAATATGTCTTCATGTTAATATCTCAGGCTCTGCCCGGGGCGTTTGTGGGCTCGTTCTGCATCAAGCTGGCTGAAATACATTCCAGAGAATCACGCCAGCAGAGGCGCAACCGCCAAATGAAAGTGCATCTAAAGCGTCTCGACTGGCTCATATTAATAAAAAACTTATAATAAGCAACGTTTCCCCCTTTTTCTGCTTTATTTAGATTTTTCCAAACATGCGTTTTCTTTCATTTCTCCCCTGTTCAGCTGCTTCTCCTCAGTTCCACTGTTACTGCAGCACCTCAGCGCAGGAAGACTTTAGCTGTTCCTGCACACCGTCTCTATCCTCATCTCGCTCTGGGGTTACTGGGGGTTAAACGCCTTCATGTCCCTGTCTGGGGGAGCACTCCCAAGGCACAAGTGCCACTTCAGCAAAGGTACGGCCGTCTTTAACTCGCTGCTGTGTATGTTTGTGCGGGCACCTTGCATTTTGTGCGCACGTGTGTGTATAAAAGGCGCAGCTCTCGTGTGCAAAACTGCATGCGTGCATACGTGCATATCAATTCAAGTGGCGGCAGGTGCGTGCCTGTCTGTCTTTCACATAGATGCACGATGCGGTAATTGTGTATGTGTTTGTGTGTGTGTGTGTGTGTCTATAATCACAAAGGCACACACGGGGGTGAACAGTACTCCACACCATCATTGTCCTGGCTCCACTGGGTCTGGCTAAATGAGACAGAGCAATAGATGGGAGGCTTTAGTGATCCGCTAACAATACAGCGCTGTATAACACAATACTATTAGGACACGCACTGGCACTCAGTCAGCGCTCTGCAGACACCCCATTGTAAATCCTATGAATAATAATTCAGGAGTGAGTAAAGTTTGGGCCGTTCGCTCTGCACAGCCTTTGTTGTTCTCGCAGAATTTAAAGTGAAAAGGAAAAAAAAAAAAAAAGCTTGGTAATACAACCACGGCAGTAAATCTTAGCGTTGCAAATTGACAGTGTAATTATGTAGTGCAGTGTAAAAGTAAGGCTGATAATTACAGCGTGTGTATGCGTGGGTAGTTTGAGTGCGCGCGCGAGAGCGAGATTAGGTGGAATGGGACGGTTGGGTGGAGGACGGAGGGGCCAGATCTTGGCCGTGGCGGAGCAGGGAAAGGTCGAGCGGGGAAAGAGAGAAGCTCCGCTCGCGTTATCGTGGTTTAATTAACGCTAATCCCAAGGGCAGACCTGTGTGTGTGTGTGTGTGTGTGAGAGAGAGAGAAAGAGCTCGAGTGCATGTGCGCTCTGCGGCAGTGCCCTCGGCCGTGTCCACACGTGTGTTCGGTATGACAAGCATGCAATCACCGTCTGCATCACGTGGAGTAAAACAACACGTCCACACTGAGTATTATTTATTCACACAGAGCGTCTCCAGCACAGGGTCTAAATACAGTATATGTGTGGTTGAGGCGGGATAATGAGCGGTGACTGCAGGCTGCTATTATTTGGTCAGTGTGATGAATTATTTTCTCTCAGGGTCAGAGGGAACACCGGTGCTGAACACTCCTCTGATTGGATTTGTACACTGGAGATATGGAGATGTAAATAGATTTATGGAGATGTTTGCTTGGTCTTTACTCTCCATTAGACGGATAATAACTGCAAGATTAATTCAGACCCAGTGTTTCCACAGAAAAAACTCACTCATCACTAATCCGGCCAGATGCATTCACATCGCTGCACTGATATTGGCAAGTTGGGTTTCATATTCAGCGCGTGTCCCAAAGGACGCCGCGTGGTAATATAGTTTGGGTTTCTTCATCACCTGTGCAGAGAGAGAGCGCTCCTTCTGAGTTTTAAGGAGGCGGGTGAAAGAAAATAACAACCCAGATGAGACAAGAACAGGTCCCGCGCTCTTAGGCAGCAGCTCTGTGAGATAGTGTGCCTTTTTCGGTTTAATCTGTGCTCGGTTAGGGTAAAAACAATTTGTGGTATCAGAGGGAGTTATGCTGTACCGCTGCAACACTTTGTTCATCTGCCCGTCACCTCTGTGTGGTGTCTCCGCCGGCCACCTGGCACCCACACTGTGACAACAAGGAGGTTTGCTGTCTGCCAAGGAATAGATAGAGCCCGCACCTCCTGCTGAGGCCAGTTGTCACCGTCACCTTTCTTTCTGCTAAGCTAAGCCAAACTCAACCCCAGCTTCACACTCAATGCGCAGACAGAATGAGAGCGAAAGCGCTAACTCGTTTATGGTTTGGTCCGGTTTGTTCTGTGTTAACATTAGCAGAGGATTCAGTATTTGTTTGCAAGATGGATGTGAGCAGTAGCTCGACCAGACGTTCAGCCCGACCTTCACCCTGAGACAACATCACGTACTCCCTCTGCGTCTCACAGAGGACTGTATACATGTGTCATGAAAATGTAAACAATCTGCATCATTATGAGCATTCGAACAAACAACCAATGTCACTGCTCTGCTGAGAACAGTCTGAATAGGGTGGCTGTGATTCTGATACTGTGCATCATGACCATCATCTTGGCCAAGATGGAAAATTGTAACTAAATATGAAGATTGTCAATGTTTGACTGTTTTGCACATGCAAACCGAAAAGCTCCTGACATGAGTTCAACTTTCAGCCTCTGGTCTCCAGGAAATATTCAATGGAGAAATTCTCATAATTTAGTTTAAGTTGTGACTTTAGTGTCAATATAGAAGTCAGTGCTGCATATGTAGTGAACATTTAAAGACTGAACTCATATTGAAGTCGAGGGACTATCGTCTGAGTCTGAGTTTCCTCCTACCTCAGATTTTCATCCTGAGACTTCTGGATTCCTTCTGCTCTGATCTCATCTAATCTGTCGAATTTCAGAATAGTTTTACTCAACTCTGTCCAATCCAGCTTTGTGATTTATCTCAGGAATAAACAATCAGGCAAAGTAGCACGGGAGCTCCGGTGTGGAGGAGTAACAGTGGGAATATTAAATTGGAACGATCAGATCTCATTTTATGGCAAATTAATCCATGAAAAAGCAGAGGAGCTGTCTGATCTCTTCAGGTACACTCAGAGAGGGAAGGAAAGAGCTCAGCGTATCGTTTGTTCTCTGCTCTGATGAAAGCTAACAGGCCAGAATAGTCCGGCGGACTTTAACTGTTCTGTAATCGATGGGCAGATCAATAAAATCTTTTGATGTTTCCACAAAGTGTTGAGAACAAAATAGAGGAACCATTTCATTTTTACGCCCATTCAACAGCCCAGACCTGTCAGTGCCACCAGCATTGTCTGACTTTTTCACCTGCAGAAGTACCACGGCATCCCTTTTCAACCCAGCCCCAATGCACTTTTTAAACACTCCTGCTGTGTTAGATCGAATTCAGCAAAGAGTCACAGAGAGGCAGAGGGTACTGTGAACATAAACTGCAAAAAAAAAAGGGTTTTACATCAGCAGTTATCTTTTCTGTATTACAACTGTATCGAGAAATAAGTCACGCTTTGCATCAGCCTTGGATCCTGCGCGGTGATGTCATCCTCCAGCCGGACTTTCATAATGCTACACTGTGGCATTGTGTAACCTGTGCTATAAAGAGAAACACTGTCGGGTCAGCTAGCACGGTGCTGCGTTATACATGATGCACTTGTTTAAAGCTTCGCTTGAACTACCAGCTGCGTTATATTGCTGCTATCTTTCACTTCTTTTTTTGTTGTTAGTATGTAATAACACTGTGCTGTGTGTGGGAGTGGAGTTGGGAATTTTAAATTGACTCCCTACAGAGTTTTTTGAAAAACAAACCAACTCTACAAGAGTTAAATACTGAGTTAAGGCACTTTACCAGGAGAGTGGCAACAAAACTATTAGGTGATCTGCCTACATCATGAAACAACAGCATGAGCCGATCAGGAGGAGAGTTATTGTGATTTGAAAAAGGTCAGAGGGTAAACGTATTCATTGGAAATCAACATCTCTGCAGTGCTGCTGTGTTATTAGCGCAAGCTAATGCAAAATGAGTGTGACAGCAACAACAAATGATGACTGTACTTTGAGGAAATCCTCATTCTTTATCACTCTGATCAGAGTGTCAATATATACACTCTGATCATCAACAGTAAACCTGCAGTCAGTTTTATTAGTGAGCTGGGTTTGGAGGCGCTCTTTACCTGCCATGTCGGTGGCGAACGGTCGGTCCGGTCTCCAGCCGGTGTACCAGCCCACAACTTTCCCTTCGGACACCAGGGGGCGCTCATACGCTCTACCGCCTACGAATCCCACGGGCCAAACGGACACACCTCGGGTGCTCCGCATCTGCAAAGAAGGGAGAAGAAAGTGTAACCGCAAACAGCCTTCACTCACAGCTGAACACATCGACGCAGCGTTCGCAAACATTTCATGCGTAGCGATGGCGGCTAGATCCAAACACCTAAGTCAAACATGAAGAAGTCAGCTGTCCTCTGACATGCTTTTAAAAGATGGAAAGTTGACACAGAACCTTTAAGAGTTTCAGGTGTAACGGTCCAGCAGGCTCCGGCTTTGAGAATACATGGGGAACTGAAAACTGGCAAATGCCATCTGACAGTGCGACGTTTGAGAGCAGCAGGAGGCAGATCTACACTAACACTCTCCTCTGCGGGCCTGGTTAAAAATATGTTTCGCCGTAGCAACAACAGTTCGGACACAACAGAAAGCCAGGCTTTTTTGCTGACCGCATTCACTTTTTCTTTCCAGTCGCAATGCCAATTTTTGCAAGCTCAAACTGGACACGACACGCGAGCCTGCGGGCGATGTCCACGGTGAGCGGACGCAACAAAGTCGAGACTCCCCGGGGAGCTAGCGAGCATGTCGGCGGCGACGCTGATGCTCAAATGAATTACTGGTGTGTCAGTTTGCGTGAGTGATTAGAGATCTTTAATTTCATCTGAAATGTGGGCGAGAGCAGCATGCGGGCAGTGTGTGGCTAACCGAATAGAAGACTAAATGAAACTGTGCTGCACGGAGCAGCCTTCCATTTTCACAGTGAGTGAATTTGCACACAGCCAGAAGCAGTGCGACGAGAAATGAGACGGAGAGAGAGCGAGATAAAAGACAGGGGCCTGGCAATGTGTGTGTGTGTGTTCTGTGTGTGTGTGTGTGTGTGTAGGGGGGCGATGTGAGATGGAGGACGGATGGAGAGTGTGAGGAGGGCTGAGGTTTTTTTTGTGTTGGAGTATGAGACATCTGTATCTTGGCGTTGTGTTCGGATGCATGTGTGCGTGTGTGTGTGTGTGTGTGCATGATTCTATTTTCCAACCCTGGCCACCCTGAAGCCCATTCATTCAGACACCGCTCCTCATCGCTCACCCAAACAGCCTCCAGCCAGTCGCTCATGACAAAACAACAGAACAAAACCAAATCAGTAAGCAGCACTGCATTACTGCGCCCAGACATCACACTGAGTTCTAGCTTTTAAAGCCATGGGAAACCAAGTGTAGGTATAGCACAGTATACTGAGAGGATTTACAGTTCGGATGCAAACTTCTAAGGAATCATGCAAGAGGAGCCTTAGGGCACAAACACATATAAAACATAATCAACTAAAATCTATATATTTGTGAAGAATTTATTGAAGATTTGATATTTTTTCCATAATTTTAACCAGTGACAGCCCAGCGAGCGCCCAATCAGGCGAAGACAAGGTTCATGTTGATGTGTTAGTGATGGAAGAGCTGTCAATCTGACATTGACAGCCCAATTAAAGGATGTCCGCCTCAGGTGACGAGCACATCGAACGGCGCCGGAGCTCGATGACAGGAGCAAGAAAATGCGAGCAGTATGTAAAACGTGCAGCTCGGAGCCACGACTGCAGATACGTTGACGGCCACGCAAACGTACAAGGCCGTGATCAGAAATATAAGATGGTTGATAAGATGCAAAGAAACGAGGTGGAACATCAGCACCCTGTCAGCACTGGATTTATTAGACTCAGTGGGCTTCAGTCAAAGACCTTCACCTGTCATTGAACAAAGACCTCCCAGACACTTGAGACCACTATTTCATCACTGTCTTAAACTGAGATTTGATATCCCACTTGTGTCTGATGAAGGTCTGCGACTGAAACCATGTGACTTCCTGTCTTTGTGTGAAATCTGTGGCTTGGAAACACCTTCAGCTTCTTACAGCTGCTGTGGCCCAACACATACAGACTTTAAATGGGTACCACAGGAGCCATCGCACCGGGCGACAATATCCTGTTTCTCCCACATGAGGTGCATACATACAAATATTGTTAGATATTATATTCAAACCTCTGAATTTACAGCGCTTCACCAACACATGACTAACCAAATTAAGGATGGAAAATAGCTTCGCTTCAAGCCTCCATGATTTAATATTGACAATATGTATACTAATATCGCCATGCATTCCCATTTTCCTGCATCTTCACCATCATGGATTGAGTTTAAATGAGGCTATTAATGTTGGACTCACGCAGGGTGATTCATCACTAATTCACTTTAATAAAGATATTGACTGGCATGTTATTCTTGCCATCGGCGTCAAAGCGTGGCGGTGCATTCTCATAAACTTCACTCGTTTGAAATCACTTAGATCAGCGAAGTGTGTTTACAGGCTGCTGTTGCTGTCTGACGATATGCGTACTCAGTGTACAGTGCGTATGTGCAGCAGAGTACACTGTGCCCTGCTTTAGCTGGCTGCATGAATCAAACTGTGATGTTGGGTTTTGGGTGTGGAGGAGGAGAGTTATCATGCTATAGAAATAACTTTAAACACAGTCAGCTTGTCCCTCATTGGAACATGAAGATACTAACAGGCTAACCATGAGAATGAACGAGTTGCAGGTTGAGAAGATACCAGTTAGAACAGCAACTGTAAAAGCTTTTATGAGCTTGATAAAACCCTGTCGTGGTTAATGTTGTACAACAGTTGCAGTTTGGTTTGGTTTGGTGATTTATGTTCAAATAAAGATGTGGCTCAAGTCAAGTACATCAGTTCACCACCTTAGGTAACATGAAATCAGTTGTTACGATGCTATACCATACAAATCCCATTTGTGTTCACATCGGATGTGAACTGCAGTCTCCTGGGTGAAAGTCTTGTGTCCCCTCCATCGCCCTGACTTCGACCCTACATGGATTTCGCCGCTCTTCATACAGCCACTGGTTTGGTCATAATCACTTCGACCACCAGCGGCTGCCACCTAACAATAAAGCTAAAAATGGGTTGTAATAAGCTGCTGGCATGTGCGGCCGCGTTTTTGATGAGGGCGGCCTGCTGTTTGAGCAGTGAGATAAAGAACAGGAAATTGATATTCATTCATATCCAACTGTCAGGGATGATAACTGTAGCTATTTATCTTCTAATGAACATCATGAGATGCAGTACGTTATCTTTAGATCCTGCACCTCCAGGAGAACAGTGAGCCTCTCTTCCTCTCCTCCACCTCCTCCCCCCCTCCACTCTATCTCCTCTGACGTGCACCCTAACAGCTCTCTCTGCTGCCGGGGCCCCTGGGTGACGTCAGCTGCTTTGAAGCCTTTTCCCCGTTAATTCTGCAGCCCCTCGAGTTCGCCTGTGTGACGCTTAAACCTTTCCCCTCTCGTCTCTCTTTTGCTGCTGTGTGCCTTTCTCTCTGAGGTCATTTTTCAAAGACTTGGGCTCTGCTGCTATGTAAAAGAAACACAGATGAAAAGAGAATGAGAGAACGAAGAAGAAAGGGAGGCTGAGCCTGCGTGCTGGCCGTTCCCAGATCATTCCTGGAGTACGATCGTTATTTTGGCTTAGCGTTTAAGTTCTAGTTTGACTACTAATGATCCCCTGGTTTGACTGCTGCACCTCACAGCTCAGTGCAGTTTCACATATTACAGTATTAGAGAGTCAGAATAGAAACAGGGTCCAGGTTCGTGCAAACATATTGAGGAACACTGAATGAACTTGCTGGCAACCCACTTCTAAAACACTTTGAAGACCAACATGTCTTCAACACAGACTTGGAAATATTTGTCTTTTCACTGTTCAGAGTTCTAACAAGTCATTTTCAAGCACTTTCAGACTGCACTGACAGAGTTTGCAAGCTGTTGCTGTTTCCTGAGGTATCATCCAAGTCAAAATGTAGATTTTTCTCTCTGCAGTGAAGGAAATGTGCAATTGTTTGTTTATATCCTGCAGAAAGTCATGTCTTGTGGTGAAATGATTGCCTCATAAGCATCTTCATGAAAAAAAAAAGCCTCCATAACCTTCAGAACTGGATGTTTTATTCAAAACCAGCAGAATCCAAACTTTACACCAGATCCTATTTGCAGGTTAGAAAAGGTCATATAGCACTAATGCATTTAGCCCAAAACTGTCAAAACTGGGAACAGGAGTATGACTGATGACACTGTCACGAGGGCGTCTGCCAGAACTGATCACAACAGACTCATTTGTGCCAAATGATTCTGTCTTTTTGGTTCATGTCATCAACTTTGCACTACGAGCGATCCGATGCAGCCAGCACAGTCACCAGCTAGCTGTCACTTCTGTCCTGCGCTGTCAGTTGATGTTGGGCAGAAAACAAGCATAATGAGAATGAATGAAACAGTAAAACATAAAAACGCGTTTAACAGCTTTTAAAACCTTTGTTGTGGAGATGGATTCTATTGTTTTTCACCTAAATCCTGTAGACTTAAAGACCAATCGGATGCAGGAAAGGGTTCATGCTGGTTGATCTGACTGAAGGAGCAGCATGTCAACAATCCAATGTGCAGCTGTGTTAAAACGACACCAGCAAATGCCTGTTGAGCTTCTCCAGACTGCATTAAATGAGTGAGATGAAAGCTGCAGGCGGGCAAATTAAACTGCTTTACCCTACACGCTGCTCTTAAAGCTTCCATTCGTCTGCTCTAACTGGACTGCAGCCAGGAGTGTGTCCGTCTATGGCGGCAGTGTCATTAGACGGATCCTTCCAGATCTTCCTGCTACACGGCCCGGAGATGAAAATGACATGAAAACGACAAGTTCATCTCTGCCTCAGCCTACAGAGCCAGCATCTGACGGACAGTAATGATCACAGGGTGTCAAAGTTCAGCATCAGCTTAATCAGGCACAAGTTTTTAACAACGTGATGTTTGAAAGTGATAAAAAGTCACACCAAGCCAGCGGTTTTTAAATCAGAAAGATACCGTGCGTAGGTCCTGATGCGAGCAGCAGCGCACGCCGTCGCAGTTTTCATTTTCACCATCGGCGCGGGACGTCTTATCAACAACAACTCAATGTCAGAATGCTTGCCGGGCGCCAAACAAAGCTGTGGGGTGACAGCGTTTCAACAGATGGTCCATTATTCTACTCGGTGGCGACTGCTTTAGCACACGCTGGTTTTCATGGCACCATCTGCAGATTACTGCTGGCACAGGGAAAGTTTGCCACACAAACTTCTAGTTATACCTGGGTTTAGGCTGGCTGAGCATACAGTACACGCTGTTGTACAGCAGTGTCCTGATGGCAGGTACAATGAAAAATGAATCACAGAACAGACACAAGGAGAAAATGCAACAGGGGCTCGGTTAAAGCTGTTCCAGGCAGGTACGGGCCAGATATTCACAAGGTTTAGTTTAACTCTTGTGATTTTAAGCAGTTTTTACTGATAATTCCATGAGCCTGTGGTTTTTTTTTATGCGTGAATCTAAATCAGGTGTGTAATGTGGTTCATGGATCCACAGCGGGTTCAGTCTGGGGTGAAGCTCAGTGCCAATCAAAAAGTTCCAGAACTGCACAAAAGATGGTAGTTTCCCAGACAAGGGCTTTTGATATAAATGAATACCAGCGGTTATTATGTCTGCATGCAATGACGAGTATTGTAATTATCTCCGGTGATGTACCAAAGAGCTGAATGGAAACAGTGGAGGCAGCAGCATTTCTATAAACGACAGAAACGAAGAAAATTCCTTCCACAATTTTCTTTTTACATCTTTCTCAGAGAAGCTGCTTTTTATACTCAAGATCAAGTTCCATGCCGTCTAGAAAATATTAAATGTACCTTTATCACAGAGATGCTAATATATGTGTATTCTGTGACCTGACCACACTGGATGTTTGTAAATGATGAGAATCCGGGTGGATCCTCAGAACAATTTCAATTTTCTTTAACTTGCATTCAGTTTAAAGTTAACAGCAGTATGTTGCATCGCAGAGAAGAATCATAATAATTTAAGGCCATGGATCATTTAATAAGCTCAGACACACAGTGCAAAGTAGCCTGGGTCAGAGCAGACCGGGGCGACGGCCAGGTTTAGCTAACAGTCAGTTAGCAAGCCAAAGCTAGCTAATGGAAACCAGAATGAGCTGCAAGTATCTGTTCCCCAGGGAATTAAACTTTTTATGTTTTTATGTTGCCTCAGTGTACAGTTCCAATAGAAATAGAGACAGAAACTGAAAAACAAGCGCAACAAAGCTGAACAAGCTAAAACTGCACGATGGACAGTCATTCATAGAAGAAATACTACATGAGTGGTGACCATAGCAGGGCCTGAAACCCTGACCCTTGATGCCTGCAGTACGCTGACAGGAACACTAATGTCTGTAATTGACTGCTCTGAGACCAGTTACAAACAACCCTTCCAAGGCCAACATGAGGTGATCAATGAAAACATGGAAGCGAATGTTTTTTTAGTTGGTAGTAGTTGATTTTGAGATGATTGGGCTTTTGAACAGAGGCCACAGGCAGGCGCAGGGCAATTACTGAGAAGAGTTTGAAGTTCCAGTTTTAAATGTGGTGTCTGGTGAGACATTCATGTGATGGATCTCTGGAGGTGATGTGTTTTACATTAACCAGCAATGATTGGTTCTCCTGAGCTGGGGGGCGGAGCAACTACAGGGTAGACTACAGCAACCAGGAGCATGGAGGAGAATCAGAAACAGATCAACACATACATGTTTGTGTAATTACTCTTACTGCCTGAAGGGGGAGACAAAAGTTTAGCACTGTAGCTTCAAAAACAAGTAAAAGTCATTAAGATATAAAAGTAATGTAGAATTAAAGTAATATTAAAAATATTAACAAATGATTTAGACTAAAAATCTAAATGATGAGGCACTTTCAACAAAAGCCAGGTTATGTAGTTATGTTTCTTCCAAAAATGTCCACAGAGGTGGAGCCCCTCCACACGTGGCCTGATCAGAGACTTCAAGGCCACAGTGGCTGGAGGAACGACTAGCTGCAGCCAGCTGCAAAGGATCAGAGCGTTCTGCTAGATACCACATCTCATCTCACCTTTAAGAGAATCCTAAAACCGATTCTTAAACCGATGCACAGACTGTAAAATTATGTTGTACTTGTGCTCTCACGCTGCTGCGTTTCTGAACAAGTTGTGGGTGGCAAATTGTTTTTTTTAGGCAGTTCTCATAAAAGCACGCATTCGTCTTTGAGTGTCCTCCTGGGAGAGGAATGATCTCACCTCAGCAGTGTTTCACAGATGATAAATGACACTTTGGTGACATTTATGATGCGAGCCTCAACGACGAGGCGGTAATGTGTGTGTAGCACGTGATGCGCTCTGTAATGATGGCTGCAGATAGATACATTCAGTACTATCATGAGCTGTGAAAGGTTAAACAAAGAGCTGTTAATGACCAGCAGCAGCTAAATGTCAGTTAAAGCTGCTCCACAGATCACCCTGGATCGGTGATAAACAGCACTCGGGTTTCATACAGGGAGGTGGAGATTTATTGACTTTGCCTTCCAGAGTTTGGCTGAGCGGGAAGTGCGAGTCGTACCCCGACTCGGCAGCTATCATTCCTTTAACGCCTACAGTAAATGCTAACCAGCGAGTTGGTTCCTCTGTTTCTGCCTGTTGCCCGCGTTTGATTTACTGCCAATTCAGGAGCAAACCAGGAGCTCAGTCTATCTTTTATTCATTGAGTTCACTATCCTCTCATGTTTTTTTTTAAACCACTAACGAAAAAAAAACAAAAAACAATGCAAATTTCAAAACAGCTTCTTCCACTTTGAGCTCTCGTTTGGAGAGTTTTTACCTTTATCGGAGAAATAAACTAAACGCTGCAACGATTCTGGGAGAATACGCAGTTGAAGGAAAGAAAAACATCGACACAACCTTGAATGTCATCTGCACACAGGAAGACTTCTGTTTAGGGAGGGGTGTGTGTGTGTGTGTGTGTGTGTGTGTGTACATGGGTTTTTTTTGCTATTTTTCACTGGAAGTTGAGTAAAAATCCATATTTTTAAAGCAACTTACAATGAGTCGTTACAGTGGGAAGGAAAGCGCACACCCCATCGTTTTTAGGCCGGGCCGCAGCTCTTTGAAATCGATGCAGCGTATTCATCACAGCAAATAGCAGCAAAATGATCAGTTTCTCAAAGGAAGAAAACAATTATCGCAACAAAGGCGGAGAAATATTAGCTATTCTTAATAAAAATGTCCTTCTCGGACAAAGAGCGAGCGTGTAAACTCAGCTCGGTGCCACACCTGAGCTCAGTCTTGATTTGCCCGGCTACAGAGAAGCATCAAGGTCTCAGAGAAGCCGTGAGTCCGGGATGTCGTTGCAGACCGCAGTGATCCAGTCCCTATCTGTGAACACTGACAACACTCTCAGAAAGCCAGAACCGGCAGAGTTCGCCCGTGTGATCAGGTGCGTCTTCCCCACAGGGACTGAAGGAAAAGTAGTGAATGTTTCTCTGTGGGCTCACTGTGGGATTTTCTGGAGATAATGTATTTTTTTTTCTACTCAGCCTCCACAAGAATACACCTCTCCTTGGGGTGGAAGAAGTCAACAGATTCTGTGGGTCCGCGCGTTCAGTCTGCTTTTCATTGCCTGTGAAGCAGCTGCACAGTTTAGAGTTGCAGAACATCGTCTTAGTTCGCTGGTTTCTGCTGTTAGGCAAGTCATTCCTCATTGGGAAACAGTATGACTTTACATATTAAACACTGACTGGGGATCCCACTGAACCTGGGCCTCTTCCTTCTAGAGCCTGACTCACACACTGGTCGGCCAGTATCCGCATCACTGACACATGGCCATCAGCATATATGTTCCAGATACGTGCCAGTAGGTAAACTGTTGTTTTCCAGTATGTAATGCAGAAAAAAATGATTTACTGCTTATATAGCCATAAAGATAGCACCTTTGCATAAACATATCACTGCAGAATCCACATGAAAAAACTCCATTATTGACCATTATTGCTGGATTCTCCCTGATCTTCATGTCCAGTCAAGTCAGTTGTGTCTATCCTGCTATGACAGAACAGAGTGTCTGCTGCTGTTTGTGTAGAGAAAGACTCCAAACTCCCCAAAACCCTTTAAAAGGGCAACAGAGGAGGGACTTGTAAGAGATGCTGTCAAGACTGAAATATGACTAATTAAATCCCAATATGACAGAATAATGATATATGGTTCGGATCAGAGAAGATAGTGCTGAAGATAGCGTACAAAGATCAGTAACAAAGTCATTATATTATAAATTATAAGTTTCAGGTCTTGGCTATTAAGTCAAGACCAACAAGTTCCAGGTTTAAGTCCTGAAATTTGTATACTGAGCCCTAATAATGTAAATTATTTATGTTTGCCGGGCTGCACTGCCACGCATATCTTTCCCTCATGCTTGCATGTGATTGGCTACAGGATTATCAGCAAGGAAACTGTTGCACAGTTGAAAAAACAGGATGCATCTTGGCGAGGTAGAGTTTAAATCCAAGAAAGACTTAGGTGGGTGTCAAAGTCAAGTCTTATTTGATTTTGTCCAGTCTTACATCTGATGACCTGATGACAACACAAGCTCCATACCTTCATTTCACTGATGAACTGGTAAAGGTGTTGTTCTGTACCGTACATCAGTAGACTGTACAGTGGAGTCACCAGCGGACACTGTCATGCGTGACAACGGCTCCTGTCTCATTATCAATATGGATATCTTCACCAGAGGGCACGCGCCGCACTGAGATAACAAATAATTAATCTTTGCCGCACATGAAAAATAATTTCAGATGCAGCTGGGTGCACGACAACGCCTAAGTCCTGACAAATTACAGCACCGGCAGCTCAGTCAGTAAACGCATGCTATTTACAAGTAAACAAAAGAAAAGCTGGGGGTGAGAAATACAGCGGCGAGAGGAATCACATTTCATCTGACTCACAGCCAGGACACTCTGTCTGGGAGCACTGAGACTCAGTCGGGTAATCAACTCTGACTCCCTCCCCTGCAAGCAAACAGGTGAGAAGTGAACTGTGCGTACACACAAAGAGACTCTTAATGATGAAGTATATGAAATCCATTATGGATGTTCTCGTTTCCTGCCTCCTGCCCCGGAGAAAGAGCCGTCATTGTGTTGTTTGCGCACCGGGGACGAGTGTTCGGGTGGCTGGGCCGGGTGTGATTTTAATCAAGCGTATTTTTATCTGCACGTTATTAATATGCATGGCAGAGGCAATCGGAGAAAGGGGGGGGAAGAAATGAGCTGGGAGAAAATGAATGAATCAAATTAGAGAGGCTGGGGACGGGCTATGAAACTGTGATGCAATGGTGCGTGCTATGTGTGCAGGTTGAATGCTTTATGGGTTTATGGGAGAAAAAAAAAAGATGAAAGAGATGAAGGTGCATGCTTATAGAGTGTGTGCATGTATGTGTGTGTGTGTGTGTGTGTGTGTGTGTGTGTACGTGGTTGTGTATGCCTGACTTATTTCTGTGAGAATGTCCACAAACCTCATATGCATATGCTGTTATGTCTCAGTGCTTCTTTCTGGCGTGTGGGGGGGGCGTGCACGTGCCGTACATGTATTTGTGTGTATGTGCACATAAAGCATATACTCTACAGCAATGTCATTTCATATCCAAACTATACTAACTAAACTAAATATGTACAAAAATCCATAGACTTTGTTCCCCAGCACTGATTTAGATAGCCGGTCCCTTTCACCTCTACGAACTCATACATCACTACTTCCTTCCTTGTTTTCATTGACTGTCCTTTGTGCTGCATTTAATAAAAGACTTGAGCATTTTGAAAAGTCCAAGTATCATGTCCGAGAAACCAACACAAACCTCTTATTTGCCTGTTAACTATGGAGCTGGAGTCAGGAGATGCTTCAGTTCACCTTGAACCTCAGTTTATTGAAATGCACTCTGTGTGCAGATCAATAAACTGTTGACTTTTGCATACATCTCTCAGACTGAGGCAGGAACAAACCCCTCATCCTTACGTCGTACCAAAGGGTGTGACAGTATGCCAATCGCTGCTACGCGCAATGGTGGGGAAAGTGAGGCGATGATGAGGGAGCAGAGAGGACAGGGAGGGCGTAGTCAAACTGCAAGTTCAGGAAAAAGGTAGAGGAAGTAAGCAGAAAGCTGAATAACACCTTTTCACATCTACACACTGGCCCTTAAAAGCCTTCGACCTTTCCGTCACCTTCCTCCTCTCCCCCATCCTTATCCTCCCACCCACCCGACCACGGACGATTTCTCTCGCCGAGGTTCATCTCCTTTCTGCTTCGCTTCCCTGACATTACAAACCCGCCATCCTCGCCTCTCCCACTACACTATGTAATTATGATAATTGCTCATAGGGGTTTGAGGAAATTGAATTTCCCATTTTCGCTCTGGTTCCTTTATCCTGGCAGTTTCTCCCTTTGCCGCCGCCCCCATTGGCCGGCGATTCTCTGCAGGCCTGAAGTCTGCCGCTTGGACCCTTGATCAAATATGTTCTAAATGTTTGCATGTGTGTCTTTGGAACATTTCCTTCCAAAAATAGAAAGTCATTTAGCCAATTCGCCCAAACCAACTGACTCCCCAGTAGGCTGTCTCACATATGAGAGAGGGAAATATTAACAGTGTGAATGTGTCATGAAAATCCAAATTGATTTCAAAGAACTATCAAAGAAATTAAACGGTATAACAGTTTCTGAGCCGTCCAATTCAAAATTAAAAAGATCTTAGTTATATTTCAACTCAGCAGTAGACTTCCGCCACTAATGCACCATCTGAAAACCCATGACACCGTATCAGAACTAAGAAATGAACAGTAGACCCAGTATGGCAACATTCAGGAAAGGTGTCCCAGAGTCACACTTCAGCACTGAGCATTTGCCTAAGTACCTGCTCCCTAAAATAGTCGCTGTGACTGCTGCGGAGCTCTCAGGGCCGGGGGAGTTCAATTATTCAAAAAAGGTCTGACGAAAGTCTTGCCTGGCTGACAGGCTGCTGCAGCTGAATCAAACAACCCCAACCATGCTGCCGTCAGCTGAAAACCGCTCCATCCCCAGAGTCAGCTTTTCAGGAATGAAGACGGAAGGAAAAGCACAGCTTAATTTTCCTGATTGCTTGTTTCGCGGCCAAGTTTTAGCGTGTTCGTCCGTTGTAAAACTGCCCGGAGACAGACAGAGCTGGGGTCACGAGTAGTTTCATCAGATAACTCGGGTTTAGTCCAACTCAGGGCCTTATTTTTGCAGCATTTGGCAGTCATTTCTTTGTGATAGCGCTGTATTCACCAAAGTAATTGCTGAGGTCCAACAGACGAAATGTGAGCAGTCAAACATTTAGATGTTATGGACAAGCTAGCAGTTTAGCCAGATTACCTGAATCCCTTTATCTGGGGGTAAAACCATTAGTGAGTGTCATTACTGATCCATTGCTGCACAGAAAAACCGTGCATGTGCACAACAACGACGGATGACCCCAAGTGTTCACATTCAAACTGATAGCACGTGGAATATAGAAAATCAATAAATAAGAAGTGTAAGAAAGTGTAAGAAATACGTTTTTACACATTATTATTTCACTTTAAAGTGTGAAATTATCAGTTGACTTCTGTGGAGCTGCACCCGAAGCTGTTTGGTAACTGCCAAAGACAGTAAAGGAAAGAACTTTTGCACCTTCCCTGTTTAATTACACCGGGATCTGTTTTGCTTGTGTTGGCTAACCATGCTAACACAAACATGCGAAGGAATCCTAGCGAGACAAAAGTTGTACTGTCCTCATGGTCTCCGCACCGCTCCCTCACCCTTACAGACCTCTCAGTGGCTGAACTGATCAGGGTTCAGATAAATGGTCCTTTGACTGGATGCTGTGTCGAAATGTCTGGAGCCGTGTGACTTTGGTGGACCTTTAGCTGCTGTTGTCACAGGCACAGAGGAGTGGTTTTTCCACATAACACTGTGGAATACTCGCTGACACACTGTGGTTACACTACGGGGGCGATCACACCGAGGTGCTCTGCTGCAGCAGCAGCCTGTGTCGGGCAGAACAGCAGGTGCGCCTGAGGGGAGCTGCTTGCTGCGCAACCGGACGATCAAATATGATTAATGTCCCACCGATTCTATCACATCAAACACGAAGGAAGCGGTAAAGTACTAAAGGCCGCCTCTTGCTTGACTTGTTAGGCTTCCTGGGCCGGGTGTGACATGGTGAGTGGTGTGAAAGTCGAGAACGTTTTAACTTTTGTGGGGTTTTTTTCTTTTACTGCATTGAGAAAGTTTCATTCTCTTACCAGAGAAATCCTCCCACTGTGCCACCAGTGATATTGTACTAAAATAATCTAAAGGTCATCAATGAAGCCTCATTAACTGTGGCTTAGGGAATTTCTAACCCTGGAATAATTCCCTTATTCTGGATATGAGTGGACATTTACCATCAAATGAGAGTTTGAATGCTGTTCAGCTGTTTCATCTCTGGAAGAAACTATGAAAACCTGAAATTTTCCTTTTTTAACAACAGACTAATCATTCGGATTTCATAAACGGCATGTTAATGTAGTCTACAATGAGAGGCAGCACACTGCATCACAGAGGGCAAATGCCAAAACATCTTGAGGAACCAACAGGAAGCTGGGGGGGGGGGGCATCAAGGTGTAATTGCATGGATGGCATTAAATGAGCAGTCTTGCGTTTTCTGACACCCTATTGACTTCTGGGAGGCGACTCGGCTGGAACGTGTGGCGCGCACATTAACCGTGCCAAACTGAGACCTGACTAATGTGCGGAAACACAGAACACACCCTTTAACTCTTCTCTTAACGCCTTTCCACCTGACCTACCGCTCAGAAGGCCGCAAGGCTTGTTAAACATTTGCTATGTATTTGCTATGTATGTTCAAGCTACCAAAAAGAAGTCCAGTTGCCTACAACTCAGCACTTTTAATCAACATGACCTGGATGAATGAGAATCTCCACAGACATTTGCTATGTACTAATGTTTTGCTCATTGCTCTGAGGTGGTTTGCGGTCCACTCTTGAAGTGAAACAGCCCGGGCAGCTACTTTCATGCAATCAACAGCTCAGACTCAGGAATGAGGCAGACTTCAGCCCAGCTGGGGTTCCTCATTTGTTAATTGGGAAACTTCAGGTCAGAGGAGTCTTACCTTTTGCTCTACAGAAGCTGCAGCCATAATCAAACCAGCTCAGACTGAATACTGAACACAAACACACCCTTTAGTCATTTCTACTAACATTTAATCACCACAAAACTATGAGTACTCACTATTACTTATCAATTACACACTGCCGTATTGAGTTACAAATCTCCTTCAGATTAACTCCAATGAAAAACCTAGTTCTTGACACAGGTTGTTCTATTTTAGCAGCTGGAGACAGCCACAGGAGGATAACACCAGTGAAGTTAATATTAGAGAAACTTTAAGTACCCAGTGTGCCAGTGTATAGCGCATACAATTCATTTAAAAAAAAAAATCTCAATACAGCACATAAATCACATGCAACGCGTGTGTTCACAGACACAGAGGTCGCTCTAGTCATCCCTCCTCTCTGTACTGACTGTGAGGAACGACACCTGCTTCATTTTAACCTGACAGACCAAGTTTTAATGCTTCTTCACTGAGCTGCAATAATGTATTATATTGATTTATTTTGAATGCATTTAATCAAAAGCATGTGCTCATCTAGCACATTTTTATGCATGAGCCGGACATACAAGTCGGTTTTCTTCTGTTTTGTGTGCATGTTATGTTAATTGTGCATTAGGTTTTTGCAGCATTGTCTTGCTTTTAATGTTTAAATCTCTTTATTGCTCCTTGCCTATTCCTCTATAGGCAGATTGAAATTATACAAATCTTCCTGTATCTATATTAATAATGACTAATAATGTCCAGGTCTTCAGTTTCATATTGGACTGCAGTTGGCAGGGGGAAATAAGCTGGACGTGCAATAGCGTTGTGCACTGTATAGTCCTGTGGGGGTATTGTAGTAGGGTACACATGGTACAGTTTGGAGACCCGGGACTCATGCTGCACACTTATGGGAGTATTATGTTAAGAAGCATTGAGAACATTGAAACTTATTATTTATTTTTCACAAAGTCATCGCTGGCAGTGCATGAAAAACTCACAGATTACTCTGAGAAATATTATTTCAAAAGTTCACAGTAAAACAATATTTCAGCTGCAAAAATGTTGGCTCAATCATCTTTCTCCCCGAAATGATATGAGGGTTTGTAATATGAAGCTGCCACCCACTATAAGCACAGTTACTGCCATCAGTCTAAAGCCTGTAGACAGTTGCTGCAGGTTATTACTGCCGTATGACAGCCTATTATCTCTCTATGACAGGTCATTACCTGCACAGAGGAGCTGGGTAATGAAATAGGCAGGAGGACAGAGAGAAGACACTGTCCTATCAACAAATCAAACAGATGCTCTTTACCCCGAGCCACAGGCGCAGAATCTAACGCCGAGACTTATGTGTCAGGGTAGACTGGGTCGGTAACACGCAGGATTTCTGCCCGGGTGTTGCATTCAGGGACGCAGCGGTGAGAAATTCCATCTGGAGCCAGCGTGTGGTTCTAATCACAGCTGGGATTCTTTAGGCCGAACCAATGGGAACAATTTACCTTGCCGCACTGGGCTTGATTGAACAGACCTTTGGGTCATTTTCTGCAACTTTAGCAAAGCACAGTGGAATGAGCACCAACCCAAACGGCTAGCTGTTAGCCCTTGTTGCAACACCCTTTAGAGCTGAAACGTTTAATTGAATAGTCGACTAGGAAAGGGACTGAAATGATTCTGCAAATATTGTGATAATCAATTGATCATTTGCTGACCCGAACTGCAAACCATGTACTATTTCCAGCTTTGAAAATGTGAGGATTCCTGTTTTTTTAATGTTTTATATCATTATGAACTTAAGTTTGGACTGTTGGCTGGACAAAACCAACCTTCTTCCCATCCAATGGGGTAAAACTGATGTTAGTTGCAGCCCTGTAACCCCGTAACACTTGCTGCATTTCTCCAGCAGTAACGCTGAACCAGACTTCTCCTCGGGGACATCAGACAATCATTCCTTCAGTCATCGGGCCTTTTTCTCAAAAAGTCCAAACAAAGCGAACGCCAAAGGGAAAAAGCTGCAGCACTCGAACCGAGAGCATCAAACCGCTTCATGTATGCCTGCCTGTGGTTTACCCTGCTATTTGCACAACTGATTTCATTTAAAAAGCAGAGATTTCCTTTCAAACCGACGTGCTGCAATGCAAACATCCAATTTTTACCCCGCAAAGGGTTCATAGGATGCAGAAATTTCTGAATGGGATCATCATCATCAGAGATCCAAGCATCGAGGCTCACGGCGACTAATATCGCTCGCTGTGAAGTCGAGCTTTTATGCGTGCGGACGCACAAACTGCAGCGTCTTCCTCCCGTTTCTGCTACATTATTCAGAGCAGAGTCATCAGATAAGCCATCAAAAAATGTTTAGCAATCACATTTTAAATAAATTGGAGCTTTCGAGTTGTGTCTCTGAATGGCAGTAATCAGAGCGGGCAATCAGCAATCAGGGAAGCATTCTTTCAGAGTGTTTGTTGCGTGTGCCGGGGTGAGTTGATCGTTTAGTTGCTTCTGCCGCTGCTGTTGGCTCATCTTTGCCTTTAATTTAGAGGTCAGCTGATCGTTAAAAGCGACGCGGAAGGGAGACACTCATCCACGGGCTAACATAAACACACTCTCCAGCTGGAGTTATGTTCACGGGTCCGGTTTCAGATATCAGAGGTCGATACCGGCATATCATCAAGCCTGTCGTCCAACTCAGATTTACAGACCGCCCGCCAGTCGATATGTTTTTATCAGTATTTACGTGTCAGAAGACTTTCTCACGGTGTTGCTTCACAGGGTGAGTGTGTGGCTTGAGGGGCATGGCGAGCATGAACCAGGAAAAGGCTGAAATTATGCAAAATAAACCTTTTTTCCATTTAATTCAATTCAGAAAGATCAGTATTGCTATTAACCCCAAACAATCTCACCCTGGTATGGTCACACACACACACACAGTCAGAGAGCTACAGCACACCAGATAAACACAAACACACAAACACAGCCCTGCTTGTTAATTCTGTGCTGGTGAGTGGATCAGGAGAAAATTGGACAGCGATGGCGGCGATTTGATGAGGATTTGAAAAAACTGGCAGCCCCCCGAGCGCCAAATCACCCCGAGCACCAGCAACCGCCGCGGCCGCCATCCATCTCTCTCATCTCTCTGCGTGTCAGTCAGGGGCTCCATCTCGCTCTTCATCTGTTTCTCTTCTCTCACTCATCTCAGCCTTCACTCACCTCCCACCCTCTCTGCCGAGACACTCCTTCAACACAGAGTGACCGCGCAGGAGTCGCCAGCTTCAGCGCCCGGAATACATCAGCTTAACAACGGCCTCTCAGGTGAAACGAGCGGGTTCTTGAAACGGGGTCTGCAGCCTCCCCGGGGTTTTTAGTAAGGGTCCAGTGGGATCCCCATCGACATGAAGAACCGGTGAATTTCAATGTCTGAATTCCTTTCAAATGATCCCATTTGGGGAATGCCTAACAATGCCTTTCCCTGTGCAGCATAACGGTTAGAGCACTGTGCAAACAGCTAGAACGGGGGAAACAGACCCTTTCCCCTCATAGAGCTGGTGCTGTGAAGGAGCTCTTACCTGAACTACACCCAACAATAACTCAACCTGTAGGACAAAATCCCATGTAACAGTGTGCTGCAGGGAGACTGGTGGGTTCCAACACTTCATTTAGCCAAGTGCTGCACTTCAGTCCAATTTTCAGGTTAATTCATGCGACTGCTCGGCGTCATAGTGCGGCTGGGCACAGGCAAGAACCTCACATCATGACTGCATCATGTAAAAGTACGGCTGAAAATACAGTTTGCTGGGTAGCACCTCTGTGGTCTCATCTGTACATCACTGAATATCACAAGCTGAGCCAAAACTATTTAAATCACAATTTCCATTACTATTTATTAGCGCAGCATTTGCGTGGCACGCTGTGTATTCTAACACGCTATATCTTTTAATGTATCAATATGAGCAGCCAGGTTGATGTTTAACATACAAATCATGTGACCAGCAAATAAAACATGATGCAATACTGTTGGATTACAACCCAACAGAGCTTAAAGCAGTGAGAATCACCAGCGCAGCGGATACGGCAGTGACGTTTTCATGCATCCTTATTAATAATTATGGAATGATATAATAACATGACTCTGGAAGAGGTCATTCTGCATAATGAGCACCTCTGATGCTTTAAAGTGCGCCTGTGTAACCTGTGCTGGAAACCACAGAGGGTAATTATAAGACAATGGTAAATGCTAAAATACAGTGTAGCGCAGCAGTACAGTACATCACAGAAGAGTCAGACACAGTGATGTCAGTCACACAACACAACCCAAAGGTTTGCTGCTGTAGCATGTGGGTCATACCAGACCAGCAAAACCCCTGGGCCTATTGAGATTGCTGCGTTTATTAATTTGTAATTTGTCAAATAATGTATGTGCTCTGTTCTCTCACGTCTAATAGTTTCATATTATTCACTTTAGATGTAATGCGCAGTATTATCTGGTGATATTTGTACTTTTCAGTGAAGGTCCTTGGTGCTTCATCGCTGCTGAACCTACAGCTTCTTATTAAACTCCATGTTTTTCAAACTACAACACTTTAAATTCACATTTAAGCTGCAAAGTGATGGGAGCTGAACACAGGTGACACGGGCGATGTGGTGAATGCGGGGTTACCTCTTCAAACAGCTCCAGGCTGTACGTGTTGTCGTCATCCGCGAAGAAAACCACCCCGGTGTCCCGCTTGCTCCGGTGCTGCCGGAGCCACGCGAGGGCCACATTCCTCTGTTCGGTGGCTCGTGGCATCCCGGCGCGCTTGAACCTGCGGGGGGTGAACACATGCAGGTGTGTGTACGGCACGCCGCACCGGGCTAAAAAGCGCGACACCAGCTCCGTGCGCGCCGTCGAGTCCTCCACTATGATCCAGTGGAACCGGGGCACCTGGCGGAAGGCGTGGGCCAAACGGGTCAGCTCCGCTTTCTGCACCGGACGTGTGTAAGTCGGAGTGATGGCGTAGATCACCGGCAGGGCGGACTGGTTCTGGGTGGCACCTACCCCCGGTGCGCCGGTCCGGGCCGCCCGCTGCGCCCTGCCGGTCCGACCGGCTGCTGGAGCCCGGATCGTCCTTTTAGTGTCGATATCGATCATGATGATGACAATAAGGACCCAGGGCAGCAGGATGAAGAAGCGGCTGAAAAACACTGATTTCATGACGAGGCTGAAGTTACCGCGCGCCCTGTCTTTCACTCACTCCATCACAAACAGAAAAGCACCGACCGATCGCAACTCCACCGGTTCCTTTAAATCCCGTGGATAGATTATTCACGACCAAGAAACAAAAACACGCATCTCGAGTCCATTTCAAACTATGTCAAGCTCTAAACCTTCCGCTACGTTCCCCCGTCCCGGCGGGACCGTTTCCTCGGAGTTCCCCTCCTCCTCCTCTCTCTCCTCTTCTCGGATGGGACTTGAGTGCTTCTTCGTCGTCCTACACTCTCCTCCGGCTCACTCTCTGAACATCCCCGTTAAATTCCCATGTTTTCTCGCCCTTCAGCGCGCGTTTCCACAGGAGGAAAACAAGCCGGAGCGCTGTTCCCTGCAGCGGGCGGTGATGAGCCACCGACGTGCGCCGCCGAGGAGCATCACTTGGCGAGGACCGAGCGCTGCTCTGGGTCTGAGGATAATAAGGCAGGAGGGGAGGAGCAGGTGCAGAGGAGAGGAGGGGAGACGGGATGGAGGAGAGAACCTAGGGAGGGAGAGAGAGAGCGAGCGAGAAAGAGAGAGAGAGAGAGAGAGGAGGGGAAACGGGCTTTGTTATGTTGTGCGCATCAGTGTCCACTGAGAATAAACCCAGCTGACAGAGGCATAGAGACAGAGAGGGATGGTAGCCTGCGTTGCCGTAGCTCACGCTGTGTTTGTCAATTTTACATTATTTCATAAAAAGAAATATATGCGGACTTGATATGAGGACTCGCGGGACACTGATACCTCCAGGGGTCCTTGAAGGAGCTCCAGGGGTCCCTGCGCTGAATAATCATTTCAGACACAGGAACAGACGCACTGCACACCTGCCTTTCACTCTCAGCCCCGCCGTCTCTCCTCAGACCCACCGATAACACAAACAAACATCATCTTTTAAAACGGTCAGGATGACAGAATGATAAGAAATAAATGATAATGTGTGGAGACTGTCCCTCAGTATATGAGGCGCTGTCAGTTTGATTTATTAAGAAAATGAACTCAGCATTCAGGAAGCTGATTACATTCCCGACAAAAATGTAAAAAAACAAAAACAAAACATAATTTCAGCCTCTCAGTCGATTGAGGATTTTCACTTTTCTTCCTCTGGTAAAATGCATGTTTTTGTGTTTTTGTGTCTTGGACAGGTGGCCGTAAAACAAGCAATTAGCAGGTGATTCAGTTTGATTTGTGGAAACTTTGATGGCCATATATCCCCGCTGTTAGATCTAATGATTATTGGAATGATCACCATCTTACTGAAAAATGGCTCGCTCGATACTGGACCAGCTTCAGCCATCTCTGTCCCTGGTAGCCATTTGGACATCAAAACACAGGGAAATGGGATCCAGGCTGAAATTTAATGACGTTTCCATTTAATTGCACCCCTGGATTTCAGGCCAATCTAAAGAAATACCTTTGCTGCAGTTAAAGATGTGTTAATCCTCTGGCGATACTGAATCAGGGATTCCTGGTTAAGTGGAATATGCTGTGTGTAAGCATTTACAATTGGAGTGGGTCAGGATTGTATATGAACTGTTGGGGGGGTGTAGAATGATGGAAACTGGTAACCCGACACTTATAATGCATAATGCATAACCCACAAGGCGAAGAGAAAATGTACAGCGCCAGGATCAGACTTCACGACATCAGCTGTGACTCTGCAAACATATTGTGACTAGTGCTGGTGATATCAGGTCTCCTCTCAGATGGGGTTCGTCTGAACAGAGGTGGAGCAACACAGGGTCTATAAGGGGCGGTCTATAAGGTGGATCCATTTAGGGGTCCTTGAAACTGATAAGCGCGGGAGGCTCCTGGCTTACCGGCGCCGCGCACTTCAGCCGAGAAGCTAATCATTGACGGTTAATTATGCACACAACACGGATCAAAAGATCTGTCGGGAGGCAAAGAGAACAGAAATCACTGAGCCACACTAATAGAGTTGGTTCACACCAAATTAATTGCAGGCAAACAAGCTCATAATTTCACAGGATGAAAGCACCTTTGATTGTTCGGATTAGGTAGTGGCCTGGGAACGCTTTTGCTTAGGAGGGTGGCAGCATCTGTCAGCAGCTTTTAGCACTTGGCACTCTGAGACTTACTGAGTATTACCTTGTCCCTTAACAAAATACCTTTTGGAGGCTTACTAATGCTCGGCGATTCGGGTGAAAACCAGGTAACGGTCTTACTCAAAATAGCACTCCTAAGTGACTGGTGTGACGAACAAAAGTTATTCAGCAGCCTCTGCTCCGGTATTAAAGCGTCACGCTTTATGAGCCTTGATTGCACGTTCTCCCATCTGTCCACACCCAGCGAGCGATTTGGAAATCAACATGACTCATCAAGCTAAATGCAATTTTAAATGTGATCATTTGCTTTAAAATTGCATTCAGAGATTCTCAGCGGCACAGCGGGGACACGGAGGGGGAAACCGATTTTGATTTTACGTCGGACTTTGACGACAAGACCTAAAGGTGCCCATTCAGAGGGGCATGCATGTGAATCTACACTGGGTAATCGAGCGTTTTGATGCTTGGTTTGTAGCGTTACTTGTTTCTTTTCAGATTTGCTCGGATGGAGGGTGAGAGTGAGCGGTCAGCAGCAAGCCAGGTAATGCACTGAGTCATTGTAATGGATGGACAACTATATAAAATCCATGGTACAATACAAATCGGTCCAAAGTCAAGCCATGGCTCCTGTTCTGATCCACGAATCTCTGAAAATGTCTTCCCATCTCCTCCTCCTGTCAGTGCTGTTACACCTGTCAATCACCTGTCAATCACCTGTCAAACCGTCTTGTCAGTCACCCGTCCCCACATTGTAAAAGCTGTTTTTGATTCAGAGCAAGAGGCCTATTTAAGTATGTAAATGACGGACAGCTAAAAGAGCAGCTGGGCCAAAAATAGACTTTTAAGTATACTTAATTGTAACTGCAGACACAGGGTGTACTGCTGCGCACTGTAAAGCATTAGCCACCGAAGGGAAGCTCTCAAGTGCATCAGTATGTTGGGTTTTTTTTTATCTCTCTCTGCTACAGAATGCTTTTCTCAACCAAATGATAATTTCCAATAACCAAAGGTTTGTCAGATGATAAATGCACATATTTCAGTGGCGGGACTGCTGAACGACAGACTGAAACCTCAACTTCAGGGAAACAGTTTGCAAAATGAGACGTGTTTCCAGTAAAAGGTTAGCTAAAGTAAAGAGGACCCTCGCTAATAACTCCAACGCTTGGTTTTCTTGTAGCTGGTTACAGCGCTACATTTGGTATTAGCTTTGTGCATCTGCGGTTTGATGAGTTTTCAGCCGAAAGAGCTGCTGCACTATATGGGAAAGGCTTCACAGAGTTGAGGAAAACCGTCGAGTCGGGTTTCTCTCAACGAGCTACACCTTTCTCTTTACATCACATAACACTGACTCAGCAGCGTTGATGTAAAAATATTGATTTGTGCGGTTTTAGCTCGCTGTAAATCTTCGGTTCATTTTTACCGTCGAGGTTGGCCGGTTTGCAAACCTCTGCCTCTGCTTCGTGCTCTGCGAAAAGCTGCAAGGGTTCTTTTCTCGTTTTCTATTTCTGGCCCCAGGGCAGCTCTGAGAAAGGTTTGCGCACGTAAAACTCCAATCTGGCCAGCATTACCTGAGCACTTTGTCAAAGTGCGATAGCAGTAGTTGCAGAAAAACAAAAACTTAATTTTTGGGTAATCCGGTCCATTATTCTTACACTCCATCAGTGTTTACACCAGTCCTGGTCCAGCTCCCGGCATCAAGCACCACCATGAAACAAGCTTTTCCCAGCACGGTCCACCTGGATGACGGGTTTCTCAACACCTTTGATGGCAAACTGTATATAGAAGTAGACAACCCTTTGCCCCTTCCCCCCTTGTACTGAAATAAAGCTAACATATCTCTACACAGGTGCTGCAATCCTGTGCTTGCTATGTCATCAAGAGCCAGAGTCTACGCAGCAGCGATCGCGGTGTGCAGCCACATTTTCCAGTTGCCCGTACACCCAACTGAGCTGTCAATCACAAAATCCAACCTCCTTTTCCTAACGCAACCCCCTTTCCATAATCAAATAACTAATTAACTTTTTAAGATCTGTACATGGTTTTATATTTTTAAAATGACCAGATATTCCACACTGGCCCTGTATCTGACTTCCTGCCCAGCTCGTCTGTTCAATGTGCAGCTCCCAGTGGGGTTTAATCTCAGCGGAAGACGCAGCTGTGACCGGTAGAACCTCCAGGTTTGCCTTTGACACAGACTTGAGTCAGCTGCCTGGCATCAATGTACGGTTGGATTCGGGATGCTGTTGATCTAACCCCGAGGGCTTGGCTATTATGTGACATTATGTCAAAATGTCAGGAGTCTGTGTGATTGAGGGCAGCCTGGGCCGTGCAGCGCGGTGACACACAATGACGTGGACGACCGAGGCCTTGACTGCAAGTGGCGGAGTGCTGCTGGAGGATGGAAAGGTGTGGGGTAGAGCAGGGGTCTGCAGAGAGGAATGCACACAGCCATCAGGCTCAGCGCTGGGGACACACACTGTGGGACTGCCACACAGTCCTCCACTGCTCACATTGGTTTACCATAGCTGTAGTGGAACTGGCCATTGTTGCTGTCTTTGAGAAGCCTTTGGCTGAAACTCAGTAACTCTTATTAAGCTTATAGATAAGAGAACTAATAAATAAGTTCAAATTAGGCTGAAATAGAGCAAAATAAATAGTTAGGATTTAAAAAGTTAAAATATATATATATATATTTTGACACCACTGTGTTACCACAAGGATTATTTTGTGCTAGAAAAACATACTTCACATATTTGTGCTTATCCAAAACAAATACAGCAAAGCCAATATGTTACCAATATGCCTGCAAGAGACTGGACAATAATATCTGATGTCAGTGGTGATGTCTTCTAGTTTTGCGGTGGGAAATTGTAGATGTAGGCGAACGTATTCACAGCACAGCAACAATACAGCGCAGCAGTACGGGCAAAAAGACAAACTGTAGCGTAAAGACAAAGAGGTGGGGAGAGAACGTGTCAGTGCCAGCGCTGGGGATGGAGAGAGAACAATGACAGGGTGGAGATGATGTGAGCGTTCACATGTGTATGTGCGTGCACGCGTGCCATGAAGGAGGCGGAGCTACTGTATAACCCCGAGGGTACTCCACCGTCATTCCTTCAAACACAGCTAAGAGAGATGATGGAAGATGGAGAGTATAGAGGAGTAAGACAAAGCATCGCCTGCAGGGAGAGGGAAGGAAGAAAAGCAGAGAATGAATGAATGAAAGCAAGTGAGGAGGGGAGAGAGGGAGAGAACAAATGAATGAAAAAAGAAAAGAGCAGGAAGAGGGTGGTGGGGGGTGGGGGGGAAACATCCTGCGGTGTTTGGAGTTTGACCAGCTGCAGAAATGCCACAACCAACTAACTGGAGCGCACCGGCTCCAACGTGCACATAAATCACGGCTGCAAATGCAATTATATGATAATTCACAGTACGATTCAATTCGGGCAGGCGGGGGGGGGGGGGGACAATTCAAATCGGCTCAGAAATGGCAACCCGATCACGGCGCGCTTGTCAGCACTATTAGCATAGAAATAAGTTTCCGTCCGGCACTCCTGCAGATTGCCGGGTTGCCTGGGTTCACCCTGCGTAGGTAGAGATGAAAAGATCTTGAGGGGCGCCGCTTGCCATATGATGGCAGCAATGCTGAAAAAGTGTCACTGACATCCTCCTGACATCCTCCCAAACATGGAAGAAAACAACAGACCTACATTTAACCTGCATTTGACTACATTCTTAGTTCCCATGCAGGCTGAATATTAGTTTGACTTCATATAAAATCATATGAATCATATGATTTTTCTTTTATAAAAGTGCTCATAATAGATGTGGATACTTCATGCATTCACATTTACCCATCAACAGGAAGAACACCCGACCGTGTATTAATCGTTGGAAATAATAAAACAACAGTAGGCATATCGTGCGCCTGGCCCTGTTTTCCATTGGTCCATTTGTTTGTCACTTGGCATCGTCTATTGATTCTACAGCCCCGTACGCTGAGCTGCCAAAGTGGCTGAGTAGCTCCATGACTCCGTGGCCTAATGACACACACACAAAAAAAGCTTGTTAAAAAACAAATTAAAGGTAAACTTGACTGAGTTTTAATTTCAAAGCCGCGAGCATCGTTTCTATCAGACCAGACAAAAGCAGCTAGTTTGCATTCCAACTGAGTGGCTCAGCTTTCAGACTGAACCCGGGTGATTGTCGGACTATATTATATTGAAATGCAGCGTAGTAACACGTCGGAGCGTCATCTTGGCAACAGCCTTTGTTGCATCTGCTCAGTGTTGTTTGTTGACATGTTGTTTGGATGCTCATCATGTTCTGTCCTGAGCTGAAAACACTATAAAAATGAAACCATAAATAAACTACAAATAGATATATTGTGTCAGCTACATGTCAGCTTATACATACAACGCAGTAAATAATGCTTTTCGTGCATTGGCAGGTCTTTTTTCACATTTATGTGGAAGCCAATTGATTTTAGTTGCTGCCAGGTATGTTGATGACACGGCTCTATATTATGATGCATTTCAATGCCAAATCCAATTCTCATATGTATCACAAAAAGGGCACCAGCCACAGCCTTTAATGCACGCACCTGTACTCTGTTTCAGGCAGGAACGCTTTTGTTGCCGCGCCAAGCCAACAGTGGCTGCAGGAAGGACACGAGCAGTTGCGCAGAAACAACATTGCGGGTGTTGCAGCAGCAGGCCCTACATGGAGCAACGGCAGCGGGTCGTGCTGCTACACTGTATTTTCTACGGAAGAATAAAAGGTTGGAAATGACTGAAATGTTGCTCCATCGCCCCACCTACTGTCATGAATTACACCACAAAGTCATAATGATGTGAGTAATTAGAGTGAACAGGAGTCGTTTGATGTGAAATAGCTTCGGTGTGTTATGCTTAACTCGGACTGGAGCGCGCACCCGTATTCCCATCTGCATGATGCATCCCTTTGAGACGACGAACACATAAAAGAGACGGTGCCTGGAGTCAGACAGGGGAGGCAGCGTGATGCAGCCGCGTGGAGGTTATTATGGCAAGTTAATCCCTACCTTTAAGTGCAGCCATTCAGACATACTACTAACACTGCTGCTGGGGGGGGGCATGCTCAAACAAAACAGAGCATCCAGTTTGTTTGAATTCAGGTCGAGCTGAACCTATTGACAATAAGTCTGGCACTGATAACGTAATGATATCTGTCACTCTGCTTCGTGGACTAATGTCTAACTCTCATTACATATCTGCTGAGCCACTGTTAGGTCTTATGTGTACTCAGAATTAGCATTAATATTAATTAATATTACACAGGCCCTCTCTGGAATAAATCAATAGCTCATCTTGTTCCTTTTGTATGACCAGATGCTTGAAAGAGGCTCCTCTTAGACACCCAGACCAAAAGCCTCTATGCGGTCAGTATTTTTTTTTTTAGTCATTTTGTGTCTTTTTACACAAGTTTTGCATCTTTTTGTGACCATTTTGTGCGTCTTTGTAGCTATTTTGCACCATTTCCTGATCATTTTGCACGCCTTGATGTTTTTAGCTTCTCGTTGGCACCATTTTGGGGCTGTTTAGCATCTGACTGTGGTCATTTTACGTCTTTTTCCTCTCGCTTTGTAGCTCTTTGTAGTCGGCGCTTCTCTGTGGTCATTTTGCACTTTTCATGGTGTTCTTGCGTGTCTTTGTTGTGCTTTTGCATCTGTGTTGGGCCCATCTGTCTCAGTTTGGGCCTGAGCCTGACAGACCCCATCAGTAGTCCAGCCAGGCTAAACGCTGCTGTTATGCTGCTGAGCTCTAAAGTTGCGTACGCTTAACACAGACAGAGGATTCGGTAATGAGCCTTCAGAGGACACATTGTGTGCGACATTGCTTGGTGAAAACATGATTATTCATGAGGTGTTTCCGGGATTTCACTCTTTAGAGGGCACGTCCATGAAAAATCATGCTTGGGGGGGAAAAAAACCAAATGGTTGGAACTCGGCTGTAGATGTGGAAATGGATCCAGAAGAGCTCTGGATAGTGCAATTATGTCACAGCTTCTCAGCTCAAAGAAAATTCAATTTCTCAGTTCCTTTTTTTGGATTTCAGTCCACCAAACCCCTGCAGATTTCACCATTATCAATCAGCAAAGTACATTTATGGGTGTGATACAGCCAAGTCTCTGGTTGTAATGATATCTTTGACCATTTGGTTGAGAGCTTAGGATATTAGGCCTTGTGAGAGGGGCCATAGAGGATAAAATTGCCTCTCCTGTGTTCCCAGCAGAACGGCAGAACCTGGCAGTGTACCGAATTTATTCTCTGCTTCTGAAATCAAATTTCCAAAAGAGTAACTCTGTTTTTGTGCCTTCCTTTCCTCAGACAGACTGGATAAAAAAAATACAATAAAGATTTTCTCTCTGTGTCTTCTCTGCTTATCGTTTTCTGTCTCTTTCCTCCCTTTCTTTGTCGCTCTTTTCCTCCTCGTGCCTTTTTTTTTTTTGGACGGCCGTTTTATTCTCCTCCCATTTCATCTCATTCCCCCTCTTTTCTTATTCCATTTGGTATTTATCTCGCTTTACTCGCTCCGTCTTTCCGAGAGTGCTGAAGCAATCTAAGCTGATTTGTTTGCGACAACAGTGTAGTTTGGGGAGAGGGTACAGCGTGGACGTTTGGAAAACACAGTCGCACGCGCAGCAGTCAGTTAAGAGCCATGGTGAAAAGAGCCCATAAACAGTTCATCAGCGGGACATCGATTTGGATGACGGACGTCTGCTGAATATATATTAGCAGCTTTTAAAGTGTACACATCGAAGCCCTGCATGTGGGTACAGAGGCAACAATTTGTCTGGAGCTGTACACTCCATACTTTCTCCCCTGACTACATTCTGAGCTGGCTCACCGCCTGGCTTTTTCTTTGTGTTCAACACAGGGTTGGACTCGGAAACAAATGCTCTACCTTGCGCTGCCTGCGCAGTGACATTGATGGCTGTAGCTCTGCCAGCGTGGTGTCGAGCCAGGACAGGAAAGTCTCTCGAGCGTGCCCGGCAACCAAACAAACTGCTGTTTGACTAACCTTGAATTACCGGCGATATTTGGCCTCATTAGCATAACAGAGGAGACGTTATGCAGAGTCGGTGTAAACTCTGTGCGCCATGCGTGCATGTGATGTTAACTACGTGGTGGAGTTTGGATGACTGGGTCAGTGTCAAGTGCTACAAGTTGCACTGGACTGTTTCAGATGTCAGTATTTAGTCAGTTGCTAATCTGTATGAGGCTCTGTGTTTCTGGTAGCTGTGCCTTTTAGTTATATAAGAAGAGTGTGTGAGTGTGTTTCAGCGGTTCTAAATAACAGAACTGATACCTATCAAACACACTGTGGAGTGCTATTAAGTGCTGAAATTAAGCAAAGTCTCCATGTGTAGAATGAATGAACTCCAGTGACTCCCAGTGCGAGTGTCAAAGGACCCTCTTTTGCAAAGATTGCAGACAACAAAGATGGGTTTCCCCCAGACCCCATATCAGTTAATAGCAGAGGTGGGACATTGTCCTCATCTTGTAACTCTGAAGTCTTAGCTATGAAGTTGGTCAGGACCAGTGAGTTCCAAGTTAAGGGGAACTTACTCTCTTTGTAGTTTATCAGTCGTGCAGCTGTGACTTTCACTCCCTTCTCTGGAAAAGGATGAATTGATCTCTCTGTGTTCTTTGGGTTTGAGGAGGATATAAAGGCTGTCTAAGAAAAAAGGGGCTGAAGTCTAATGAGAGTCAGTGGAGTCAGGCTCCTTTCTGATTTTGTCAGTTTACATTGTGCCATTCTCCACTCGAGTACCGGTATGAGCTGGTGATCGGGCCGCTGACAGTCATGTTTTAAACAGACTTGGTGATGAAGTTGGAGCTGTGGGTGGCTGTGCAGTTGTGACTGCATCCCTGCCAAAGTGTTTGTCAGCGTTGTTGTCCCGATACACACACCACTCTGTAGCACAAAGCAGTGACGCATGGTCGCGTTTGATCGGTTTGATTGCTGAAGTCTCTCCAGGTCTTGTTGAAATCCCTGGCCATAATAAACGTATCCTACATCCACAGGCTCTCAGTCCAATTGATAACCTACTGTATTAACACAGCTTGTCTACCCTAACCCCACTGTGAGAGCAACCAATGTCAGCTATTTTGGGAGATAATAACATTGGCATCTGACCGTAAGGTGCTCTAGGACAGAAGAGCAGCCCATAGAGATGATCTCCAGACCTGAATAACACTGTTGATCATCTATTGTCCAGCCCTGGAAATGGATGGTATGCTCCTCTGAGACAACGGCCAAGTCCAAGTTGAGCCAAGTCTCAGTTAAAACCATAATGTTTATGGTATCAAGATGAAAAGCTATCCTGCTCCTAATACCGGACTTTTAGTAGAAGAAACACCAGAAGGGTGAGCCAGTCCTCGGCCTGACCAGGAGCCCGGCAAGCTACACCTATTTCCTGTACCCTCCATTATCCTGGTGTGACAACAGGTAACCCAAGCCATGGATATCGCTGATGAATGGCACACAGTATGTGGAAAAGACAAAACATATAAAGATAAAATTTCCTCAGACACTAATTTTAATCTCCATCTCAGTAGTCCATGGTCCCTGCCCTGTTGCTCCATGGCTCCCCTGTTTGTTTCAGTGCCTCTGGAAGAGTCTGTGCATCCCACCGTGTCTTACACTGCGATGTGATATTTTACCATACAGCTGTCTGTATGTTTCACTGTGCCTGAGCTTGGAGTAATCCATCTTCTCTGACATCTTCTGTCTTGTAAGGCTGAAAAACTTGCCTCTGTATGCTCAGGGAGTCCAGCTTATGAATTTAATATTCCAATTCAAACATGAAACTAGGTCAATTTTTTTTGGTCCATATTTCAACTGCACGATATAAGATGATCAGCATGTGAGAGCCCGAACGTAATGGATGGGTTCCATCAACTCACGACTCATTAAACGCTGTTGATCCTCTCGCTGAGGGTTGTAACTTGGCTACACCCTCAATGAATTGGTTGATGTATCGATGCAGCAACATTTCGGGCTGCTGTTTATTTGCCACCAGTTCATTTTCTAGCCATTGTGGGCGAATGATTTATCGCGGGCACCATTCACGCCCGTAGCCCTTAGTGTCTGTAAACAGGTCAGCGTAGACAGCAGCCTCATCTGTAACACTGACACTTAGTCATTAGCCATGAGCCAGACTGTCGGCCTGAGAGATTAGCTGCTAGTGCGCTGCTACTTAAAAGCTGCGGGGGGATGGAAATTGGAGGTGAAGCTCGACAAAATGCGTTTAGGTGAGACGTCGAACAGTTAGAAATGAACCTGGAGTGGTGTTTGGATCATGTTTGGCAGATTTTGTAACCAGTATTTACCGGAAGGAAAGAAATCAAACAATTTTCCGCAGCGCATCGGTTCACGCACACAGCAGACCTGAGACCAGCTAAAGGTCCTAATTACCGAAGTTGGAGATATAATGATTTTCTCATGAGCCGTAATCTGTGCAGACTGCTGATCGTTAATCCTAAATGACTTGATGCAGCGATCTCAGATGTGTGACACTCATTTGGGATGATTTCTGCATGATGATAATGGCCCAGGTGTTGCTCACGAAAGCAAAGACTTTCCTTTTCCCTCCTTGTAGTCCTCAAGCCATGCATCCCGTGGATGCCGGTATCAGGTACAAGTTGAACCTATTCAAAAGTACAGTGTGAGCTGAACTATGAAATAGGATTTCTACAAAAAGAGCATCTTTAATCTTTAATCATCTTTACGTACGGTTCGTTATTAAGTAAAACTTCAGAATTTTAAATCCAAATGATAAATAGGCATCACGCGAAGTTCAGTCTAATGTAGGAAATAGCAGCTTGAACAAAAGAATCCCAGCTTTCAACCATACTGCAAGTTCTTAGTAGATGGAGTTTGCACAGTTGCCATGGAGATGGATCTGTCTATACCTTGAAATAATTAGCATTGATTGGTTGAACTGAGCCACAAGCTGTAAACAGATCTTTGATCTGTTATTATTTTAATAGGTTGATGTGAATGTGTTAGCGAAGTCCGATATTCACTTTTTTTTTTTAGCACTGATTTGGGTCTCCATCGATTTCAGTTAATTCTCCACTATGTTCAGGTGTTGTCTAGTGAACACAGTGGAGAATTAAGCCATTGAGCATGAACCAAAGTTACCAAGTGCAACCAATAGCTGTGGGCTCATTTGATTCAGTGTTAAGATAAAAAAAAAAATACTGTTTAGAGCAGTTTTAGCTTTTAAGCTAACGCCAAATGAGAAGTCCAAAAGAAACCATAGCAGCTACTCAGCTGAAGAGGCCCATCTTTATGACAACCGAGGAGACTCCATCCATTAATTAGGATTATGCAATACAGTTAAAGCTCAGTAAAAAGTGATGAAAAGAAAATGAGTTGGGATGATTTTATTGAATGTATTCATCATGTTGACTCTCTTCAGTTTTTTTACCCTTAAAGCCTGATTTGATCTCTCAGTTTGTTTATTTAATTCCTCTTTTTCTAACTTGTTTGTCACTAAATGCTGTATATAATGTTTTTGTTTCTCTCCCTCCATTTAAATCACTCTGAATACAACATTTTCCCAATAGATGGACAGAATTCAATGGGTGCTATTCCTGGAAGTAAACAGCTAATAATGCCCGCGTCGGAGGTCGTGCCTGTGGGTTTGATCCAGATCACGACAGCCCATTCACAGCATGTGACTTGCTGGTTGACCTGCGTCCAATGCTCACATCGTGTCTATGGCCGCACATGGGGACATCATGCGGCCGAGTATAAAAGGGTCTAACACTTGTCACAGGAGCCATTTTTCAAGGCACACAACCTTGAGTGTGTTTGGCTTGTGAATGAGTGGGCGGAGGAAGAAAGCAACTGGCTGGGCCGTAGAGGAGCTGCTGTCCACCCACAGTGGGAGGTTGATTTATATGAAACGGTACGCACAACTGCAGACTGACTGGACCATCATCTGCCCCCATGTGCACAAGCACAACCGGGGTCTCCTGAGTCCCTCTCCAGTGTCTTCGGTGGGAAAAGTAGTTTTTATTCTTACTGTACTACAAATATTTTAAATTAATCGTCAAGTGTTTGTGATGATGTCACAGTGCTGCCACTTTAAACAGCCTGCGGTCTACGCTGAGGCTGATGTTACTGCTTCCCTAACCTCCCTCCATACATAACAGCAGTCAGCAGCTGTCAGCAGGGATGTCACAGGAATCCTTTGTGTTAGGGAGGACTTAGTCTCCTCTCCGAGTGAATCCCCATGAGCCACAGGTTTTATTCCTGCCAGCAAGACAAACAGAGGAAGCGCAGCACCCACTGAACCAAGTCAAAGGGACTATCCCGGAATTAGCGGATTGAATTCCAGACGTCGACCCGACATCAACACGGCGTCAGCGCGGCGATAATTCCGCTCTACCTCTTATTTTGAGCCACTTCAGAACATCTTGGGACAGAACTGAATAATTAAACTATCACAGAAACAGTGAGAACCAGTGATGTATTAACCCTTGCTTTGCCATTCAGTCCCTCAAAGACGGTATCTACCCCGTTCTTCCTGTGTTTGTTCCATAACCACATGGATCATTTAATGGATCACTTCCTATTCTGTTTGCGCAGAAAAAGTGTTTAATTTCCAAACACATCTGACTTCCCCGCTTTTTTTAAATTAGCTCAGAATGTGGGTTAGATTTTCCCATCATTAGCGGGCCAAACTTATTTTTAATTTGCAGCTTTTAGAGGAAGTAGTATTCGGTGACACTTCGAAATCCCTCTAATGGGATTTATTCATGATTAATGCTCAGTTTTAATATTAATAGAGTGTGCTGTGGACCAAGTTTGTAGAAATATTACTATACTAACACTGTGCTATGAAGGTTTGCTATCAAGGCAAATAAAGTATAATGAAATATGAAATATGGAGCAAGACAACATCAAACTGTAAGATAGCATCAGGCCTTTTGTTCTGGAATCCAACACGACTCAATCATCTATGAAGTCTGCAGCCACGGCTTTGAGTTTGTGCACAATGCATCAGTGATTTCCTTTCTCTCACACGCGCACACATGCACACGCAGGCATCAGCTGAGTGCAGAGTGTGAGCCGTGAACAGCCGAATCGAAGAAAAGAGCAGCGCCCAGGAATTTCACCACCAGAAAATCAAAGGTTACAGGTGTCACAGAGCGGGTTGATTGGCAGGGTGACCTCCGAGAGCTCCGGTGACAAATAACAGCCTGGCAATGAGGTCATGACACAAAAGGTGTGGACCAAAAACGAAAAAAGAGAAAGAGATCGCCTCACAGATGTTTCTTTTAAACTCTGTACCTCGCCTTCTATCTGTGCACGCGCGCGCAGACTCACACCCACGCTCACAGAGGTGCTGTGTGGTCATTACAGTTGATGGTTGGTTTCTCAGCGTCAGCTCAGGTAGCTAACATGCTTTTAATGGCACCGACACACCCAAGTTAAGCCCCGGGGAGACATAACAGCTTTTAACACACGCAGACGCGCACAAATGCAGACGAACACACACACACACACGAACCGTTTCACCCAGGGGCCTTCTCTCAGCGTGATGCATACTGCGTCTGTGCAGCCAGTTACAGCTGGAAGACTTCAGCACCAGTCCCCTGTGTGTCTCTATACATCGTCAACCACCTCCACCTCTCCTCCTCTTGTGGTCATCTCCTCATAGGCATAAATACCTACACACGGACGGACACACACACACACACACACACACACACACACACAGTGGGGATGGGCAGGACTTGAGACAGCCTGACTGTATTAGGTTGAAAACACTGCCCCCTGGTGGTCAAGAGCTGGTAAGTGCAGCAAAAATGGAGAATAACCAATCACACGCAGGCTGAATATGTCCTTTTGCACACATCTGGTCATTTTGAATTTGTTTTTATTTATTCTATTTTATGTATTATTTATTTTGTAGACGCTATGTTGCTGCACCTCTATTTAGACCCAGCGCTTCACAAAACATCTAATGTGATTCACCCTGTATGTCATGTGAAGACCACATGTGCCTTATGTGAATATCCAGTATTAACAGTGGTATAGGCTTTGACAAGAGACAGTTATGTCTAAATGTAAATTAATTAAACTAAAAGCCTCTTTATTCCCTTTTTTTTGTAGTGTTTTGTTTTTTTAATGATTAGATTACCTGATTTACATACGGCCAAGTTGTCACCTTGTGCAACAATACACAGCTCCCAGAGCTCCTGCCACGCTTGGATTGCTCCCTGGAAGCCCTGTTGTGTTACCTTGTAAAGCTCCTGCTGCAATGTGCGCTGGCTGTCCTCTGGACCTCCTCCACTGTGGCACAGCAGTGACCCTTCAGCATGATTTTCACCTTGGAGAAGAGGAAGAAGTCGTTAAAACCAGTGAGACGGGCGTGTGTGGATCCAGCAGACACACAGCAGCACCTTGTTGATATTAAGTCCAACATTCCCCCCCCCCCCCCCTTTTTTTGCTTTTTCTGTTTTGGGAAAAATACCTGGGTCTTTAGCATTGAGATGCTACACCAACTAGCTGCTAACTCTGGACAGCAGACTGATATGTTTCTACACTTAACCTCTCCCACATTTCACGCAGTACTACAACACCCAAGGGACATAAACGTGGCACAGGTTTAGCTAAAAGGCTCGTTTTCATCTGCAGTCTCTGGTCAGGCTGATGTTACAAATAAAAAAAATGAATAAGCAGATAAACAACAAAACAAAAATAATTGTATCCTGCATCGACAGGAAGAAGCCTACTAAACAAAGGACTAGACTATGCTTTACTCTGGTTTTACACAATCTGAGGCAGATTAGATTCTCATAATCATTCATGGTGTGTGACATATACAACATATCCAAAGAATTCTGCACTCACATCCTCTCAGTTGGCTTCCTGTGAATAAAATGGCACTAAACATTTATTTCTTATTCTGCTGGTGGTCCTACTGAGTGCACGTTCAATATACATATTTAGGTAAACATGGTAGCGTCTTGCAGATGGAATAAATGTGGACCTAAAACAATGAACCCGCTGTCTGAAAATGAATGCAAAATAATTTTTATTAATCCATCCATTGCCAGTCTTTGAGAAAAAGGACGTGTTAATCTCTAGCTCTACCTTGTCAGTTGGGAGAATTCGATGCTCTTCTTCAAATGGTGCGACTGAGCGATGAAACCGTGACCTTGAACATTTGATTTCCCTTTAATACCAAACATGTCAGCGATTGATTGCAAAACTGATCAGCAGATCAACTGGTATTCACCACGTGCAGCCCTGTCATATCGATGCTTGGGTTTTTACCCTGTGCAGCACCGTACGTGTATACTATCACTTTACAGCACAGTGGTCATTATTTCCCAATTTACAGGCGCTGGTATAGTGTTTCCAGAGCACATTAGAGGAAACGGGTAAGAGTGAAAGCAATAAAGTGCTCAGTGGCAGAGAACTCCTTTGTGACTGACACAATATTGGAGCAATAAAGGGATAAGACTATGGAAACGAAGAGACGCAGCCGTGAAGCCCGTGCATTGATTTTGTGCCGTGGCGTATGTGGCTCATATTTAGATGAAACACTGATACGTTTACAGGCTTTTCCTCAAAGTTCCCATTAGGATAAGATCACTTTTGAAAGTTGGTTGTCTTCCCAGTTGGAAGGAATGAACATTTTCACCCCTGACTGTTAGTCTGCAATTGTTCCGCGCTACACAGCTTGCCTCCGCACATTTCACAACGATTCCTCTGCACTCTTCCCTGATATAAATGACTCTGATCCTTTCACAAAAATGGATTTGAAATGAAACAATTTGAATTTAATTAGAGAGAAAGATTACACCCAGCGTGATCCCAGTAGTTAGCATTATACAGGCTACAGCTAACTGTTTGTGAAGAATGCACTTTGTCCAGATGCCATTAGGTTTAATGTTTTCTCATATTAAGTAATGTTAGAGTTAAAGAGAAGCACGTCTTCAGTTCCTGTGCATGGTGAGAGGACAGAGACTACACTGCTGATGACGCTGATGATGCAGTATCAACCCACAACTACCTCGTTTCTTGGTTTCACTTGATTCTGACCACCAGTGATTTTTCTGTTAACTACAAACATGACCCTGCCCCGACCCCCGCGACTGGGCTTTCATCCGCCGCAGCCGCAGCACCAGCTGGTGGGCTGGAGGCGCCTTATGATCGGAGTCACATCAATGTCACAGGTGTTCGTTATGCTGCCAAGAACCGCAGTTTCCCCCTCCGAGCGAGTCCTCCTCCCAGTGTAAAGCTGCTCGACCTACAGGCTTAACAAACCAAAAATTCCTGTGAGGGCTGAAGGTCGATACGAACATTATTTGATGAAGTGCTCAGAGGCTTTACAGAAGTAAAAGCACCTATTCCACAAAGTAAAACTACACAAATTAAAGCAAAAGTCCCCGCAGGTGAATTCATACTTTACTAGGGAAAAACACTAAAATATAATCAGCAAAATATACAAAAAGCAGTAAAATGCTGCAGTTAAATGGCATGTGGTTCTCAATCAAGGGCTCGGGCCCCTCTAATGGATAAATCTAAAAATGATATTAATAAGAAGGAAGAGAAGAAAAACACAAGTTTCTTTGTTTGGCCTTAAACAATTGTGCAAGTGATACCTTGATACTAGAAATGTGAACAACTCAAGGACATTTGACATGTGTCGAGGAGCTGCAACCAGACACTTATCGCTGATCTCAGTACAAGGCAGTGAAGAGTGCAGTATATATCATTTCTTTTGAAATGGGATTAAGCTGAAGTCTAAAGCAGCATGAAACAGCTACTCATGCACAGTAGAACTTGAGTAAATGCACTTAGTTACGTTCCACCACAGGCAACAGCTGATTCAGAATGAATATTTACGGGTGACTTAAGAAACAAAACTTAAGAAATCACTTAATGTTAAGGGTTTTCCGCAGACAGCCAACACAGTGTTTATTGTTTTTAATTAATATATATAATTAGCCATCGTTACATCAGTGATGGATGGCAGTGACTTGGCCAGACCACATTTATAACAAGTACATGCCTAACACCATCTCCACACTGTACTGTTTCACTGGTGTCCCTCCTCTGCGGTGTTAAGGTTACCTGCTGAAGATGAGAGGACACATTGCTGCCAGCTGTGAAAATGTTGATGGTACGTTCGCACAATGACTTTACGAAATAGTTTCATGGAAAGCCCCAGCTTGGAATGACGATGAAAGGAAAAATGGTCAGAGGTCAGAGTGAAGTGCAAGTGCGAAACCCAGTCTGGGTGGTATCTGGGAAATTCTCATTTCTTTCTGTTGGTCAGAGTTTTTATTGACAGAGTCATGGGAAATGATAGATATTCAGTCCATTGATGTAGGGTGAAGCTCTTAAATACAGTGAAATGACCACACAAATGCCTATTTTGAGTAAATTGATTTAAAGTCTTCAGTTTATTTAGAACCGTAGTGCTACAAATACCCAAACATAGCGTGGATTGTCCATCACGAGAACCTTCACAGCTCCCCTTTGTTCCTGGAGTGACATTGATAATCTCAGGGGGGTTACAGTAACCTCCTCTCGGCTCAGGGTCACGTGACACTGCCTTGGTCCTGATGCTGCTGTGGGCAGGAATTTGTATGGGGCGCGATTAATGCTACACACCAGCAGGATGAGGAGAAGCTAGGGGCTAGAGTGATAAAGTTATGTATATGTCCAACATTTCATTTGAATGATAGCAAGCACAAAATATATGATTACTGACAGATTTAGACCTGCTGTTATGCTTTGTGAGGTTTGCTTGGATATACTGCTTTTTTAAAATATTGTCATAATATGCAGCATAATATGCAATATGCAACACCTCTCTATTTACATGCATACATTTCTTCTAATATGCAAAACATGTCAAGTTACAACAACATCGAAAATTAGGACAACTCAAAAATAAATCAGGTCCCAACAAGAACCTGTTAGCAGCAATTAACCTTAGCATACAGTAGTGATGGGTAAAATCCTACAGATGGCTGCAGACAGTGGTGGCAGAAAGCTGTGTAATGTTAAAGTTGAGATGAAATTAAAACGCCCCTTTAAAGGCCTCTACACCACATCACTGGTCATATTATGAGTCAATTCATCAGTATAGAACCCCTCAATCACCCATCAATCAGTCTTAGAGTTAGGTTAGAGTTAGTAGTTAGCTAGCTAGCAACAGCATGATCGTCCAATTCTTAATCACTGTAACTTTCCATATTTGTTATGGCACAACCACAGGTTTAAATCTCAGATATATGTCAACGTACAAGGTCTCAAAATGCCGTTTCAACCGGACTTTATAATCACCCACAGCTGTGCCTGGAACAATACACTATATATGTTAAGCTCTTTAATTTAAAGGCTCTAACATTTAAATATATAATTGTAAAAAAAGTACTAGTTCATTCAGTGAAGAGTTTTTGAGGAGATTGTAGTTTTTTATTTAAAATGTTCCTTATAGCAAATTTGTTTTTTATTTATTTATTTCCTTTTGTTATTTGTGTTTAGTATGTGATCACATTAAAGATGGAGCCAGGCTGATATTTACACTGTTGTTACTTCCTCCCTAGCATTTCAAAACCCTGCAGTTTCATAAGGGTGTGTAAATTTTTATTTTATACTCACTGTATCCACCTCAGTGCAGAGCCCAGGGTTTGTCGCTTTAAGACCTCCCCCTGCCGCTCTGTGGCACTGATCGCCTCTCATACAGAAACACGCATCATCGTTGCTCATCTGGAAATTCCCCCTTTTCTGCCATTTAAAAGCTCCACTCCGAGGGCAATGTGAGCCCGGCGCTCTGCAGACATAAATACGAGCTTTGGAGTAAAATGATGTAGCATCTTGTGCAAAGCAGAGGATAATACAAGAGGGCAGGTGTTGCATGTTTTTTAAATGGGAAATCTGTTGGGCAGCTGGCGTTTCAAGGAGCCGAGCACCGTTGAGGAATGCGACTCGACGTGGGGGTCGGACTCAGAGAGCGACGAGCCGGCGGCTGAAGATGACAGCTGCATCTCCGACTCCATCAGCCCGGCGGACAGCGACCGGGCCGCCGGAGACGCATCCCCGCAGGTACACGGAAGCTTATTGTGGTATGCATGTGGTGACATATCAGGGGAGGGAACCGGGAAACGATGCGGTAACATGTGTGCAGAGTATTGACAAGGCCGGGACACGGAAAGGGCAACAGAGCAGCCCCGATACTCGGTGCCAAGCTGCTCACAGAGCTAATGCCAAACTTCATTTAAAAATGTGTCGATTTTATACAAACGTGGTTATTTACAAAGATTTCCACTCACACGGTGCTGATTTTGACTTTGTTAAGGACGCAGCTCATGATCGGGGACCCATAGTATAATAAATATATAATAAATAAGTAAACACAATTTGTAGTAAGGAAGGAAACAAACAAAAACAAAACAGATTTCACCGCGCCGTGGGTGTGGGATTTAAACCACCCAGCATCCTGTCACTGCCACCTGCACACAAGGTTCACTACACAGTGATGGGTGACCCAACTGTAAAACTGTTGTCCAATGAACTTGGGCAAATTGCAGCTTGGTGGATTGAACCACTCGTGACTTTTAAAATGCATCAGATCTTGCTCTATAGGCTGCGTGATGGAGCGTGGCAGTACCTCTGTGTGGCGATCCACCAGCACACATGGCATTATTGACCACACACTGTGCACACACCTTTGTTAGTTACTCAGTAAACGTGGTTAATAACGCCTGTCCAATTCAAAGTATGCCGTGCGCCTGCTGCTTTATGGAGGAAATCAAATATTGTATTATTCTGCGTGATCAGAGCAGCTGAAGGGATGGTTATTAGGCTGCTCCAATATTAAAAGCAGCAGGTTAGATCAGGACTGTTTGACAAAATGTAGTTCGCTGGATCACTCTTTGTTCGATTGTTTCAAAACGGCTGGAACTCACTTCTCATAACCGCATCGCAACGATTTGCATTTCTGTGAGGGGGATTTCTCAATAAATAGGATGCAGCTTGCAGGTACGAATGCAATTTCACGCTTAGGTTAAACTCAGAAAAAAAGACTGAAAAATGAGGAAACATCACACAATAGGCAGATTTAGGCTTTTTTTTTAAATTATGATAAATAGATATGTGAGATATAACAGAATCCGGCCTAGTGGGACACTGCCAGCCGAAGTGAGCGTGACCCAGATTTTATTTGAGAATCAGATCTAGTTTCTCGCGTCCCTTTGTAGCGGCTGCACGGCAGCACTGATGTGAATTGTCCTCCTTTGCTAGAAAGGAATGAATGATGACAGCCCCCCCCCCCACCCCCTGCCCCGACCTCAAAAGCAAAGTCAGTGCTTTTAATTCAGCTGAGTGGCGGATGAGTGCTACGCCGCATCTGTTAAAACACGGGATGTTTTGGTTTCAGACCCGCATTTCAACCGACTTTCTTTCTTTCTCTCAGCTGTCTGAATCCCCACAGTGCATTCCAAAGATGAAGAGGAGTTTCTACGCTGCCAGGGACCTCTATAAATACCGGCACAGCTATCCGGTAAATGCACGGAGACACAGGCACAAACAAATAAGTGGTGCTCTTGTTGACGCCCATAAATGAGGATGTATAACACTCTCGATATCGTAGACGCCCGGTGTGATCTCTTTGATCCTTGTGTGTTTGTGTGTAGAACTACAGGAAGTCCTGGCAACCCAATGAGTACCGGAACCTCCGCTTCTACCTGAACAAGATCCCTCTGGTACCTGATGGTGAGATCATACACACACACACACGTGCAATCTATGCATGCAGACCTCCTGCCACTGTGGAGGGAAGCACTGTTGGCTTTGGGCTTAACAAGTTTTGTTTGGCTAAAGGTCATGTTTGACTGGGAAAGACCAGAAGATTAGTGGGCTGATCCAGTGTTTAAACAAGCTAACACACACTCACACACACTCACGCATGCACGCACAGAGCACAGACACACACACTAGAAGTGTGTGACAGCTAATTAGCCCCCGTCTCTCCTCAGGTATCTATATTGAGGAGATTCTGACTAAGTGGAGATGCGACTATGACAAACTGGAGCACAATCACACCTACATTCAGTGGTGAGACATTTCATCTCTTTTCCTTTACCTTATATGTGACAGCAGCAAACTCCTCATAATTGACTGTGACTGGTTAATTGCGCGTTCCGAGCAGCGGTGATTGACACGTCAGAGCTTTTTATTTCCTGTGCAGTTGTCGAGCAAACGTCACCAAAAATAAAGCGAGGGTTTAATCAGACGCACTTCCTGAGCGGAACATGCGGGGTGTTTGAGACCCGGAGCCCGTTTGAAATTGACTGCTCCCTAAAGCCGCGTGGTATTTATTAACTGCCTCTACCCCTGTGTGGCTTTCTGGTGTGGCACTAACGCATCTCTTCGTGATAGCAGGGACAGAATTAGACCTGCTAATCTGTGTCGTCGGCCACGAGTTGCTTGTAAACGATGTCTGCAGATGAGACGCTTTCAAACGGGCGGCAACTTAAATATGCACAGGGTTCGGTGCTAAAGGCTGAGGCAGAGCTGCATGTCCCAGGTGAAAAATCAGCAATCAGACCAACTGATGATCCACAGAGAAGACGTGGAAATAAGAAATAAGGAGCAACAATGGTGTTTTTGCATTGTAGAGCTAGCTAGTCCCATAGGGTTTGCATTAATGTTAGCCCTAACACACGCACCCCTTTTGTTGTTTAACTGAAACTTACTCACCTTTCTAAACAGTTTGTTATAAGATAAAAAGCTTCAGATTGAGCACTAACTAACAGCAGACGTATTGCTGTCTCAGGCAGGTGCTGTTTAACGTTCCCAAATCCAAGAAGGAGCAGGACATAGATGCAACAGATGTAATGCAGTTACTAAAATTGCTCCTGGATCTTAGAAAAGCTATGTTATTATTGTAGGTAGTGATCTGTTAGCTGGACATGCTAACATAAGCATCTTACCTAAAGAAATAGCTTTCACAGTTTAATGCCAAACGCTACATTAAACTGTGATTGGTCAAGGTGGACGAGGGAGGGTCTGTCGTCAGTTTGCTATTGGTCACATAACTGAACCTGTATCAGAGAACAGTAGCTGTATTAACCATAATTAGCCATAATTATTACTATTAACTCTGTATTTTGCAGTGACAGCAACAGCAAGTGCTGTAAAAAGATGCTAAATTCACAATCTAAATCATCGTCATCATCGTTTCCACTGTGTCTCTCTTATCCTCTCCCTGTGTGGTCGTCCTCAGGCTGTTCCCATTGCGAGAACAAGGGCTCAACTTCTACGCGCATGAACTGACTCAGGACGAGATCAAAGTAAGACACACACGCAGACGTGCATGCTGTCAGCATTCCGAAACCGCGTTTACATGTGCTTGTGTCATACGGCTGAGCTTCCTGTGGCATGTCTGATTTGATTGTTCATACTTCCCCATTGCACAAGTGTTTACCATGGCTGACTGATTAGAGGACATCCTCCATTCTTATATGCAGTATCCAAAGTGTGTTTGTAGGTTTGTTTGAATTTGCACATAGATTTGATGCCCCTCTGCCACCCTTGGGTGATTTGATGAGCCTCTGGTCACCCAAAAACGCAGGCTGACGCCCAACAGAAAGGCGGTGCCGTACCTGTGTGCCGGTCTCTGATCTGCTCCGTTTAATCCTCAGGAATTCCAAAGCACTCGGGAAGCGAAGCGGAGATTCTTGGCGGCTTATTCCATGATGCTGGACTTCTACGGCATCAAACTGCTGGATAAGAGTGGGAATGTTGCTCGGGCTCCCAACTGGCAGGAGCGTTTCCAGCACCTTAATGAGTAAGCACACACACACACACACACACACACACACACACGAATGCATTATGCAGGAGCTTATTGGTATTAAATTGCAGCCAGCATGTGTGTGAACATTTCCGGCTCGGTTGCCAATTCCTGTCTTTGTGTCCTTCAGCAGGGCAATTGTTCTAAATCCAGCGCAACCTAATTGTTCTTGTATCAGCAGCCAAATGTGAAACAGCATGTTTTAAGTCAACAAACAGATGGTTAAAGGCTAATTTAAAGGGTGATTCGCTCTTCCTTCGCATCCTATTAGGATGCTTTCATGGCCTGAGAGAAAGTCATCGTGTTTTCTTGAAGAACCACCTTCACGTCACACGTTGGGATGTGCACTTGTGTGTTTCTCCTCCTACCGCGGCATGGTCTCAGCACTATTACCAGAACCTCCTGAAGCACCTCGAAGCTGTAGCACCTGATGCTAATTGTTGCCATTATCCCAACCACATGAAAAACAGCACATTCCCCGCCATAAAGCAGCTGCTCGCGCACACTTTCATTCCTTTGACTGGCTTTAAAACGTCCCATCAAATGTGCACAATGTCTTATGCATCTGCAGCGCTGTGGTTTTTGGACAGCTATCAGGCTAAACGACCGTCAGGAACAAACTATATTTAATAATTGAGAATCTGCGTCGTCAAAGAGCGTTCAGTCCGAGTACAAGTTGAGTGCGACACCGTGAGTCATGCAGCGTTAATTTTAGTGTCTGATTTTGATTTAAATTCTTTTTTTTGTTTTGCTAAAACGTGTATTAGTTCTTCAGCCAAAGTCATTTAGAAGATCTTTTATTGCCCTTTTATTATCTCGTGCACTCTGTGTGCCTAGACTTTGGAATGACCTGCCCGAGGAGTTTAGGGCTGGAAACACTGTCTCGTCTCTTAAATCTTTTAAAAAATGGTTTTTAAAATAACGTGTTTCATTTTTGTGCCTTTTAATTCAGTGTATTCTGTCTGTTTTAAACATTTAAACGCTTTAGAACTGCTTTGTAATATGTTTCATATGCATTTGAAACACTTAAGTGTAATTTTACTGTTAAGTACTGTAACCATTCTGAGGCCAGTCGCCGTCTTTGATGTGAACAGTTACCATGGTTACAGCTGTCGGTCTTGTCTGTTGCTAGGTTAGCAGAGGAGGTGCAGATTACCTGTTTCTAGTAGACCGTCATTGTAGTTATCATTGCGTGAACATAAAGAGGAGGGTGTAGGTGGTTGACAGAGCGCAGTCCACATGATGTTGAAACAACATTTTGAGAGTATGTATCTTTCATAAGACTTTGATAAACCCCTTTTTTTAATAGCAGACCTGTTACAGTAGGAAAACACCTTACTTACTAATATCATTAACAATAGCTCTGTTCTATTCTAATGTTTCACTAAGCTGTGACAGTGTATCAGAGAGCCATCATGAGCTAATCCAACTGTGACTTCACTTTAGGTCGCAGCACAACTACCTTCGGATCACTCGCATCCTCAAGTCCCTGGGTGAGCTGGGCTACGAGGCCTTCAAGGCCCCTCTGGTTCATCTGTTCCTGGAGGAGTCGCTGTGCCACAACACCCTCCCCAACATGCAGCACAGCGTTCTGGAGTACTACGTCTACACCATCCGCCTGCCAGCCACCCGCAGACGCTTGCTCCGCTACGCCCGCCAGCACTACAGGCCTGCCCACGCCTTCCTCTGGGGTCCCCCGTCTAAAAGGCGAGGGGCTGGTGTTGGGGGTAGCGTAGGTGCTGGGAGTAGTGGGATCAGAGCACCTGCTCCAACACCAGAGCAACAAAGGAGGGGGGAAGGGAGCCCCAACTCCACCTCTGCAAGAGGCGGGATTATTGTGTCTTCCCATGATGCCATGATGTGCCAGGACCTGGCTGGAGGAGGGCTGAAGGGCTGTGCAGGACTCGGATCCAGTATGGCTGGACTGGAGGGAGCGTTGATGATGGCGGGAGCGAGAGGAGAGAGAAACCAGTACAGTGAGATGGTTCCTTTGTAGGGAGTAAGGCGGCCGTTTTTAAAAATGAACCAGTTCACTTGTAAAGAAAAAAAATTGTTTTTGCCAGTTTTATTCTTAGCTGTGAAGCTTCAGGACACTTAGGGTCCAGACAGTAGTCGTAGAACACATTCATAGAATCATTAGGATCAATCCAGGTTAAGGGCTTACCATAAACAACTATGAGGATATTTCTTTCATAAGTTCTTTGCTTATCAGTTTCAGTGTTGAATATGGGGCGGGGTGGGGCAGGGGTGATGGGGGAGGTGGGACGACATATGTCGCCTTGGACCAAATCACCAGAACCATGTAAACCAGAAGAGACCCAAACGTTGTGCTAGGCTTTCTCCTCATCAGGGCTACGGTTATGAAACATCTTAGACAGAAGATTGCCTTATTTAACGGGTTGGGCTTGGACTGTGGCCACTGCTACTGAAGACCATTTTAGAACCAAAGGCGTCTGCTGATTGGCAGGCAGGTTGGTCCTGTGGTGGTCTTGCGCCTACACATCAACTGGATCTACTGGATCTGGAGCCCCACCGAGCTACAAGTTGGACTGAACTCACCTCACAGGCTTTCTAAATGGAAAATTACAATGTGAAGATTTTTTTTTAAAAAAGGAACACAAAATATAGGAAGAGGGAAATTAGCAGGGGTGTGCTAATGGGCCATAGCAATACTTTGACAGCATATTTTTTCAGATTTGAAGCCCTCACGTTAATAATAGCAGGAACAGCGCAGCTTTTAACATCCAGTAGTGAAAAGGTAGCTGCTCCCTCCGACAATTGTACATAACTACTGAGCAAAAAACAGGACTTGTTAGTGGCTCGATGTCTGCGAGAAGCAGTTGGGAATGGAGGGGCTTTTCAGTGACACCGTGGAAATGTGGCTGTGTGCAAATGATGGCTAAATATAGCACATAACTATAGGTCAAGCTGCCTGCTGCTGTCTCAAGGCAAAAGGGAGCAGTGTTGATAGAAAGGTAAAAAATGTAGGTTACTGTGACTCTGAGGTGTTTCTGGACCCGTGCGTCTTCTCAAAAAGCAACGGTGTTAAACTGTTAACTGCTAAGTAGCTAGTAGCTACTTCCACTTCATCGGTTAAGATGCTAACATCCTCTATCAGTGGTTGTTTCTGCCATTCGTCAGGGTAAAATTCAGCTAGCGAGTGTTAGCAGCAGAGGCTAGCAAACCCCTGTGGTTCTGCCAACGAGCCAGTAGGTGACTCCAGGCTTCCTGTTGTTGTAATAAAACTGCTGGCAGTTGTGTTTTCAGAAGGCAGCGTTACCCTTACTAACATCTTTCCAGCTATGGTGTTCAGTCCACAATGTTTCCGCACATTCGTCTTCAGGTGGTTACTGTGTGATGGCTGCTAGGCTCACTAGTTCTCTCCACGCTGCATAGACAGCAACAGTAGACGGGTTTACTGAGGCTAACAGGCCCTGCAGTGCATCAGAGTGCATGTGACAAATGCAGCGTCCATGAGAGGCTCTGTAGCGACTGTTAACACTGAAATCCAACGTGTTCTTACAGATTACCGTGCTGACCATGCTAACACGTTGACATTTTAACATAATCAAAAGCATCGCCGGTTAAACGGTGAGTTGGCTGTCGCACAGAACCATACTTTGTTCCTTCGTTGTTGCAGATATCTAATATGGCAGCCACGGGGTGCATTTTGTCACCTGAAAGCCCTCTATGCTTTTTATAAACAAGGTGTTTGGATGTGGAGCGTGACTATGTCGATGTGATCAAACAGGTGACGTGTGTTGGTGTGTTGCACTTTTTCGACAATCTGTGTCTTCCTGTTGAAAGCGCTGTACATTTCTCCAAAAATCGCCAACGTCGACACAGACCCGCGCACGTAAACCTGCACGTGGTCAGAAACTTGAGCGTGGCTGATTGTGCTCACGTTGCCTAACCTTGCAATAATTAGCCAGTAGTCATGTGTTGTCATGTGATGTTAAACCAGATCATACTGCACATAGGCGGCGGTGATACTCTAGACTTTATCCCTCTGAGTCTGACAGTTAAAAGCTTCTAGAGGAACGTTGGTTGAGGAGCAGCTGCTCATATTATTGTCAGATATTCATTTTCTTAAAATGTTTTAATTAAAATACTAAAAATAGCATTTCCCTGTAGAACTAAACTCTAAAGAGGGGATTTTAAACTCACCTTCAAGATGTTCATAAGAAACATATCATCATCTTCATCATATCACAGGTAACCCCTTTTTATGAAAAGTGTGTGTTGGTGTGTCCATTCAGCTAATGAGGACTTGGCCGAGGCTTAAACAGACAAGTTAAGGCAGTTTCCTGTCATTTCAAACACATTTGAGTTCCTGGCTGCAACAGAAAGTTAAATAGCCATGTGAGGTGTAACAGCAGTGATGCATGTGATCAGGACCGAAACACTCCTTCCTGACCTCGTCAGCTGTTCTTCCTGTAGGATAAGGCCTTGTTTTAGCATTAGCTGACGAGGTCTGTACATTGCTCCCCAGCCAAGTGTATCTGATATAATTGTAAAAAGAACTTTTCAGGTGAATCGTGCGATAACATGGGCTCAAGTATCTGATTTTTTAGTGTACTGTATGTGTACACCTATATGTGTGCGTGTGTGTGTGTGATATTCTTAAGTGCCTTTTTTTGTATTGTTTATGTTGATCTGTGTGCTGTAAGGAGTGCGTTTCCCGACTGATTTCCTGTACATCCTGTTTTTTGTACAGCATTTTGATATTTACATTATTGTTTGCATTATAGTCAGTTTGCATTATATACAGTATGAGTATTAATGTACAGTAACAGCTGGAATAACTCATAAGAATTAAAATACATAAGAATTGTCATAGAGGACAGGTTAATGATATATAATACTTGAAACTGTTTTTGGCCTGTTTTTGGCCTGTTGGCCTGGACAGTTTGCCTGAAAATGTGAAATTTGCCACTTGTCTGAAATAAAAATGGCGTCGTGGATTAAGAGTTTTTGTCACGTGGGAATGTTTAAAGAACGTGAGCACTGTGTGAGCGTCTGAACGTGTTCTGTTAAAGTTTGTATTCGCGCATCAGTCAGGTGCAGAGCTGTTCTGGAAGCAGGAGTAATCTCATTGGTGGAGGTAAACCCCGGTGGTGGTTGAAGCCAAAGAGGCACAGTTTTTGTGCCAATGGCTGAACAGATATCAGCGTTAAATAAGCTCACAGTAGAGGATTAGACACGCAAAGGGATTCACTCTCAAACACTTAATATAACTGAGATTATGTGGCCGACTTCTGAAACATCACTGACGTCAGAACCTCTAATCTGACTGGAACTAATGCAGCATTAATATGCGCATCGATGCCGCGTACAATACTCTGCACCCCAAAAACAAAAGAAAGAGGCTCCATCAGAAAAAAAAAGCAAATGGCAGGTTAATGGAATTACGTCAGACTCTGTGGAAAAGAGAAAATATCAGCTAGATTATATTTTCAGACCTCACACCGACTGGAGAGCCACATTAAAACTAGAGCAGACGATTACTGAAACATACAAAGACACAAAATGATGCTGAACAACAGGTAGACTGTCGGGGCATCCCACCACCACCCACTCTGACCACACGAACTGCATTTCACTGGCTTTGTACCTGTACGCTGCACAACGACAATAATGTTTAATCTAATTTGATCATCACCATGAACCCTGGGAGAAAACTCAAGATAAAGCGCTGATTTAGGCAAAGCAAGACCGTCAACTGAAATAAATAATCCGACTAAATCAGAGGATACAATAAGAAAAATGGAATAAATAAGAATAAAGTAAATGAGTAAGATTTAAAATAATGATAAGACTATGAAAAACAAGCAAATATCACTTGAGAACTGTAAGGTCTGGATTTTAAAGCTTTAATTTCTCAGGCCATGAGGCAGTTAGTTCCAGCACTAGCCACTTTTCCTTGTTTACATTTTTTTCTGGAGATAAAAGCCTGCATCAGTTTCTCCAAATCTGGTTTTTGTCATAAAATGTTGAAAAAAAGAAAAGCACCACATTAAAGGTGAACTTCTCCACATCAGCCAGGAGATCTTGCACCAAGCAGCGACACCTCTATAGCTCACTAATTAACACTCTGTAAAGGCATGATAGCACAAACCTGGCAGCAACAGCGCAAAGTAGTCTCTGATCTGGCTGCACTGAAAGTTCCTTTGTTTAGGTTCAACAAACAAGATACTCTGTGTTTCCTATTGACCTGTAAAGGTGTTGGTATAAGAGCTATTCAGAGATTAAAAGACTGAGAATGATTAATGACATGCTTTGTGATTAATTGATGTATGTTGGTTGCATATATCAATATTTGCCTTAAGCAGCATCTAAACAATATTTCACTTGTGAGTGAATATATGAATAGTCACAGGTTTCCATGTCTGTTGGAGTGTGGCTTCCTGAGCCTGGTTGTGTTTTCTATAATTCATTAATCAAAATGAGCATGCTTCCGGTCTTTATGCTAAGCTAGGCTAATAACTGCCCAGCCAATGCTATGTCCTTCTGTGCTTTCTGCTTATTAGCGTGCTATCCAAAGTGCTTCCTTAAACCTACAGAATGTCCGCTCTTTATAGTATTCAAACTTGCAATCCGTACATATAAATCAGCAAACGTGTAGAATGAACCTGCCCGTTGCTTTCCATGTTCTCAGTGACTAGTTTTCTTTTTTCATTTTCACTCTTCTCAAGTCTGTCTCTGAAGTCACAAGAGTTCTGTGATCGAATGCAATAAATTAACACTTACAATTAAATGTACCTGACAACCTAAAGTTAGCTCGAGCTTGTTTCAAACATCCAGACATAGAGCTCACTTTGTCGATGCATTTCATTTACAAACTGCAGAGAAGGGGCTTCGCTCTTCTTGCATAATGGCTGTTAGATCATCACCAGCAGCTACACTAGAAGAGCATACTTCACTTATGAGCTAACTGCATTGGCACGTTTGCGCCTGATTTCAGGGGGTTTGCGGTGGGAACTGAACCCGGTGTGAGGAGGCAGGTGTTGCGGGCACGAATCCTCTCATCTTTGCCATCACAGTTGCTCCTTTGTTTGTTTGTCTCTGAAACACCCCCTACCACAACCTCCATTCAATTCCAGCGCAGTCAATTTCACCGCAAGATGAGGGTAAAAAGACCATGTCCTCCTGACAGCACGTCAAGTCTGTGATCCTGGGTGAAAGCTTCATTTGAGGTTGAAGTAGCACCTATGGAAACTACGCCTCAAGGGAGGCTCAGAGGCAATAAATGCTTTATGTGTCTGCTTGTCAAGTGTTATCCACTTGTATGTTGCCTTGAATGTAGTTGAAGTACGCCAAGTGAATGCTGCCCGCAGTGACAGCTTGACTTTCATGCAGCCTCTGCCAGACTGCTGGAATCGCTCCTTAGCCTGCCAACACTGTGGGGTGCGCAAACACATTTGAAACTGCGTTCGCTGAAAAATGCTGCAGAGTTTTACCGTGATGATCGAAAAACTGACAAGAGATGAAACGAATATGTCAGCCTTTTGCGGTGCTCTCAGATGCTATCACCTACAAATGTGTGTTTCCTGCAGTGACGAACCAAAATGTCCGATATGATAAAAGTCTTTTGCATAGTGTTGGTGGCTTACTAACAGGAACACTCGCAGTTATTACTCATCCTGGGATGCTTATTGTAGACATAGGCAGCATCAATAGAGTCTGCGTCAAAATAAAGTGGTAAAGAAACACAGCAGCAACAGATTGGGTGCTCCACAACAGCTAGAAAACACATATAAGTACAAATACATCCAGCATAAAAATATGAGCAATATCAATCATGCAGCAGTTGAATTATGTTACATTTTATAACATTTCGCAACAATAGCCCTTAATTGAGCAGCATTGTGTTGTACGAGCAAAAGCAACATCGCTGTCAATCAGATACAGCTGGTGCACACCAAAGCTGTCAGTAGAAGAAGGGGTGATTAGGCAAATGAGTGTAAGGAAAGTGTGGAAAATCTAAATAATGGAAAGTGTCCACATCTTAACACAGATGTGTAAAGGCTAAAATTAGCATGCCATTTTTTTAGTAGGTTAGTACATATTATTCAGGCTAATTACGTGCAGCCATGTGGAAAAAACCTGTACATCGGAATGGAGGTTGTACTTCTGGCTTGACAGGAAATTTGTTATGATATGTCCCATTTGGCAAAAAGAACAGTGGTAGCATCAGGAAACCTGTAGCAAAGTGGCTGCAAAGATTCAAGATGGCTACTAAACACTGAACCTATGGATTCAATTCACTGTACGCTTGTTGTATCCAGCCTGACTTGTTCAGAAATCTCTAAAAAATAGGTTACAGTGTAAAATATAGCTATATTAGCAGAGGTATAACCATTGTGAAATAATGCAAAGTCCCATGAGAGGGTTTCCTGTTCTAATGACAGAAAATGATATTTAATCGTGAAAAATACCAAAATCACTCAAAAAAAAATGTTGTGGTTATTTTGTGCATGAGTCAGCAATACATGACTAATAGACCCATTAAACAGGATTCATTTACTGTATTTAATTCAGTCTTTGCTCCATGAGCGGTGGGCTCATGCTGCCTGTTTGGTACATTATGTGGCGTTTCAGTGAACAGTCTTGTGTATTAGGTGCCATGTGCTGGAGGTGGATTAGTCATTAGCTTCTGTGACACTTCCGTGAAATGTGTCATCAGCAGGATCCATAACCGTACGCTAATCTCGTGGCTCACCTGTGATCGCAGCACTTACATGTTTTCTCGGAAGCCTGCATTGATTACCAATGAATGCAATTTGCATGAAACATTGTCGACTTGTCAGATCATAATCTGCTTATATTTGATAATTATACTGTTATTTTCAGTTGTGTTCAGACAGATTACCCTGTTCGCAGGCATGAAATATAAATGCACATTTGTGTGGGGTTGTGCTGCATTACAGTGTGACAGAGAGCTGACACAAGGACAGGCAAATTAACAGCAGACAGCAGGCGTTCTGCCATTCACTGAAATTACATATTTTAACAGTTTTCAGTATTCTGAAAGCTCGACAACCACTACTACTTACAATGCTAATGTAGTTTTGAGATATTGTTAATCATTCATTATGTACCCGGTCAGCGCGAAAGCTTCTTACAGTCAATCATGTGATGCCTGTGCCTCCCAGAGCCAAGACAAGAAAGAAATGCTCTGATTTTGCAGCACAAAGGACACATCTGCTGCGACAGATCTGCCAGCTGAATAATGGGATTAAAGTTCTCAGCAAAGAAAGCTGGAGAGGCTCGAGGAGCCCCACATTATAGGAAAAGCAAACCAAGTGAAGAACTCACTGGAACCAGCGTTTTCTCCACAATAGGAGTTGGAGGATAATGAGAGGGTTACGATTAGACAGCGTGCTGCCATCAGGAGGAGGGCTTAAGGAGAAAGATGTGACGGCCAGAGACTTCAAAGAACATCGGCTCTGCCACAGTGTGACTCTTCTCACTGTTACTGAACCTTTCCTTCTCCCGTCGGTGACGGCTTCGATCTTGTCTTTGCTTCCATTGAGAAGCCTTGATGACAAAATACTAGATGGGAGATGAAGAGTCAAGAAGCTTCACAATGTTCATTTCAATGATCTCCAATGATCTGAAATCCATGCATAGACTTGGATGGAAGCATCGCATAAAAGGTTTTTTTCAAAGACAATTATCTCTGACCATCACACATCGTAAAAACGAGTTGTACCACATAGATCACAACACTTTGTTTTTGCAAAGAGGGAAGAGGATAGAAGATCCTCATGTTCAAGTGGTGATTTGTCGCACAACGGCCCATTATTCCGAAAACCCAGTCGCTAAAAAAAAATGTCTCAGCCGGCCGAATTGTCCAACTGTTCAACAGCCCTATTCCAGATGCTTCTTTCTTGTATTGCCTCCTGTTTGGAAAACAAAACTGTACATTCTGGTAGCATCAACTGTTGTACGTCCCTAACTGATGTGTCCAACAGAGTTATTTCAACCCAAACGATGATCTTTTCCTAAATTGTTTTGATGCCAACTGACAAAGCTGAACTAACTTCATCTTCTTTAATAAGAATGGAGTTTCTACAAGCGGGTTTGTTTTGGGGATGATGGGCTGTCAGACAAATGTGCTTTCAGTCCAGTGGGACATTGTTTTGAGACTTTTGGGGTTTCGGAATGCTGGACCATTGGAAAAATGGTCAGCCCCCGTCAGAGCAACCCTTCTGTCTGTTAAGCAGGAATGTAATTAGTAGGTAGACACTAGGATTGAATCTACACTTCACTTGTGTCAAAGAGTAAATTCTCTTTATTCGAGCCACTTAAAAGTGACATTCATGGAGTTGTATTCCTCCTTTTAGGACAACATGTTCTGCCATCACTTCTTCCTTCACCTAACCTTCAGACAGACGTTTTCTTTGACTTATGGATGAAACCATCTCAACATAACAAGGATACCTGCTCATTATAGAAAGCAGCTAACGAGCAGGTTTCCAACAAGCTTCTTGGCTTGTTTTAATGAGCATCTCGTGTCAAGGTGAATGTTAAAAACAAAACTGACAAATGCTGACAAAAGAATGGTTGGTGCCCAGCGTACTGCCTCTGTGTTGCAGTTACAGTGTTGCTGACTGATTATACTTTTGTTTGGCGGTTAACTTTTAAAGTCTGATGATCGATCTGTTCTTAAATGTTCGATCTTATGCGAAAAGTTTACATTTAAACTATTCAAATTCATTCCGACTTTTAAATCACCTTTAATCCCAAATGTCAGGCTCACCGTGGTGCTGGATGAAAACCCAGATGTCTGTTTGGAATTGTTTGCTGTTTATCCCCCTCTTCCTGGGGGTCATAAAGAGGGTCAATCTGTCACTTTCTAGATTTTTTTCAAAAATATATTGGGGGGGGGGGTTACATGGAAACACTGACTTTGTAAAGAACAGCAGCATGCAATACATGGCCAACAAAAGGCACCACAAAGGAATGGAACAATGGCACTTGTACAGTGTGGTCTAATATTAGGCTACATGGGTTGTTCTTTACTATTAATACAAGAAAATTACATGTCACTTATACTTTATTTAACCATGTATTTGCCCTCAGTGATGACACCTAATATTGCCATATCATACCTAATTTGCTGCCATTCATTTCACAGTTATAATCAGAGTTCTGCAATCTAAATCAGAATACTGAAATGCTGAAGCATCCATTCCAGATGAATATGTATTCCCACTATTGATAGTGTCTGCGCTTTGCCATTTGCTTTTCCTGTGTGCATGTGTGCATGTGTGTGTCATCAGCTTGGCACTTTCTTTCTTTACTGTTGCCCAACAACAGATGGTGTCTCCATGTGCTTCCTGTCCTCTCGTCTTCTCTTTCCTCCCAGCATGTTGTGCAGCACGCCGCAGTGCTTTTAAAGAGACATTTCACAATATTCCCCTCTGTCGTCCTTCAGGGGGGATCGCGAGAGTTCAGACACTGCTGGAGGCTGGAGATCACCGACACTCACTTATTTTCACAACAGTACGTCCAGAGGTCGTATCAGTAACGCAGCAGAGCACGCCACAGCGGCACTCTTCGGTTTCGAGTTTTTGACAAGAGCTGATCTTCTCCTTTTGCCTTTCTGCCAGTATCAATACCGAGGCTGACAGACACCATCTCTGTCTTATTCACTTAGAATCTGTCATATTTAAAGTCAATGCAGCCAATAAAACAGTGTTAAAAGCTGCAGAACTCAGACACCAGCTGTATAATTTACATTTGAGGAGGTATTAATTGACTTAATGTCACCACGACGTTGCACGGCATCCTTTGATTTTAAATTGGTTTTCTGTGAAAGTGTAATAGACTCTGGATCACTACTAAACCACACTGGGCTCAAAATATCATGGGAAATTGTTTTTTTGTTTGCTCTTCGGTTCTTGAAACCCTTTATGAAGAGTGCTTAATTAGCATGCACCCATTTCTGTTCGGGGTCAGTGACAGGAGACACGCAGAGTTGTTCTCCCATCAATGACTGCAGCTTATCAGTAAGTCCATAACAGATGACATTAGTAGGAATGAAGCTGAACTCCAGGCAGGTGATTGTGTACGACAGGACCCGTCTGCAGGCTTCTCAGACAGTGCTGCAGCTCCGTTTCCGTCTCGATGATGAGGCTGAAACTGTTATTTTGGTTTTGGTTTCGGGGGCTTTCCCTGCTCTCCGCCTTGTGGCAGAAACTAAACTAATCCACTTCTGCTTTCTGCAGTGAAGAAAACAGGAAGCGCATATTATTCCTCATTACATTACGTGACCAGTTTCTGCACCGAGACAACTTTCTCCAGCAGCTGACTGAAGCCCGAGACGCTGATCGTCATCGCCCTGCCTTCACAAACACTCCTGTTCACACTGCTATGCAACCAGTCGAGTGATAAGTTTATTCATCACAGTTCAGTGTATTTAACCTTGACTTCAGCCAGACATGACATCTTGTAGGTTGTTCAGTGGACCCCTGCAGCTGTGATGTGATTCTGCAGGCAGTGTTGCTGCGACACTATGGTGCCACCTTGTGGGGAGAGTCTGAGCTGCCTATTCTATATCTCTCAAAACAAACATGCACGAGTATTGTCTGTTTACATTTGTGCTTTTATTTGCAATTGTTACACCAGGAAACTGTCTTAGTGCAAACGGCACAATTACTCAACTCAAACTGAAGGATACAGGTCATATGCTGGATCTTATGCACAATAATACAGAAAGCTCCACTTCAGTTAGCTGAAGTAATGAGTCATAGTTGGACAAAGCACAGAGGAACACAGTACAATAAAGGCAGTAAGCCATGGAAAGAGCTTAACAATAAAGGAAGTACATCTGATAGAAAATGTAACAGTTTGAAATACATCTTATGTAAAAAAAAATGGACTGGTCATATGCATCATAACAAAAATGCAAATCTGTGAAACCGGCAAAACAATCAACCTTAAATATTCTGATATCAACTAGTAATAATGATAATAATGATAAATGGCTGCTCTTTGTAACCAGCCTATAGCCATGGACAGATTGTGACACAACAGGTCCCTGGATGCTGACATGTTGAATCCACCCCCCCATCTCTCCCACACAGGAGCTGGACCCCAGACTGAGAAACACAAAACATGATGTTTTGCGCGTCGCTGATGCCATTCTGTTGCTCTGCCGTGGGTTTTGTTGCCATTTAGTGTCTATTTTGTCTTTCTACATCTCCTTTTAATCCGTCTGCATCTCATTTGAGCCGTTTTGCCACGTGTTTTATGTCTCACTTTAGGCCAACTATTATAATTTTTCCCCTCTTTTGGTCTTTTTCCACATTTCATCTTGTTTTGCATGCGTCTCCAGCGTAGTCTCTGATGATTTAAGATGCTCTGACGGCATGAGGCGCTCATGAAGAATGTAAATATAACACAGGAGGGAGCCGGTGACACCACAGACTGGGATTCACACTGACTGAGGCAAACACACGGCTGGCATGACCTCTAGTGTTCGGGAGCAGACATCACATCCTCTCGGGCCTTCCAGGCTCTGCGTTAACTGTTGATCCGACAGCCGCGAGTCTGCTTTTGTTCTCGATCAGAACCCTTTACACAGATACATCCACCCTTCCTATGTGCAGTGTGCATTACACATCGGGTATTTTTAGCTCTGCAGCAGCAGACATGCGAACACGCAAACAGACAACACCCACCGTTTCTGCTTCCTCTCTACAGTCCAGCTTTCCTCCCACGTAACATGCCAAACACACACACACACACGTCACAGCATAATGACACATATTACCACTGATATTAATCACTTTATTGTTGACCCTTAGTCAAAAGACATGAATGGTAACGGTTTAAACACACAACGTACACTCTGACAAAGAATGAAACGCTCGGTCATTTGACTTATTCCATCATGTTTATCTCCATGTCCTCCTTTCTGCCCTTTCCCTGGACACTGTCACATTCACTGAAGTGTGTGTGTGTGTGTGTGTGTGTGTTCCCGCCCCAGTGGGACAGCCATGACCAAGGTTGCTGGGTCAGGGGAACCGGCCAATCGGAGACGTGCCGCTCCCTACTTCCTGTCCCGAAGGGCAAGCATTCCCCAGCAGTTCAACCGAGGATGTCAGAGGAGTTGGACAAATCCTTCGGTTGATACTTTAATAGCTCTGTATTTACACAGGCTGCCGGCCACTCACATCCAGTTACATCCAGCGCTGCCGATGTCCTCTCTAATGGCACTGAGAGCCCGGACACTAATTCACAGATGGAAAAAATGCGACACTGAAGTCAACCGTCGGCCCGTGGTAACGCACTCTGTGTGTGGTCGGCGCGGTTTCTCTAAAGCCCCAACGTGCATTTCACTTGACTGTACTGATGTTCCAACACCGTGCACTTTCTTTATACAGCACTTCAATCTGTGAACATTTGCGCATTCCTGCACAAACGGGACAGATTTTACATAGTTTCATTTCCTTAAATTACATTTTTTCTATTTTCTATTTACGCCTTTTGACTTTTGAAGCGCAGTTCTGATGCAAGGGACACTCAGGAGGGTGGAGGAGCAGGGGGGAGGAGGACAAACTTACTTCTGTGCCTCCTGCACAGCAAACACACCCGAGTAATTTCTGGATTTGACCCCAAGTAGGTAACAACCACATGAAAACAAGAAAGTATCTGTAACAAAGGGTTATTAGGGAAGTGATAACACACGCCTTCTGTACAGCTTCCTGGTGTTTTTAGCTGCAGGATTCCAGTAAAACAACAGTAACACATCGATCATGTGAATCCTCATGTTGAGTTCCTGAGCCAGGCAGTGCAAACAGTCCCACTCCCGGCCACCAGGGGGAAGACGCCGAGAGTGTAGGATGTTTACACTTCCTAGATCTCAGGGGTCGGAGGGCAACTTTACACCGTGCGCGCTGTCAGCTCGGGAGAATGTTTCAAATCAAAGCAAACCGAATTCAGACAAACCTGCCGTGCGCTGGTTCCCAACCTTTTCCATCTGTGACAAGAAAACAGAAGACAAAGCACTACCTACTTTTGGAAAGCTGTCACAGGTAGCACGTCGTGAGTAAAAGACGTGTAAACCAGCTTAACAGCTTTTATCCATTTAACTTTAATATGACCTAATAAATCAAACATTCAGTAACAACTGAATTATTCTGTAATTTGCAGAGAAAGTATAAAAGTAAATCATCATTTTGTGCAGCAGAATTATGTCTCCTTCTCCTAAGTTATCTCAATCCTACCCCGGGGTCTCGATCCCCGGGTTGGGATCCTGCGCTCTAGCCCCAACCAAAAAGAAAATATTTGAAATATTTGTTTTATTTGGCCTGGTTTTGAAATGTTAACCTGAGGGTCCTGTCTACCAAAGTGCAATGGAGCTAAATGGAAATCAGTTTAAGTGAAAATTTGCATCTTATGGACAGTTTGCGCGGGATGTTTCTCATCAGTTTCATCGGAGAGCGCCATCTCTTTCATCAAAAAGGTCAGATTAATAAAGTATCGCAGCAGTAACTCTTTGTGACATTTACATCAGTAAGGTCGCAAAGACAACCAATCCCTGAGGAGACCTAACAGACCTGCGCTAACATGCGTCTGCGGCAGGCAGTCCACTACGTTGTGTCTTTCCGCACAAACTCACGGTATCTGGTTCCGTCTTAATGCTGCATCAGCAGCAAACACACTGCTGCATCACGGGCTGCTTTGCTCCGACGGCCTCTTTCCATGTCGTGGAGCTTTTGGGAGCCGGGCCGTCTATTTCCTGGGTTTTCCAGCTCCAAGGAAGGAACGCTGAGACTGTTTAGACAGAAACTGCAAGAGGCACAGCGTGTTTTCATTCATGCTATGATGAATGTGGGGGTGGGGGGAGTCTGTAATATTAGAATGCTTCCTTCCTTCCTTCCATCCCCGTCTGTGGTCCTGTGGAGTATGTTACACCCACTTCCCTCCAGCTCCCTCCGTGTCCGTCTCCCCCCCTCCCATGTCTTCTTCTACCTCCATTCTTCCCATGTCCACCTCCTCTCCCCCACTTTCTTTCCATCTTGTTTCTCTTCTTTCCATCCCTCCTCCCCTGTCTTCGTCTCTCAGGAGAGGATGAGGCCACTCCCATCCACTGGGAACTGAATGGCCTGAATGGAGACGACTATCACTGCCAGCCGGTCTGCGCTGGATTCCCTTTCCTCCCTCCAGTTGATTTTTTTTTTGTTCTTTCCATTGCACCAAATTTACTTTTCCTAAGAACTGAGTAATCCCATTAGATAACATTTTGTCACTAATAATGCAGCTCATGCTTTCTCTCACTCTCCTGGAGTTTAGTCGAGCAGCATTCAGAAGCACTGCTGTTGGGCCGTTGGACTCGGACACAAGCTGAGAAGGTTGGGAACCACTTCCTTCAGCCAAGTCTTACACTTACAGCCCGCATGACTGATTCAACAATGTAAAGTTAATGGTGCTATGAGCCGTCTGAGCCCTTTACTTTGAATGTGGTGTGTTCAGCTGCCATTGGCTTCTGCGGCAGGACGTCCTGAAACTACAGTTTATCACACCGGCTCACCATCTTTGGCCAGCATCTTTGGCTGCCAGCTCACATACCACACAAGTGCACTAGCTTATCATCTTAGTCATTTTATTAAAATGATTTAATAAGTTTACTTTTTTTTTTTAACTTTAATTGAATTTGCACAGCGTGTCTTTCCTCAATGCCACTCCCACAAGTCAGTGGAGGTCAGAGGAACCCCGACCCCAACATGGCGTGATGACCCGCAGCAGGTGACGTGCGCAGATGGTACTAGCAGTTGGCTGCTGCAAACATCCGACTGAAAGCCCCTGAACCTAACACCAGCTTCCAGTCAAGGATGTTTACAGTAGCCCCAACTGCCAACCGGCCCGGAGAGGATGCAGCACCCAGGAACGCGTGCAGGCCTGCGATGCGCTGCAGATGGGTTAACGCTGTATTCAGTCGAACAAGTGAAAATGTAACATAAAACTAAGAGTTAGGGTTAAAATCAGTGGTTAACAGGAAAAATGATTCGCTAAACGGGACTCAAAGGAAACACTGGTGACATTCCTCCACAGCTGACACCCTCCACCCTTTCTGCTGTCTGTTCCCGTTCTCAAGCCCAACGCATCAGCTACACACAGATGGAACGTCAGCTATGCGTGGAGCAGAAAACGAATGCTGTAAATGCCATGTTTCCATTGTGTTTTCCCACACAGTCTATGGTCAGTTATCATCGCACATTTTCTGGTGATCAATGTGGTTGATGGCACGGCAGATCTGTTAACTTTGTCTAATATTAGACTTTAAAAAGGTTACCATCTCAATTTTCTTTAGGTTATTAATAAACATAAATAAAAACACAATCTCTCTCAAACCTGCACAACAGGTCTTTAGATATCGATCTCTTAAACATCTCTTAAACTCCGACCAATCAAGTTCACACAACATTGATCAGGTCTACACCAGATGAAGCTTTAAAATGTGGTGTCTGGTGAGACACCCCTGTGATGGAGCTTTGGTATTAATGTGTTTTACATCAGCCAGCAATGATTGGCTCCTCTGAGCTTAGGGGCGGAGCAACCGTAGCTACAGAGTAGACTACAGCAACTAGGAGCAAGGAGGAGAATATAGAATCACAGACACATCAGCAGTGTTTGTCTGATCACTGTCACTGCCAGGAGGGGGAGACCTACTATTGTTTTAAGAGATTAAAAGACACACACACACACACACACACACACACACGATATCTATGATTTTTGCACTCTGCAGTCTGGTGAACTCTAACAGCAGCTCGCCTTGTGTCTGTTTCACAGTACGGGCTTGGTTCCGAGCAGCCACCAGTGTGTCCACCATGTTTTCTTTCCCGGGCTTTGTTGTCCAGTAAGCATTCTGTCAGCATGTGACATTCCACAACCTTAACTCCTTACACACACACACACACACACACACACATATTTACCATGTAAACACAGCCTCAGCCTTTCTGTTTAGCCATCACACACACACTCCCACAGCTCAGCGTACGTACACACATTCACACACACAAATCTAATTACCTCTTCTCACGCAAATGAATGTGGAGGACTCCCCTCGGTGCCCTTCATGACCCTGCTACCCCAACCCAAAGCATCACTTCCTGTTTCTCTCTCTTGCGCTCTCTCACTGCATTTCATGTTTAAACACTGACACACACACACACACACACACACACACATACTGTCCATATTTGTTTAGAACACAAACCTTCCAGGATGTGTGGATGACTAATTTAAATGCTCTAAGGACGACAGGGCCCTACAAGTGGGCCTTAACTTACTGAGTGTGTGTGAGAGGGAGCGTGTGTGTGTGTGTGTGTGTGTGCGTGTCAGAGACTGAGAAAGACTGCACAGTGCATCTACATGCGTAAGAGTTTGCATGT